>CM062811.1:317878066-318614316 GCA_031772625.1 Pinus tabuliformis
GTTCGCAGGAAGGACATGTTGATCCTACTTTCCCCCCAAAAGGTAAAACCGACCTAAGATTATGCAATGTATGCGGATTGGGTGATCATTTCTTAGAAGATTGCCCTAAAATATTAGAAAAACTAATAAACAAAAGAGTTGTAAACCTCCTTCATACTATCCCAAAGCAAGATATTTTGAACTCCGAAAACCTCCATGTCATCACCAGATCAGGAGCAGGATAAGAAAACAATCTAAGAAATCAACAAATCCTTTGACCTTCCAAAAGCACTGCCCAATATCAAAATATGTAGTAACATTGTGATACATTGGAAAAGGTAGTTTAATTTTCCAAAATGAGGCTAGACAACATAAGCTAACAAAATATAATATATTAGAGGAATTTCTGGAATTATTAAAATAATGACAGTTAATCGGGTGTTTGATTGAGCTCCTCCACATACTGAAATACTATAATGAGGAGAAAAATCAATGTAAGAACTTGCACCAACTATCTTAGGGTAAACATTATGATGATTATGACACTCAGGTAGACCTTGAGATAGATGGATATATGATCAAAGTGGACAATGGATCACAATTTAATATCCTTCATAGGGAAACAATGATAAAACTAGAAAGGTCGAGTCGCTAATGAAAAACTAACCACCTCAAACTAGTAGGCTAGAGATCCATAGAAAGCATTAGAATGATAAGGAAATTCATCGATGGGATACCGACATTTCCAGCTCTGATTGGAAGATCGTGGGGTCAAAAAATTAAGGTG
Source organism: Pinus tabuliformis (assembly GCA_031772625.1). Lineage (NCBI taxonomy): Eukaryota > Viridiplantae > Streptophyta > Pinopsida > Pinales > Pinaceae > Pinus > Pinus tabuliformis. The sequence goes on from CM062811.1 coordinate 317,878,833, forward strand.
ATAATTTCCTTAGAAGGAGATAGAATAAAATTAATAAGAAATAATAGTAATTATTATTATAATTATAATTCCTCTTGACCCCCGAGAAGGAAAACCCTAGGAGAAGTTGTAAGAGGATGATATAGAAACAAGGAGGCTATATCAAACCCTATATGGGGATAGAGACAATGTGGAGCCAAACACATTTAGATAAATTATTCCAGGCTCCCACCTCTCCATAAGTCAAAACACAAATATTGAGCTTTACAAATGGAAAAACATGAATTACAAATCTAAAACGAAAGAATGTTGGTCGATTTAAGTTGTGTCGGACGAAAATGTTCGACCTTGCTTCATGATAAAATAAGTGCCCATATTTAAAAAAAAAAAGAGCTAAAAGAAACTCCTACATTGTTACCATTTGACTTGAGTAAGAATTGTGGTACCCCATTGAGGTTCAAAGAACAAGCATCTATTATAAATCACATTGAACAAATAACTAGGACAATAGGAGAGCAGGGAACAATGCAAAGTGTAGTCTAAACTTTTACTGGACAAGCAACAAGGTGGTGGGATACCCACACTTCTAGAATCCAAACTTGGACAATAGAAACAACCTATTTTGTTGAATGTTTTGGAGGATGGAAGTTGTTGTCACAAGAAAACATTCCAAAATTCAAGCCAAGACAAGACCATGTACAACATATCCAATTATGTAAAACATAATGGAAAAGAATTGGCTATAGGGATGAGAGAGTATGGCCCCACACGTTTCCTAATACTCTTGACCATTTTCCAAATAGCATGTATAATATTGAGGAAGCTTGAGGCAATTCATTACAATGGAGTGAACTAAAGAATAATTTTATCAAATATTTAAAATTTCAACTAGAGGATAAGGAATTGGACATAGCAGCTCAATAAATAAAAGAATGTTTTAAAAAATAAAATCATACTAAACAAAAAGAAGAAAGAGAAATAATAGTTAACCCTTGTTGAATTATACATGTAATTGTGTATCATGTTTCTCTTCACATCAAAAGATAGCTAATCATTTGGAAATGGAAAACAACCATATTACAAGCCAAATCTTTTGTTGGAAAAATGGTCATCCAGAAAATTTCATAAAAATCAAAACAATATTTACAGTGTCTAAGGATGAAAATGAGAAGCCTATTAAATTGGATTTTCCACCTGCCTGCCAGGAGATAAAAATCAAGGACCATAAGCTCAATGAGTCAAAGGCCCATGGATAAGGAAATTAAAATTAAGAAAGTTGATATCTCAAATAATGACCAACCAAAAATAGCCCAGCTTGGTGACTATTGGTTGGACAAGCAACCTACAGAATTCATCAACTTACTCAAATAATACCAATATGTGTTTTCTTGTGATTACAAAGATATGAAGGAACTTGTGAAAGAAATGGGGGAGATAAAAATTGACCTCATTCAAGGAGCTAAGCCTATAAAGAAAATACCATATAAATTAGCTCATAAATATAAGCCAATCATTCAAAAGAAATAAAAGGCATGTTTGTTACTGCCATCATCTATCCAATAGAAAAATCATAGGAGTGGACAAGTCCCATGGTCATGTAGCCTAAAAAGCACAACCCAACCAGATTAAGAATTTGTGTTGAATTTCATGGTCTAAATAAATTAATAGTAACCTATCCATTTCCAACTTCATTCACCAACAAAATTATAAATGTGGTGGTAGGGCACAAATTTTATTCATTTATAGTCATCTTATCATGGTACAATCAAGTACACATTGCAAAAGAAGAGCAGCGGAAAACCACATTTGTTATAGAATTAAGATATTTTTCATATATAGTAATTCCCTTCGGTCTAAAAAATGCCCCAAAATTATTTCCTACAATACTAGTTAAAGAATTTCAAGAATACATATATAAAACCATGGAAGTCTTCTTCGATGATTGGACATTGTATACATTACTAAATATCATGTCCAATGGTTGAGACTTATGCTGGAAATATGTAGATAAATTCAACTACCTCTTAATATTAAGAAATGCATTTTTTCTTCCCCAATGGGAATATTGTTGGGTCATGTAGTATGTAAATATGGGATCAAAGTAGACATGGAAAAAATTAAAGTGATCCTCGAATTAAAACCCCCAGTAAACCAAAAGCAAATTATTTTTTTTGGGTCACACAAGATACTACATAAAGTTCATCTGACATTACTTTGATATAACTTTCCCAATTAATGAATTTTTTAAAAAGAATGTTCCATATAATTGGACCAAGGAATGTAATGAGTCTTTTCAATTACTCAAGAGGAAGTTGGTCGAAGCACTTGTATTGAAATTCCTTGATTGGTTGAATAATTTTCACGTGCAGTTGATGCATCAAAATGTGGTTGTAAGAGTTGTACTAACATGACCTATTAGCAAATCCATAGACCATCCAAATGCCTACACTAGTTGAAAATTAAATAAATTTGAAAGGAATTACTCGACGAAAGAATGGGAATCACATGCCATGATCTTTACTCTAAAAAAATTATGCCATTACGTTTTAGCCAATCCTTTTATATTCTTCACATATCATCAATATTTTAGGCATCTTGTCAATAAACTAGTGCATCGAGGTCAAATATGTTGATGGCTATTATTATTTTAGGAGTTTGAATTCAAAGTGATAGCTAGATCAGGGAAAAAGAATGTTGGACTCGATCACTTATCTCGACTAGAAACAGGGTAAGAATCGACGGAACTTGATGACGACTTACCAGATGCACATTTATTTGAAGTAGAAACAATTCCTACAGAATTTGTAGAAATCTCCTAGTTCTTACATATGGTAAGAGCACTTGATGGGCTATCTAAAAAGAAAAAGAAAATATTAGCACTAAAAATTGCCCCATTCACATTAATCAATGAACAATTATACAAAATGGGAACCAAAGAAATACTTTGAAGATGTATTTTAGAGCAAGAAAGGATATTATAGATGAAGCTCTTAAAGGAGGTGATGGTGGACATCATTAAGAAGATATAATAGCTAGGAAAATATGACAAGCAGGATTATGGTGACAAAACTTTTTCCAAGATTGTCAAAGAGAAGTCCAAAAATGTGATATTTGTCAAATATTAGGTCGACCGTTGTCGAGAAATGAAATGATACTCCACTCCATAAACCTAACCTTTCCATTTGAGATTTGGGCTATCAACTTTGTCGGTCCATTTCTCGAAAGGGCCAAAAGGAGGAGCGAAAAATATATTGTCACAACAGTGGAGTATTTGATGAAGTGGGCAGAAGTTTAACCAATCGAGTCTTATACAAAATAAATAATTTCTAAATTTATTTATGAAAATATAGTAACAATAGTTGGTTGTCCCTTGACTATAATTAGTGACAGGGGCACACATTTTGTCAATGCTAAAAACAAAACAATGCTACAAAAATTCATGATTGAGCATAAGAAGACAAAATCCTATCACCCACGGGCCAACAATGTGGTAGAATATTTTAACAAGACATTACATAAAAGACTCAAAAAGATATGCAACATTGACATTTACGACTAGGATGACAAAATCTCAACAGTTCTATAGGCATACCATATGACATATAAACAATCGACTGGGTACACACCATTCAAGTTAGTCTATGAGAAATAAGTAATAGTACCACTACATTACACCACAAATGCAGCACGCATATCATCTGCGATGAAGCATGACATTCAGAAAGATGAAAAATAATTACTTGACCAACTATAATGATTAGGAGAAGACAAATTGCATGCACTTAACCAACAACAAGAAAACAAAAGGCACTAGAAAGCATGACATGATAGAAATATACAAACAAAGAATTGGAAAGCAAGAGATCTAGCATTACTATATGACAATTGAATAAAGGGGAAATGAAGGAAATTGCATGTCTAGGCCCCTTTGTGATAAAGAATATACCTTCTTTAAGTGTAGTGCAATTGAGAACGCTTCAAGAGAACCTATTTGAATCACTAGTGAATGGTTTCTGACTAGAAAAAATATATCACTTAATGATGTTGGCATGGTACTAGTGAAAAGCTCTCAGAGGCACCAAGAACACAGGCTACTCTAAAAACCATGACGTGGCAGTCTAGCTTACTAACCGATTGTATAATAGTTTTAAGTTTAATTCTAGTCATTTTTTTTAACAAGATCGGATAGTGGATATATTACCAAAAGTTGTGGTGGAGAAAGCTCCTATTACAATCTACTATAGCATAGAAGGAAACTAAGCAATGAGATGGGAGGGAAGTCCCTTCTCCTATGCATGTTTTCAAAACTTCATATATTTTTATGACTATTCTTGAGTATTGCCTAACATATTGACCTACTAATAAAGCAAATTTACATAACATTGGTTCTCTGATAATTTTTCATGGCTTGTAGACTGACTACTCCTGAGATGGTTGTTTCTTCTTGTCATAGTTGACCGAGTTCTTGCCTTCTTGGCTCATGATGTTGTTTTTGAAGTATTTCACTGCTTCCTCTAAGTGCTTGCATTTAGTTTTTAGTGTCATGATCTCTTCTTTCTGCATTTCCATGTTCCTTTTCTGGTAGCTATACTCCATTCTCATTTCAGATCTGATATCTTTCAATGACTCTTGTAGCCGATTAATCATAAATTTGTTCACTTTGCATGCTGGGCATGCATCATTCCTTGTTGCATTTTCAATGGGGTTGAAGTCCCTTTGATTTGCTTTCTTCTTATTCCTCTTGTGCTACTTGTTGTTCCTTGTGTTTTTGTGTTTCCTGTGTCTTGTGTTTCCTGAAATATTCCTTCTTCTGTTGTTACTACCTGCCTGCATTTTGTTCCGATCTTTACTATTTGCTATAGCTTGGCAATACTTAGTGTGATAGACAGGGAGGAGGGGCACTGAGGGGGGAGAAGTAAAGAGGTGGAGGTGATCACTAGTGGAGGTGTGAGGTTGGTGGCTAGAGGTTTACACAGCGTGGATGGCTGGAATTTTGGAGGAGGAGACGATATGCAGAGTTCATGGGCAGTGAAGAGAGGACGAGAAGGGATTTAGAGAAGGTAGGGGCACTTGGAGCAGGGCAGGGGATATGAGGGGCGAGTGAAGCAAACAACTTTTCATGGGATTGGAGTTGCAGGAGATGTTACATTTCCAAGTGTATTTGTAGAGGCTGTAGGTTGTCCAATGCCTTTCACTGATGGGATGGATTGCTGCGTGGTTCTTGTGACCATTATCGCAATCATCCTTGTTGCTAGCACAATTGCGATTTTTTGATCTTCTATGATGTTTCCTTTGAATTCTCGTGACCTTTTGCTTATTTTTGCAGAGATATTATTTTTGCTAAGATCTTACTACTTTTTTTTAATTTATTTTAGAAATGCACGTTGTTCCTTTTTTTTATAAGATTCATGCTTGTGATCTTTTGGAGGAGCTTATGGGACAAAGGTGTGATATTCCTTTTTGTTTTCCTGAGCGCTCCCTTCAATTCTTTTCATTGCTTGATTAGAGAAATGGTCTGCCTGTTGGTTATGATTTCGCAAAACATGTCTGAAGATCACATCTCCTGAGCCTTCTAAATTCTTCCTGATTCTCCTATATATTATGTTCATGAATTCATTGCTTGGATTTTTGTGACGGGCCATTGCCTCTATTATTATGGTTGAGTCTCCTATTATAATGGGGTCTTGTATCGCTCTTTTTTTATTATACGTGTTCCCATTAACTAGTTGTAGGCTTCAACCTTATTATTTGAGACTTCTCCAAGTCCCCATTCATATGTAACATTTTCTTTCCCATCCAAATCAAGAATAATTCCCCCTGCCCCTGCCTTTCTAGGATTATGTTTTGAAGCCCCATCAAAGTAGAGACAATATCTTCTCTGATTTTTTTTCCAAGTTGCGAATTCTTCTTCATTCAGTCTCATTTTCCAGCTATGTTCTGAAGTTTTCCTCCTTTGTCCTTTATGTCCATTGTTATTTATTATGGTTTTGTTAAGCCAATATTTCTCTTCTTGTTGAAGAGTGTTGTAGTCTGTTGATGTTGTTCCTTTAACATTAAGGATTTCAGAAGTTAATCCCCATGTTTTTGAGAGGGTTTTCCCTATTCTTGGAGTCTAGCTTTTGAAAATGCATGTTGAGTCCCTATAATACTAGTGATTACCCCATTACTATTGTATTTATACCCCTTATTTATATTGTTGTGCCCCTATTACCCCCATATTGTTATTTCTGTGCCCCATAGAATCCCTCTATTGTTATTTTTGTGGCTTTATATTATTATTGTTAGGTCGGCTGGATTATATTGTGACTCCATAGACTCCTATATATAGAAAGGAGGTTTTGTCATTTGAATCATCCAAGAATTGTTCATTTATGTAATGTAAAGGAGGTTTCCCCCTCGAAGAGGCTGAATTCTAAGGCGTTGATCTATCTTTTCTATCTTTTCTTGAGCTGGTTTCATAACATTTGGTATCAGAGCTTTGGATTCTAGGGTTTCGCTGCTCCAAACAGGTCATCGTGGAATTTTCGCTATAACTTTTTTTCTGGGATGTTTCAGAAGTCGAAAAAAAAAACCCATTTGAGAAGAAATCGCGCTGAACCTTGGGTCTGAATTTCAGAGCATTTCGCGCGATATTTGCGGAGATATGATCTGAGGAAGTTGGTCTTTTTGCAGACTCCTGAATTACATTCAAAACAGGTGACCTGGGGAAAATAGTCATAACTTTCTCTCTGGGGATCGGATTGAAATTTCGTAAGAAGATACAGAAAGAGGATAGATTGTAGTTTCTTGTATACATGTTTCAGATCCAAAGGTTGAAACAGTGACTTGTGGCACGTCGTACAAGTTCGCTCTACTGAACTAGTCAAAAAACAAGTCACTGTGGAAGATTTCACATAACTCTTCCTTGGAGAATCCAATTTGGGTCAGACTTGTGGCATTGGAAAGAGGACACAGAGGGCTACTACAGATCACAAATTCAGAACTAGATGATTGGAAAGTACAGAGATACATCAGAGGCAATATCGAGCTCCTACAAAGTGAAAAAAGGTGTGTAGATTTTCTTAAATTTTTGCTTAAGCTTGGTTTGAAAATTTATTTTGAAGGAATTCAAAGGGCATAGTAGAGCATTATTATCGGTAACTGATGCCCTGAGGAAAGAAAATGAAAACACCTAGTAAGGAACCTGAAAGCTCTAGCATGACTCATGAAGAAGAGGAAGAAATGCAACATGATATATCAAAATTACAAGACCAAGTGCAACAACTGTCCCTTGCACAAAAAGGAACAGAATCTAAGATGGATGGTTTAAAGAAAGTTGTAGAAGCTAAGATGAACTGTTTAAAGAAAGGCGTAGAAGATAAGATGATTGACATGGAAGCTAAGATGGATGATTTGAAGATAGATTTGAAGACAGACATGGACGAATTGAAGATAAATATGAATAAGTTGCTACAAGAAATGGTCCCTAAGGGTGAAAGGGTACTAAAGGAAACTCATGATGAGAACAAAAGAAATGTTAATCATGATTCCATAGACGCTAATGTTGGATTGAAGAATCACCATATTCCAAAAATCGATATGAGGAAGTTTGATGGCAAGGATCCCGCCACATGGATATTACAGATGGAGCAATTCTTCGATCTCAATAATGTGCAAAACGCACAAAAGGTACGTATGGAAACTGTATATTTGGAACCAAATCAGTTTGTATGGTATCAATGGCTTTGTTCTCGTAAACAATTTATCACTTGGGCAATTTTTACGGAAGAATTGATAGCACATTATGAGGATACAAAAAGCAACACTTTTTTTAGCCAATTGATAAGTCTCAAACAAAAGGGTTCAATAATGGAGCACATTGAGGAGTTCCAAAAATTGAACATAAGGGTAAAAGATATTCCAGAGGAGCATAGGATTGATGTGTTCATAGGGTCTTTAAAGGATAATATCCAACATGATGTCCGCCTTTGGGAACCTGATTCATTAGAGAAGGCATTCAGGTTAGCAAGAAAAATGGAAAGCAAAATTATGGCAACTAGGAAGCATACCACTCACAACTATAAAGACGGAAGTGTTGTTGCCCCTAGTCTTCCACAACCTACAAGGTTGACACCACAACAATTGGAAGAAAAAAGAGCAAAAGGGCTTTGTTACAATTGTGATAGCAAATACACAAAAGGTCATAAGTGTGCTGAGAAGAAATTATTCTACATAGATTGTGAAGAGGAAGAAGAAAAGGAGCAAGAAAGGTCAAAAGAAGATGATATACTCCAGGAACAAAGCCTAGATGAAGAACAAATAAATCCGACCATATCTTGTAATGCATTGGCGGGAATTACCACTCCTCAAACCATCAAGATAGAAGGACAAATCAAGAAGAAAAAGGTAATAGTGTTGATTGATTCAGGAAGCACCCACAATTTTATTCATTGTAGGGTAGCAAAAGAATTGAATTGCTTCCTATATCCAGCACCAGAGTGTCAAGTGATGATTGCAAATGGAGGAACAATAAATTGCTCTGGAAAGTGCCATAATATCAAGCTATCCATGGGAGAATATGTATTGACTAGCCCAATGCTTTCCATTCCAATGGGAGGTGTTGATGTTGTACTAGGAGTCCAATGGCTACAATCCTTGGGTACAATAGCTTTTAATTTTCAAGAACTTTTCATCAAATTTTCTACAGAAGGAAAGGAAGTTGAATTAAGGGGTATTGCAGGGAAACCAGGAAAGATAATCAGCTCTAATGGCATGACAAAGCTTCTTAAAAAGGAGCAAAGAGGTGTAATTGCACAATTATGTTCGCTAGATGTTTCCACATTGGAATCATCTATTTCTCCAGATCTCCAAAAAGTCCTGGACAATCATTCCAAGGTATTTGAGACTCCCAAAGGTCTCCCACCTATGCGTGATCATGATCATGCTATTCATCTGATTCCAGGAAGTGTTCCTCCAAACATCAGGCCGTACAGATATCCCTATGCCCAAAAAAGTGAAATTGAACGTATGGTTGCAGAAATGCTAGAGGCTGGTATAATTCAACCGAGTCAAAGTTCTTTCTCAGCTCCAGTAGTATTGGTGCACAAGAAGGATGGATCATGGCGCATGTGTCCGGATTATAGGGAGCTCAACAAGCTCACTATTAAAGATAAGTTCCCCATTCCTGTCATTGATGAATTACTGGATGAATTGCATGGATCAATTTACTTCACCAAGTTGGATCTTCGTTCGGAATATCATCAAATCAGAATGAAGATTGAAGACATTTCGAAAACGGCATTTAGAACTCATGAGGGTCATTATGAATTTTTGGTCATGCCTTTTGGCCTTACCAATGCACCTTCAACATTTCAAGGTTTGATGAATTCAATTTTCAAACCATTCCTTAGAAAATTTGTGTTAGTATTTTTTGATGATATACTAATCTACAGCAAGTCTTGGAAGGATCATGTTGAACATGTTGACAGGGTGCTACAACTATTGGAGGAGAAACAATTATATGCAAAAAGATCCAAATGTTTCTTTGGAGTCCAGGAGGTGGAATATTTGGGTCATATTGTATCTCATGAAGGAGTTAAGGTAGACCCTAGCAAAATTAAAGCCATTAAGGAATGGAAAATCCCCACATCCATAAAGCATCTGCGAGGATTTCTTGGGTTGACAGGGTATTATCGCAAGTTTGTTAAGAATTATGGGAGAATAGCAGCACCTCTAACAACATTATTGAAGAAAGATTCATTTTCATGGACTCCGGAAGCAACAAAGGCCTTTGAACATCTTAAAGAGGCAATGTGCCAAGCACCGGTCTTAGCTACACCGGACTTCACAAAAACCTTTATTGTGGAATGTGATGCTTCAGGAAATGGAATTGGTGCTGTTCTAATGCAAGATGAAAGACCCATTGCTTTTGAAAGTCGTCCAATCAAGGGAAAGTTTTTAAGCAAAGCTATTTATGAGAAGGAAATGTTGGCAATACTCCATGCACTTAAGAAATGGCGACCCTACCTAATGGGAAGACACTTCAAGGTAAAAATGGATCATGATAGCCTTAAATACTTTTTAGAACAAAGATTATCCTCTGAAGAGCAACAAAAGTGGGTCACAAAGATGTTGGGTTATGACTTTGAAATCATCTACAAAAAAGGGAAGCAAAATGTGGTGGCAGATGCACTCTCAAGAAAGGATGAGGATGTGGAAGCATTGTTGTGTGCCATTTCTATTATCCAACCAGATTGGATAAACAAAGCAAGGGAGGAATGGAAGAATGACGAAGAAGTGTGGGCACTTATTCGAAAGCTACAACAAGATTCCAGTACTTCTGATACATTTAGCTGGCGAAATGATTCGTTATGGTACAAAGATCGCTTATACCTCTGTAAGAATTCCCAGCTAAAACAAAAGATTCTTATGGAATTGCACACTTCTCCCTTAGGAGGGCACTCAGGATTTTTAAAAACTTACCACAGGGTTAAGAAGGAATTTTTTTGGGATGGCCTTAAATCAGATATTCAAAAGTTTGTGGCGGAATGTTTGGTTTGCCAACAAAATAAAGTTGAAACAATTAAGACACCGGGTCTATTACAACCTTTATCCATTCCAAGCCAACGTTGGGAGGAGGTTTCAATGGATTTTATCACAGGTTTACCCAAGTCTGAGGGAAAGAGTGTCATCATGGTGGTAGTTGACAGACTTACCAAGTATGCACACTTTTGTGCATTATCACATCCATTTAAAGCCAGTACAGTTTCTACTGCATTTATGGAAACAGTTCAAAAGCTACATGGAAACCCAAAGATTATTGTAAGTGACAGAGATCCCATTTTCACTGGAAATTTTTGGACAGAATTATTTTCTTGTCTTGGTACTCAGTTAGCTCATAGCTCATCTTATCATCCTCAATCTGATGGGCAAACTGAGATAGTAAACAAATGTTTGGAAGGATATCTTCGTTGCTTTGTATCTGATAAACAGACACAATGGGTCAAATGGTTGCCTCTGGCTGAATGGTGGTATAACACTTCCTTCCATACAGCAACAAAAATGACCCCATTTATGGCACTTTATGGGTATCAACCACCATCCATCACATCATATTTAAGAGAAAATTCTAAGGTTCAGGCAGTGGAACATCACATCGAACATCAACAACAAGTCCTCCAACTCTTAAAGGATAACCTCGTGTTGGCACAAAATAGAATGAAACAACAGGCAGATCAACATCGCAGTGAAAGAAGTTTTGATGTAGGTGATTGGGTATTCCTACGGCTACAACCATATAAGCAAATGTCCCTAAAGCAAGCTAAGAAGGATAATAAATTATCACCAAAGTATTATGGTCCGTACAAGGTGTTGCAAAAGATTGGTACTATGGCATACAAATTGGAGCTTCCTGCAGCTTCTCGATTGCACCCAGTTTTCCATGTTTCATGTTTAAAGAAGGTTATAGGCAACAAGCTCCCAATTCAAACAATATTGCCAGAACTTGACAAGGAAGGAAAAATTATATTGGAACCAGAAGCAGTCACAGAAACAAGAACTCGACAGCTACAAAATCGATCAATTTCAGAGCATCTTATCAAATGGAAGAACTTATCAGCTGAAGATTCCACATGGGAGGATGAGAATTTTATGCAGAAGTATTCAGAACTACTCAAGCGTTGAGGACAACACTTTTTTGAAGGAGAGGGGCATGTTGGGTCCCTATAATACTAGTGATTACCCCATTACTATTGTAGTTATACCCCTTATTTATATTGTTGTGCCCCTATTACCCCCATATTGTTATTTCTGTGCCCCATAGAATCCCTCTATTGTTATTTTTGTGGCTTTATATTATTATTGTTAGGTCGGCTGGATTATATTGTGACTCCATAGACTCCTATATATAGAAAGGAGGTTTTGTCATTTGAATCATCCAAGTATTGTTCATTTATGTAATGTAAAGGAGGTTGCCCCCTCGAAGAGGCTGAATTCTAAGGCGTTGATCTATCTTTTCTATCTTTTCTTGAGCTGGTTTCATAACAATGCACTTGTTCCTCGTCAACCAAATTTGCCAAAAAGAACTACTAGGATGCACTTCCAGATCCTCTGTATCGTGACTTTCCTCTTTGTTGTGTATGGATAGGCCTTCTCCAAGGTTTGGAGAAAATCCGACAGAGGCTTTTCAAAATTTATATTGATTTCAAGAGGGCTTATGAGCTGTTGCCAACACTCTTTGGCAAAGATGCAATCTTGAAATAAATGTTGAATGGTTTCTTCTGCCTGCAAGCACATTGGGCATCTTGATGGGCCTTGGAAGCCTTTTTTTTTTAAGTTTTCACTAGTTAAGATCTTCCCTTTTAAGAGTGTCCAGGTAAACATTTTGATCTTAGGCAGACTTTCTGATTTCCAAACTGTCTTCCAGAAACCCCAGTCTTGTTGATTTGGTTGTTCTTGTAGGATTTTGTATCCAGTCTTGACTATATATTTTTCTACCACTTGGATCCCAGAGGAAGTCATCTTCTTCATCGTATTTTATGGGTGTTGCCCCTTTAAGAAGTTGCCTTAATTTGCTCCATTTCACTTCCATATTTGCAGGGATTGTTAAGATTTTTCAATCTTGCCATTCTCTTTGATTCCAAAGAGAGATTGAGTGTAGAGTATTTAGACCTTTTCCTCTCATCCATTTTTGAATACCTTCAATTTCTAGGTGAGTTTTTAGAGGTTCTTTTCCCATAATTCTATCCTCCCAAATTGATATTATTTTTCCATTGCCTAGGATTTTAGAGATATAATTTCTCATTAAAGGAATTGTCTTTTTTTCTAACTTCCAGACTTGAGTACATTGTCTTGATGGGATATTTCCATTCAGCAGGCTTTACCTAGAGCCATCCATGTATTTTGAGGCGAGTGTTTTTTTCCACCAGCTCTCTTTCCCTATGATCAGTCTCCATATTATTTTCATTCCCAGGGAAGCATTCATGAGGCCAGGTAGCTAGATTAATAGGCCTCCTTGTTCGTATGGTAATACTACTTGCTCCCACCTGACCAAACTGAATTTTTTGTTTTCTTTCTTCCCTCCCTACCATAAAAATATTCTTAGGATTAACTCCATTTGTTTGTGGGTACTTGTTGGAGCCAAGATTATTGCATATTGGTAGATTGGTAGTGCTGCTAGTAGTGCTTTAATTAATATTACCCTTCCTGCCATATTTAGCCACATCATTCCCCAGCTTTGGATTTTGTTTTTCATTTTTTCAATCTGTTTGGTCCATATTTCTGCCTTCATGTTTTCTTTTGAGATGGGGAGTCCCAAGTAAAAGAAATGAGTCCATTTTTCCTCTATGGGGATTTATAGGATTTGTGAAATCCTTTGCATGATTCTGGGAGGGGTATTCCATCCATATATTATGCATTTTGTGTCGTTTAATAGCGCACCTAAGACCTGTAGGAAATCATCCAATATTCTTTTGAAGGTTTTTTCAATTATTTTTTATTCCCCTCCCAATAACAAAGTGTCATCAGCAAAAAGAGAGTGGTTTATGGTCTTTGCGGGAGTTCCAGACTCATCAAGCATAGCACGAGCCATTTGTTGAACCTTTATGTTCATTCTTTCCACTACTCCATTTTGTTGAGGAGTCCTAGCTGTAGAGAATTCCCTTCTTATTCCATGTTCTTCACAGAAATTGAAAAACTCATTTGAGGTAAACTCCCCACCTCTATCAGACCTGAGGCATTTAATTTTGCAATCTGATTCGTTTTCAACCAATGCTTTGAAAGATTTGAATTTTTCGAACGCTTCATCTTTGTGTTTCATCAGTCCTATCCAAACCATCCTGGAAAAGTCATCAATGAATAATATAAAGTATTCTTCTCCTCGAGGTGACCTTTTCCTAGATGGACCACATACATCTGTATGAACTAGCTCAAGAGGCCTGCTAGCTGATCCTTCCTTCTCAGGAAAGTTAGTTCTGGTTTGCTTACCAAACTGACATGATTTGCATATGGTGTTGTCTGGAATTTTGATATCTGGAAGACCACGAACTGCCTGGTATTTACATGCTTTCCTTATTTGTGAAAAGCTTAGATGCCCCAACCTCTGGTGCCATAACCATTGTTCATCCTCCTTGCTCAAATAGAATTGTTGTTGTCCTTCTTCAAATATGTATAGATTATTTGGAGTTCTTCTACCTTTGATCATTGTTTCACCTGTATCAAGATCGCGAAGACGACATCCATTTGATCTAAATATTACGTCAGTTCCTTGATCGCACATCTGACTGACACTCAGAAGATTATGCTTCAATCCATCAACATACAACACATTTCCAGCTTTGACCTTTTCTTTCAACTGAGCAGTACCTTTTCCTTTTATGGCTGCAGGGGAATCATTTCCAAAAGAAACCTTCTTCCCTTTTTCTAACGCAGTATATGATTCAAGTTTCTCTTTATCCCCTGTCATATGCTTCGAACATCCGCTGTCGATATACCATAGATTTTCCTGTCCTTCTGCATAAAAGGCTATCCCACATCTTTCTGGTTGTGGTTCCTTCATTCTCCATGTTCTAGCACTTGAGGTTTGTTCCTTCTGAGTTGTCTTCCAAAACCTGCTCCTGCATTCAGAATCTTCATGACCAAAGTTATTACAAATAGAACATTCAACTTCATTTTCAAGGGCTGAAAAGTTGTTATAGGTCCTTTTCGTGATTCCAGTCATATTCCTTTGTTTTTGGGCTTCTCTAGTCATGATTGTTTTATAAGCAACACATTGAGCTGCTTTGTGACCAAAATTATGGCAAGAGAAACATTGGCCATTGAAGAAACTCCTGCGATTATCAAATCTATCATCCAACCGATTGTAGTTTCTACTGACATCCATTCTTGAGGCAAATTGAGAAGATTTTACCTGTGGCTGATTGTAGCTTATATTTGTCCTTAAGGTAGCTTGCCCCCGATTTTCTTGATAGTGTTTGTTTGTTCTTGAGGTAAATTGTCCCTGATTTACCTGATGATTTCTATTATGCCTTTGCTCGCTCCTCCTTGCAGCATCAAGATAACTTTTGGATGTGGATGCTTGAGATGTTTCTCCATTATATCCCAGACCTGTCTTGATTAGTGGAGAACGTTGCACATTGATAATCTCATCCAGATTTTTAGATCCTTTAACAAATTTAAGATTAATAGCTTTTGTTTTCTCAATCTCCTTCCTAAGACAAACAATTTCACATTCCAATTTTTCAAGATGTTTTTCCCTTTCAGCCAGTTGATATTGTAGAGAATCAATAATTGCACTTTTCTCTTCTAAGCAAACTTTGAGATCAGACATTTCATTATAAAAACCCTCTACATCTATAACATCCATGTACTCATCATCTTCAAAAGCCATTAAAAGTTTATACTCATTACCTCGTTCATCTTCTTCACTATTTGAGAGTCCATCACTATCTTCATGAGTGTAATAGCTTTTCTTATTTGGATTCTCTTTCTTGTTCCATCTAACAGGTTCCTTTCCTTTGTCAATCTTATATTTATGAGGACACTTGGTAGCATAGTGACCTACTCTTCCACAAGCAAAGCACTTGAAAGGTAACTTACCTCGGAATCGTCCAGCACCCCTTTGAAGATTTTTGACAAAAATTGATTCTTCTTCTTCTTCTGACCCATGTCCTGATTCATAGTACTCTCCTTTGCCTGAAGCCTTGAAGGCAGCTTCTCTCCTGTCAGATGGACCTCCTTTCCTCATTTCATAAGCAGTTAGAATTCCATGTAGTTGTGACATTTTAAGATGTTGTAGATTCTCCTTTTCTTCTATAGCAGAAACTTTAGATTCAAACCTAGGTGACAAAGATCTTAGAACTTTTTCAACCACAACAGCCTCTTTTATTTCTTCACCCAAATTTTTCATGCAATTAACAATCTCATCCACACGAAGAAAATAGTTATCCACACTTTCATCGTTATACATCTTGAGATTTCCATACTGTATCCTGAGGGTTTGGAGTTTTTCTCTTTTTACCTTATCATCTCCTTCATAGCTCAGAAAAATCTTGTCCCATATTTCTTTTGCGGATTTATACTTCATAACTTTGACAAATTCAGATTGCGACAGACATCCCAATAGAGTATTGACCGCCTTTGCATTTGTTTCATATTTCTTCTTCTCAGCCAAATCTGTAGGAGTTGCTGCAGGAAAAGTATATCCTGTATCTATGATATCCTAGACTTCTGTACCCAAAGATTGAAGATAGGTTGTAACTCTTACCTTCCAATATACGAAGTTTGTCCCATCAAAAACCGGTGGCCTGATTGATGCTTCCCTCTCGTAGTTGCTCATGATGAAAGATCTTCCTTCAAGCGATCAAGTTGTTCAGAAGGACCTAGCTCTGATACCAATTGTTGGAAATAATACTGAGAGGGGGGGTGAATCAGTATTATTAAGCCAAATATTTCCTTCTTAAATTCCAGATGATATACACTACTTCAGTTAATAAAAACCGCGTATATACGCAACTACAAATAAAGAAACTCGCGTATATAAAGCAGACTTATCTTTCAGATGTCAGTTATTAATCTGTGATTCAGATGCACATAAACAGTACCAGAAACAGTGAAACAGAGCAGAAGACAGTCACACACAAGAACACAAGATATAAGGAGGAAACCCAATGTGGGTGAAAACCTCCTGCTGCAATTCGTCTCTATCTTCTTTTAATTAGAAACTTCTCTTTACAATGTCTTGTACTGGAGCAGACTTTACCAGTACGCAGGCTGCAACCTGCAGAGAGCTACAACTCTCTCTCGATTTCCAGCTTTCCTGGAAGGGAGCTCCAACCCTCTTAGTTCTTGTACTAGCTTGAGATACTAGTACGCAGGCTCCTACCTGCAGAAGGCTGCAACCTTCTTTTTGCTTTCAGGGACCTCGTTTCATTAATTTTCAAACTGGATCCACAAGTAACATCAATCAAACATCAAGAATTTCTGCATGACCCAAACTCCTTTTCATTAATCAAAAGCCGAAACAAATAAGCACTTCCATGACCACTGTACCCAGATCACAGTAACTGTAATCAAACACCAATTCTGAACCCAGAGCACTGCAGCAATAAAATAGAAGCAACTAGAACATAAACCAATATATATACGCTACTTCACTATTCATCAACCTGCGAGTCTACGCGCCTATACCACAACCAACCTGCGTATACGCTTCTTTCATTCATAGAAAAAGCATGTATACGCACCTGCAATTCGTTGAACCTGCGTATATATCTACAAAGGATAATTTATTCTTTTGAGCATTAGTTAACCCAGATTTATAGATCAAGAGAGCACCAAATAGATCAAAATTATACAGAGATACCAATGTTCAAGCCTTGAGATTTTGATCCATCAATAGCCCTTATCCTTCTTGCGCTTAGGTTCCTCCTTTTCAGATCTAGATCTGCACCATAACCTGATCACACCTATTCCAGATCTAGCACGATATCAGATATTCAATAAATCAGATGATACCTTGCCACATGATCTCCTTCCTCTTTTATAGTTATAGGCCTTGCACAATACCACGGGCCAAAACCATAATAAACAATACCAAGGGCCCAAAACCTGGGGTCAACTCTTCTGACGAGATACAATGGTCCACAACCATGGGTTCAAATTCCAAGGACTAACAACCACGAACCAAAAGTAATTTTCCCACCATGTACGCGCTTTTATGTGCATAAAAGTGCGTGTATACGCATACGCGACTTCGGAACGTATAACCCGCATGTATACGCGTCTTCTGCAAGGTGTACCTGCGTATACAAGATTTCCTTCATTCTGAGCACCTGAACTAAGATCTGTCACTGAAGAGAGTTTCCATCAAGGACAACACCTGTGCCATAGCGCCACACCTGTGCCAAAATGCCAACAGGATTTTGGTGGGTTTTCCTCTCAGTTTGAGAGGTTTTGGCCCTAGTTGATCATCTATACCTTGTGTCCTATTGTCTCATTGTTATTTATGATTTGGTAGTTATTTGATGATAGAGAACACTAATTATAATAAAGGAAATAAGAATTTAATCAAGTAAAATAAAAATACATCATATGAAGTTATCAAAGTAAGAGAAAACACCTAGATTTGATGCCCCCTATATTTCTCAACATTGGTCACATGTTTCCAGGGATTGGAGGAAGCCACAAAATATATAATTATTTCGTACCATGACAACATTTTATGGTTGGAGAAGCCACTACCCATTTCAGTGACTTATATATATATAACATTACTGAGTTGTCGCATATCAAGGGGGAAATTCCAAAAATTGTCCACTCTAATGCATGGATTAGAGATTTCATTTGTGGAATAACAATAAAGAACTGAAAAGGAATTATTATTAGTCAACTCTAGGACCCTCGAGTGAAATGGGCTTGCATAATAGTTTCATTATGTCTTACTCTAATTGGTTGAGCATCTGATGTCAAATTGAACATGTTGGAAGCCATTGGTCTAATAACAAGGTCAGGAAAATAATATAGCTGGGCAGACCATCTCGCTGACATGCTGAAGACCAATTGCCAAGAATGTCAAAATTTTGGTAAGGTGTGCTTCCTGTCTCTTTTAATTTGGCTCGCTATGTTGTAGGTCTTACCAGTAAGAGAAGTGGAATTTATACATTCAGTTGAGTCTCAACACGATAAATGTATGGTATATCGATTCCGATGATTTGCAACCTAAGGAATTACCACCAACCTTCAATATAACAATCTTTTGATGAATTAAGTTGAAAAACAAACATTGTCCTCCCTGTCCCAAAGGATACTTGGAAGACTATAGCTGAAGTCCTCCTTCCATTCACAAATGGAGAACAAGAAGAAGAAAGGGAAGCTAAAAAATACATAATGTATTTCAAGGTTGACCTGTCAGGCTCCCTGCGAGAGACTTCTAAGAAGCCAACGAGTTATGAGGTCGAAAAAAAGGTCGAGGTAGAAGAAAAAGTAGTAGGGATCAACTGATAAGAATTTTTAAAGGACATCACTCTTAATTATCCTAAGTTTTAGAAACATTTGGATGTAATATAAAAATATTTATTGGAAGAAACAATATCTAAGGGAAAATCCACAAGGAAGAAGAAAAAACCACATGAATTCTTGGGGTCATTAGTCAGGTTGAATATCTTACAGTCACTAGGCCAAGTAAAATATTATTTTATTGATATTGTAAAACAAAAAATGCTAGTGGAGTAGGATCGGGAAAATCAGGAGCAGGAACCGACAACACAGAAGGTGTATCAACATGAACAACTCCACAAAAAATGACGTAAGTTAAATTTAGTGGGGTTCAGAAGTAAAAATAACAGATCCCCAAAATCAACCTTACTACCGAATCACCACCAATCACTCCAACATATGTTGTCGAGGAGAATGGTGGGTAGTAGACAAAAGGAAAAAGATGTTAATACCTAGGAAATATCATCAAAATAGGTCGAACCACTAGACCTGGGTAAGGATACTATATTCAAAGTCAAACCAGAGTCAAAGGAAGTGCATGACACGCCCCAAGAATGGGAGAAAAGTACCCAGTCAACCCTATTAGAAACATCTTCTTGAATAATGGGGTTAGGATTGTCGAAAACGCATGGTGAGAAGAAGGATGCAGAAAATAAAAATAAAAACAAAAGTGCAAGGAGATTCTAAAATTACTACATTTCCTTATGACTTAACATACACATCTGATAGATAAGTATTTCATTTCCTATTATACACAACGAAAGAATTTAGAGGAAGGTGGAAGAGGAAGTTGACTGACAAGAACAAGTTGTGGAAGAGGAATCAACAAGAAGAGGAGATCTAGTTGGATTGCATGATTTTGGTAGGATAAAAACTCCAAATCAACATCCTTGACCAGATTTATGATCCACATGTTGTTATTCATCAATTGGTATACTAATTGGTAAATCACAATGTACAAATGAGAATAGGTTTCCCATATGCAATAGAATGATATATAACAAGGGAATTAATAATTTCTAATTGTTATATAGTATGAATACAAAGTCTTTACACAAGCCTTACAGAAGCTAGAAAGAACATTGGACGAGGCTATAACACAACATCATTCTCAAAAATTTACTAACTTATCTGTTGAACACATGTAGTCGTCTGCGAGCACAATAGATGTTAATTTGAGACTTATTGATACAAAAACATATCACATTTGAAATCCCCTCCAAGATTGTGCTAGAAAATCAAATAGTGCAAGAAAAGAAGGTAGAAAGCAAGCTAATGCAGGATGAGAGGGAATGGTTTAGAGAAGGAAAGAAATCACAAATTGAAGCCTTGAATGCCACAGAGTACCTATAGAATATTAATGAGAAAAAAATAGCAATTAGAGAAACAAGGTACCCACAACTTGTTAGTTATCCAAGAGAGCTTCATGTCAGAAAAAAGGTAAAATATTTTGCAGATAAGAAAACCCTGAAGGTGCAAGCCAAACAATCTATGAAGGACTAGTCAATATTTGACCAACATCTTCAAACACTTGCACCCATGATCTATCAAACAACATTTGGAGAAACCCCTATTCCAACACCCTTAGTACATCTGACTCTATCTTGACCTAAGTTTCAATTCTTTGAGGTAAGCATGTAAGAACGTGGCTCATTTTTCCCACAGGAGTTGCCTAATATTATAGAAGCATATTTCGAGGGATCCAACTAGTTGTTAGGGGGGGGGAACAAAAAAGAGGCATTCACGTCTAGATCCCTCAAGAAGAAGTACAAATAAAAAAGGATGATCAACCTACATGATCAGTCGACCAACCGACACATCAACATACAGGGGCACAACCTTGGGTCATCGACTACAAAATGATTATTCAATACTCAACTAGCATGATCTTATTTTTATTATACTCTTTCTTTCTTCTATCCTCTTCTGCTACACTTCTTCAAATTCTGTAATTTTCCAAGTCCCCCCGCTGTGGAATGAAGGAATTGAGGGGGGGGGAATTTGTTGGAGAGGCTAGTTGACTCACCAATTAATGTATTGTCAGTCAGTTGGATTATCAATCAAGTCAACTCACCAAATAATGTCTTGTAATTTGGTCATCTCATAAGTTGAGTCGACTAACCAAGTCAGTTTGGTCAAGTCGATTAAGATAGTTAAACTGTTGTAATTGTCTACTCAAGGATATAAATATGAATGCACTTGAATCTATGTTGGTTGGTTGTTGAGGATATATTAATACAAATGTGCTTTTGCTTTCTCTCTAATACTTTTGTGTCTCTTTTCCTTCAATGTGATGCATATGACTCTTCAAGCTTACTTGATGTTCCATCCTACTAGTGACTAATGCATACTTTGCACTAGATTAAAATAGTGTCTAAGCACACTTTGTATCATGATGGACTTAGGGATATAATAATAATATAATTATTTGTATTCCTTTTTGGTTTTGATGAGTAAAATAGATGTGTATATATACATGTAGTGGGTGATGGGTTATGTTCTTGGAAAGGAGTGTGACTTATCATCATTATACAGAGTAATGATTTCATAATAATTGTCACAACTATTACATGTATATTATTATTTAATTTGTATCAATGACTACATTATAATTATAGTTCCAATATATCTTAGACATATTACACAAAGGGTCTATTTGCACTAAGACCATACTTTTTGTATAGAGATAATTTGGAAAAATGTACCAAAAACATCATGACAAAGGTAAATTTTCTCTTTGACATTCAATTCCTTTACTGGTTTATACACAACATTTATCCAAGTTGTTCTCTCTTTTTTCATTGTACTAAATTTTGCACTTTGCACAAATATGTCTCTTGTTTCCAACTAGATGTACCACTCTTCCACATCACAATTCCACACAAAATCAAATCCATTCTTGTAGCATATGTCTTATCTTTGCAATACAATATCATATTAAGTGTGACTCCACCTATTATTGTTTTTCTTTCCATTATTGTTTGTAGTTATAGTTTTTTCCCTAAAATAAGGAATATAGATCTTATAACCTCTTAATCATACTTTATGGATCTTTGACCTAAAATATTATAGTCAAATGAAAGCATCTTATTATACATTAAGGCTCCCAAAACCTATTGATCCCCAGAAAGATCTTTAATTGAAATGCGATTTATTTACTATTAGAAAGTGTTAATGCATGATTTAAAATTACCATTAAATACATAAGCATGAAGAATTGTTAAGAAATTTTGTAGCATATTAGAATAGCAAATCATGAGAAGAAAAGTGACGCAAGAGATTGATAACGAAGTTCAGCTATCTCAAAGCCTACATCTCCGAGCCCAGTCTTCAACTAGGAGGCCTTTATATTAGAAATTCAAAGCCAAAAAAATACATCAAAGCTACATCAACAAGATCCTTGGCTGGTCTAGTTTTGTTCTGCTCGATCTCAGAAATCTGACGCAACTGATGGCTCAAAAAAAGACCTCTCACAACTCCCAGAATAAACCTGCAAAGTTCTGCCTCCAAATCTCCAAAGCTGCTATGAAACTCTTCTCTGCTACACAAAAAAATGTCACAACTCTACTCTCTCCTTTGGCACATGAATGTAATGTTACTTTATAATCTTTTGAAACTCTATACATGGCAATTGGTTGCAACGTTTTTACAGAAATAAGATATAGTTCAAAACTGCACCATATCTAACATTACATTTCGTTTTCGGTGCAATGGAAACTATGCACGAAACCATACAAATATGGCATATATTAACATAAACCATATCATACATTAAACTTCGGTGCATTTGTATGGTTTCCAAACTTAGCATATAGTTACAACTTCTCCGACGATGGTATCTCGTGGCTTGTATTGGTGCATGTCGTTTGGGCCCGTGGCATGAGACCATACCACCCTTCTCTGCACAGTGTTGTAACGATGGAAGTTCTACATATTTCATAACTATGGCATATTTCGTAACCATAATTCGACGGTTTCAGATTGTTGAATCTACACCGTTATACCACAATGTATGTTTAATACATAGTTTTAATTTGCATCGTTAACATATTCATTTTATATGGTTCTCAACCATATGTAATGTTCCCACCATATTTTATATACGTTCAACCATATGTTTTGAATTCTGCTCCCATTCATTTGTACCAGTATATGTTTAATATATAGATTGTAATATATGGTTTGGTAATATATTTCGTTCCCAAGGTTTATAACCCATCACATTTGCACCATTCCGCTATATAGTTTGTACATAGGTTTTTTTTAATGTATATATAATGCACCATATTTTTAATATATGGTTTATATATATTAGTTTTAGTTTTTATATAATGCATTTAAATATAAATTTTAATGCACCATAATAAAAATCACTTTTAATGACACCATGTATATCCAAATATCGTCATGAAACCAACTGGAGATATTACCACTAAACAAAGCTAGAGATTTGCCACTGAGCTGAACTTGTACTTTTGCCATGTGTCGAGCAGTAAAACATTGTTTTGTCACAAACTTCCACAACCAATTCCTCATTTATTTGGAGGTCAAATGCACCCGTTCAAGTTGCGTTGGAGTCATTTCTGCGAGCTCTACGTAATGACGCTACTTCCACCTGAATCTAGTAACTTTGAATTTTAGGATTTTTTTAGATCCTTGATCAATTTTCAGATCATTTCCTCCCCGCTTAGCCCTTTTGGACCACCAAAAGGCTTAAGTTCCACAAACTAAATGTGAGTTCCATTTTCTCACTTGGCCAGTACCTTTCCACTCTATTCTAAACTTGTACACTTCACTCATCCATGCAATTGTTAGAAAAACACACAAATTGCATAATATAACAAGTTCTTTTTCACCCACATCTACATTCATATTTGTTGTTAATATCCAGGCACCACTAAATAGTAATAAACCCATTAACAACATTGAAAGTATTGACATAGCTAAAACCATACCATGCTTTCCTTTCATAGATGAAACAAAACTCAACTTATCACGCTGCAACTCTTGTTGATGTACAATTTTGGGTTCCTTAAGCAGAGCTACCTGTTTGTAATTAAATTTAATGATCACTTTCTTAGGTTCTTTAGATTGTACAACAGCATTTTCACTGGCATAAGCTTCTTGTTTTAACTATTCAACTATAAAAAGAAATTTATTTGCTTTTATGTGATGAGAATGTACAACATATTCAATTCCTTTTTTGAACAAGTGATATTAATTATGTTCCCTGTAAAAGATCACTTTTCTATCATATAAATACAGGCTACTCAAGACCATGCAACATGTATCTAGTTTTACCACATCACACATCACCTTATCCTTAAATTGAGAAGTTATTGCAAACAGTAACATGCATTGCTCAATTACTTATAATTTATGATTTCTTCTCATCCAAATTAAAGTATACGGTTTACGATGTTTTATGGTTTTCAATCCCAATTGTTTAACCACTTTTTTTGAAATTAGGTTAGCTTGAGATCCACTATCTAACAATTTGTCGATATTTATATGTTTCATAACAACCCTTATATGAAATAACTTTCCTCTAGAACTGTTAGAATCATTACCTTCATCGGATTTACCGGTCATAATCAATAATGTGATCTATGTCTCATCGCTTGAATCTGACCCTAGGTCCAACGATTTTGTTGTTGCTGCAACCTTTTGCTTCCATTTTCTGATCCACTTTGGTTTCATTTCGGGATGAAATTTCCGACAGTGATCCTCATCATGGCCCTCTTTCTTGCAATGTTCACAAGATAGATTTTCAACCTCCTTCTTGCCGAAGTTTACTTTCACCACTTTCCCTTTTCCCTTGCTCTCCATTCTAGCTGTCAATTTTGATGATACCCCAACTCCCAACTTACCTGCTTCAATATAAGTCACTTTTACTTCCACTTCATCCAAGTTAGTAGGACTGAACATAAATACAGTATTACGAACATACTTAGGTAATCCTCCTATGTATTTCATTAGAGTTTCTTGAGTATACAAAGGAATATCTAACATCAACGCCTTCTTATGAAACTCATCTGTATATTCCTGAGTTGATTGACCTTTCCTAACTTTTAGTCCTTGCCATTCTATTAAAGATTTTTCCTTATATCCCAATGGATAAAATTGCTTTATAAGTGCAGTAATAAAATCAAACATGATGGAAAAATCTTACCGATATGCTCAGTACCTTTCTTTAACTTACTCTACCACCAGATCAATGTTGTGCCCATTAAACAAAGTGATGCTAGTCTGATTTTGACTTCATCTTCAGTGATCTGTTGCATGCTACAATATACCTACATTTTCCTAACCCATTTGTCAAGATTTTCGGCATCAACTTCTCCATTGTACATGGGTAACTCAAACTTAAAATCGAGCTTCAACAGCGGTTTCGAAGTTTTAGATGGATTCAAGAGAGAAGTGGTAGGGTATTTTTGATCTGTTTCATATTCTTTTCCATATTGTGATGGCTTTCCTTCTTCGTCTTTAGAATTTTTTGTCTTAAACTCTCGATACATTTCTTCGACCATGGATCGAAAGGTCATGAAAGCATCCACAAAGCCTGCATCAGATCCAAATGGATGATCACCACTTCCTTCTTCAGCCATTTTGTCTCCTCGAGCTGTCCTTCTTCTCGAGCCAACTTCTGGATCTCCTGCAACAAGTTCTCCTTCACCAATATTAGATTTTCTCCTGGTGATCATGCACACTTCAAATCACAGTTATCAACAACCTTCTTTGATACCAAATGATCCCCAGAAAGATCTTTAATTGAAATGTGATTTATTTACTATTAGAAAGTGTTAATGCATGATTTAAAAACACCATTAAATACATAAGCATGAATAACTGTTAAGAAAATTTTCAGCATATTAGAACAGAAAATCATGAGAAGAAAAGTGACGCAAGAGATTGATAACGAAGTTTGACTATCTCAAAGCCTACATCTCTAAGCCCAGTCTTCAACGCGGAGGCCTTTATATTAGAAATTCAAAGCCAAAAAAATACATTAAAGCTACATCAACAAGATCCCTGGCTGGTCCAGTTGTGTTCTGCTCGATCTCAGAAATCCGACGCAACTGATGGCTCAAAAAAATACCTCTTACAACTCCCAAAATAAACCTGCAAAGTTTTGCCTCCAAATCTCCAACGCTGCTATGAAGCTCTTCTCTGCTACACAAAAAATGTCACAACTCTACTCTCTCCTTTGATGCATGGGTGTAATGTTACTTTATAATCTTTTGAAACTCTATACATGGCAATTGGTTGCAAATTTGTTACAAAAATAAGATATAGTTCAAAACCGCACCATATCTAACATTACATTTTGTTTTCGATACAATGGAAACTATGCACGAAACCATACAAATATGGCATATATTAACAACAACCATATCATACATTAAACTTCGGCGTGTTTGTATGGTTTCCAAACTTAGCATATAGCTACAAATTCTCCTATGGTGGTATCCCGTGGCTTGGAGCAGTGCATGTCGTTTAGACCCGTGGCATGTGACCATACCACTCTTCTCCGCACGGTGTTGTAATGATGGTGGTTCTGCATATTTCGTAACCGTGGCATATTTCGTAACCATAATCCAACGGTTTCGTATTGTTGACTCTGCACCGTTATACCACAATATATGTTTAATACATAGTTGTAATGTGCAGTGTTAACATATGCATTTTATATGGTTCTCAACCATATGTAATGTGCACACCATATTTTATATACGTTCAACCATATGTTTTGACTTCCGCTCCCATTCATTTGTACCACTATATGTTTAATATGTAGTTTGCAATATATGGTTTGGTAATATATTTCGTTCCCAAGGTTTATAACCCATCACATTTGCACCATTCCGCTATATATTTTGT
The DNA here is from genome assembly GCA_031772625.1 of Pinus tabuliformis. Classification (NCBI taxonomy): domain Eukaryota; kingdom Viridiplantae; phylum Streptophyta; class Pinopsida; order Pinales; family Pinaceae; genus Pinus; species Pinus tabuliformis. Next base: position 317,905,662 of record CM062811.1, read on the forward strand.
ACATAGGTTTTTTTTTTTAATTTATATATAATGCGCCATATTTTTAATATATGGTTTATATATATTAGTTTTAGTTTTTATATAATGCATTTAAATATAAATTTTAATGCACCATAATAAAAATCACTTTTAATGTCACCATATATACCCAAATCTCGCCATGCAGCCAACTGGAGATATTACCACTGTAACGAGGCCGGAGATCTGCCACTGAGCTAAACCTGTACTTTTGCCATGTGTCGAGCAGTAAAACATTATTTTGTCACAAACATCCACAAGAAATTCCTCATTCATACGAAGGTCAAATGCACCCGTTCAAGTTGCGTTGGAGTCGTTTTTGTGAGCTCTACACAATGACGTTGCTTCCACCTGAATCCAATAACTTTGAATTTTAGGTTTTTTCTAGATCCTTGATCAATTTTTGGATCACCTATCAACCTAGTTCTTCAGGTATGCTTTTTAGTGTGAGGTGGAGAAAACGAACAAGAGCACATTGAAGCAAACCAAGTGATTTAACTAGTTTAGAGGACAGTATAAGTTTCACAATGATGTTTTAGAAAACAATTGACACATTGGGGAGTAAATGCATGGGTGCTTGTTTCTCATTGAATCTAATCATTCTCCAATGATAGTAAAGAGGAATGATGCATGACCTTCCACAATTATCCTCCATAGTGGGATATTTGTCTTACCCCTTGTGTGTTTAGAGTGTAACAGGGAAGATGTCTTCAAAACTATGAGAACCTTCAATATGAATCCAAAAGTGCATGTGTTACTATTCATGGCCAAAAATATTGAAATCAATAATTGGTAGATCACCCAGTTAAGACCCCAATTAGGTCTTTATCCATTTAGAATGGTGATTCTGACTAGTTCAAATGGATCTAGTTACCTCTCACTCTCCCTGTTTTTTTGTATATCTGATTACTTACCAACAAGAAGAGGTATCAGGCTTACTCTCCTGCAACATGCTTGCAAGAAAACAATCCTTCAGCTGGAATAAGTGCTCAGCCAAGCCACCAATGGGGTTGCTCCTATGAAAGGAGACTTCTAAAAATGCAATGAACCAATCTAAATGCAAGCCCACCTACTAATGCGAAAAAAATAAAGAAAACTACCCTAATTTGGTACCTATCAGGAGCCGTTAAAAAATGGAAATAGTTTGCACAATTTTAATGACAATTAGATCGATTTCTGACAACAAATTTTTGAGTAAATAGTTACTCATAAATTCAATTAAATGCAAGAGCAAATCAAAATACAAATGGTAGCTCTATGTAATATCAGATCAAATAGGTGATACGATAAAAAAAAATTCATGTATTCAACAATAGTGTTAAAACATGAAATTGCTGGCACAAATTTGCCATAAAAGATTAAGATTTTATTCACTAATAAAAGTATTTGAAATACAATATTAAACCTGAATCTTGTGCTCTGCTTTTACAATGAATTTCTCCAACAATCCTCCCAATACATTCAAATATGCTAGTAAAGAATGGAGCTACAATAGTTCATGATTTGTCTCTCTGACATAAATTTGATTTCAAAAGGAAAAACCCCAAACTCAGATTTGAGTATTCCCCTCAACCTACATGAAAAAATGATCTTCACATTATTGCAAAGAATACTCTACTTGTAGCTAAAAGGAACCCATTTTATGTTAGGTCCCTATAATACTAATTTATTCCCCTTATTGTTATTAGTGTAGCCCCCATATTTTTATTGTTTTGCCCATGTATCCCCCATGTTGTTATTGTTTTACCCTTGCATTATTATTGTTATGTAGGCTTTGATTATATTGTGACCACTTAGACTCCTATATTTACCAAGGAGGTCTTATCATTTGAATCATCCAAGAATTTTTCATTTATTTAATGTAAAGGAGGTTCCCCCCTAGAAGAGGATAATTTTTAAGTCATTGATCTATCTTTTCTGTGAGTTGGCTGCATAACATTTGGTATCAGAGCTTTGGATTCTAGGGTTTCACTTCTTCAAACAAGTCATCTTGGAATTTTAACTATAAAAAAAAAATTACGAGGATTCTAAAGCTGAAGAATCGACCACGTGGAGATTAAATCTTGGTGAACTTAATGTACAAATTTCAGATCTTGGTTCTTTGTATTTTATGATATATGATCCGAAGAAGTTAAGGTTTTTGCAAGATACAAAATTCCATCTCAAACATGTGATCTAGGGAAAATCATCATAACTTTCATTTTAGGCATCATATTTGAATTTTTTAGAAATGGGTTTAAATTGCACGGAATTTATTTTTCTTTGCAGAAATTTTAGGGCCGAATGTTGAAATAATGACATGTGGCATCATGTACAACTTCACTTTATTGAAGCAGTCCATAATCAGGTCATCGTGGGAGATATGGCATAAATCTATATTGAAGAATCCAATATTGGTATGACTTGTGGCATTAGACAGAAGATTCATAGGGCTACCATAGGACCTCATTTCAAACCTTGGAAACCCTAAATTACATAGATACAACAATTGCAATATCGAGCTCCAAAAAAACAAGAAAAAGGTGTGTATTTTTTTAATTTTGTCATAACTTTTGTTTGAAAAATCAGTTTGAAGTGATTCAAAGGGCATATTTAAACATAGATATAAGTATTTTTTTCTAAAATGCCTCCAAAACAAAATAATCCTACACCCATTAATCCCTCATAAATCTCTAATTTGATGCATGAAGAGGAAGAATTGCAACATGATATATCAAAATTACGGGACCAAGTGCAACAAATTTCGCTTTCACAAAGAGAAACAAAAGATGACATGGATGGTTTAAAAGCATACATGGAAGGTTTGAAGGATGGCATGGAAACTAATATGAATGGTTTGAAATCACACATGGAAGGTTTGAAGGAAGGTCTGACAAAGTTGTTGCAAGAAAGGATTCCCGGTGGTGACAAGGTAATCCATGAAAATCATGATGAGGACAAAAGGAGTATGAATTATGATTTTAGATACTCCAATGTGGGGTTTAAGAACCACCACATTCCAAATATAGATAAGAGGAAGTTTGATGGCAAGGATATGGTAACATGGATACTACAAATGGAGCAATATTTTGATCTAAATTATGTGCAACACACACAAAAGGTACGCATTGCTTCTTTATATTTAGAACCCAATCAATTTGTATGGTGTCAATTACTTTGTTCTCGTAAAACACTTGTCACTTGGTCATTTTTTATGGAGGAAATGAAAACACATTATGAGGATACAAAGAGAAACACCTTCTTTAGTCAATTGATAAATCTCAAACAAAAGGGTTCAATGATGGAACACATTGAGGACTTCCAAAAAATGAATATTAGGGTAACTTATATTCCAAAGGAGTATAGGATTGATGTATTCATAGGGAATTTGAAGGATAACATCCAACATGAGGTTCGCGTTTGGGAACCTGATTCATTGGAGAAGGCATTCACGGTGGCAAGAAAAGTTGAAAGCAAAATTATGGAAACTAGGAAATCTACCACTCACAACTATAAATATGGAAGTGTTGTTGCTCCTAACCTTCCACAACATACAGGTTTACAGGTTTACGCCACAAAAATTGGAGAAAAAAAAGAGAAAAATGGATTTTTTATAGTTTTGATAGGAAATACACTAAAGTTAATAAGTGTTCTAACAAGAAACTATTCTACATGGATTATGAAGAGGAGGAAGAAAAGGAACAAGCAACCCCAAAAGAGGAGGATATACACCAGGAACCAACCCCAAAGAAAGAATAAATGAATCTGACCATATCTTATAATGCATTGGTAGAAATTACCACTCCTCAAACTCTCAAGATAGAAGGATATATCAAGAAGAAAAAGTTAATAGTGTTGATTGATTAAGATAGTACTCATAATTTGGTTCATTATAAGATAGCCACAAAATTGAGTTGCTTCCTATATCCAGCACCCAAGTGTCAAGTGATGGTTACAAATGGAGGAACTATAAATTGCTCTGAAAAGTGCCATAATATCAAGCTAACCACGGGGTAATATGTTTTGAATAGTCAAATGATTACCATTCCAATAGGTGGTGTTGATGTTGTACTAGCAGTCCAATGGTTACAATCTTTGGGGACAATAGCTTTTAATTTTCAAGAACTTTTCTTGAATTATTTTTGGGAAAGAAAGGAAGTTGAATTAAGGGGTATCATAGGGAAACCAGGAAAGATAATAAGCTCTAATGGCATGACAAATATTTTGAAGAAATAACAACAAGGCATAATTTCACAATTATTCTCACTAGAGGTTCAAACATCAAAATCATTTATTTCTTTATATCTCCAAAAAGTCTTGGACAATCATTCCAAGTTATTTGAGACTCCCAAAATCCTCCCATCTATCCATGATCAGGATCATAAAACTCATTTGATTCTAAGAATTGTTCCTCCAAACATCAAACCTTACATAAATCCCTATGCCCAAAAGAGTGAAATTGAACGTATGGTTGCAAAAATGCTAGAGGTTGGTATAATTCAACCCAGGAAAAGTTTTTTCTCTACTCCAGTAATATTGGTGCATAGAAGGATGGATCATGGCATGTGTGTTTGAATTATAGGGAGATCAACAAGCTCACTATTATAGATAAATTCCTTATTCTTGTCATTGATGAATTGTTGGATGAATTACATGGAGAAATTTACTTCACCAAGTTGGATCTTCGTTCAAGATATCATCAAATTTGAATGAAGACTAAAGACATTCTAAAAACAACATTCAGAACTCATGAGGGTCATTATGAATTTTGTGTCATGCCTTTTGGCCTTACTAATGCACCTTCGACATTTCAAGGTTTGATGAATTCCATTTTCAATCCCTTCCTTAGAAAATTTGTGTTAGTATTTTTTGATGATATACTAATCTATAGCAAGTCTTGGAAGGATCATATTAAACATGTTGAGAGGGTGCTCAAATTTTTTGAGGAGAAACAAATATATGCAAAAACTTCCAAATGTTTCTTTGGAGTACAGAAGGTGGAATATTTATGTCATATTGTATCTCATGAGGGTGTTAAGGTAGACCCTAACAAAATTAAAGCCATTAAGGAATGGAAAATCCACACAACCATAAAGCATCTTTGAGTATTTCTTGGGTTGATAGGGTATTATCGCAAGTTTGTTAATAATTATGGGAGAATAGCATCACCTCTAACAACACTAATGAAGAAAGATGTATTTTCTTGGACTCCATAAGTGATTAAGGCCTTTGAACATCTTAAAAAGGCAATGTGCCAAGCACCGGTCTCGGCTATACCTGACTTCACAAAAACCTTTATTGTGGAATGTGATGCCTCAGGAAATAGAATTAGTGTTGTTTTATTGCAAGAAGGAAGACCCGTTACTTTTGAAAGTCGTCCAATGAAAGGAAAGTATTGACACAAACATATTTATGATAAGGAAATGTTGGCAATGCTACATGCACTAAATAAATGGAGACCTTACCTAATGGGAAGACACTTCAAGGTAAAAATGGATCATGATAGTCTTAAATACTTTTTGGAACAATGATTATCTTCAGAAGAGCAACAAAAATGGGTCACAAAGATGTTCAGTTATGACTTTGAAATCATCTACAAAAAAGGGAAGAAAAATGTTGTTGCAGATGCACTCTCAATAAAGAATGAGGATGTGGAAGCATTGTTTTGTGCCATTTCTATTATCCAGCCTAATTGATAATTGAAGCAAGGGATGAATGGAAGAATGACGAAGAGGTGTGGGCACTCATTAAAAAGTTGCAGCAAGATCCTAGTACATATGATACACTTAGCTGGAAAAATGATTCAATATGGTACAAATATCGCTTATATATTTGTAAGAATTCCCAACTCAAGAAAAAGATTCTTTTGGAATTGCACACCTCCTCCTTAGGAGGGAACTCAGGATTTTTGAAAACTTACCATAGGGTTAAGAAGGATTTTTTTGGTATGGCCTAAAATCTGATATTCAGAAGTTTGTCGCAGAATGTTTGGTTTTCCAACAAAATAAATTTCAGAAAATTAAGACCTCGGGTCTGTTACAACCTTTAGCCATTTCAAGTCAGCGTTGGGAGGAGGTCTTGATGGATTTTATCACAGGTTTACCCAAGTCTGAAGGAAATAGTGTCATCATGGTGGTAGTTGATAGACTTACCAAATATGCACACTTTTGTGCATTATCTCATCCTTTTAAAGCCAGTACAATTGCTATTTCATTTATGGAAACAATTCAAAAGCTACATGGAAACCCAAAGATTATGGTAAGTGACAGAGATCCCATTTTCACTGGAAATTTTTGGACGGAAGTATTTTATTTTCTTGTCTTGGTAGTGAAATATCTCATATCTCATCTTATCATCCTCAATATGATGGGAAAACTGAGATAGTGAACAAATTCTTGGAAGGATATCTTCATTGCTTTGTATACGATAAACAAACACAATAGGTCAAGTGGTTACCTCTAGCTGAATGGTGGTATAACACTTCCTTCCATAATGCAACAAAAATGACCCCATTTACGGCACTTTATGGATATCATCCACCATCCATCACATCGTCTTTAAGAGAAAATTAGAAGGCTCAAGCAGTGGAAGATCACATTGAGCATCAACAACAAGTTCTCCAACTCTTAAAGGATAACCTCACTCTGGTGCAGAATCGAATGAAACAATAGGACTAATAACATCATAGTTAAATAAGTTTTGATGTAGGCGACTGGGTATTTTTATGGCTACAACCATACAAAAAAATTTCTCTCAAGTAAGCTAAGAAGGATAATAAATTATCACCCAAGTACTATGGTCCTTACAAGGTGTTGCAAAATATTGGTACTGTGGCATAGAAATTGAAGTTGCTTGCCTCTTCCCTAGTATACCCAGTTTCCATGTTTCATGCTTAAAGAAGGTTATCGATGACAAGCCCCTAGTTCAAACAGTGTTTCCAGAACTTGGCAAAGAAGGAAAAATCATATTTGAGCGTGAAGCAGTCATGACAATAAGAACTCGACAACTACGTAATCGATTAATTTCAGCATATCTCATTAAGTGGAAGAACTTACCCATTGAATATTCCACATGGGAGGATGAAAATTTTATACAAAAGTATCTGGAACTACTTAAGTGTTGAGGACAACACTTTTTTGAATGAGAGGGGCATGTTAGGTCCCTACAATACTAGTGTATTCCCCTTATTGTTATTAGTGTATCCCCCTATTTTTATTGTTGTGCCCATGTATCCCCCATGTTGTTATTGTTTTTCCCCATAGAAGCCCACTATTGTTATTGTTGTGCCCTTACATTACTATTATTATGTAGGCTCTTATTATGGTTGCATAATATTTTCCTTCTCCAAACTCCTATTTATAATTTATAAAATTTCCAAAAAGGACAGTTGTTGAAATATGAATGAATGAGAATTTAATATTAGATTTATTTTTGCTGGAAAATCCTCTTTTTTTCTTTGTCGCTCCAATCCCATTGCTAAAAAAAATTGGGTCTCATATTTTCCAACAAGCTCACTACAAAAATAACCAAAATTAAAATTAAAACAAATTAAAAATGAAGAGAAAACTCATATTTCTAAATTTGTGAAAAACAAATTAGTGAATTCAAAATCCAACTTGATAAATTAATAAAACAAAATTCATGCTTTCCCTTGATTTCATGTGGATAAAATATTAGCAATTGAACAACGTGGGAATGTGTTAGCGACAACAAATCTTCCTAACCAAATAAATTCTTCCAAATCAAACTTAGGAAATTAATTTTAGTTGCAAATTCGTAGTTTTCACTTATGCTAACTTTTTAAGCTAGTATATCTACAAATTTGCTTGAATTAATGCTTCCTTATTGTTCTCCATGGAAATATATTTCCAACAAGCCCTCATTTTCCTGATCTGGTGGAGTATAACTCGAGATATTCTCTCTCAAAATCTCGGTTCCGAAATTGATTTAACTTTGTTATGTTCATAAAATTCTAGAAATTTTTGTATTTTTTCACTTTTTTATTTTAATGAATTTAGATTTTAAAATGATACAAATATTTAATATGAAATTAATAAAATAAAAAGGAGCGGATTTTCATGTTGTTATGTTTTGATAAATGTAGAGTGGAATATATGATGAAGGGGAGAGGGGCCCGAGAAGGTGAGTGGAGAGTGGGCTCCCTCTTCCAATCAAGTTTAAATATTATATAACATTCTTTCCTTGTTATCCTTGTAGCAGGTAGGTAATAATGCATTCATTCAACCCTTGACCATCAATTAATCCGCTATTTGACTAAAATTTAAATGACAATGTCTAAAGTTCACATTATAAAATGAAATTAATTTATTTTTTAAAATTTTAATTTCATTTATTTGAACTCTGATTGATTTGATTTACTCAGTTTCACTTTCATTTTATAATGATGGCAATGTATCGTCAATTCATACATACTCTACCTCCCCTTTGGTTTTGAACCTGTGACCTCTTAGGAGGAAACACATGCTCTTAATCATTAAGCCCACTCAAGCTATTAATTATTTATATTGTTTAATTATTTATATAAAATTGTTAATTATTATTTATTATTATTATTATTATTATTATTAGATATGAAGTGCTTGAATCTAATGGTTTTTAAATTAAATAAAATATTATTATATTTGCATAAAAATTCACTTAAATAGATTAAATTGACTTAATTAACTAAAATTAAAAATCAGTAACTTTATATTAATAAAAATGAAAAGTTACATTGAGTAGATGCATAAAGCATTCAGGAGTTGTCCCGTGGGACCAGTGTGCATGACACACACATAGTAGCGAAGCTACCAAAAAATAGAAATAAAATTAAAATTACAAATTGCCAGATAAACTGGACTTTTCTTTTTTTCCTTTTTTCTTTTGGACTTTTTGCCAGACCCCAAGTGATGGAGCAGAAGTAACAATTGCCAGCTCATTATTTCTTGTAAGGTTTGGGACATCTTTGTCTGAGTCAGAGCTTTCAGATACATGAGATCGCTTGGTTCCACCTGTGCCTTGATTGTTGTTATTCCCCTCTACTTGGATTTCAAGGATCGGAACAACTACTGAGTTATTTGGATTCTCTGATTGTTTGTTTTGTTCTTCCTCCTTTTCTTCTCCCTCCTCTTGAGAGCCTTGTTGTTTTTCTGTCTCCGGATGTTGTTGGGTTTCATCCATTTCTTCATCCTCATCATCTGATGATGGAGATTCTAGGAATTTCCATCCTTTTTGCTTTTGTGTTCTCTTCTTTGTTCTTTTCTTTGCTTGTTTGCATGTGTTTTGCAAATGCCCTGTTTGATGGCAAACCCTGCATCGAAAAGAAGTATTTTCAAAATCTAACCATTGTATCCACTTGAAGTCTTTGTGTGTCAGGTTAATACAATTCGGAAGACCTTTGCTTAAATCCATCTCCACACAAATGCGAGAAAAGGTGAAGATCCCTTTGTACATTCTTTCTCGATCCATCTTTAGGAACCTTCCCAAAGATTTTCAAATGCCTTCTAAGACCTTATGGTGCCAAAAAGGAAGCAGAAGGTTATGTAGCCTTACCCAAACTGGCATTTTTGTAACCACCATTGAGTTTGCATCAAAACCAAGAAACCATGGGGTTATGAAGAGACCTTCCCTTCCCCAGAACCATGGTCCATCATTTATGACATAATTGTAATCCTTTTGGGTATCAAACTAGACCACAAAACACCCTTTTGTGCACAAATAAATATCACAATCTCTAGTCTAGTTGAGGTAGATCCACTCACTTAGCTCTTCAGATTTGGACCAAAAACCATTAAATCGACAAATGATGGCTTTTGCTTGTAAAGTGTTGAAGAGACCACTTACTTCTGGTAATTCGATGGACAAATCTGGAGCTTTTTCCATCTTTTCTACGATGTACGGACCTGGGATTGTTAGATTTGGGATTTGTTTGTCCTGTGTGGTAGCTTTCCCTCTTAATGCATCTTTGAAAGAAGCCTGACCCTTGTCTGTCAATGATGATCTAGCTGGTGTGCTTGCTCCTGGGGCACTGCCTTGTAATCTTAAATTCTGGATAATGGTAGAATTTCTTTGAATCCCATAATCTTTCAAGTGGATCTCTTCCTGCAGCACTTTCCTGGAAAAAATCAAACTTTGTAATGAAGCATAAATACCTGTGGAATTTTGGGCCTTTTGATTTACATCTATCACAAGATCCATATCCTGTACCCATAAAAATATCTATTTCCTATAAATCGTTTTGATAAAAACCTTATATGAGTCCTCTAGATCTGAGATCGCCTCTCTGCCCTTTGTGCTTTATGGTTAGGGCCATAACCCCAAGTTGCATAAAACACTTCTTTTCTCGACCTTTGCTCGTTCCGTCTGACTGTGCCCATCACTGTTGAATATGGATTTTTGATTTGCATGCAGCACATGTCCATTGCTTATACATGGAATCGTCATTGCAGAGTTGTAGACTTGTGGCAGGTTGGGCTTCTTCAAATCCTCCTCTGTCTTCTCCATGACCTCTTCCAACTAAAATTAATTAAATTTACATGTTTTAGCTAAATTTAATATTTACAATTAATAAAACATTAGAAAATACATATTTATATATTTTAATGCTTAAGGGTGAAATTGACCAAACTTTGACCAAGGATATCTTTCTAATCGTAAGTCGTAATGAAGTAAAACTTAAACCATTGTAAAGCTAGCAGCAAAACAAAAGCAATGAAACAATAAAAAACAAAACCTTAGAAAAGTTCAAATCACTCAAAATTAGTAAAATTAAAGCATTAATAGAAGCAATTTTAGCCAAATTTTTATGAAGGGTGGGGTGCGTGGGGCGAGTTGAGGCCTCAATAGTTCCCCATTAGCACAGTAAAAAAGATATGATATGTCAGTCGAGCCCTTTCTTGTAATATTGAAAGCCCAGACTGGATGTCCATTGCAGGGAGGAGAGTCAATGTGATAAGCAAGAGATGCATGGAGGTAGTTACTAGAATCTTGAGGGATATGGTTAGCAACAAACTAGGAAGAAAGATCAAAAAAAAATTAACATACAAACTTTGCATCTTTAAATATAAAACATAAAACATGTATCTAAGTAATTTGAACAGTGTGTTTTAGAGTATTTTTCTATTGGTTTTATTTTATTATTTATTATTTTCTACTTGGTATTTCCTCCTATGAATTGATTGCATTCACCCTACCCCAACATCCATCCATTAGCCATGTAAATGCAAATGTTCATGGCCTACAATGTGCCTATAATGTACAAGAAAGTCACTTGAGTGGAACAAAACTGGTTAGGGTAGAGTAGAGCCATGGTGATTCCATCTATATTAAGGTTATAACACCATGGCATTTGGAAAAGAAAAATGACTATTATAGTTTGATAGAGATACATTCTAATACTGTGTTTAGCAAGAGTGTGTATAACACAAGTGCTATATGTCACACCAAATTAATCTTTGTTTAACAACACCATGCTTTTTTTGTAAGTTTAGTTATTTCATTAGAAACTTAATATAATACATAGGTACATATAGTTGTGTAGACTAGCTAGTAATAAGGAATTTAAAAACATGCTTGCAAACATAGCCTATATAATCAAAGACAGAAATATTTATGCATGTTAGACATGAGACAGAACACCATATAGACCTACTGGGGAAGGGGAGGAGTAAGATTTTAGATGACAAAATAAAAAACATCTTGCATGTCTGCCTTGGAAACTAGGCCTATAATACTAATAAGTATGTAATCCATGATAGCATATAAAAGATAAGTTTGTTTTGAAAAAAAAACACCACGAAAACTCAAATATTAGAGAGGATTCTTGTGACCTACCTCCTAACAGGAGGAATGAAGGACAATTAGAGTGTCCTTAGAAGATCTAGGAGCTTCAAAATGAATTTTTCCACCACACTCCTTGACTAGCTATGAAATTGGCGTAATAAAGGTATTGTTATGTTTTTCCACGAACTGTAGATAGTCTCAGAGCTCCTTCCATTCGTTTTCCTAATATAACAAAGCATGGGCCATAAAAACCTTTGTGTGCCAATATAATTTCACTACATAGCAGAATTTTGTTTCCCTAATGAGGCTTAAACATGGATCCATGATGAAGTCAATATGCATGGCATCGACCTCCTCCTTCTCCATCAAAGCTATAGAAACAATGGAATCTGAGTAGAGTAGTGTTGATGTGAGTCAAAGTAGTAGTGAACGCGTCCACTTCCATTATATTTTGATAGTGAGCAATTTTTCTTTTGCATGCAAGATGAGGGGACCATAGTGCCAAAACAAAATTAAAGTATGCTAAAGCCAAACTCTGAAAATGAAAGATAGATAGGAATTTTAGACGAGCTAGCAAGCGATTAGGGAGTGAATATGGGAAATTACCCAAAATTTATCCCCTAATTCAAGAGGTTTAGCCATTATGGGATGGCATGATCATGCAGAGAGGTTATAACTATAGGGTGATCTCTCACACCTAGATCTGAAGGTAACTAGCTTGAGTCATCATTCCCATCATTCGTGTATTCTTCATTTCCTAAACTGGACCACAAATGTGTCATATCCCTCTCATTTCCTCATTGCATGGAGGTCATAGTCCTCTCCTCTAGTATAATAGTTGTTGGTTATGGAACCTAGTTATTTTCATGATTTAAAGGTCTTATTTTCTAGCCACATTTAGACTACCATTCCTAATGGGGTGTGTAGGGGTGATTTCCCCCATACTATTGTCACCAATATGGGTGGCAACAATTCTTTGGAGCCTCCTTTGTTAGGAGTACAAGGGTAGTGCCCCAAAAAGAGATAATTTTGAAAAAAAATCCTTGTAAAATATTGTAATTTTGTAGTCAATCTAGATCGTTCATCATTAGATCACATATCATATGGGAGATATTATGTTATGGTTTTTTTTCCTAGAAGGAAACCCTATTTTTATGAGGGGATTTTATTATATCTATGTATTACTGCGAGAACATTGTAACTGAAAAGGATGAGATTGTGAGAGAGAGACAAGGAGGTTGTATTGGACATGCTACAAGTTGCAATTGCTTCATTTTGTTGGAAATAATTAAATGAGGGGATGGCTATTTATCCATGGGTGTAGTCTAAATCAAGTGAACCATGTATACTATTGTATCCTTTTTATTATTTCATTCTACATTACATTTATGCATTTATTTATTTTCATTGCTTTTTTTTATTCTTGACAATTAGTATTAGATTTGAAGGTTTATTTGGAGGATAAAACTCATAGGAAAGGAGTGTTCTTGGTTCAAGTGGGATCAATGGTCAAAATTTAAGGTTTTACGATAAATAAGTTTAATGACCAAAACTACCAACTATTGAAGATGTAAATGGAAGATTGTCTATATTCGAAAAAAAAATTCTACAATTGAGTGGAATAGCAAAGCCAGTTGATGATGATGAAAGACAAAGAATGGGATATTTTTGACATAAAGGCACTAGGAACAATACGATTGTGCCTAGCAACATTGATGGATTTAACCATTTCAAAAGAAAAGACAATGAATGATTTTATGGAGGCATTGTATAAACTATATGAAAAACCCTCGGCTTCCAACAAGGTGTTTCTTATGAAGTTTTTATTTAATATGAAGATGTTAGAAGGTGAATATGTTGTTGTTAATTTAAATTAATTTAACATAATTACTAGTTAGTTAAATTCTGTGGGAGTAAATTTTGATGATGAGGTTAGGGCTCTTTTTATTTTGTGTTTATTACCAAAAAGTTAGAATGGCTTGGTTATCACTGTGAATATTTCCATATACTTCAAAGTTTGATGATGTTGTTGGTGTTATACTTAGTGAGGAAATATGACAGAAAAGCACATGTGAGACTCATATAATGCTTTAATTGTAGAGAAAAAAGGGAAATAGGAAAGATACAAGGTATTAATGACAATTTTAAGAAGAGTAGATCCAAATTGAGAGGGAGGATAAATTCTAGCATTGTGGAAAGAAGACACAAGAAGAAAAATTGTTGATCTCTAAAAAAAAAAAGGAGATAGACAACAAGAGAGTAATAAGGAAGCAAATGTAGTAGGTGATGTGTTACAAGATGCTTTAATCATTTCAGTAGATAGCAGTGCTAATTCTTGGGTGATAGACTTAGGGGATTCATTTCATGCCACACATCATACAAAACATTTTCAAGATTATGTTCAAGGTGATTTTGGATAGGTTTATTTGGGTGATGATGAACCATGTAAAATTGTTGGAAAGGATAAGTTATGGATAAAATTACATAATGGAAACCAATGGTTGTTGAAAGAGGTAAGGCACATTCCTGATTTAAGAAGAAATCTAATTTCAATAATGTAGTTGAGAAGTGAAGGTTATACAATTACATATATGGGAAATTCATGGAAGGTTACTAGAGGATCTATAATAATAGAAAATGAGAGATGTAGGTACATTGTATTTATGTATTGGTAATGTTGAATTTTATATTTCTTTAGCTTCTACAAGAGCAGATATAGCATTGTGGCATCACAAGCTTGGGCACATGAGTGAGAAAGGGTTGTAGATTCTTCACTCAAGGAAATTATTGGTAGATTTGAAAAAGGTTGATTTAGAATTTTGTGACCATTTTGTTTATGGAAAATAGGAAAGAGTTAGATATATCGGAGTTGGGAAGGAAATGAAGAGTGAAAAGTTAGAGATTGTGCATATAGATGCATGGGGATCAATGTTATTACGAAAATTCTTAGTATGTGTACCAAAAATGCTTCACTTAAGTCACTGGTGACAAGTGACCCTAACAACAAAATGTGGCCACTTATTATGCTTTATATTTGCAAGAAAATATATGATGCAAGCCCAAAACATATAGCAGCAGTAAAGAAAAGTGCAATAACCCAATAGAAGGACTTCAAATGAATAATATTTTATTAAAACACCTGATGAGGAAGATTTACAACATGGGTCTGTAGATCCCCCTTTGTGGGATGGGTCCTTTTGATGTCCTTGTGCTTCAACGATTTTGTTCTTCTCTCTCAAATGTGCAGAAAACCCAAAAGCAAGATGGAACTCAAGTGGGAGCTCAAATGTTGTGAGACAATAATGGTGACGATGATAATGATCATGGTGAAGAATGAATGGAAAACCCTCTTATTTATAACAAATTATTGAGCTAAATTAGGAATTGGAAAAAAATAAAATACTATTGACCAAATCAAAATCTAACCGTTAGGAATATTTTATTATATTTTTTGGAGGGAAAAGATATCCAAAATGTTCAAATATCATTATTTAGAAAATGGTCAAAGTAATTAAAAAATAAAATGATTTATTAATCACTTTGTGAGGATTAAGAAAAAATTAATTTGAAATAATTATTAAATAATGGATTAACAATTATTCCAAAAATAAGAATAAGGAATAATAAATAAATAATGATTTATTTAATTATTCCAAAATGATTTAGTCAAATGTATTAAGAAATAATTATCAAATAATTATTTCTAAACAAAAATAAATAAATAATGATTTATTCAATTATTCTCATGGGATTTTTTAATTTTAAACGGAAATAATTTAATAAAAGTGGTTTACTAAATTATTTATTAGGGTGAAAGTGATTTTACTATGGTAAAATTAATCCTACATGGTGTATTTTGATCCACCTAGTTAGAAATGGCTAGGTGTTCATTTTTTAGGTGATAACAACCAACTTAGGTTTCATCTCTTGGTGGATTTTATAATTACGTTACTTTTGTTGATGATGCAACTAGGAAAACTTAGGTTTATTGAATTAGAAAGAAATCTAATTTCTTTGGTGCTTTTAAGAAATGGAAATATTTGGTTGAAAATGAGACAAGAAATAAGTTCAAGTGTCTTAGATTAGATAATGGACATGAATATTGTAACAAGGAGTTTGATAAATATTTCCCATACCATGGGATTATTAGAGAGAAGACAATTCTATGAACATCACAAGAAAGCGGTGTGTTAGAAAGGATGAATAGGACAACCATGAAGCATGCAAGGAGTATTATATTGCATGTAAGATCACCCATACAGTTTTGGGAAGATGAAGTGGATAATGTTATTTACTTAATAAATAGAGGGTCATCAAGCTCCTTAAATGGAGGCATTTCAAAGGAGGCGTGAACAAGTGACGAACCTCTAAATTAGCATCTTTTTACACCCTATTTTCCCTATTGTTAATTCTTTTTCACTTACATGTGACCCATGATTAGTCCATTCTAATGTTTATATGTGGAATTTAGACATAAAGTGTTTTCCATTGCATTTCTTAGTATTTTATATGAATTTATGATTAAACATTTGAAAAATATCATATTTTCATTTATCTTTTATTTAATTTGAAAATACGATATGCCAGCCAAGTTGTTGTGTATGTTGTGACATTGCCATAGTGGAAGTTTTAGTTATAGTTACTGCAACTCTGAACTTGGTTGTTAAACCTCCAGTTCACATTGTTGTTTTAACTCATGTTGCTTAAACTTCCATTGTGGCAACTCCCACTACTGCAACTCTGAACTCTATTGTTGCAACTCTCGTTGCTTTAACATTGAACTATGTTTTTGCAACTCCAGTTCACACTGTTGTTGTAGCTCATGTTTCCACAACCTTCGTTGTTGCAACTCCAGTACATGTTGTTGTTGCAACTCTCGTTGTTGCAACTACCATTACTGCAACTTCAATTCACACTGTTGTTGCAACTCCCACTATTGCAACTTTGTTTTGTGCTATTGTTGCAACTCAAGTTCATGTTGTTGTTATAACTCATATTGTTACAACATGAGTTCACATTGTTGTTACAACTCTAGTTCATGCCATTGCTTCAACTCTCGGAACTGCAACTAGACATTGGAATCATGAGCTAGCAAAACCTTGAGTTGATTGGAAACTTGAATTGATGTCATTACGTAGTTGTTATTCCATTATTTCAATTTGGATCAATATTAGACATGATTAATTTAGTTGTTAATAATTATTTTGGAATTATGTATGAGGCGTTTATGTTTAATAATTATTTGCAAATCACAAGAGAGACTTGTGGAGGCATATTTATAGTTTGCTAATTATTAGAAAACCATATGAGAAACTTGTGGATCTCATTTATTGGTTGTTATTTTATTTGCAAACAAATGTTATGTATAAAAGGAGTTCCTCTTTCATTTTGTGGGAGTGTCACAGATCTATTTGGGCACATCACTCCCAACATTCAGATCAATACTATTAGGGCTCATCAAACCCTAATTCCATTGTTACATTCCCTAGACAAGTCAACTCATTGAATGCTTCCTTATATGAAATTTTCCTGGCCTGAAACCTTCCTAAAATGCCTGCTTGGGACACCAGCGTAGCCCAAGCCTTGATACAATGCGTTGCAAAGCAGGCAGGCCCATTGTGGCCTGCACTGCAGTGCACTTAGGCCCTCTTTAGCCTGCGTTGGGCGAGATTGAGCGAAATTCGCATAGGTTTCTGGGAATATTCCTTCATTCTAGATGATTCTAGAAGGTTCCCATCTCTTATCTCCTCCTATGAGCTCGAAATTGGATAGGATAAGGATCCATTAACCCCATATCCTCTCATCCCTTGCTCCATGGAAACTAACTCCAAGTTTGGAAGGCCATTCAATACCCTCATTTATGACAAAACCACCTCCACTTCCTATAATTTGAGCACTCAGCATAGTGATCAAGGGGCTAGAATCTAAAGTTTGTAAGGAAATTCTATTGGTTTGAGGATTGAGTTTATGTTAAATAATGTTATGTTGCTGGAGTTGTGTGCTTTTGATGTGGCAAGGTTTGGACTGAAGCTAGAGGAGTGGCACAAGATTGAACTATATTGGGTGATACTCTTCCTTCTACATTAATAAAGACTTTATTCATTTTCTCATATTATTGTTCATATCTGTGATGATTATGTGTTTCAATGTCTTTGATTCCATTGTTTTATAGTAGATAGATCATGTATGCTTTGATCGTTTATTGTTTCTGTTTCTCTTGATACAAGTACATTTTGAGCGGATTAATTTCAAGTGGGAGCAACGGGAGCGATTCAAAAGAGATCTAGGAAGCGAAAGACTACAAGTAAGTTCCTTCATCTATTCTATCTTCTATAAGAAAAGGTTAAACTACTTTCTTTCTGTTGTTCTAGGTTTAGCCACCCACCTAGGGAAAATATGTTTATCCGTAGATACAAATTCCATGTAACTGGGAGGGTTCTTATAGCATTTTCCAAATCATAATGAAACAATGTGACTATTAAGCTTTTATTTTAGTTCTAGTTTATAATTTCCATAGTTTATGATTTGATTAATTTATTTATTTATTTATTTCCTTTTTTGCATATCTATTTCCTTTGAATATTTATGAAATATCGTTTTTTTAAATTAGATTAGCTAATTAAATTGATTATGCTTCCAATGTAACAAGTCCTGGTAAATATCAACACTTTATTCTATGGAGGCAAGTCCCACTCCAATAGAACAAAGTGTTGTATAATTTAGGTATCTCTCTTTCTGGTCATGTAATTTAAATCCTCAGTGATTTATTCGCTTTTGTAAAGAATTTATGGTTGTGTGATTTTAATTGCTTATGCATTTAATTATTCGTGCATCAATTTATTTATGTAATTGATTATTAACATGTTTGTGTTTTAGATTGGTTTGCATTCATTTATGTTTTTTAATAAATGTGCTCAATGCAATGATTGAATTTGTTGGTTGTAGTAAAAACAATGATAATCTTGGAAAGCATTAGTCATTT
The DNA here is from genome assembly GCA_031772625.1 of Pinus tabuliformis. Taxonomy (NCBI): domain Eukaryota; kingdom Viridiplantae; phylum Streptophyta; class Pinopsida; order Pinales; family Pinaceae; genus Pinus; species Pinus tabuliformis. The sequence goes on from CM062811.1 coordinate 317,924,422, forward strand.
CATTCATTTATGTTTGTGTGATTTATTTCTTGCAAGAGTGTTTACTTTCCTACAAGTGTTTTTACTTTCTTGCAAGCATGTTGACTTCCCTACAAGCGCATTAATTTCCTCCATGTATTTTTACTTTCTTGCAAGCAGATTTAGTCACTTTACTTTTAAATATGTAAGACCTTGCCAATATTGTGAACTACCTATACTCCATCTCCAAAAGTAATCATTGATATTATAACTATAAAACAAACAAGTGAAAGTAGAAAGTGTGATATGCATTTGTAGTGCATGGTAAATTATAGGTTCCGTACGAGCCCTGAGTTGACAATTAAATGTAGTCTTTTGGTTTTCTTTCTAAAAAATTAGAAGGATAATTAAAAGGCCTATCATTTTTGGTGTCATTACTGGGGAGTTACCAAAGGAACCTTTTCTCCTTGCATTGGTTTGAATTTCATATTTTTGCATGCATAAGAGATTGTTTCTTTTGTTGTTTTTAGAGTACATGATAAGATCATTTAGATATAATATTTAAATTGCTAAATATTTTTGTGGTGAAGTAAGAGCCACCCACAGTACTAACTTTATTTTTGTAGGAATCTTGGAAGAAGGAAAATAAAATCATTTATGAATGAAGAGGAGCCAATATTGTTAAACAGGGAATTTGGGACATAATCGGGATAGAGTTGGGACAGTTGATTTTTGGATGCCTAAATGAATATATCTTTCAAAATTGTTTGTATGGAATGAATCTAGTTGACTAGATAATTTGAATCACTCCATTTATATGTCATACGAGAAAGTTATGCCTGAAATATTATCTATTTGTCCAAAATTGCACTGCTTAAAATAATGTTTCCTATTGTATTCATTGACATATTTGAATAATCAATTCTTATTGTCCTTAAAAGATGTTTCTAATATTGAAAAAATGTAGCAAGAAAGGCTCAATTTGACTTTAGCCTTAGTCAAATTGAGTAAATCAAAATTCCACATCAGCAGGACAACTTGGAGGAAATTAACTTGTGTGACATGGCCCTTCTCACTCAGATAGATCAATAAATTCGAGTTAGAGGGCTTGGAGTTAAGTTATGCATGTGTTATTGCTAAATTTTAGTAATCTAGTTCAGCTATTTTTAGTTGTATTATGTTAACTATCCTCTAACTATTGTTAGATATAGTTGAACATTAGTTGTGCAGTGGAACAATAGTCTAACTTAGAGATCTGTTAGTTAATTGATCAATCAGCCCAAAATAGCTAATGCATGCAGAGAATTCGAGTTCCTCAGCTGAAGTGGAGATGTCAAGGAAGTGTAACAAATAGTTTTAAACTAGGTTGAGTGTACAGGTGTTTCATGCAATGAGATGATCAATCCTTGGGAATTGTGTAATCAATTGGTGGAAAATTCCTGAAAAATAGGGGCTAATTTCCTTGGGAATTGAGCAACAAAATAGGAGTCTAGGTGAGCTGATATTTGGCTAAGTGTTGGTCAATTTTTTTCATTGAGCAGAGAGAAAAATTATTCTTTTACAAGATGAGCTCAGAGTTAGAGCTATAAATTGTAATAGTTTCTCTATTCATTTGATTAATGCAAAGAGGCTTGAGGGGTTTTTACGAGTTGGGTCCCCCTAGAAATCATTGTGTATTTGTGGTTTTTCTTGTTGCATGTCTATGCATGTTGTTCTAAATTGTGAATTTCATTTCGCAGATCAATAGAGTAGAATTATGTCTCTTGACTTTAGATTAAATTTCATGAACATTTGCAATTCTACCAAATTTATACATGGTATCAGAGTTGCATAATTCACATTATAACCAATATTTCGAATTTGTCTCTCAAGAATTTCAAATTTGTAGCTTTCTTGCAGCGGTTTTTCTTCATGATCGGGAGGATGTCTTTCAACGAACTGAGATTGGAGTATGCACTGGAGGGTAGCTCAAATTTCATAGCCTGGAAGGATTGAATGGAAGTAGTGCTCGATGAAAATGGTGTGTTATAATATGTGTAAACTAATATTGCAAAACCTCCACAGTTGGATGCATAACAACTAGCCCAATGGAAGAAGGATGTTGTAAAGACTAGGATAATTCCTCTAGAATGTGAGCAAGACCATGTGGTCTCAAATATCCATGGAAAAGAGACACCATTTTCTATGTGGAAGGCATTGATTGGGCTTTTTGAAAATAGAAGTGACCATAGAAAATTGGCCCTGAAAGAAAAACTTCGAAAAATTAAGATGTAGAAGAATGATATTATTCCAGAGTATCTCTCTAAATTTACACAAATCCAGGATGATCTTGGAGGGTTCATCGTGAATGTTGCAGAAGATGACCTAGTGAGCTTAGTTGTTATAGGGCTTCCAAAATCTTGGCACAACTACTAGGACCCTGTGAATGGAAGGGAAAAATTACCAAATTGGGAAAGGTTTTGGCCTGATTTGGTTCAAGAAGAGTTTAGGATAAATAATCAAGATGGAACATCCTCCAAAGGTGAAGATAAAGAGAATTTTTCATTGGTTGGAAAGTGGAAGAATACCTAGAGAAAATATGAGTCCAACCAAAATAATGGTAAGAATAAATACATGAGCAAGATAAAATGCTTCCACTCCCATGAGTTCGGGCACTATGCAACAAAATGTTCACACAAGAAGTCTACCAAGAAGCCTTCAAGAGGAGCAACAGGTGAAGCATTGGCTTCACAATTCAAATTATACTTCGCCCTAATAGCATGCATGATCAGCACTGTTATGGGGAGTGTGTGGTACCCTGATTCCAGTGTCTTGCTCCATATGACAGGGTGCAAGGAGTTTTTCATCATATTTGAGGAGAAGGATCTTCATATGCATATCGAAATGGGGGATGATGGGCAATACAGTGCTACTAGAATTGGTATTGTCACCTTTGAGAGGGATAAATCCTTTCCTCTTCGCCTCAAAGACGTTATGTTTGTACCAGGGCTGAAGAAGAGCTTGATATTTGTAGCAGTAGTTGAGGATTGGGGCTATGATGTTATTTTGAGTAAAGGGAAAGTTTTTTGGAGAAATATATCTACTAAGAAAGTGAAGCAAATCGAGGTTCGAGTGAAGAACCTTTACAAAATTGAGGCGTGAGATTGCACTACATTGAGAAGTAAGGCTGAAAAAGTGCAAAGTCAAGATGTTGGAGAACTTTGGCATAACATATTGGGTCATTTACACCATGGTGCCTTAAATATCATGCAACAAATTACTACTGGTCTCCCTAAAGGCTCCCTTGACTAACAATATGTCTACAAGGGTTTCACATTAGCGAAATATGTCAAATCCATATTCCATGACTGAGATAGTATAGCAGATGCAGTTTTGGAGTGAGTCCACTCTTATGTTTGTGAACCATTTTCTATAGCCTCCACAACAAAACATAAGTACTATGTTATTTTTATTGATGATTTCTCTAGAAAATGTTGGATCTTCTTCATGCAGAAGAAGGTTGAAGTTTTCCCAAAATTTGTTGATTTTAAGGCATTGGTTGAGAAGGACATTGGGAAGAAGGTAAAGGCCCTCAGGAGCAACAATGGATTTGAATTTGTTTCACATGTGTTCAAGGATTTATATGTGAAAGAAGGTATTTGAAGAGAGCTGACAACACCCCATAACCCACAACAAATTGGGATAGATGAAAGGAAGAACAAGAGAATAGTGGGAGCGGAAAGGGTCGTGTTGCATGATCAGGGGTTGCCATTACATCTACGGGAAAAATCATGCAATGCTACAATCTACTTGCAAAACTGAAGTCCTCATAGGATACTTGGTATGATCACACCAGAGGAAGCTTTCTTTGGGAGAAATATTGATGTGTCCCATTTCAGAATTTTTGGAGCTTCAGTGAATTTTGATGTCTCTAAGGATTTGAGGAAGAAACTTGAGCCTACAACAGAGTTGGGAGTTTTTGTAGGATACATCGAAACTCCACACAATTACCAGGTGTATTTTCCTTCATTGATCAAGTTCGATGAGGATAAGGCTATCGGATTCTCTCTGGAATGAGAGTTGAGTATCCCACTGAGTAAGAGCTTTTAGTTCCAAAGGAGGAGCCTTAGGATGAGCTTCAAGAGGTTGTGGAGCATCCACATGCAGTGGAGCAAACAAGAGGCAGAGTGGAGGCACCCACTCAACCATAGCCTTCCAGAGAGGGGAGAAAGAGAACCAAAGAAGTTGATAGATAGTTGCAGGATGTAAGGGAGAATGTGGGAGCCCCCACATCACAGCACAGGAAGAGGAGGTAAACTTATAGGCACACTGGTTACATGGCTCTCATGATAGAGATTATTGAGATAGAACCTTCTTCATTTGAGGAAGCAATTGCTCAACCTGTTTGAGTTGATGCCATGGTGGAAGAATATGAATCCATCATGAAGAATGGTGTATGGGAGGTGGTGTCGACACTAGAAGGGAAATCAGTGGTTGGTTCGAGATGGATCTACAAAGTGAAGCATGCAGCTGACTGGAGCATCGAGAAGTACAAGGCCATATTTGTGGCCAAAGGATTCTCTTAGATAGACGCAGTGGACTATAAGGAAACTTTTTCACTAGTTGCGATATATTCCTCAATCAAATCCATTCTAGCATTGGTTGCACAGATGGGGTGGAAAATCCACCAAATGGATGTGAAGACTACCTTTCTCAACAATGTTGTTGAGGAGAAAAATTGCATAGAGAAGTCAAAAGGATTTGAGACATATGATCGAGAATTGCATGTGTGCAGACTTAAGAGAGCATTGTATGGTCTCAAACAAGCGTCCCAACCATAGTTCACTAAGATCGAAAGTTATCTCACTAGATTGGGCTTCACCAAAAGTGAAGTAGATGCAAACCTCTATCACATTTTGGTAGATTGTAAGTTGCTTATTATTGTTTTGTATGTCAATGATTTAATATTGACAGGTGATGAGCAGTTGATCCTCTCTTTCAAAGAGTATCTTGGAAGGGAATTTGAGTTGAAAGACATGGGCCTCATGCATTACTTCCTTGCACTAGAAATATGGCAGGGTGATGGTGAATTGTTTGTGTCTCAAGGCAAGTATGCTACTGATATACTTCAGAGACTTCACATGGAGAGTTGTAAGCCCATGGACACACCTCTAGCTACAAACTGGAGGAAGGAGAATAGAGTTGGATGCTACCATTTACAGGCAGCTTGTGGGTTCACTGATGTATCTTGTGAACACACGACCCAACATGCTATGCATTCAACCAGCTTAGCCAAGCTATGGTGAGGCCTACCAAATTATATTGGAAGTCAGCAAATCATGTGTTACGATACCTTAAAGGCACTATCTAGTATGGATTATTGTACGGATGGATAGAGGGAGTTAATCTACAAGGATTCACTAATGCAAATTGGGAAGGGAGTCCATCCGATAGGAAAATTACATCTGGTACTATCTTCAGTGTTGTGTCCGTAGTTATTTCCTGGTACAGCATGAAGCAGAGGTTTGTGGAACTCAGCTCAGCAGAGGCTGAATACATGGTTGCAAGTCAAGCAACATGTGAATTTATCTGGATGAGGAAAATATTGGTGGGTCTATTTAATTAGGAAATGGATTAGACAATGATATATTGTGATCATTAGAGTTGCATTAAGCTCTCTAAGAATTTAGTATTTCATGATAGGTCCAAGCACATTGATATATGGTATCATCATTTGATGGATTGTGTGCATAGGAGAATTATGTTGCTACAATACATTCCAACTGAGGAGGAAGATGCTGACATATTGGAAAAGGCATTGTCAAGAGGTAAATTTTAATTCCACAAGTGCAGGATAGGGGTGGTTGAAATCTCTTTCTTACTAAGTGGGAGTGTTGAAAAAATGTAGCAAGAAAGGCTCAATTTGACTTTAGCCTTAATGAATTTAAGTAAATCAAATTTCCACATCAGCAAGACAACTTAGAGGTAGTTAACTAGAGTGACATGGCTCTTGTCACTCAATTAGCTCAAAGATCTAATTCAAATATCTATTAGTTAACTGAGCAATCAACCCAAAATAGCTAGTGCAAGCAGAGAGTTCGAGTTCCTCAGTTGAAGTGGATATGTCAAGGTAGTGTAATAAGCATTTGTAAACTAGGTTTAGTGTACAGGTGTTGCATGTATTCAGATGATCAATCCAGGAGAATTGTGCAATCAATTAGAGAAAAATTCCTAAAAAATAGGGGCTAATTTCCTTAGGAACTGTGCAAGGAAATAAGAGGCTAGGTGAGTTGATATTTGGCTAAGTGTTGACCAGAGTTGTTCATTGAGCAGAGAGAACAATTATTCTTTTGCAGGTTGGGCTCAGAGTTGGAGATAGCGATTGTAATAGTTTCTATATTCATCTAATTAATGCAAAAATGCTTGAGGGGTTTCTTCCTAGTTGGGTTGCCCTATAAATCATTGTTTATTTATGTTTTTTCTTATTACATGTCTATGCATGTTGTTCAAAATTGTGAATTTCATTTCACAGATCAGTAGAGTAGAATTGTGTCTCTTGATTTTAGATTAAATTTCTTGAGCAGTTGCAATTTTATCAAATTTCTACATCTACTAGAGATGCCCGCGTGAATCTACTTTCATATCCAATTGGAATTAAAATTGATCCCTCATAAAATGAAAATGTTGCACCTAAATTAGTGATTGTTGGTTTAGGATGGAGAACAAAAACAAATCCATCACACAAGTTAGTCCATGGCATGTTTAGCACATAATTTCATGGAATTTTCAAAACATATTTCTACTGGAGATAGTCATATGAATCTACTTGTTTTTTCTTTAGGATCACTTTTATCAGACATCAGACAAAGAAGTTATTACCAAAACACTGCTAAGTAGTCTAGTTGGCCAACTCCCCTTAACATGTATAAAAATTGAATTTCTTTGTTTATATTTATTTAGATCTATTATTTGTGAATTCCTTTCCATATGAATTGCATCAAGAAGGATTGATCACCTTTGTTCTCCCAAGGTCTCATGTTTTATTACAGATAAATGTTAGTTTGTGCAAGTCCTAAGAAGAACAAGAAGGTTGATCCACACATAAAGTGATTTTGGAAGATAAAATTTCACACAAAAAGACATAAATGGAATGTTGTTGCAACTCTAGAGTGCAGTTGTTGCAACTCTGAATCATTGTTGTTGCAACTCTAGAGCATTATATCTATGACTCTGGAGTGTTATTCTTGCAACTTCAGAACATTGTTGTTGCAACTCTGAACATTATTGTCACAGCTTTAAAGAGTTGTTGTTGTTTTTATCCTCTACAATGTCCCAGGCTAAGGAGGAGATCAAAAGAGGTAACTTCAAACCACTTACAGTTCAGCAGCTAGCCCTGCTAAACCAGAGAGGGATCTCTCTAAGGATTTCACAGTCAATGACTGGAAGAAAAATGGATTTTAGGCTAGATATAATAGTTTTAGATGAGTTTTTGAAAATTTAGGGTTTTTGGATTGCTGGACCAGGGATGAGAAAAAGCAATTAGGTCAAGGCCTCAAAGGGTTGCAGTAGTAGGCATAAAGAGGAGAAAGATAGCAATGTCTTGTGATGGATATGAGAGTTTGGTCAATGTAGTGTAGGGTCTGAAAAGCTTAGAAGGTCATAATGAGCATGTGTGCCATGAATTCATTAATCTAGAAGAAGAAATACATAGAAATGATTTTCCACATAAACAGAGCTTTAAATATAAAGAATTATGCCTATATAACTATAAGGAAAATCACTAAGGAAAGAAAAACATGTTAAGAAAGATGGATTCATTCATAAGAAACTGACATAGAAAGAAAACAACATCACAAACTCACTGCACATGAATTCTTGAAAAATAGTTGTAACTACTCCTTTGATTAGCTGAGTGAAAGCATTAGATATAAATCCTCTCCTCTAAAGTCCAACCCTTCTCTCTGAATGAGAAATGATACATATAGACTAAGATAAACAGTTTACCCACCTTCAGGGGTCAAATCCCTAAGTGGTGGAACAGTTTCCAAGAATCTCTCAACCAACAATTGAGAGTGAGAAGGTAAAAAACAAACTCTTCTCTTAGACTTTGATTTGATTTTTCCTTCATTTATGAGGCCTAATTAAACATAAAAACAACCCATCATGCTAATTTATTCATGATTACATGATCTATACTTCGAACTACTGAAGTTACATCATCAATTTTCTTTTGACCAAGTCAAACTAGAAAATCTCATAAATTACATAGTGGAATTTTAATTAAAATCTCAGAAAATTGCAGAAGCGCAGCGCCAAGTTTGAGGCCTCTTTTAGGTGCCTTCCTTGAAGTCAAAACTGAAATATGAAAGAATGGTAAACTATCCTTGTCTGTATAGTTTCTAGAACATCTTGATTTTTTTTAAATTACCCATGGGAAGGTCTCCAAAAACTAATTCTCCCAAGGTGTCTCCAGAAGCGCAACGCCTATCAAAAAAAGGGGCCGAATGTTGTTTTTTGACCCCTTTTTCTCAAAATCTAAGCCCTGTCTGAAAAATATGAGGAAATTGGTTTTGAGAGGAGGCCATCATCTTTCTAGGAATTCAAGCCACTTGTCATTTGGAGCTCTGAGGAAAAAGCTTAGCGCCAAGGCGCTGCGTTTCTATAACTAGTGTATTTTTCTGAATTTGCAACAAATTTCACCAAAAACCAAAAATGCTAAAAAAACTCCTAAAATTGGTCTAGAAGTGCCAAATGAGGTTTACTATACTATCATGGATGCTTCAGAAAGCATCTCCAAGTTGTCTTTCTCATCTTTTCCTTTTAGGGTTTCCTTCAGCTTGTTTTGCATTTGCTTAACCTTGATGTTGCAAATCTTGTTTCTGGTTTGGTAGTGGTGGTCCATGTGCCTCAACATCTAGCTGTCCCTATTAGCCTTGTTAAGAAGATTCTCTATATGTCCATTGACTTTGCCTAGCCAATATTCTTTGTCTTCATTGATTTCCATAGCAATTTTGTCTTCAATATCCAAGTCCTCATCTAGTAGGTTTTGGTCTCTTTCCTTCTGCAATGCTCTTTTGAGACCCTTTGTCCTAGGCCTCTTCTTTCCAACCTGCTTTTCTTGTTCATCATGCTCATCATGCTCTAGCACTACTTTACCTTTGACCTCTTTCTTCAACATCTTGGATTTCTCTTTTTCCATTATTAGTTGTTTGGCTTTGAGTTGATTGTTTTCTTGCTCAAGGAAAGAAATGATAAATCTGGCCCTTGCCAAATTGTCCAGGAGCTCCCTGATCTGGGAATCCTTCTCCTTGATAGCTTGTTGCAAGGTTGAATGCTCATCTGCTGCCTCCAAGTCAACTAGGTCAAAATCATGCTCAATTAGCTCCTCATCCTATAAATGTGATCCCTATTGTGTTGATGTAGAAGGCTTGGCCCTTTTCTCAACTTGAGAAGTAAACACAAGTCTTTTTCCTCTCTGGTATATTTTGGTCACCTCAGGTCTAGGTGCCTTGGGAACCTCCTCTAATTTTCTTGATGACCCTACCTCCATAGGTTGTGCTAATGTGTCTTGGTGATGGCTTGGTGAAGTAGTCTCATGCCTCTACAAGGTTGTTTCAATGAAGGTATCCCATGCTATGTTATTTTCTGCCAACTGATGGAGGACTACAACCTTTATCAAACTATGATGGAAAAGGCTAGGGTAATGCTCTTTGTTTTTCATTTGCACCTTTTCAAACATTTTGATGAGACTTCTACACAAGTAGTTACACAGGTTAAGAGGTTTCACAGCTGTGAAATGCATTAGCAGCCTAATGTGGTATTGATACAATCTGGAAAATCTCCCCTCACAAGTGAAAAACTTCATTACAACCTTCATCAGTGGTGCATACTTTTCCAACAGGTATCTGAATGGAATGATGTGTGAATGAGCCTCTTTGTAGGGTGATTTCAAGAAAGGTTTGTATTGATCAAGGTCTAGGCTCATGCCTTCGAACCAATACTCCCCATGATTTGGTATCCCTGTGGTAAGAGAGATGGCAGCAAATGAGAATGTGAAATCAATCCTTGCTATGGTGGTTTTTTCTCCTTTTAGATTGGTGGCAATCCAATCAGTGAGTTGCTCATGAAAACCTACTTCACCCACTCTTTGACAAAACCCTAGGTAGTTAACATCTTCAAAGCACTGTCTAATGAATGGTGAAGAGTTGATCTCATTGTAGTTTGTGGGCTCATACCTTAGAATCCTCCCCCCTTTATGATGTTTTCTCTTTTCTGATGGTGAAGAATCTCCTTCCATTTTGAAAACCCTAGATGACAAGAAAATGGAAAAAACAGTGAGAAATGAGTGAAGTGGTGAAATGAGGGAGTTAGGGAAGGGAAATGGTAATAAGGAAATTTTGGGAGATGGACAGGGGTTTTAGAAATCTTTAGGAAGTTAAATGGAGGGAAATGAGCAAGAAAACTTAAAAACAATCCTAGCTAGGGAAATTGCTCAATTTGATAGATAAGAGCTAGGGTTTGTAGGAAGGTGAAGTAAAATAAAGGGAAATAGTTTGTTGGTGGATGTGATGATTATTTACATGCCAATAGAGGTATAGGGATAGCAATTCTAGGGTTTGAAAGTTATATTTCATCATTTGCAAGCTTTAAAACATGAAATTCATACAAACCCTAGAGGACTAAACTCACCATCATTTATTTGTTTTTCCAAAGGAAAAGAGGGAGTGAAATGAGTGTACTTACTTCTTAAATGGCTTAGAGCAATAAGAAACTGGAATAAATTTTTTATTTGGGTGATTTTCTGTGAGTTTCGAGAGACTATGTCCTATGTGTGGCGTAGTTTACTGGTGTGCAATGCCAAAGCGCAACGCAATGCTTCTAAGCACAACGCCTCTTCCAAAAACGTAGCACAGTGTTTCTATGCGTAGTGCCAAGAAAATTTTTCCAATTTGAGCTGAAAAACCTGTGTTTTCTCACCTAAGGAGGAATGATCTCGATAACAAAATGAGATAGGGATGCAAATGAAATGTGTATGAGACTTTTGGGCTTTTATAGACATAGCATGATTCTCCTTTGAGTGATAATGGGCCCTACATGTCTTTTTCAAACATGACTTTCATTCTTTTTGAACTTGACAACCTTGGACATTTGTAACCTGGACTTCTTTTTATCTTCTTTGAACAGTGAACCTTCTTTCTTTTGGAACCTTGAAACTGTAGCTATGAAGTACTTATGAAATTACATCAGAATTTATTGAAAAGAGTTGCTTATCACAACTCATCCTATGCCAGATTTTTATGCATGAAATGAAAGTGTTGGTGACCTTGAAAACCTAATGACCTAATGGAGACATTAGACTGAGTGAAATCATGATGGTGATGACTAACATGATGGTGACCTTCTCTTAATGATGAAACACTCAGCTGAGTGATATAAGCGACCGACATGTGAAATTCTTGAGAGAATAGAGATAATCCTAGACAAACTAACCAGTGACCAAATTTTATTCTGAAAACCTAGTGACATGATAAAATTTGACCTTGAGACCCCTAAAAAAACTTGGTAAAAGAATATTTGATCACTGGTGATAGGTAGAACTAACTGACACTACCAGTTGCAGCTCAACAACATCCAATAGAGGGATTTTTGAGTCCTTTCTTGCACCATGATTCGAAGCTCAAAATCTTAGAAGCTTATTCCAACAATATCTAAGATAAAAACAAAGACAACATTATAAATGGATAGAAGAATGATATAAACAAAGAATTGATTGAAATATGAAGTAATATCAATGTTCCAACAATTAAGTTCCATCACTACATTGCCAATTCCCTTGATGCAAATAAAGCATTTTAATAAGATTTACTACTCATCATGACTAGCTTGAAATAATTGCATGTTGAATTTTATGAAGTTCTTGTGTTTATGTGGTTTTCTTTGAAGCTTAATCATTTTCACTACCACCAAATCACAACTTTAGCTTCATCGTTTCCCACTTCTTGCTCAGACCATCCATAACCCATGCAATAAAGTGACTCAACTCACTTATAATGTTGATTTACTTCATTTTCCTATCTCTTTCCTTAATAAATTTGATGGTCAAAACCTATCTCGAGCACCATCAAACCATGGAATGTTTGAAAACCAACTTTCTGGTGGGCATTCTATTAAAAAAAAGAAAAATCATAATAAAAATTTTAATTGTGAAAACACTTTAGGCGTAGTTATAAAAATCTTGTTTGAAAACTAGCTTGGTGGCAAACAAGATCCTGAAAATAAAAATAAAAGTTCATATTCACGTTTCAGTTATCCTTTAAATAAGGATTCACAAGTTTCACATGAATGGTTGTTCCACATATCAGTATATATCTCACATGGTAATCCAAGATCACAAGCTTTTCATTATTCTTTCCCACAGAATTTTACATCATTGTGGACCATATTGTTAAATTTCCTTCAAACTCTGCAACTACTTAGATGAATTACTAAAAACTAAAACCAAATTTACCTTCACCAAGATACAAAGTTTCTTAAAAATTTATAAGTAACAAAAAATAATCAAGAGATAAAATTACAATCACACAAATTGACATGCTTGTTTACCTAGGAAACCCAAATGGGAAAAGCTTCTTTCTTTGATGTGGTATTTTATTGATATTTATTATGAAATTGGATCTATTATAAAGGAATATGTCTTTGAGAACACATTTTTTCTTCTTTTTGAATAGCCTGGAATTGCCCTAAATAATTCTTGATCTCTTCTCTTATCTCCTAGCGCAAATCCCATATTTACTTGCGCACTTGTGGCCTCCTATTTCTTAGCACACAAACTCCTATTTCTTAGTGCACAAACTTGAATGCCACATTACAATCAATGCCCTCAACCTGCGAGAAGCCCTTGGCCATAAACCTGGCTTTGTACTTCCCCATGCTCCCATCTGCTCCATGCTTCAGCTTGTACACCCATCGTATGCATACTACTAATTTTCCCTCTGGCCATGGCACAATCTCCCAGACATCATTCTTCATGATGGAGGAATATTCCTCCACCATGGAATCTTTACAAAACCTACTAAGAGGTTGCCTCCTCATAACAAGAAGGCTTTGTTTCCAACAACGCAATCATTAGTGCCATATACCCGACGTACCTATGTGGTTGCTTGTTATACCTGAACATAGAGTTAAGAGTCTCAACTTGCTCCTGGGCCTCTTGAATCAACCTCTCAACCCACTTGGCTCTCTTCCTCCCTATGTTGGGAGTCACTGACTGAGTGGTTTCCTCCACTTGTCCATGTCTCTCCTCCTCATTTAGTAATGACCACTGGTCTTCCTACTGTGCATCCCTCTTGCAACCTAGCTAAGACTCAATCTGTGATCTTAGCGGAGGCTCTTACTTGGGAGTGAGTAGCTCCTCCTTAGGTACTCCACCATGTTCTCACTCTAAGGACTCCCTCAAGGATTTGTACTCCTCAAACCTCATGTCCTGCCTGATAATTGTCTTGTTGAGTGATGGTAGATACACCCTATACGCCTAAGATGTCTCATTGTAACTCACGAAAATTCCCTTTTTAGCTATAGGCTCCAACTTCTTCCTATTTTCTTTAGACACATGGAAGTAAACCTTTGAACCAAAAATGTAGAATTGAGAAACACCAAGCTTCTTACCTGTGAAAGCCTCCTCTAGTTTAACTCATCCAAACACTCTATGTGGACTCATGTTCTAAAAAAATACTACAGCATTGCATGCCTATGTCCATAAGAACATAAGCAGTCCTTGTTCATGCCACATGGCCTTGGCCACTCCAACTATGATGTGGTTATTCCTCTTAGCAACCCCATTTTGTTGAGGGTTATGGGATGTTGTAAGCTCTCTCCTAATGCCCTCCTTGGCACACACATCTCTGAATTTAATCAATGGAGTCATATTCTTCGCCATTCCTCAATGCTTTTATCTTCTTCCTGGTCTTATTTTCTACCAAGGCCTTAAACTCCATGAACATGGAGAATACCTCCGCTTTCTTCTTCATAAATAAAATCCATGTCTTCCAGGAATAATCATCTATGAAGTGACATATTTCCTGTGTTTCGTAAGAAATGGAGAAGAGAAGGATCCACATACATTTAAATGTACCAACTCCAAAATCCATTTGGCTCTGTTGTCTCAGCCCTCAAAAGATGACTTGGCATACTTTCCAAGTGTCCAACCCTTGCAAACATCATGTTGGTTGAATGTACATTATGGTAGTCATATGGATATCTATTGAAGGATATTCAATGCCCCATGATGCAAGTGTCCCATGTTATTGTGCCAAAGTTCTCCCACATCTCTGCTCTACACACTTCCTACCTTGTTGCTCAAGGTTTACCGTGTCTCAACCTGCGACCTATAGAGATTCTTCATCCTCACATTGATCTACTTCATTGATCTAGAAGCTAATTGCATCTTGTAAGCTTACGTCTATTAAATATGACATCATAACCCTTGTCCTCTAAGGTAGCCATTGAAACAATGTTCTTCTTAAAACCTAGAGCATAGAGGACAAACCTGAGATCAAGAAAGCTACCAGACTCCCTCTCAAAGCTAACAGTACCAATTCCCTAGTCAAGTATTTTCCATCATCTCCTAGCTCAATGTGAAATTGCATGTCCTTCTCCTTCAACTAGTTGAAATACTCCTTGTTCCATGTGATGTGGAAGGATGCTCCAGAATCAATGTACCATACGTTGTGGCCTATTAAGCCTTCCATGAAAGCTATCAATGAGAAATATTTCTTGAACTGAGAAGAAAACCCATCTACCTCAGCTGATGCAACCACATGATCCTTACTGGATCCCTTCTTCTGATTAGGACACTTAGTGGCATAGTGTCTAAATTCATAGCAATGGAAGCATTTGTGTTGAAAAAATGTAGCAAGAAAGGCTCAATTTGATTTTAGCCTTAGTCAAATTGAGTAAATCGAATTTCCACATCAGTAGGACAACTTGGAGGTAGTTATCTTGTGTGACATGGATCTTGTCACTCAGTTAGCTCAGTAAATTCAAGTTAGAACGCTTGAAGTTTAGTTATGCATGTATGATTGCTAAATTTTAGTAATCCAACCCAATTACTTTCAGTTGTATTCAGTTAACTGGCCTCTAACTATTGTTAGAGTCAGTTGAAGGTCAGTTGTGTAGTGGGACAACATTCTATCCTAAAGATTTGTTAATCAACTAATCAATCAACCCAAAATAGCTGATGCATGTAGATAATTCGAGTTCCTCTGCTGAAGTGGAGATTTCAAGGTAGTGTAACAAACAGTTGTAAACTAGGTTGAGTGTACAGGTGTTGCATGCATTCATATGATCAGTCCTTGGGAATTGCGTAATTAATAGGAAGAAAATTCCTAAAAAATAGGGGCTCATTTCCTCGGGAATTTCATAAGGAAATAGGATAATAGGTGAGTTGATATTTGGCTAAGTGTTGGCCAGGGTTGTTCATGGAGCAAAGAGAACAATTATTCTTTTGCAGGTTAAGCTCAGAGTTGGAGATATCAATTGTAATAGTTTCTTTATTCATTTGATTAATGCAAAGAGGCTTCAGAGGTTTTTCCCAATTAGGTTCCCCTATAAATCATTGTGTATTTGTGGTTTTTCTTATTGCATGTTTTTGCATGTTGTTCTAAATTGTGAATTTCATTTCGCAGATCAATAGAGTAAATTTCTTGAGCATTCACAATTCTATTAAATTTTAACATGGTATTCGAGTTTCAGAAATCACATTATAACCATTATTTTGAATCTTTCTCTCAAGAATTTCAAATTTGCAGCTTTCTTGTAGCAGTTTTTCTTCAATATCGAGAGGATGTCTTTCAACGAACTGAGATTGGAGTATGCCTCGGAGGGTAGCTCGAATTTCATAGCTTAGAAGGATCAAATGGAAGCAGTGGTTGATGACAATGGTGTGTTAGAATATGTGAAAACTGATATTTCAAAACCTCCATAGTCAGATGCACAACAACTAGCCCAATGGAAGAAGGATGTTCTCAAGACAAGGAGAATTCTTGTGGAAGGTGTGTGATACCATGTGGTCTAAAATATCCATAGCAAAGAGACACCATTTTCTATGTGGAAGGCATTGACTGATTTTTTCGAAAATAATAGTATCTCTCCATATTTACACAATTTGAGATGAGGTTGGAGGGGTCGGGGTGAATTTTACAGAAGATGACCTAGTGAGCCTAGCTCTTCTAAGCCTTCCAAAATCCTGTAATAGATACCAGGACTTTGTGCATGGAAGGGAAAAATTATCGAATTGGGAAAATTTGTGGTCCAATTTGGTTCAAGAAGAGTACAAGAGAAATAATCGGGATGGAACATCATCGAAAGCTTAGGATGAAGAGAATTTTGCATTGGTTGGAAAGGGGTAGAAGGGGAAGAAGACAGATAGCAAATCTGAGTCCAAACAAAATAATATAAAGAAGAAAGGCATGAGCAAGATAAAATGCTTTCATTGCCATGAGTTTGGGCATCATGCAACAAAATGTTTGTAGAAGAAGTCTACCAAGAAGCCTTCAGGAGGAGCAGCAAGTGAAGCACTCACTTCACTATTCAAATTAGACTTCACCTAATAAAATGCATGGCAAACACTGTTATGGGGAGTGTGTGGTACCTTGATTTTGGTGCATCCTTCGATATGACAGGGTGTAAGGAGTTATTTAGCAACTTGAAGGAGAAGGATCTCCAAATGCATATCGAAATGGAGGATGATGGGTGATATAGTGCTCCTGGATTTAGTATCATCACCTTTGAGAGGGATAAAGCCTCTCCTTTTCACCTCAAAGAGGTTATGTTTGTACCAAGGCTGAAGAAGAACCTGATCTCTATAGCATTATTGGAGGATCATGGCTATGATGTTACTTTGAGTAAACGAATATCCTTTTTGAGGCATAGCTACCTGGAAAGTGAAGCAGACCGAGGTTCGAGTGAAGAACTTTTACAAACTTGAGGTGGAAGATTGCATTGCATTGAGCAGTAAGGCTGAAAAATTGCAGAGTCAAGATGTAGGAGAACTCAGGCACAACATATTGGGTCGTTTTTCACCATGGTGCCTTAAAGATCATGCAACAAATTACCATTAGTCTCCCTAAAGGCTCCCTTGACCAGCAAGATGTCTGCAAGGGTTGCACATTGTGAAAATATGTCAAATACACATTCCATGACCGAGATAGCAAATCAGACACAGTTTTGGAGTGAGTCCACTCTAATGTTTGTGGACCCTTTTCTACAGCCTCCATAGAAAAACATAAGTACTATGTTATTTTTATTGATGATTTCTCTAGATTATTTTGGATCTTCTTCATGTGGAAGAAGGATGAAGTTTTCTCAAAATTTGTTGAGTTCAAGGCATTGGTTGAGAATGATACTAGGAAGAAGGTGAAGGCTCTTAGGAGTGACAATGGAGGTGAATTTTTTTTCTTGCCTTCAAATATTTCTGTGTGAAAGAAAGTATTTGAAGAGAGCTTACAGCACCCCATAACCCACAGCAAAATGGGGTAGTTGAAAGGAAGAACAAGAGAATAGTGGGAGCAGTAAGGGCCATGTTTCATGATCAGGGGTTGCCATTACATTTATGTGCAGAAGCATGCAATACCGTAGTCTACTTTTAGAACCAGATTTCTCATAGGATACTTGGTATGATCACACCAGAGGAAGATTTCTATGGGAGAAATCCTGATGTGTCATATTTCAGGATTTTTGGAGCTTCAGTGTATTTTCATGTCTCGGAGGATTCAAGGAAGAAACTTGAGTCGACAACATAGTTTGGATTTTTTGTAGGATACACCGAAACTCCACATAATTACCGGGTGTATTTCCTTCATTAGGGATGACAGTTGTAAGGAGAGATGTCAAGTTTGATGAGGACAAGTCTAGGAGATGACTTCTAGAATGAGAGTTGAGTATACCACTGAAGCTAGAGCTTTTAGCTCCAAAGGAGGAGCCTCAGGATGAGCTTCAAGAAGTTATGGAGTATCCACATGCAGTGGAGAAGATAGGAATCAAAGTGGAGGCACCCACTTAACTAGAGTCTTCCAAAGAAGGGAGAAAGAGAACCAGAGAAGCTGATAGATTTTTGCAGGATGCAAGGGAGAATGTGGGAGCCATCACATCACAATGCAGGAAGAGGAGGTCAGCTGATAGGTACACTGGTTACATGGCTCTCGTGAGAGAGATTATTGATATAGAACCTTCTTCATTTGAGGAAGCACTTTCTCAACCTGTTTGAGTTGATTCCATAGTGGAAGAATATGAATCCATCATGAAGAGCAGTTTATGGGAGGTGGTGTCAAGACCAGAAGGGAAATCAGTGGTTGGTTCGAGATGGATGTACAAAGTGAAGCATGTAGCTAACAGAAGCATCGAGAAGTACAGGGAAAAATTTGTGACCAAAGGATTCTCTCAGATAGAGGGAGTGGATTATGAGGAAAATTTTGCACCAGTTGCAAGATATTCCTCAATCTGAACCATTCTAACATTGGTTGCATAGAAGGGGTGGAAAATCCACCAAATGAATGTGATTACCGCCTTTCTCAACGGTGATTTTGAGGAGGAAATGTACATAGAGCTAGCAGAATGATTTGAGATATATGATCGAGAGTCACGTGTGTGCAGACTCAAGAGAGAATCGTATGGTCTCAAACAAGCGCCCCAAACATGGTACACTCGGATCAACAATTATCTCATTGGATTGAGCTTCACCAAAAGTGAAGCAGATGTGAACCTTTATCAGATTGTGATAGATGGTAAGTTTCGTATTCTTGTTTTGTATGTCAATGATTTAATATTGATAGGTGATGAGCAGTTGATCTGCTCTTGAAATGAGGATATTGTAAGGGAATTTGAGATGAAAGACATGGGTTTCATGCATTACTTCCTCATGCTGTAAGTATGGTAAGTTGATGGTGAATTATTTGTGTCTCAAGGAAAGTATGCTACCGATATACTTCAAAGATTTCACATGGAGAGTTGTAAACCCATGGACACACCTCTAGATACAAACTAAAGGAGGGAGAATGCCACTTAAGGTGAAGAGGTGGATGCTACCATTTATAGGTAGCTTGTGGGTGCACTGATGTATCTTGTGAACACACGAACTGACATGTTCTATGCATTCAACAAACTTAGCCAAGTTATGGTGAGGCCTACCAGATTATATTGGAAGGAAAAAAGGTAGCTTATGGGTTCACTGATGTATCTTGTGAACGCACGAACTGACATGTTCTATGCATTCAACAAAATTAGCCAAGTTATGGTGAGGCCTACCAAATTATATTGGAAGGAAACAAAGCATTTGTTATAGTACCTCAGAGGAACTACCTAGTATGGATTATAGTACATAAAGACAGAGGGAGTGAAGCTACAAGGCTTCACCAATGCAGACTGGGAAGGGAGTCCATCCGACAAGAAAATTACATTAAGTTTTATCTTCAATGTTGGGTCTGCATCTATTTCCTAGTACAGAAGGCAACATAGGTCAGTGGCGCTCACGTCACCAGAGTGTTAAGGGATAAATTCCCCTAGGGTCTTGGGTTGATACCCTAGCAGATCGAAGGTTATCTACAAAGAAAAACACACATTCCACACAACCATGATGCTAATATAAACAAACTATACGAAGAGAGGTGCACCTGGGGGTCCTTAGTTTGGGAAGATCCAACCAGGGTCCAAACCCTCTTGGAGTTCCTTTTAGTCCTTCAACCTAAAAAACAATCAATTCTAGAAAGTACAGTAGTATATTGACCAAGCATCATAAATAAATCATCTTCATAGCATATTGAAAGGCAGTTAGTTATACAATTAAAACAACCATTCATATGTGAATCATAACATTGATATCATAAACATGAAGAAGATTTGTATCGGGAACAAGACAAGTGTTTCTTTTATTATAGATAACTAAAGTACAGAAAGGAATGATTTCACCTGAGTCTTCCTTTCACAAGCTCCAAGCGGAACCGTCCTCCAGATTTGTCCAGTCTCAAGCCTTCAACAAACTCCTTCCATGACTTACTCCAAGATATCTCAAGTAGTAGAAAGACATCATAACACAAGGAAACAAGGGTTTCCTGTAATGGGGGAAGTGTTGGAAGCACAAGGATCTTCAGAACTGGTAAGGGATAATCTCAGCAGAGTGATCTTTCTCTCTATCTTCTCCTCCCTTAGGCCTTCCCATTGAAGCCTTTTTATACTTCTCCCAAAGTAGCTTTTTAGTTGGGAATTCGTTGGGAAAAACTGGGCCACGGGAACTAATAGGTAATCAACAGGTAGAACTCGTGATCTCCACCCAAAATTAAGGAGATTTAATTTTTTTTTTAAGTGTTTTAAGACATATACACGGGTTGGGTATACACAGACCCATGTACACACGCGTTTAGCTCATGGCAATGTCGTGTATAGGGAGTAAAACATTGTTTTTTAAGTATTTGGACCAGGTCTGGAAGGAGGGGTTGCCCTAGGCCATGAGTGCAACATCACAAATATCGAAAGTGAGATTTGGAGCTATAACAGATGCCCCCTAATATATGAGGTCAGAAGGGGTACATGATGGCCAAAATGTATTAAGCAAGTGCATGGAAAGGAAACTTGTCAAAAACTGAGAAGGACTTCACCAGATTTTAGCTTGCCAAGCCACAAAAGGAGATCAGAAAGAAACACTGTCTGAGGCGGGCATACCCATGCTCAAAGAAAGTAAAGCATGTCCGCATATCAAGTACAAACGGATCCACTAAGTATACAAGTATAAACACTGAAAAATACATAATGGATCATTTGATCATGATCGAACAAGTACATGTCTGAATATCACATATAAGAATGTCAATGATGCTGAAGGATGAAGCGGATCGCTGATATCAAAGGCTGATCCCAAAAAGTACCAAATGAACATGATGGAATAAGATGGTACTACACTGCAAACTCAGGTGCCAGCATATAGAATGTCACCATGAATGAAAGCAACATATAAGGTGAAGTGGTATCAACTAGCAGCAACAG
The DNA here is from genome assembly GCA_031772625.1 of Pinus tabuliformis. Lineage (NCBI taxonomy): Eukaryota > Viridiplantae > Streptophyta > Pinopsida > Pinales > Pinaceae > Pinus > Pinus tabuliformis. Next base: position 317,945,389 of record CM062811.1, read on the forward strand.
GAGCAACTGTCAAGTGAACCAATGAATGTTGATGCAACCTGAGGTCTTCACCGACCACCATGGTACATTTCTACACCATGGGAATAAATGATCTGAAGTCAACCATGTGAGAAATCATTTGATTACCGGCCATTGATGTATACCGTTAACAAATGCGAGACTACTCACCGATAATGATCATGAGCGTCAAGGTACCTAGTACAATCTAGCAAGTGTGAATAGATGAGTTGAAGTCGAACACATGTAAGAATCTATCAATCAGGAGACAATGATGGTTTCCCACTGTCGATAGCAAAGGATCTGCCACTAATGACTGCAAACCCCAAGGTACTGCCAAATGGACTCTAGATCTTTGCCCCAGAGCAATGAGTCGCAGTCGATAGGGAAAGATCCGCTAGAAGGAAGGCATTAAGGCATCCTTCATCAATCTAGCGTGAGTGTAACCCGTAGGCCAATAATGTGGAGGGAATCAGACGAAAAAGATGTAGTAACCCGATCGAAGCACCTTTCCGGCGTACACAAGATGTGGCTAGTGCACGACAGAAACCCTCTGAACCAACCAATAATGGAAGCTGACACAGAGGTGAGGTATCCACCAATAGGGTCAAATGGAAACCAAGGTACTGCATGAATCCCAATGTGTGATAGTGTAGGCTGATGTCGAACACAAGGGAAACCACTCAGTCAAAAACCCATGATACTGATCAATGCTAAGCACAAGGTGACCTATCAATAATGAAAATAGGGCCAGGGTGTAGCACTAGGCCTGTCCTCAGAGCAAGATGTCGTCGTCGATAAGGACAAGACCCGCCAGCAAGAAGTTAGTGGAGACCTTCTCAAACGGCACCAGTAAAGGACCAATATAACCGATGTGATGATAGACAAGACACTGACAACCAGGGATGGCCGACTGAAAAATGAGTCAAGAGACACCGCAGAGAGGCTAACTCAGGCTAACTTCCCTTGAACAAAAGCACGACTCAATGTGACTATGCGGCAGCATATGATGACTCTGTATAAGTTCATCATGTTGGAGGCACGAACGAACCCTCCATATGATTGGAAGAGATAACCAATCGGGGGAGAACTAACTCAATAACAAGGTTAAGGCATACCTAAGTCAAACTAAATCCCGCCTAAATGGAGGAGACTTTGTTTTGAGTGCTTTGTTCAAGGGTGACACGACTAACTCTAGCTGCCAACAATAAATGGAAATATTGTCCCGTTCCCACTCTTTTTGGAATATATAATTTTTTTGTCTTTTTCTTTAAGCTAGAAAAAGAATAAAAGAATGTTATAGTACAGTGGAAAGAACGAGTGTCGGTGAAATAGATGATCTAGTTCCTGGGATTGGAACAATCCTATGCTCAATGCAGGGAGGTGAAAACTGGTCAAAGACACTCAAAGGTGTGTTCCTTCCACGGATCAAGGTGTGTCAAGTTGCAGAAGTTAAGGGCATGCAAGTTTGATTTTGCAGTCGTCATGGTCAAAAGTTGGCTTAAACACGAGTCCAAGTGAAGCCGGCTCAAGGCCAAAAGGTGCAAATGGTCAAAATGCAATGCAGTAGTACAACTCAACACAAAGGAGCCTCTAGGGTATAAGGCCATAACGAAGCGAAGAAGCAAAGAGGAATGAGTCTTCATCGCATAAGTCATGGCGGGACTACAGAGGACTCTCAAGCCTACTCAGATCGAAGCAGCATGGGCAACAAATGTTAGTGAGGTGCTAACTATGATGCCCATGAAAAGGATGGCTCTACCATCGTGTCATGATTTAAAAATCGGCGAGTGAAGATGGTTTACAAACCATAACACAATGGGATCGACCCTATGGCAAGTGTATCGGCAAATGGAGGCTAGTATGCATAATGCAATGGAAAAAATGGCTTCCCTAACCTATATGCCAGTGAAAAACAATACCTGCCATGGCGGGTCAGCAGTCATGGAACCATCTTGAAACTGTCGAAAAAGCGTCCAAAATGTCGTGAAAATCAAACCGTTCTCGACATTCCAAGATCCAAGTTAAAAGTTACATGAGATAAAACAAAATCAAGTTTTGAAAAAATTTTGCATTTTCAAAGCCTATAAAATAGTTTTTGGACTCACCATTTCAACCATTTGATTTTGAAAGCAAAGGAGTGGAGCAAAAGGAGCAAACTTTTCCATATGCCAAATTCAACCCTTCAGATCCTTCCAAAATCACCAGGTAACCCTTAAACTTGTCTTGCATTCAATTGTGACTAGTTTTAGAATTTTTAATTTAAGTTATACCATTGAATTTTTGTCAAAAATTTTGTCGCGGCGTATATGCGGGTTGGATATATGAAACCCGCATATACGCAGGCCCTAAATGGAACTGTGTGTAAAATGGACCCGCGTATACGCCACGAAAACTTCAAACAAAAAAACTAACAGTCTAAATTCATTTTTTCTTCAGGATGCCAGTCACTTGGAGAGAAAGAGAGCATACCTTAGTGGATGATGAGGTTATGAACAATCCTAATGCTTTGGATGCCTTACGGGGATGTGGTTTGCTAAAGTTCTTTAAAATGCCAAATATGAAAGCAAACACTCGCCTGCTCAAAATGCTCATTCACTACTGGAGCATCGAGGATGACTCGTTTATGATTGACCAGATGCCACTCAAGATAGAGGTTGAAGACATTTATTTCATCACAGGCCTTTCCCGGAGGGGAGAGGTAGTACATTCCACGGGCAGGTCACGAGGCAGTCTCTCTATCGAGGACTACGTACATATATATTTCCCGGGACATCCAGAAAAGATTGGAAGTCAAATTCCAATCAAGCATGTGGAGAGTTTATCGTTGAGGATAATCCTGTTCACCATAGCTAGAGTGAACGGATCAGCTTCTTTGCACCAGGCATCACGGCTAGCCATGAGCTTAGCGGTAGACTGCCTCACCACCATCTTTGATTGGTGCACTCCTCTTCTTGCAAACCTGAAAAGCCAGCTTACTTCTATCAAGAAGGGACAGACCAAAAACTTCAGATATGGAACTATCTTGTGCTATTTTTTCTTTGAGAGGGTCCCTGCACTTCGTCCTAGAGTACCGGTTTCGATCAGCGCCCCAAGAGATCCATCAATGGGCAGGTGGGCTGACTTGATGAAACGTCTAGGAGGTGGGGACATCCCACGGACTGCATTTGATGATGACTTCTTCTCTTGGTGGGAGCAGCAGATCATCACCATAGATGACTACCCTTATGCTGGGTTGGACTTCCGAGGAGATCCCGATCTAGTATTACCACCGACCGCAGCATGGGGTGACATAGGTAAGTGTTTTTGATTTTATGATTTTTTTGGTGATTTTTCAAATATAATAATAAATTTTGAAAAATATTTTTGATAGGATTCAAATGACTAATATGATGATCATGTTCCAGATATTAGGCCGGTGCGACCAGATTGGTTCCCGCAGCATGGACGTCCCGGCCGAGGGGCCAAAGAGGCAGTTGTAGACACAGACCGACTTCTACACACAGTTCAGTGGCACTTGGTGAGACTAACTCATCGAGTACCGATGGAGGTTGTAGAGGATCTCCCTATAGATATGCAGCGTCATGTGGTTGGCATGCCATGAGACTGGGTTCACACTCTTAGGCGTGTGGCCAAAGCAGTAGTTGCATACTTAGCTGCTCATCCTGAGCCGGGGCATTAGATGTACTCGATGTGATTATGGGAATTTGAGTCCCAATTTTTGTATATTATTTTGGACACACTTATGTACACTCGAGATGTTTATATATATATATATATATATATATATATATATATATATATATATATATATATATATATATAGTTCGACTTTTTGATGTTTAATTTTATTGTGATGAATGATTAATGTGCCAGTCTAATGCTTGATTAGCGATAGAATTAGCTAACCAATTATGAGATCTTGAATGTGAAAATAATTAATATAAGTAAATGATCTTTGCAACAACCTCACCCTTAAATACCGGCGATATAAACATGGATCCCTTACCTGATAAATGTTATTCAATTGTGACACTATCAATTGTGAATCAAGATAAACTACCAATCGATCGATTTCATAAGAAATTGCTTCGGATAGTAAATTAATGACGGAAGTATACTCAGCCACATTATTTGAAGCAGGACCAATGCACACCCCCGTTGACACCATCAACTGACCAATTGAATAGTAGAATACCAAGCTACGGAAGCAAGGTTCCGAGTGTGCCGACTAGCACCATCAGCGAATCTAAAATAGACCAAATCATCCATCAACACCTGTCACAACAGACCAAAAAGTGTCGATATCAAAAAAATCCCGATAAAATATGTACAAATATACAAAATGTACAAAGAAGCCATTGCCTAGTTGCTACTTAAGCAAAGTACTTCTTGAGGTAGAGCCCATTTCGGGGCTCTGCCAACTTGTTTCCTTTAAAATCGGTTAACTCATACGCACATTTTTCTAAAACTCATTTAATTATGAAGGGACCATACCACATGGGCTTGAACTTGCCTGCCCCCAAGCCGTCCTTATCTTGGTCATAGTCCAAGACAAGGTCACCTTCAGAAAAGACTCGAGGACAAACAGCTTTATCGTACTGAGTTTTAACCCTTTTCTTATGAGCCTCATTGATTTTGTTGGCATCTCGACGCTGCTCATCGAGATGTTCCAAATGAAGGAGGCACTCTTCAAGACTAAAAGTCTCTGGAAGGAGCTCAACAGCTAACTTAAGAGATGGAATTTCACATTCACTAGGAAAGATAGACTCCATCCCATAAACTAACTGAAAAGGTGTAAAACCTGTAGCAGTCTTTACGGAGGTTCGGTATGCCCAAAGAGCTGGATACAACATAAGATTCCAATTGGACCGATTTTTGTCGATCATCCTTTGTAGGATTGTCTTAAGGGTTTTGTTCACTGCCTCGACCTGTCCATTGCCCTAAGGATAATAAGGAGATGAATGTTCCTACCGGAAACCCAATTTGAGAGCCAATTCAGACATTAGTTGATTCTGGAAATGACTGCCATGGTCAGTGACAATCTCTCTTGGGATACCAAACCTTGAGATAATCTGATTAAAAAGGAAGATTGCCACTATTTCAATATCATTTTTATAAGTGGACATGGCCTCAGCCCACTTCATGAAGTAGTCTACGGCCACGATAATGTACTTGTGATTCGCTATTGAAGGCTGATTACAAGTTGTAAAATCAATACCCCACTTAGTAAAAGGACGAACAGTGACAACGAGAAAAAGAGGAGCTGGATGTGCACGCATCTTCAGAGTATAGATTTGATAGGGGTGACAACGTTTTACCGCTTCAACACAATCTTTGAAGAGCGAAGGCCAAAAATATCTGGCATGCAAGATACGCTGAGTTGTAGCAAGCCCTGAAAGATGTCCACCACAAGCTCCACTATGGTAGTCATTGAGCACTGACTATGCTTCCTCTAGGGTTAAACAGCACCGAAGGATTGAATCAACCCCTCGACAATACAATGTATCACCAATGATAACATAAGTTTTAGCCAGGTGACGTAATTTTCGGCGTTCATCCTTAGAGAAAGTAGAGGGAAACTTTGATCCAGATTTAAATAGGAACGCAACAAATTACAGAGATAACCATATACACAAAGATGCAGCGGAAATAATACTTCATTTCATTAATGGAAAATACTGAAATATGCTTACAACCAGAAATGGAAATAAACCAGCTAGGGCGATGGTAGCTTATCTCTGAGAAGAGATGTGATGGCTACATGCCTCTGAACTGTGTTACAATGAGGCTCGAAGGCCTATTTATTGTTGAGAAACAATGGAAAACCCTTAACATTCCAAAACCTAACCCTAGGAGATGAAACGCCAAACTGTGGGCCCCGTTTGGGGGTAAGTTGGTACATCAACTTCCCGGGGTCGTAACTTTGGCATATGATCTCCGTTTGACGCGTACAATAGCTCATTAGAAAGATCTATTCGAGCACTATCATTGTTGGAACAGGCAACATGGTCCATTCCGTGGACCCATGTTGCCCCCAGATTCCCCAAAAAACGTCGTTTAGGGCCTCAAAACGGCTCCGGAAGTTCAGGACCCGAAAAAACTGCTAAAAATAGTAAGTTGTGCTACAATTAAGGAAACTGAAAATGTTGAGAAGGACAATGGTGGGGGTCCAGGTGGACTTGGCAGGTGGCCACCAATATCCACCTGGATCATTCCTCCCCCCTTAGGAAGCAATGGTCCCCATTGCGTTGAGCTCCTCCATGAGATGAGGAAACTTCTACTGAACTTGTTCCTTGGTGAGCCACTTGCCCTGCTGAAGGAGTTGGCCTGCTTTGACAACTCGATACAGTTGGATATTCTGTTGGTGAGTGTTCTTGATCTGTGTGTCCATGATCCGATCAGTTGCAGCTTGTTCCATGCAATCTGGATTTAATTCTGTGGGTTTGAGCTGTTCTGCAATGTCGGATGTGTCTAGCAATGGTGGAAAGTATGGCCGAAGGCGGTCCACATTGAACACTGGGTGCAGGCCAAGGAATGGGGGAATGCTGAGCTCAAATGCATTGTCTCCCATAGCCTTAGTAATGGTGTAAGGACCATATCGGAGAGGTCTCAATTTTCGATAGGCTCCAGTAAGGCGTTCCTTTTGCAAATGCAACCAGACTTTGTCGCCCACCTGAAACTTGTGTGGCACCCGATGTTGATCATGTCGCTGCTTGTACTTGCCATTTGATTTCTCAAGAATGTCATGGACCTGCTGGAGAATATGTTGGATGCGCTCAATGAAGCTAGTGGCCTTATCTGTTTCGGACTGGACATGAGCTCAATTCATGTGAGTAGCTGCAAGTGGCATGGACACATCAATGGGGCATAGTGGCTGGAATCCCAAACCCACCTGAAAAGGGCTATGGCCAGTGGAGCTGTGAAGAGCTCGGTTGTAACTGTGCTGAACATAGGGGAGGCTCTCGTCCCATGTGCGTGGATGCTTCGAGTTATACATGCGCAGAATGTGCACAATCATCCTATTGACAACCTCTGTCTGGCCATCAGTTTGAGGATGGAAGGTTGTGGACTTCGTGAGTTTGGTGTCCAGCATTGACCAGAGACTGGACCAAAATGTGCTAAGAAACCGACTGTCCCGATCTGAGATGATAGACTATGGGATCCCAAAGTGCACCCACACTCGTTCAAAGAAGAGTTTAGCAGTGGCTTCTGCTGTGATATTCTTCTTGCAGGCCACCATAATGGCCATCTTCGAGAACCTATCGACGACCACAAAAACACAGTCATTTCCATGCTTAGTGGAAGGAAGGCCTGACATGTAATCCATGGAGATGGATTCCCAAGGTCGACTAGGGGTAGGCAACGGGGTATAGAGGCCGTGCTTCTTAATGGCCGGTTTGGCAATGGCACAGGGAGTACATGATCGGATGTACTTCCCAACATCCTATCGAAGATTCAGCCAATAGAAATAATTTTGCAGTACTGCCACTGTTTTCTCGACCCCGAAATGCCCAGCAGCCCGACTGTAGTGTGCTTCCCAAATCATCTTGGCACGGTCACTTGAAGGAACACAAAGGTGACCGAGGCGGCATAATAGGGCATCCTGGAGGTGAAAATCTGCAACCTGCCGACCCTCCAAGAGTGTCTGGTATGTGTGGCCGAATTCTGGGTCGCTTTTGTAGAGAAGTGGCCAATCAGAAGTCTCGTGCCCACAAGAGTTGAGCACGGTGGTTAGCGCCATGATCGGTGGTCGACTAAGGCAATCTGCAACATTATTGGTGCCGCCCTTTTTATACTTGATATTCAAGTGAAACTGTTGCAGGTATGTAGACCACTTCTGATGGCGATCATTCTGCAATTTCCCTTGGGTCTGTATGAACTGCAGAGGTCGGTGGTCTGTGTGGATGACCCTTTCCTTCCCCAAAATGTAATGCTTCCATTGTCGGCATGCCTGTACAATGGAATACATCTCTTTATCATAAGTGGGGTACTTCCGGACTGTGTCTGAAAGTGTTTCACTGTGATATGCCACCGGATGTCCATGTTGAGTAAGGACTGCCCCAATAGCATAGTGGCATCGACCTCAAATGGTTGTTGTAAATCTGGTAACGCGAGCACTGGTGCCAGGCGATCCTTCAACTCCCTGAATGCCTTCTGTATGATGTATCCCAGATACTGAACCTGGGTCATGCCAAAAGTGCATTTCTCCAAATTGGCACATAGCTTGTGTTGCCGCAGTGTTTGGAGAACCTGTCAGATGTGGTGGAGGTGCTCTTCCCAACTCTGGCTGAAGATCAGAATGTCATCCAAGTATACTACTACAAAGGAGTTGGTGAATGGCCGCAAGATGTCATCCATTAGCCTCATAAAGGTTGCAGGAGCATTCGTCAATCCGAAAGGCATGACCAACCATTCGAAGACTTGGATTTGAAGGCAGTCTTCCACACATCGGAGGGTTCGATTGGTACCTGGTGATATGACTTTCGATCTTGCTGAAATATTTCGAGTTATAGGAGGTCATCAATCCGCGGGATCGGGTACCTATTACGGACAGTGATCTTGTTCAGCGCCCGATAGTCAATACAGAGTCTCCACGTCCCATCCTTCTTCTGTACCAACACGATCGGGCTCCCACAGGGCGATGAACTCGGACGGATGTGACCTTTCTGCAGGAGCTTCTGAATCTGCCTCTTGATTTCATCGTTCTCCAGAACGGAGCGCCGATAAATTGGTCCATTGGGTAGCGGCGCACCTGGGGTTAGATCGATGGAGTGCTTGACCTGACAGTGCAGAGGAACCCCTGCCGGGGAGGTGAAGATGTCCTCGTACTCCTCCACAATCTTGTCCATCTGTAGTTGTCGTGCAGAGGGGCCCCGTTTGGAGGCCGCGGCCACTGTCTTCTTCTTTCCTTGAGGGCGTATCATCAGGAAAACCAATTTCCTGGTTTTGGAAATGATCTTACTGCATTGTTTTGCAGTAATCAAAGAGAGGGCGGCAGGTGGTGCTACCTCTGGTATCCTGAACAACTTATTTCCCAATGTAATAATAACAGCACGGGGCCTTGATTCATACACAGCATGTCGCTTCCACAAGTATGGTTGTCCTAGTAATACATCACAAACTTCAAGGGGAGCAATGTCACACAATACCTCATCCGTGAAGGGCTTGATGTTGTATGGAAGGCGACACTGCTGGCTCACGCGAAGATCTCGTCCTTGGTGAAGCCACCCAATGGTGTATGGTTGTGGATGTGCTGTGGTCGGTAAGCCCAACCGCTTCACGACCTCTGCCGAAATGAGGTTCTTTTGACTCCCGCTATCAACAATGAACTGTATCGGGGAGCCCTTTACCCACATCTGGGAGTGGAAGAGACGCTCCTCCTCCTCTGGATCTTCGGGTTCATTTTTCTGGATCTTTGCGGTAGCAACAATGGCGCTGGGGTCCGCATCAATGATCTGCTTCCCTTTTTCATACCCCTTATCGGGTTCTGACTCAGAGTCAGAACATGCATCTGATTCTGAAACCTTTAGCTCAGCCACCAGTGACTGCTTGGCCCGACACTCACTTGTGTTGTGAGTGGAGCTCTTATGGAACTCGCACCATTTTCCAGTGTCCTTTCTCGGCTTCGCGGCACTGTTCTTTGCTTGCAGCTTCGGCTGGTTGTCTTGGGCTGTCCCGCCTTGGCTTTGTCCTTTGTTCTGTGGTTTAGGGGCACCTTTCCCCTGCTTTGGATTTGCAGATCCAAAGTCTCGCTTCTTTTGTTTAAACTTCTGCTCGACCTTGACGGCATACCGGTATGTTGCGCCGAGCGAGGGGATGTTTAGGAATTGTATTTCTTCCTAGATGTACTTGTGCAGGCAGCCACGATATTTGAGTATCAAATGTTGCTCCGAATCCTTGATACCCAACTTTGGGAACAGATTGGTGAACTCCGGCACGTCTTAGTCCCTTCCCTGCCGCAGCGTGGTCCACTTTATGTATTCATCCTCATAGCTCCCGACAAGGTAGTACTGCTCCTTGATGGCATCCTGGAACGAATCCCAGGTGGGTGTGGCTGAAAATAGTGAGCCAGTACTTTCATCCTTCTGCTCGCAGTAGGTTTCCCACCAGTCCTTGACGTGGGGGGCTGCTTTGAGGAGAGCAAAAACAATCTTTTCCCGACTCGAAAATTCATGAACAGAAAAATAACCCTCTAGCAGATTTAACCATTTATCTACGGCATCTGCGTCTATCTGACCCTCGAATATGGGGATTTCAAAATTAACGTGTACCTTAAAGGGTGTGGCGTTTCCAGAGTAGCTGCTGGAAGCCGACGCGTTGCTTCTGGGTAGCCGCTGAAGGATCTGGGCAAAGTTGTCCATCATCGCGTTCTGTTGTCGCTCGAGGGCTTCTTCGAGCAAGATTTTGATGGGATCTCCTGCCCCCTCGTCTTTCTTCTCGTCCGCCATGGGAGGCCGTCGGGATTTGCGAGGCTGGTCTTGCAAAGGTTCAACCAGTTCAAGCCCTAACTCCTTATATCCCGACCTTGTTGGGGACATGCAAAGAAAAACAGAGAAAAAGCAGACCCCTCTGATACCACTGATCCAGATTTAAATAGGAACGCAACAAATTACAGAGATAACCATATACACAAAGATGCAGCGGAAATAATACTTCATTTCATTAATGGAAAATACTAAAATATGCTTACAACCAGAAATGGAAATAAACCAGCTAGGGCGATGGTAGCTTATCTCTGAGAAGAGATGTGATGGCTACATGCCTCTGAACTGTGTTACAATGAGGCTCGAAGGCCTATTTATTGTTGAGAAATAATGGAAAACCCTTAACATTCCAAAACCTAACCCTAGGAGATGAAACGCCAAACTGTGGGCCCCGTTTGGGGGTAAGTTGGTACATCAACTTCCCGGGGTCGTAACTTTGGCATATGATCTCCGTTTGATGCGTACAATAGCTCATTAGAAAGATCTATCTGAGCCCCTGGATTCCCCAAAAAACGTCATTTAGGGCCTCAAAACGGCTCCGGAAGTTCAGGACCCGAAAAAACTGCTAAAAATAGTAAGTTGTGCTACAATTAAGGAAACTGAAAATGCTGAGAAGGACAATGGTGGGGGTCCAGGTGGACTTGGCAGGTGGCCACCAATATCCACCTGGATCAAACTTCGAAGTCTGGAGATAGACAATGATATCTCCATACCAAGGGTCGAGTGATGAGATGAGGAATAAAAGTTCGTTGAGAAAACTTTCCTCATAAATAGTATCCTCTCCACAAGGCAGCTCGGAAATTAACTCGGCAAAAACCATGGATTTCTTAGACTTGGTGGACAAGAACTCGAGATCAAATTATTGTAAAATGACTATCCATCGATTATATTTTCCCCCAATCACTCGCCTACTGAGGACAAATTGAAATGGATTGACCGTCGCTAAGACAAAAGTTTTGTGGAGCAAGATAGAATGGCGGAGCCGCTGGATAGCATGGACAGCTACCAAGTCCAACTTCTCAACAGGATAATAGCGAAGTTCAGCACCTATCAAGCCTCGCCTCAAATAATAAATCACATGCTCTGTGAGAGCATCGTCTTCCTGAATGAGAACCATACCTATGGTTGCTTCTGCTGCAGCGAGATATAAAAGGAAATCCCTACCATAATCTGGTGGACTCAAAAGCGGGGTAGAGACTAATGCCTTTTTCAAGGCATCGAACGATCGCTACGAAAAGTCATCCCATACAAATGGAACTCCTTTCCGTAGCAGACGCATAAACCCTTTAGTGATCTCGGCATAATTTTCTATAAACCGTCTTAGGAAATTAGCCTTCCTTTGAAGACTTTGAAGTTGCCAAATTGAGGATGGGGGAGGCAACTGAATTATTGCCTCTACCTTGAAGGGATCAACCCTAATCCCTTCATTTGAGACAATGAAGCCTAATAATTGACCAGATGTAACTGCAAAAATGCACTTATTGGGATTCAACCGGATTTTGTAAAAATGATATCGCTCAAAAACCAATCGAAGATGACTAGGGTGATTAGTTCTCTTTTGAGAACGAGCAGCTAGATCGTCCAAGTATGCTTTGATGATATTAATGTCATGGAATGCATATGGCATGGCCCGTTGGAAGGTAGCTCCAGCATTTTTGAGACCAAAAGGTATCTTTCTGTATGCAAAGGTACCCCAGAGACATATAAAAGTTGTCTTATGTTGATCTTCCGGACGGATAGAGATCTGATTATAACCAGAAAAACCATCCATGAAGGAGAAAATCTCATTACCTGCACACTCATCAATAATCTGATCAATGAATGGTGTGGGGTAATTATCTTTGGGACAAGTCTTGTTTAGGTCCCTAAAGTCAATGCATACTCGGATTTTTCCTTGCTTTTTATCCACAGGGACTGGATTAGAAACCCAATCGATAAGAGGAACAGGGTATATGAAACCTGCCTTGAGCAGCTTCTCTACTTCAGCTTTAATGGCTACTGCTTTCCTAGGATTAACCGGTCGAAGCCTTTGACGAACCGGTTTGGCATTTTCATACGTCTTGATCTCATGTTGAACTATAGATGGATCAATGCCAGGCATTTCTTCATAAGACCAAGTGAATACATCTCGAAATTCCTTAAAAAGGTCGGTGTAAATTTGAATTTCTTCAGGGGAACATTCGGCTCCGATGAAGAGATTCTCGATCACGCTAGGGTTCCTAGAGATGTTTATAGATATCGTTTTTGAAATCACCGACATATTACCTTCGGCATGAAAGTGTGTTGGAGCCAAAGGATTTGATACCGTACAAACATCACTAGTAAAGAGCTCAGAGAACCTAGATTCTACTTCCTGCAACGGAGGAAGAAAATATGAACGATGGTGTAAGTCTTCCCAAGGTCGATCTACACCCATCATTACTTCTAGGATTGCTTCTTCGAAAGGTAAAACCGTATCTATACAGTCCATAGCGGAGGTAGAATCAAGGGTCTAGGCCAGGGCCACATCACCATCTAGCTCCTCCTCAGAGAAAGGAGTAGAGTGGTTGTCTGTAGATTTGACGATAGACTGATATCTAAGCTCTGCTGCAGATATAGGGAATGCCATTCCACCAACTTTTCCTTCGGCTAATGTGGTCGTAGGTGAAGGCAAGGTCTAAGGGTCTGAAAAATAATGAGTTCGGAAGAACTCTTCTCGTGAGGACTCCTTGAATGATGAAACGACATTGATTCTAGCGATAGGAGAGGGAAAATCAAAGGTACCCATCAATGAAGAATACATCCCAACTCCTAGATTCTCAGTAGGTGGACGAGGGTTATCCACTAAAGGAACAGTAGAATCTGAAGTTGCCCTAGGATCGGCTGGAGAATAATCCAACTAATCAACCTTAACAATTTTCCCCTCATGAGGAAAGAAAATGACACGAAACTGAGTCAAAACAACAGCATCCATTTCGTATACCCAATTCCTTCCTAAGAGGAGATTGTAATCTAGGTTGGCATCAATGACTTCTACTTCGATATTGATGACCTTCCCCCCAACACATATGGGAAAGGTCGGGATGATCCCATGCGCCTATGAGAATGTCCATCAAATGCAGTCAGGAGGGTAGGTGAAGGAACAGCCGAAGGTAATCCAATGGCCTTCCAGCATGACATCAACATGACACATGTGGAAGCTCCTTCATCAATAATGGTACGAAAAATGTTAATTTTCCAGTATGTGGACTTTATTTTAAAAGCCATGTGATGAGGGAGTCGTTTTTTGACATTTAGCATGTCGAAAGTGAGCACTAAAGAGTTAGTTGGATCAACTGCCCCTATCGCCGAAAGTAAAGCACTTCGTTGAGCTGGACATGACTGGAGACCCTCTAAAGTGGACATAGCGCATGGACTCTAAACCAGATCCTCAACAATGGAGTAATTCTGGGCGGCCCTAGCATTTGGATTAATAGTCACACGCTTAGCGAAACCTTTCGGAATCTGTGGTATAGTCTCGATAGGGGGCCGCTCAATATGAAGGTCTGTACATCCAGAAGCAGTTTTATCCTTGGATGTTTCTACTTCACCATAATCACACGACCGAGTGGCCACATGGACGCTAGAACCCATCATGAAAACATTTGATGATTTCTCCCCTTCCTGGTTGCCCCCTACAGAAGTACCAGGATTTGAATTTGTGCCAGCAAGCAGTTGCTGCCCTTGGGGAAAAGGGTTAGTTAACACAGCTTGAGAGCTAGAAGTCCCTTGCTGCCCTAACAAGCGCTGAGCATCTTAAATCTTTGGGCAGAGATGAGTTAAATGGTCTCCACTGCATAACTTGCACGGAAACTTAACTTTCTTTCTAGACTCATTTCTACCACCACCAGTATTATTGGCGGATTTATTTGCATCAGCTTTCCCATCTTCACTCTTTTTCTTACCTCGTCCTTTCTTTTTCCCATTGGAATTTTGATTTCCTTTGGGGTTGGCAGATTGGATGGCATTAACTGAAGAGGGTTGGGAAGATGAAGGGTTAGACGATGTGACCTGGTTGTTAGGAGCAGTTTGCAAAGACAACTGCTGCAATTGGCTCAACAGGTTCACCGCATTTGTGTCTACCGATTTAACGATACCATACGCATGGGGACCCGGCTTCGACTTGGCTATATCAACCTTAGTCTCGGGAGCATCAGGCAAGATTTTTTGTAGAATTCCAGACTGAGAATAAATCAATTCTAATTGTTGGGCCCTAAAAATAACTTGCTCTTCAGAATAGACTCCGGACAGGGAGACATCCTTAGAGATTTCAGGTTGTAAAGATTTCAAAAACCATTCGAGACGGTACTCCGGAGGAATTTCGGCTTTAATGACCCTCTTTCTTCGTCTCCATTCCTGAATGTGATCAGAAATGTGAATTGTCGTATCCTGATGAAAATTGGCCAGAAGTTCAGTTTCGGCATCATAACAGATGGGCAACTGGAAATGATTTAATAAAATATTAGTTAAGTCGGCGAAAGATGTAAAGCTGCCCCCTGGCAACTCTATATACCACTTGGCCGCATTACCAGTCAAGGTGCATTGAAAAAGTCTCAACCTAATCGAGTCATCAATAAGGGAGTTTGATGAGCACCACAAATGGAATGTGGTTACATGGTCGCCCGGGTCTTCGCCGCCCTTCCCCTTGAACTTTGGAATGTCCGAAGGGAGTTTGGTTGGGATCGGAGGCCAGGCCGGATTGTATTTGATTGGATCGTTTGTTAATTTCATGAGATCTGGCAAGTTCAATGTTGCCAGAAAAGGAAGCCTAGGAGGACCTTGGGGATTCCACCCACACTGGGCAGAGTTCTCAAAGTTCTGAAAAGATTGGCCTGGATTTTGGAAGGCTCCAGGCTGCTTGAAGTAACCAGCAGAACCAGCTGAACCAAAAGGTGGACCTTGTGATCCAGCAAAACTCAGAGTTTGACCAACTCCAGCCGAAAACCTCCATAACCGGCGAAGCTCCCTCCTAAAGGATTATAAGGAGTTGATAACCCTTGATAAGGATTCCAAGAAAAATCTAAGGGAGGAATACTTCGAAACGAATTAACTGTGGAGTGCGGCCTATTCCCTTGTTGGCCAAAAAACGGATTCCCAGTTCCCATGCCACTAACTGCAGGGTTAGTCCAACCTTGAAAAGGATTGCTGCTTTGTCCTGTAGAAGAAAAAGGCATAGATCCTATTGTTGGGTTGGAGTGTGGTATATGACCACTTCCAAAAGGAAAACCCTGAAATGAAGCTGACCCACACATCATGGATGTGGAGGCACTAAATGGAACTGACGGAATACCCTGTGAATGGGTGCCAAATGGGAAGAATCCATAACTAAAAGCATTGGCTTGGAAATTTCCACTCATAGAAGGAATGGAGGTAGACCCAACTAAGGATTTGCTAGAAAAATACCCAAATAAAGATGCAGAGGGGGTGGAAATAGTTCCTCCCCCTTATACTAATGTTGGAGTCTGCATAGTTGTAGCACTTGTAGTAGAAGCCATGCTTCCAGTAGTGGCCATCGATGGTAAGTGTGTAATATGACCTGGACTTGATGGTCTTTGCATCAGAGTCCCAACGTATTGTAATACGTCTAGATAGTTAGAAGGTATAGGAGAATTCGGAGCCGCTAACGACTCTGGGAGTTCTTCTACCTCTACGTTATCTTCCGATTGAAAGAGAACTTGAGAAAGAACTGGCATGTTCCTCCCTAGTTTTGCAAAAGTACTAGGCCTATGTTGAACACTAATGCCCTCGAGAGGAGGATCAATCCCCGATGTGTCAGCTGCCACGGGATGAAACCCACCAGCAGTATTACCTCTGCGCCGTCTAGGAGAAGGCTCTAAACTTGGTGGTGAAAGACCACGAAGTCTTCGAGACCATCTAGGTGATCGGTCAGCCACTTTGAATTTTTTATTAAGATCTAATTAAAGACTCAAGAAAAAATGAAAGCTAGGCCAACTAAGAGCATAGAGAACACACTAAAAAGTCCCTAAAAGATGTCAGCCAGTCAAACAACTTTCAAGTATTTCCGCTCCAGGTGATGAGGACCGGACACCAAAATATAAGAAAGTGAAGTAAGGGGCCTTCCGAAGATAGTTTGGGATAATGACGGCCCAGTCCTACCAACGAAGGTAACAGAGGAAGTTACGCTGACCTCCTAACAATAGCCTGCGCCGGTGCAAGCCCCCAAGCTTCGTAAGGGTGCCCTCCAGTGGTACCGTTGAGAGTGATACAACGTCGACCTCAAGTGCCACGAGATTCCCCTCCACAGCCACCTATGTAGATCCCTAAGAGAAGCAACTAAGGTTACCAACTCATGTTAGAAGCCAAGCGGAACAGTCTTGAGGTAAGATCCGACAAGTAGGAGAGGGGGTATCTCTCTTCCTTATCTTCAAAACCCTCGTGCTTAACTCCCAAAACCTGAGCTTTCCTGGTCTCCCTAACGCTATTGGATTTTCACTCACTATTCAGACTCCTATGTTTGATAGTTTAAATGGCCTTGGAGATTTTTCTCTCCACTCGCCTAATCCAAGGCCCTAAAATGTCCTAAAACTTGTTGGTGTGTCTAACTTGAAAATTATAAAAAAGTTTTAGTGTATTTTAATTAGCGCTTGTTTTTAAATGGGTTGTGCTTAAGACAAGGGATAAGCGGAAATGAAACTTGTGGTGTTTTGACGCAAAAGAAATTAATAAAAACCAAACTATATGCAAATGCACTCGTTTTGTTCTTCGACGAAAGAAATTTCTACTAGGTTCAGAGGAACTTCAAAGAAAGCAACAAATTTTTCTTTTCTTTTCTTTTACTCAAGATTCACACTCACAAAAATTAACAAAACTATGGATGTCCTAAAAAATGCATAAATTTATCCTAATGCAATGAGTACATGTTGATGCAAAACTTAAGACTACTCTAAATCAAGAAATGAAAGTAACTTGTTTATCAATTCTAATTTTCCACTTAAGATGTCTAGATAGAATATAAGTTGCTAATGCTCATTTTCGTCCAAACACTAAAAGCAAGTTTCAAGACAAACAAAAATGCACTTTCACTCGAAAAAAGAAACTAAATCAAAACAAAGTTCAAGAAATCAAAACCAAGTTTTCAAGAAGTTTTCTTCAAAAACAAAAACAAAAATGACTTTTCAAAAGTTCTCTAAACAAGACTGAAACTTTATGATCGAAGAATAGGCAACAAAACACTTTGCAAGTTGACAACACAAAACGGGTGAAAACTCAACAAAAATGTGTTTCAAGATGCTCTTAACAATCAAAAAGCAGCAACAAGAGCTTGGCAATAAAGACCAAAAGATCGAAAAGACAACTTTCAAGAAAGTGTGAATCAACAACTTTCGGAAAGTAAGAAAAGCAGATGGTCATAAAGATGTAGTTTTGACACGCAAACAAAAAGTCACCAAAACAAGATTTGACACAAAGATTGAGATCAATCTTTCTGCCCTGGAAGACCAGAGCAGCCAAGATTCCCAGCAAGAAATCTTGTGTGCTTAAACAAAAAGGATGATGCTTGCAACAAAACAAAACAAGACCAACACTTTCCACAACCGGAGAGAGTTTGAAATCATGTACTTGTTGTAAAAATAAAGACTGACACAGAAAAGTAACTGTTCAGGACTGATTCAGACTAGCAGACAGATCTACAAACACAAAAATATTTGAAAAATCTTGAAAATTTTAGGGTATACGTGACTGTGTTAGTGCATAGCTACGTGTATACGCTATTAAGCCTAAGGAAACCTGCGTATATGCGGGTTCACTTAAGGAAACATGCATATATACGCTTCTGTAAACTGGAAAAACAACGTATATAAAAGATTACAAGAAACAACAAAAAGCAGTCTAAAGAAACTAATCAAACTTACAATTCAAGTTCCTACAGGAATAGACTACACAGTAACAGCAAGCAAATAGACAGCTGAGCCCTGATTGGCTTGAACAAACCCAAACTAGGAACAACAATACTGTTGTCCCCAGTGGAGTCGCCAATTCTGTTAAGGGATAAATTCCCCTAGGGTCTTGGGTTGATACCCTAGTAGATCGAAGGTTATCTACAAAGAAAAACACACATTCCACACAGCAATGATGCTAATATAAACAAACTATACAAAGAGAGATGCACCTGGGGGTCCTTCGTTTGGGAAGATCCAGCCAAGGTCCAAACCCTCTTGGAGTTCCTTTTAGTCCTTCAACCTAAAAAACAATCAATTCTAGAAAGTACAACAGTATATTGACCAAGCATCATAAAGAAATCATCTTCATAGCATATTGAAAGGCAGTTAGTTATACAATTAAAACAACCATTCATATGTGAATCATAACATTGATATCATAAACATGAAGAAGATTTGTATCAGGAACAAGACAAGTGTTTCTTTTATTATAGATAACTAAAGCACAGAAAGGAATGATTTCACCTGAGTCTTCCTTTCGCAGGCTCCAAGCGGAACCGTCCTCCGGATTCGTCCAATCTCAAGCCTTCAACAAACTCCTTCCATGACTTATTCCAAGATATATCAAGTAGTAGAAAGACATCATAACACAAGGAAACAAGGGTTTCCTGTAATGGGGGAAGTGTTGGAAGCACCAGGATCTTCAGACCTCGTCAAGGATAATCTCAACAGAGTGATCTTTCTCTCTATCTTCTCCTCCCTTAGGCCTTCCCATTGAAGCCTTTTTATACTTCTCCCAAAGTAGTTTTTTAGTTGGGAATTCGTTGGGAGCAGTTGGGCCAAGGGCACTAATAAGTAATCAACAGGTAAAACTCGTGATCTCTGCCCAAAATTAAGGAGATTTAATTTTTTTTTAAGTGTTTTAAGACATATACGCAGGTTGGGTATACACATACCCGCGTACACACACGTTTAGCTCAAGGAAATGTCGCGTATAGGGAGTAAAACACTGTTTTTTAAGTATTTGGACCAGGTCTGGAACGAGGGGTTGCCTTAGGCCATGAGTGCAGCATCACAAACATCAAGAGTGAGATTTGGAGCTATAACACAGAGGTTGAATAGATGGTTTCAATTCAAGCAACATGTGAAGCAATCTAGATGAGGAAAATATTGGTGGGACTATTTAGTCAGGCGATGGATCTAACAATGATATATTGTGATAATCATAGTTGCATTAAGCTCTCTGATAATTTGGTATTTCATGACAGGTCCAAGCACATTGATAGTTGGTATCATCATTTGTGGGATTTGTTGAGCCTCAAAACTACTCTTTCCCTAGCAACTCTTCTCATCCCTTTTCTTTGTTTTACCATGAAGAAAATGCATTATTATCATCAATGACTAGTATATATTGCCTTAAGGATGACATTTAGTGATTTACATGTTATACTTTTATGTTTTCTATTTGAATAAAAAAAATTCTTTTAGCTACGGAATGCAGCCTATTCTGCAGCTAATCAGTTGTGCCACAGCTACCTTCATGCTTCAACAGGTTACAGGTGTCAAACGAGGAAACCAGCCACATGGGCATCTCTGGAATGGTCACGACATGGATCCTATCCTAGTCAACTAGCCCAAATCGACAAAGAAACTAGCTCAAGACCACAGTCAAAGGTGGAGTCAAATGAAGAAAACCGGAAGCAATAGGACTTTGTGTCCAATAGGACTCTGTGTCCATTCTTCATGGCTATTTAATAAATCCGACAGCTTCTGTTGCAGCATTTACTTGAACCAGCCACTAGTGATAAATGTTTCATGCAACTACCTTGATGACTTAAAGTCACCTGTAGCTAATCAATCCATTCACGCAGAACTGCTGTAATACGTGGACCACCTGTAGCTAAATTCTCCCAAAGGACAGTTAGGATTTTTCTTTAAATATCAGTTGTAAAGGACTCGGAAGGAGTTCAAATTTCCTCATGTATTAAGCTCAGACTATTGTTCTATAATTTTGAAACTAATTTTCCTGTTTTTAATATGAAGACCGCATGTTTTATGGATATATGAAAGAGTTTCTTGGAGATTGATTAAGCACGCATAACCTTATCAGTTGCAGAGGGCCCCTGCACTGACTGAGGTTTTATTTTGTTTTGTTTTGTCTTTTCTAGTTAAAACTGTAAATTCATCATTTCTTCTCACAGTGTTCATAATAATTTTCATACTAACCTTGTTTATAACGCAATTTTTATCATTTCTTCACTAATCCAGAATAGCTTCTTTTTGTTTAATTTCTTTCTAGTTTTTACCAGTAGTTAGAAGTTGCTGGGGAAGTGTAACTAAGTAGCCTTATTTCTTACATTCAAAAAAAATGACATGCATAGAGAAAGAGACTCTAGGGGTAGATTTATAGCTAGGGGCAAAAGTTCAATTCCTACAACTCCACCTACTCCACCAAGAACAAGAAAAGACACACCTCCATCCCAAACTCATACTCCCAGCCATAGGACTCCTGAAATTCCAAGGGCAGAAATCCAATCAACAGAATCTCCTACTTCATCTACCAAGAAAATCCTAGGAGAGAAAAATTTCGAATCTCCAACAGCAGGAATAGCCTTTTTCACCTCCACAGGAGAGCACATTGTAATTCAAGAATTAGGAACACCTGGTGAGGAAGAAGAGGTAGAACCCCTCTCCCATATTCCATTAATAGAAGAACCAGAGGAGGAGGAAGTAACCTTGCAGGTTGAATCCTATACTGACTCTGAAGAAACTATAATGGCAGGAGAAGAACAAGATGGAGAATTCTCACTGTTTGGAGGAGGGGGTAGAGGGAGAGGGAGAGGAAATGATGGGGGAGGTAGAGGAAACAATGGAGGAGGCAGAGGAAATAGGGAAATAGATAATTCTTTTGGATTCACTATAGTGGATGAGGAAACAAATGCCACAATGAAAAACATCTCACCTTCTGTCCTCCCTAATTTCCATGGGTTGAGAAGTGAGGATCCTGAAACATTCTTATTTGAGTTTGAAATCTTATGCAGAACCTATGATTATCTAGAGGACTCTCAAAAACTCAAATTGTTTCCTTCAAAAATAAAAGGAGTTTCTTTGAAATCGTTTATGGGGTTAGTTACTCAGTCCATTAGAACTTGGAATGACATGAAAAAAAACGTTTTTGGATAGGTACTTGGATTATTGCATGCCTACCAATCACAAAAACGAAGTGTTCAAAATTATGCAAAGAAAGGATGAAAACTTAGAAGATTTGATTGAGAGGTTCAACTATAATTTGAAAAGAGAAAAAATGAATGATTTAAATGAAGAAACCTTGAAAGCTCTTTTATTAAAAGCCATTAGAGATGAGTGGATAGATATCCTTAACATGATGGGGAAGGGAAATATCTCTCAACTTCCATTGAGTGATATAGGAGAACTATGTGTTCATCTCTCAAGCGGGAAATATAAGGCAAGGAAAGGGCCGAGAGATCCTTCTCTTGTTAGAGTAAACAAATCTGCAATAGGATATGTAAGTAGGGCAGAAATTGGTAATATGCTTGATGAGTTTAAAACTGGCATTTTAGGGAGCCTTAGTGAGCAACTAGACACCCTTAAAATTCAAAACAAGCAAAAAACAAAGGCTGATGCTCTAGCCATTTTTTGTCCAAAATGCGAAAAAAAAAAAAAAAAAAACAAAAAACAAAAACAAAAAAAACAAAAAACCAAAACAAAAACAAAAACACAAAAACAAAAAAACAAAAACAAAACAAAACAAAACAAACATGCTCTAAGGGAATGCCCTTTAGATGCAAAAATTGTAGAAACTTGTATGATTTGTTCAGAAAGTCATGAGACCAAGGGTTTTCCATCAATCCCAAGTCTTAAGGTTGTCTTTCAAGAAGAAACAGTCCCAAATTCTATACAACCTCTTTGTTTTGTTGCTAGAAGACCTTGGCAAGGGCCACAAAATCAGGGATTCAACAATCAAATATATCTTCAGTCCCCACCAAACTAGAATCCTTGGCAGCAACCTTGGCCTCAACCTCAATCTCAGTTTCAATCTCAACCATGGGCACAAGGAGTACAAAATCCTTATGGGAGATTTTCCCAATATTATCAATATCCTCCATCTTATCAGAATTATCCTCCCCCACATAATCAGCAACAAAATGAGCAGCCACAACTTCAAAATCAGAACCCTCAGCTTTCATTGCCATTTCCACAACAACCTCCACAACAAAGCCAAAATCCTCAACTCTTGTTGCCATTTCAGCAGAAACCAAGTCAGCTACCTACCCAACCATTACCAAACCCCAACAATAAAAACCCTCAGAATTCTTACATGGTAGAAGGACAAATTTCCAACTTACATGATTACTCCTCTAGATCTTAATGATGTTCAACTAAGATCTGCGAGGATATTAGAAAAGGAAATACCTTCTATAGTTATTCAAGAACAAGACACTTCTGAGGAATATTCTCTAAAAGTCAATAAATGTTTTGAGGAAACATCTCTCCAAAACCAAAACATCGAAAAAGAAAAACAAAAAGAATCAGTGAACACAACTCCTATCGTTGAGAAGCAAGCATCTACTTCTACGCCTCCTTTTCCTGAGAGATTACAAATTGATAGAGGGGTAGAAAAACAGATCTTGTTGCCCAACTACGATTTTCTAGATGAATTGAAGAATGTTTGTATCAAAATTCCTTTGCTACAAGCCATTAGAGAAATTACCATTTTAGCCAAAACAACAAAGGAGTTGAGCATAAAAATACCAAGAAGAAAAGCAAAAGAAACAAAAATAATTCACCTGGTAGGAAAGATAGCAGACATAATGATGGGAAAAATTGCCATACAGAAATATGTGGATCCAAGGAGTCCAATTGTCAAAACACATATAAATGGAATTGAAATTCCAAATACATTGATTGACTTAGGAGCAGCAATAAACATCATGAGTAGACAAACTATGGAGCAACTTAAACTTACCAATCTTCTTTACACACCTACCTTACTACAACTTGCAGATAGATCAGTAATCAAACCAGATGGTGTGCTAGAGGACATTTCAGTATCCTTAGATTCTTGGGAATATTTTGTTGATTTCATGATCTTAACTCCCAAGAATAATCTAGGAGGACACCCACTCATATTAGGAAGACCTTGGCTGGCCACAACTGATGCTTTTATTAGCTGTAGATCTTGTGACATGTACATTTCTGATGGTAATTCAACAAAGAAATTTACTCTATATCCTCCAGCAAAAGAAATCACAGAAATAGATAACAAGGAATGGATTGATGATGAAGATGATATTCAGCACCTCTTTATTGTTTCAGAAATTAGAGAAGATAGTCAAACTTTGAATACATTGGAAAATTTTGAAACATCTTCAGAATATGATCATGCACAATTTCAAGAAAAATCTAATGTTGAATGCTTGTCATCTAGGTAGATGTCTCTCTATTCTATGGAAGAGTTTGGTATCTCTACAATTGAAATTTTTCTAGGTAGGACATTGAACATAAACAAAAAATTGGAGAAACTACAACAAAAAGAGCTAACCAAAACATTACAAAAACATTATGCTGCATTTGCATGGGAATACACCGACATGAAAGGCATTGATCCTAAGACTTGTATCCATCGTATCTATATTGAGGAAAACAGTAGACCTATCAGACAACCTCAAAGAAGGATGAATCCAAATCTTAGGGAGATTGTAAAAGAAGAGCTCCAGAAATTGCTAAATGTAAACTTCATTTACCCAATTTCAGATAGCCAATGGGTTTCTCCTTCGGTAATTGTGCCTAAAAAGAATGGTAAATGGAGGGTGTGCATTGATTACCGAGAATTGAATAAAGCAACCCTTAAAAATCATTTTACGTTGCCCTTTATAGATCAAGTATTAGATACATTAGCAGGTAAAAAGTATTTCTCATTCTTGGATGGTTTTAGTGGTTATAATCAAATGCAAGTAGCACCTAAGGATCAGGATAAAACCACATTTACTTGTCCATGGGGAACTTTTGCCTACCGAGTACTTCCTTTTGGATTATGTAATGCACCTGCAACATTCCAAAGAGCAGTACTAGGAATTTTTTCTGATCTGATACATGATTGTGTAGAGGTATATATGGATGATTTTACAGTCTATGGAAACACATTTGAGGAAGCTTTGGAAATTTTGGAAAAAGTTCTTAAAAGATATAAGGAAACAAACCTTTCACTAAGCCATGAAAAATGTTTTATGATGTTTACAGAAGGTATTGTTTTAGGACATCACATTTCAGGAGATGGGATTAAAGTTGACAAATCTAAAGTTGAAGTCATCTCTAAGTTATCAATTCCAAATTGCCAAAAGGATGTTAGAAGTTTTCTAGGATTTACAGGATACTATAGGAGATTTATAGAAAACTTCACTAAAATAGCATCTCCACTCTTCAAATTGCTTACAAAAGATTGTGAATTCAGTTGGAATCCTGATTACCAATTAGCATTTGAAACCTTGAAAGCAAAAATTTATGAAACACCTATTTTAAGGGGTCCAAATTGGAAACCCCCTTTCCATATTTCCACAGATGCTTCAGATCAGCTCTGAGAGCTGCATTGGGACAAAAATATTTGATTCCTTATGCCATTTACTATACAAGTAAGAATTTGACTCCCACTTAGTTGAATTATATTGTGACTGAAAAGGAATTTTTAGCTGTTGTTCATGCAATTAACAAGTTCATACACTATATAACAAGTTATGAAACCTTTGTTCATACAGATCACTCTGCAATTAGATATTTGATGAATAAACCTATTACTAATGGCAGAGTTACAAGATGGCTTTTACTTTTGCAAGAATTCAACATTACTGTGCTAGATAGACCTGGAAAACAAAACACAGTTGCTGATTTCTTGTCCAGGATTCAAAATATCAAAGAAGATTCTCCAGTTGAAGATAAGTTTCCCGATGAATATCTTTTTGCAGTAACTACTCAAACTCCTTGGTTTGCAGATGTTTCTAATTACTTGGTTACAGGGAAGTTACCTTCACATTTGTTTCCTAGAGAAAAGAAAGATTATTCAAGAAAGTGCAAGATATTCATGGATCACTAACGAATTGTATAAAACAGGGCCAGATCTTATGATCAGAAGGTGTGTCAGGGAAGATGAAATGCCTAAGATTCTCAAAGCATGTCATAATGAGCCATGTGGTGGACACTTTGCTGACAAAAGGACGGCCTATAAAATCCTTTCTTTAGGATATTATTGGCCATCCATCTTCAAGGATGCTAAAGAATATGTCAAAAGATGTGACAGCTTCCAAAGGGTAGGGAAACCTGCTCCCTCAAATGAAATGCCATTACAAACTCAGGTACTTATCGAACCTTTTGAAAAGTGGGCTTTAGACTTTATTGGACCAATTAATCCTCTATCTAAGCAGAAAAAGTATATATTGGTATGCACAGATTATGTCACCAAATGGGTAGAAGCCAAAGCATTACCTTTTACTAACGAAAAATCTGTAGTTAATTTTCTTTTTTAGGACATCTTCACTCGTTTTGGTGTTCCAAAAGAAATTGTGACAGATTAGGGATTTCAATTCACATCCAACATCATGGAAATGCTTGTGGAGGAATACAATATCAAGCATAGGAAATCTACTCCCTATCATCCACAAGCAAATGGTCAAGTGGAGTCTACAAATAAAATGATTGAAGGAATCCTCACCAAGACTGTGCATCTACATAGAAGAGATTGGGCAGAAAGGCTTCCTGAAGCCTTATGGGCCTATAGAACTACATGGAGGAACACAACGGGACATACACCCTATGAACTTGTTTATGGGAAACAAGTCTTGTTCCCTATAGAGTTCCAAATCAGAACCTTCAAGATGGTAGTTCAGTTGGGACTGGATTTATCAGAGGCTCAAAAGCATAGACTGGAGCAATTAAATGAACTTGATGAAATCAAACAAGAGGCAGTTCAAAGGACTGGTATAGTCCAACAACAGAGGGCTAAATGGCATGATAAATACATCAAGGACAAGAGGTTTCAAGAGGGAGATTGGGCACTGTTATTTGATTCAAAGTTTAAAGATTTTCAATGGAAGTTTCAAACTCATTGGCTTGGGCCATATAAGATTGAAAAAGTCTTTAGTAATGGGGCAGTGAGGATCAGAAAAATAGATGAAAGTCAAACTCCTCTTCTTGTGAATGGTCATAGATTAAAAATATATCATGAACCAATTTCAAAGGAGGAGTTCATCAAGATCTTCCAGAGCAATTCTAAAAGGAATTTAGTGAAGAAGAATCCTTCTTCTCCACCAACTTAGTCTTTATTTTTCTATCTAAAAAATAAATAAATAAATAAATTATATAAGGTTGAAAACCAATCATTGATTGGCATCCTTATACAGAAAATACAGGGTGAAAATCAGAAGTTTCTGACACCCTATATTTTCCATTTCCTTTCTGTAATAAGTGGTGACAAAAAGCCATAGTCACTCTGTATTCTGTAAAATTCATTATCTCATCTCATTTCACTCTATTTTATTTTTACAGTTTCACTTCATTCCATCGCCATGTTTCACCAAAAAAAATTTCCTTTTTCAGTATTTCTTCCATCTCCATTTTCATTTATCATCTTGTCTTACATCTCATTTTATTTTCACTTACACATCCATTTCCATTTCATTCATTCATAAGCCATATTTTACTTCTTGTTTCACGTTTTGCAGCTAATTCTGTTCTGCAACTAATCTAATTCTGCAGCAACAATTTGTTTATCAATTCAGGTACAAGTGTCTAGTTCATAATAAAATCATGTATGCAGGGAATTGAAGAAAAATCAACTTTGAAGACCAATCATGCCTAAAGTAACTGTGGATCAAACATCAAAATATTAGTAAGTGGAAGGTAAAGGTTCCAAAGGTAAATGAAAAAATTTATTTCAAAAAGCAATTTGAAAACATAAGCTTGTATAGTATGTATGATCACATTTCTCCTTAATTAACCATCATGTGATTTGACTGCCACGATGTCTCCGCCATATCTTCCGCCTTCAATGACAAATGGTCCAATGATTCCTTCATAACTGATCTCCACTTCAAACTCCATAACTTGTACTTAAACGGTCCTCCACAGCTACACCTGTTAATGGTCAAGATAATGAGGTGACCTATCTATCTATGACTCTCTAAACTTTGACTATTTATTTATTACATGCCAACTCTTAAGTTTTTATCTCATATTCACGCAGCCATTTCATATATACAGTCATTTTGTTTCCATATCCACAGTCGTTTTGTTTCCATATACCCAGTCACTCCATTTCCATATACGCAGTCATTCCATTTCTTAAACAGTGAGAGTAGTTTTGAAGCGTAACCGAGAACAAAGGATATGGGGCTTATTGTCAGAACTCAGCCTGTAGGTGTAAAATATATGGAGGGGTATCCGCAGCTTAAGGAAATGTTACAGAATGCTGAATGGTTATGCTTTATTGAAAAATTTGACGGCTACCACAAGGAAATTACTAAATCTTTTGCAAGATCGTTTGATGGCACAGAAGTGGAGATAGGGGATATTAAGTTTGCAGTCATAGAATCCTTCATAGTAGAAGCAACAGAGATCCCAAGACTAGAAGAAATATGGTTTAAAAACAAGGAATTTCATGATGAATCTTAGGAGGTAATCCTTAAAAACCCAGGTATGGATGTTATAGTATTTAGAAATGGGATTCCAATTTCAGCCCTTAAGAATAAATGGAGTAACGTGTTGTTAATATTACAAAAATTCATTACATGTGAAGGAATATTTGGGTCTATGTATTTTTACCATATACGCTTGTTAATGAATTTTCTAGAGAATGGAACCATCAATCTTCCCTTTTTCCTTATGAATAGTCTGAGAAGAATGGCAACAAATGTCCAAAAGAAAATTGAATCAATAGAAACAATTATATATCATCATGGATTAGTGAAGATTCTAGTTGAATTTCATTTGAGAAGTATAGGGGATACATGGGAAGACTTCTTGGTAAGGAATTTCTTCCAGGATGCTCCAGATTTATTTGAGGGAAGTCATGTCAAAAGAAATAGAAGGAGAAATATCAGCATTAAAAGCTCCTCACAAAAAGATGATGCAGAGATAGCTCTTAAACCATAGGTTAGGAAGCAGACTAAACAGAAGAGAAAAATGAAAGAAAGGGTTGAAGAAATCAATAAGGACATTCTTGAACCTTCATCACCACAAGAAGATGAACAGCTGCTCTCTGAAAAACTAACCAAAATCAAGGAGTAAATCAAGGAAAATAAGGAGAAAGGAAAGAGGAAAAAGGACACAAAGGAAGAAATCATAAGCTTCCAAAACTTGAGGAGGAGCTCTAGACTCCGAGGTAAGGTGAAGAGGGTGAAATCAAAAGAGGCCCAGTTTATAAACTTAGAGGAAGAAACCCCAGTTCAGTCTCCTGACAGTATTCCATCTGAACACAGTCCACAAGACTCTCCTCAACAGAATTTTGAAGGCAGCCCAAGTAGAGCTTCTCCTAGCATAGATCCAATACAACAGCAAATCTATGACTACATAGAGTCATTAGAGAAAAAGAATACCTCGATAGATCCAGGAACTTCAGCTAATCCAGAGCAACCTATCACCCCACAAGAAACTTTAACTAGCTCTCTCAAACAAGAAATCTTTGAGCTAGAAATTCTGAACAGGCACATCCAAAAAGAAAATGAAACCTTGAGGGAACAGAACAAGCTGGATAGAGCTATTCATGACAACACAATGTTACACTTGGGATTATGGTACAAGAAAAACAGGAAGCTAAAAAGGAAAAATAAGAAGCTGAGCAGAGCACTTATTAACCTCAAATACAGACTTCTTATGAGGAAGCCAAGGATGGCAGTCAGTGCAAAGAGAAGTAAGAAGAGGAAGTTGGATGTGCTAGTAGAAGTGTCAGAACAAATGTAGTAGGAGGGAGAAGTTCACATTTTTTATTGCATGGGGACATGCAACAGTTTTGTAGTGGGGGTATGTTGAGCCTCAAAACTACTCTTTCCCTAGCAACTCTTCTCATCCCTTTTCTTTGTTTTTCCATGAAGAAAATGCATTCTTATCATCAATGACCAGTATATATTGCCTTAAGGATGACATTTAGTGATTTACATGTTATACTTTTATGTTTTGTTGTTTGAATAAATTTTTATCTTTTAGCTATGGAACGCAGCCTATTCTGCAGCTAATCGACTGTTCCGCAACTACCTTCATGCTTCAACAGGTTATAGGTGTCAAACAAGGAAACTGGCCACATGGGCATCTCTAGAATGTTCATGACATGGATCCTATCCTAGTCAACCAACCCAAATCGACAAAGAAACTAGCTCACGGTCAAAGGTGGAGTCAAACGAAGAAACTTGGGAGCAATAGGACTCTGTGTCCATTCTTCGTGGCTATTTAATAAATCTGATAGCTTCTATTGCAGCATTTACTTGAACCAACCACTGGTGATAACTGTTTCACGCAACTACCTTGCTGACTTAAAGTCACCTGTAGCTGATCAATCCATTCACGCAGAACTGTTGTAATACATGGACCACCTGTAGCTAAATTCTCTCAAAGGACAGTTAGGATTTTTCTTTAAATATCAGTTGTAAAGGACTCAGAAGGAGTTCGAATTTCCTCATGTATTAAGTTCAGACTACTATTATGTAATTTTGAAACTCATTTTCCTATTTTTAATATGAAGACCGCATGTTTTATGGATATATGAAAGAGTTTCTTGGAGATTGATTAAGCACGCATAACCTAATCAATTGCAGAGGGCCCCTGCGCTGACTGAGGTATTATTTTATTTTGTTTTGTATTTTCTAGTGAAAACTGTAAATTCATCTTTTCTTCTCACAGTGTTCATAATCATTTTCGTACTAACCTTGTTTATAATGCAATTTTTATCATTTCTTCACTAATGGAGAATAGCCTCTTTCAGTACATAATAGCTTCTTTTTGTTTAATTTATTTCTAGTTTTTATTAGTAGTTAGAAGTTGAAATTCAGTAGTGTAATGTAGTTTGTTTCATTTACTGTTTCACTAGTCTTTAAATTCTCAAATGGATTTATCAATGTCATTACTATTCTTGCTATTCTATTACTAGTTTATTGACTTATGGTGTAGATGAACGTTTTTAAAAAGCCCTTCTAGTTGATAACTCATCTTAAACTAAGTGGTTGAATACTTCATTCATGCAATGATTCTTTTCTACATTCCTGCATTTATCTTCTCTTAGAATAATGAAGTACAGAATTCCTCAAAATGTCATCACAAGGGGATTTCTCTCCCAAAATTGAGAGGTAGAGTAACTAAGTATTTCATTTAGTTTTGTTTCTGTAATTGATTAGACAGTAGTTGCAATTTCACTTTTTAGTTTTTAGTTCATGATTTGGAAATAATAATAAGAGTAGGAATGGAAACTCTGTTTTTGTTTCTTGATTAAACTTTACTTCCAAATCTTCCTTAAGCTCTTTTAGTTCTCTTTTCTTTAGATTCTTAGCAGTCTTTACAAAAGTTAGATTTAAAGATTTTTATAGTTACATTGTAAATCATTAGGGATTAAAGGACCAAAAACCCCCAAAACAACATAAAATACAAAAACAACGAAGTAAGAAGGGTCATCTAGCACAAACAGTGCACTACACTTCATTAGTTTATGATACCCGGATTGATAATTTATGTAGAGAAATTTAGGACACTAAATTGACCAAACAGGCTTGTGTGCAGAGGAGAATTATGTTGCTATAGTACATTCCAGTTGAGGAGCAAGATGCTGACATCTTGATAAAGGGATTGTCAAGAGGTAAATTCGAATTCCACAGGTGCGGGATAGGGGTGGTTGAAAATCCCTTTCTTGCTAAGAGGGAGTGTTGAAAAAATCTAGCAAGAAAGGTTCAATTTGACTTTAGCCTTAGTCAAATTGAGTAAATTGAATTTCCACGTCATCATGACAACTTGGAGGCTGTTAACTTTTGTGACATGGCTCTTGTCACTCAATTAGCTCAGTAAAATCGAGTTAGAGGGCTTGGCGTTCAGTTATGCATATGTGATTGCTAAATTTTAGTAATCAAGTTAAGTTATTTTTAGTTGTATTCAGTTAACTAGCCTCTAGCTATCGTTAGAGTCAGTTGAAGGTTAGTTGTGCAATGGGACAATAGTCTAACTCAGATATATGTTAGTTAACTGATCAATCAGCCCAAAATAGATAGTGCATGTAGAAAATTTGAGTTCCTCAGTTGAAGTGGGGATGTCAAGGTAGTGCAACAAGCAATTGTAAAGTAGGGTGAGTGTACAGGTGTTACATGTAGTCAAATGATCAATCCTTGGGAATTGTGCAATCAATTCGAGGAAATTTCCTAAAAAATAGGGACTAATGTTTTCAAGAATTATGCAAGGAAAGAGGACACTGGGTGAGTTGATATTTTTCAAGTGTTCACTAGAGTTGTTCATTGATAAGAGAGAACAATTATTCTTTTGTAGTTTGAGCTCAAAGCTGGAGCTAGCAATTGTAATAGATTTATCTATTCATCTTATTAATGCAAAGAGGATTGAGGGGTTTTTCACAGTTGGGTTCCCCTAGAAATCACTATGTATTTGTGGTTTTGCTTATTTCATGTCTATGCATGTTGTTCTCAATTGTGAATTTCATTTCACATATTAGTAGAGTAGAATTGTGCCTCTTGATTTTAGATTAAATTTCTTGAGCAGTTGCAATTCTATCAAATTTCTATGATTTGATTTTGGTTAAATATTTCTTCTTCTTCTTCTTTCCCTTCTGACTGGACTCTACTTTTGCTTAGCCCTTCTTTCCCTTGGCTTTGTACCTTTTCCTGCTAAGGCAAAGTTTTTCTCCTCCTCTGCCTTTGTAAATCTTCTAGCTCTCATCCCTCTCTAGATTTCTTCTTGGACACAATGTGACCACAACCTTTCCCAACTAGGAATATTTTCTGTGCCACTAACTGCATCCTGGAAATTCTCCCAAGACTTATGAAGTCCCAACAAAGCAAGACTCACAAGGTCTTTGTCTACTACGGTATCGCCCACTCCAGCTATCTCATCCGGAACCTGGGTGAACTTGGAAAGGTACGTTATGATGGGATCTCCTTTGCTCATCTTGGTATTTCTTAGGTTTACCTTTAGAGTAAGCTTCCTAACATCACTAGAGCCCTGATACAAATCTAAGATGGATTTTCACATCTCATACGTTGTCTTATTCCCGTGGAGATGAAGGATAATGTGGTCTTTGACTGCCTCAAGAATGATCCTCCTGGCCTTGGTGTCATTCTTTTTATGTTGGATCAATTATTGGGCATTTTGAGGTGGAACTATTTTATTCACCACAAATTCTAGCACCCCATTATCTTCCAACAACACTGATATTTGCTCCCTCCATGAGAAGAAATTTGAAGCTCCCTCTAAACAGTGATCTTCCCTCAATCCTTGGAACGACGTCCTACTATCCAAAAACTGATCTTCAAAACTATAGCACAAGCCTCCTGCTTAAACTGTGCTCTTCACTTATTGAACAATTTGGTGTTGTTCTTTATGTTGATCTCTTTTTTGTTACGATGTTAAATTTCCTTGAAACTCTGCAACTACTTAGATGAATTACTAAAAACAAGGCAAGCGAAAACTGAAACCAAATTTATTTTCACCAATATACAAAGTTTCTTAACAATTTATAAGAAACAGAAAATAATCAAGAGATAGAAACACAATCACACAAATTGACACGCTTGTTTACTTAGGAAACCCAAATGGGAAAACTTGCTTTCTTTGTTGTGGTATTTTATTAATAGTCCTTGCATAATTAGATCTATTACAAAGAAACATGTCTCTAAGAATACACTTGTTCGTCCTGTTGAATACACTAGACTTGCCCTCAAGAATTCTTGATCCCTGCTCTTATTTCCTTGCGCACTAGAGCCCATATTTCCTTGCGCACTTCTCCTACTTCATAGCGCACAAGAGAGCTCATATTTCTTAGTGCAAACCCCCTATTTCCTTACACACTTCTGGCCTCCAAATTCTTATCACACAAGCTCCTCAATTTTGTGCACACACTGAAAAATAATGATGTCACAAAATTATGATAATCTTGTGCCTTTGTCCTCCTCTTTATATACCCAATTCTATCATGCAATAAGGCCCATTCAAATTTAGAATTTTGAGTTATGATTACGAGTTAACTAATAGATATACTCGTCCTCTCTCTAATCAACACTTGGAGTCTTAAATCGTTCTCTCTCAAATCAACACTGAATACTAACTCATTCTAACTAAACTTGTAACTACCACCTTGTTCTATAGTCAAACTAAAGAAGACTCCACGACTTAAGCTCCAACACTACCCATGAAATCTTAATGATCATTCTAGTAAACCAAAAATAAACTCATCGTAAATGAAGTCTATCTCATGAGCTCGCACTCATGCTAGATAAATACTGACTCGAGGTCTTCACTAGCTAAGGCACAAGCCAGAAGACCTTCACTCGCTACATTTTCAACACATCTCAGGCTACTATACACTTGATTCAAAGTTCCAGGCGGGATATAACAAGAGTTGGTGTTGTTACAGTGATTGTTACATGTACCACCATATGTGCTAATTCGATTTCCACAATGCCCATCTGCTATTTTTTATAACACTCATCAACCAATTGCAATAACACCCACTAGCCAGTTGCTGCAACTCTAATAAGTCAGTTGCTACAACATTTATCAATAAGTTGCTTCAATACCTACCAGTGACTTGCTACAACACTTATCAATCAAATGTTGTAACATCTTAAGTAGGTGCACGTATGCTTCTTTTTATTTTATTTTATCTACGTTCATTTGATGCTATGGATTTGTATTTGAAAATACGCTTAGGTTTTTGTCTTGCTTCCTCATCCTTTTCCATTTCCTGAAGGTGGAAAATCTCTTAAATTTGGATGGGTACCATTACCTTTTCATTTTATAAAATTTCCCCACCATTCTTATCCATCTCCACTCCAATATCCATGCACGAAAAGGATTCAAAGATGCCAATAGTAAAAGACATTGTTGCTACCACACAAGAACCAACAGTAAGAACAATAAAAATCCTTGCTATTGCCACACACGAACTAGTAGTAATAATAGTAGAAGGCCATGTTGTTGCCATAGAAGAACCAATAATAAGAAAAAAAGAAGGTATTTTTCTTACTCCACAAGAACTAACAACACAAAAAATAATTAGCTGAAAAGGAGAACTAACATTTGTTAATGCCATATCTCTCTTGCTTGGTCCATAAACATATTCAGGTCCACATTTTTCAGCAATGCATATAAAAGATCATAAATTCTTTTTATATTGGGGGGAAGAGAAAGCTATCAACTAGACAGGAATAGGTTACCCCACAAGAATCTACGATAGAAGAAGTTGCTATAGAAGCCATTCCTATAGTAAAATATGTTTTCAACCTTGATTTTTGGTATGTACAACAATAATTATCAGTTTTTTAGTGTGAAAACAACAATAAGGAAGTATGAGAGAAATAATGATATGCAGAAGCCAATTTCCATTACATAAGAGCCAACAATAGGAAGTCTTGGTGTTGCTACACCAGAACCAGTTGCACGAAATGAAATATCACCATGTCTTAAGAATCAAACTATTATGATGTTGATGCATCCACTATTATAACACCATTATTATTGCTCTAGTTTTTATGTGCAGAGAAGGACTTGTCTATCTCTCAAATTTGTGCATTGGATGGTCAAATTTATTTTTTTTAGGAAAATGAATGAAATAGGACAAGTATGCTTGCAAATTTGCATAGAAAGTTAGTTTGTAGATAATGGCTGAAAGAAGCTTGTTGCTAATCCTACAACACTTGTACTACAATGTCTTATACAAGGTCGTTGCAATTCCATCATATTTGATTTTAAAGGATGCTTTATAACAATTTATAGCAAGCATTTGAGGAAAATAATGTTAATAATGGAAAGAGGTATACAATGGAAAAAAAGAAGTGTCCCTACAATGTGACTAATGCAGGGGCACTAGGTTACATGGGGACATGCAACATTTTTTACTAGGGGACATGACGAGCCTCAGAATTGGCATCTTTTTCCACCCTATTTTTTTATTACTAATTCCTTTTCACTTGTCTATGATCACATATTAGTTCATTCTAATGCTTATATGTGGGACTAAAACATAAAGTGTTTTACATTGCATTCCTTGGTATTTTACATAAATTTATGATTAAACGTTAGAAAAAACTTCAAATTTGCATTTATCTTTAAGTTAATATGGAGAGATGATGTGTCAAACAAATTGTTGTGTAGATTGTGATGTTGCCATGGGGAAGTTTCAATTGCTGCAACTCTAAACTTTGTTGTTGCAACTCCAACTCACATTGTGGTTACATCTCCCGTTATAGTAATTCTTATTGTTGTAACTCCAAACTCTGTTGCTATAATTCTTGTTGTTACAAATCCAATTCATGTTAATGCTTCAACTCTCATTGCTGCAACTTTCACTGCTAAAACTCTGAACTATGTTGCTGCAAATTTTGTTTCTACAACTCCATTTCACATTTTTGTTATAATTCCCGCTAATGCAACTCTAGTTCACGTTGCTACTGCAAATTTCATTGTTGCAACTCTAGTTCACACTATTGTTGCAACTTTAGTTCACAACATTGCTACCATTCAACAATTACGCTACAGCTCAATTCCACAATTTTAATGCTACAATTATTGTGAAACAACTTTCGGAATTGTGAGTCAACATCGAAACCATGAGCTAGCAGGAGCCTTGAGCTGATCGAAAGCTTGAGTTGATGTCGTTACATAGTTGTTACTCCATTATTTCAATTTGGATCAATATTAAACATGACAAATTGAGTTACTAATAATTATTTTGGAATTACGTATGACTCATTTATTATTTGGTAATTATTAGCAAGCCACATGAGAGACCTAGGGATCCATGTTTATTTTTTTCTAATTATTAGCAACCCATATGATAAACTTGTGGATCTCATTTATTGATTGTTATTTTATTTTTAAACAAATATTATGTATAAAATGAGTTCCTCTTTCATTTCATGGGAGAGGACTCTTAGAGCATTGTCCAAATCACAATCAAATAAATTAATTATTAAGCTTTTATTTTAGTTGTAGTTTACAATTCCCATAGTTTATGATTCGATTAATGAATTTAATTAATTTCATTCTTTTTTTCCATATTTATGAAATATTAATTGCTTTCAATTAGCTTTGTTAATTAAATTGATTTATGTTGTCAAAGTAAAAAGTGTTGGTAAATATCAACACTCCATTTTATGGAGGCAGAGCCCACTCTAAGAGAACATAGTGTTATATAACTTAGGTAGCTCTCTTTCTGGTTGTGTAATTTAACTCCTCAGTTATTTATTCAGTTTTGTAATTAATTTCTGATTGTGTGATTTTAATTACTTGTGCATTTAAATATTCATGCATCGATTTATTTACACAATTAATTATTTGATATGGATATTGGTGTGCATTCATTTATGTCATTGAATAAATGTGGTCAATGTAATGATTATATTTGTTGGTTGTGTAAAAACATGGATCATCTTGGCAAGGATTAGTCTTTTCATTCATTTATGGTTGTGTAATTTAGTTCCTTCATGAGTGTTTACTTTCTTGCAAGCATGCTTACTTTCCTACAACATGTCTACTTCCCCACAAGCGTGTTTAATTTCTTGCAAGTATCTTTAATTCCCTGCAAGTAGCTTTAGTCACTTTACTTTTGAATTTGTATAACTTTTTCCAAGCATGTGAACTACCTATACTCCATCTGCAGAAGTAATAATTGATACTACAACTACGAAACAAACCAATGAAAGTAGAAATTGTGATCAACATATATAGTGAATGGTAATTTACATGTTCCATATGAGCCCCAAGATGACAATTAAATGCACAATGTTTTGATTGTTTTTCTGAGAAATTGGAAGGGTAATAAAAGCCCTATCAACAAGTAAAAAAATAAACTACTCATTTCTGAACACTTTTGGTTGTGAAACATTTGTCCATATTTGATAGAGAAAATAGAACAAATTTTGAGGCAAAATCCAATATGTATACTTTTCCAAGATGTGGAGTTAATGAATTTGGATATCACTATGGGATTATGAAAATCATAACATCATTAGGAGTAGAGATATTGTATTCAATGAAAATGTCATCTACAAAGATTAGTTGCAAAGAAAGAAAAAGAAAAGGAAAATACATAATACAGAGTGCTTGATGAAATCACGAAAAAATAAATTTCAGAGGTGCCAGAAACTCAAAATGATCAACAACAATGACAACAATAAGAACCTTAGACTCCTATAAGTGTTTTTATAAGATCAATCAAGTTAAGTAGACCCCAATGAACAATGCTTTCTTTCATTGTATTATGTATTGTTGACTAATTTTTGTGAACTAGAAATATACGAAGAAATAATGTACGTAGAAACCATAAAGAATTGGGAGCAAGGAATAAATAAAGAGAAGGACTATTTAGTACATAAATAAACTTGGGACTTGATTATACTATGTGTAGGTAAAAGAGCATTGCAAAATAATTGGGTATATAGGTTGAAGAAAGAAGATGGAGGCAAAAAGAGGCACAAGGCCAGAGTTGTTGTAAAGAGGTTTGCTCTTGAAAAGGTATAGATTTTATTGAAATATTTTTCTACTATTGTCAAAATACTTCAACTAGAACTATCTTAAGTTTAGAGGTAGAAGAAGAATTGCATCTTGAATAGTTAGATGTATAGATATATTTTCTCCATTGGGACCCTGAGGAATAAATTTATATGCAATGGACACATGGCTATGAGGTCAAAGGGATGGAAAACTTAGTATGCAAACTGAAGAGTTTGTATGGTTTAATGCAAGCTCCAAGATAGTGGTATTTGAAGTTTCATAGGTTTATGATAGAAAAGGATTATTATATATGTCAATATGAACACTATGTTTATTTTAGGAGACCAAATAATGACAACTATATTATCTTGTTATTGTATCTAGATGACATGCTTGTTACAAGGTGATTTAGATTCAAACATTATATTATTTTTCATACATCTTGATGTTTTCAGAGTGGAAAAGGGGGAGGAATAAGCTCACAGAACCATTTTACTGGTGAGACCCAATTTGGTAAATTAGGGTGTGAAACCTTTTGGGAGAAGTTTGAGGCATCAAACGAGATTTTTTTGGGGGTAAAAATTTTCCACTTTAGTGCCACATCATTTTCTTTTGTTTTACACATAGAGACATTTCGAGCAATGCAACAATCACCTCAATCAGAGTTTGTATGAAAAATTATGCCACTCAGAAGTTAATCTTCTTGTTTTGACCACCATATTGTCAGCCCCCATTACTCATGGAAAAGGGGTTAGCCAAGTAATCACGAGGAAGAAGACTCTAGAAGAGTACATATATTAATTCTAGTTAAGAGTTTAAAGAGTCAAACCTAATCACTATTACGCTATTGGATTGTGTTATAACCAGGCCAATATGAGGACAAGGGGTTCTATTCTTTTCAAGTGCATCTTGTTATGTATATGAGAAAAGTAAACAAGAGGGATGGGAAGAGAGAACACAAAAAATATTTTTGCACTATAGTAGCCCATGGGCCATAAACCTTACTTCTTTATACTTGCATTCATTTTCTATTCAAAGAAAGAGAGCGGGGTGGCCTCACCTTCCAACTGGGTTTTCTCTCGAAAGGGTTTCCCATGATATTTCTTGTGTCAATTTTGGTTTGTGAGTTTTTATTTCACTATTCTCTATTTTCGACATAACTACAATTTTCATGCATACACAATAAACAATAATTTACAAATCTAGAAATCTAAAAATAAACAAACCCTCAAAGTGTAGATTTCAGATATTTTAAGTATAATTTTATCATATTTGTTGTAACAAATAGTCAAGTGGAATATCCTAAGTAGTTTACATATCATATTGGTATCATTGCCATTTTTTGTGTATATTCTGGATATTTTCATGGGATCTCGAATGACTAAGCTAAAAGTCATAAAACCCCAGTCATAGCTGATGAATTTGTGAATAACCCTCCTAATCTTGCAAAGGAGAGATTTTCACAGCTAGAAGCACAAGTTGGATATATAAACCATAACTTTAATCTCCTCATGGCAGCCATGACCAATAATCTTGGGCTATTCGGAGAATATGGGGGTTCTAACACAGGGGTTCGATCAGAGGGGAGATAAGGAGATTGGGAAGAAACAAATAAGCCAAAGAAATAACTTGAAAAGGATCAGCCCAGTTTGAGTGTCGTGAATCATTCATGATCCCTATTCCAAATCGAAGTGAAGAAATTTAAGCTGTATCAAGGTGGGATTGACGATCTAAAGTTAAATCATTGGTTGTAGTAATAACAAGTTTATTTCAATGTTCGTTATATAGAGGAAGTACATAAGATTTCATTTGTGTGGATGAAATTAGAGGGCCATGCCTTAACCTAGTGGGAAAGACACATGGATACCTTAAGATAGAGAGATATCCTCTAGTGACTAAGTGGGATTACATTAAAACCCTCATAAAGCCACAATTTTACCCTATCAAGTATGTAGAAGACCAATGTGTCTGATGGAACTACTTAAGGCAGAAGAAGGGGTAGAGTGTACAGGAGTACACCACATAATTTAGAAATATGGCCATAATGTTGGGAATTTATCCAAAAAACTCAAATGTGCTCCTCAAGTATCTAGGGGGTATACATGACCATTTTAGAAAGCAAGTGATGTTGTTTAAGCTCAGATCGGTCGACGAGGCTTGTGTATAGGCACAAAACCTGGAGACAATGGACCTGAAGAAAGGGAAATCAAGTGGATTGAAGTAGAAGGAGCACCAAGATGCTTCTAAGGAAGGGATAAAGAAGTGGAAAGAGGGAAAACATAAAAATATGGTGGTCATAGCACACCAGTGTAAATATCCCAATAGCCACCACAACCACTATAATATTGATGGTCATACAAAGAAGAAGTGTTGGAAGTTGCAACTAGAGCTTGACCTAAAGAACAAAAAGAAATATAATGAGAAGAAGAATCTCATGGCCACCAATTTGAGAAACTAGGTTGAAATCAACTTAGATGTGGATGAGATGATCGTCAATATAACAATGCAGAAGGAGGTGAACTTAAGTAGCCTCCAGCAATGGGAAGAGAGCGAAAATTGTTGAAAATAGCAACAATAAATGCTAAAAACAGCATTGCTAAGGATAACATTTCATGATATTCCAATTTTAATTTATCCTTGAATTAAAATAGAAAATTAAATTCGAATTTAGTCTCACCAGCTGTTTGAAAAAATAATTAATTAATTCATCCTGAGTTAATTAGTTGGAGAAATTCAAACATGAAGTCTTTGTGAAGTCATGCAAAAGTCATCCCTTTGATTGAGGAAGTTATCCCTTAATTAAGGAGATAAGGATGAGTTGTATTTGAGTTGTAATTGGTTAGCTCAGTTAACTGAGTTAAGTCTAGTTAGATTAGTTCCAAACAGTTTGTGGAACTGATTGTGAGTTCAGTCAGTTAATGCATGCATGCATGAAACTAGTGTACTCCAGATAACTTAATATTCTCTCATAAATAACTCATGCATGTCAGTTCAGACAAAGGCCCAGTTGAGATTAAAGGCAAGGACAGTGTACTATCAGTTGCTAGAATTTTCCTATAAGAAAATCTCTTACATGCAAAAGGAATTCATTCCTTCATATTTGCGCAGTTTTACAGTGTGTTAGAGTAGAGTGTGAGATCAGTGTCACACATGGTTATAGTAGGAACACCCAGGGAAAACGGCACAAGGAAATAGGAGGCTTGGAGGATAGAGGAAAGGGCATATGAGTTGTCTATTTTGTCTATGAGCAGTGAGAGGGATTGTAATGAGAGTTGGATAGTTGTGAGAGCTAAAGCTTTGTGTAATCCTGAGATATTTCCACTTGTATGATAATACAGATAGCAGGTTTTTAGCTGAGGCTTTCCCCAGCGTATTCTTCTGTGTTTCATGTGTGATTGATTCTTCTTCTTTGTTATATGTGTTCTGTTTGATCTTGCTCAAAATCGATTAAGCTTCCGCAAGTTTGATTGTAGAAGTAGATTAAGTATTTTGCTTTAGTACATTGCATAATTAGTTTAATCTACAATGAGAATTTCTACATGGTATCAGAGAAAATATGATCAGAGCTGTGAACAGCATACTAAGAAGGGAAAAGTTGAAGTTTGAAGTTCTTGATTGCAGGTACAAAATCGAATCTTATCACACCTCAAAGTTCACCAATGGCGTTCAATGGCTTGAGACTCGAGTATGCATTAGATGGCAGCTCGAATTATATAGCATGGAAGGATCGCATGGAAGCAATATTAGAAGACAATGGTTTGAAGGATTTCATTTATCAAGAAATCCCCAAGCCAGCAGCAGCTAATGCCCAAGAATTGGCAGAATGGAAGAAGTGTGTGGCGAAGGCGAGGAGGATTCTTCTGGAGGGAGTTCGAGACCATATTATCTTGAGTCTCCATGGGAAGGAGACTTCGTTTTCAATGTGGAAGACATTGAAGGACCTATATTAGAATAGTAGCGACCAGAGGAAACTGGCGCTCAAGGAAAAGCTTTGAAAAATCAAGTGTGAAAAGGGTGACACTATTTCTACATACTCACCACCTGCAGAGATGAGCTTGGAAGTGTAGGAATAATGGCAGTCGATGATGATATGGTGAGTCTTTCTCTCCTTGGTCTTCCTAAGAGCTGGCATAGCCACTAGGACTCAGTGA
Organism: Pinus tabuliformis; assembly: GCA_031772625.1. Lineage (NCBI taxonomy): Eukaryota > Viridiplantae > Streptophyta > Pinopsida > Pinales > Pinaceae > Pinus > Pinus tabuliformis. The sequence goes on from CM062811.1 coordinate 317,987,641, forward strand.
ATGGAAGAGAGAAAATTTCGGATTAGGAACGACTGTGGTCGGATCTGATGCAAGAGGAGATCAGGAGGAGCACTAGAGATGGTTCTTCATCTAAGCATGATGATGAAGAAAATCTAGCCTTAGCGAGTAAGGAAAGGAAAGGGAAAGGGAAGGCATCCCATTCCAAATCGAGTTCTTCTCATGGTGGGAAGAATATTAACAAATCTAAAGTGAGATGCTTTCATTATCATGAGGTGGGCCATTATGCAACTAATTGTCCATTGAAGAAATCCAAGAAGGTATCCTCCAAAGGATTAGAAGGTGAGGCACTGGCCTCTCAGTTCAAATTGGATTTTACCCTCATCGCATGTATGGTTTCATTGATGGTGGGTTGTGTTTGGTACCTAGACAATGGAGCCTCATTCCACATGACCAGCGATAAGAGTTTATTCAATACCTTGGAGGAGAAATACCTCAAGATGCGCATAGAGATGGGCGATGATGGAAAGTACCGTGTTTCAGGTGAAGGTACAGTTGTGTTTCAGAGGGAGCATGGAACTCCTCTCACCCTGACTGATGTAAAGTATGTGCCTGGACTGAAGCAGAACTTGGTATCGGTCGTGATGTTGGAAGACAAAGACTATGTTGTAGTCTTCAGTAAAGGAAAGGCATTCCTGAGACACATAGCCACAGGTTAGACCAAGAGGATTGGGATTCGAGTGAAGAATCTCTACAAGTTGGAAGTAGATGATTTTTTTGCATTGAGTTCCAAAGAAGAATTGATGCAAAGCCAAGATATTGGTGAGTTATGGCATAGGTAGTTGGGTCACTTGAATCATGGGGCCTTGAAGATAATGCAGCAGATTTCTACCGAACTTCCCAAAGGTAAACTTGAGCAAGTGGACACATGCAAAGGTTGTACCTTGGGTAAGTATGCAAAATCTTCCTTTCATGATCAAGACAGTCGAGCTGAAGCAATCATGGAGCGAGTTCATACAGATGTGTGTGGACCATTCTCGACAGCCTCCACTGCGAAACAAAGGTATTATGTGATTTTCATTAATGATTTTTCTCGTAAATGTTGGATCTATTTCATGTAAAAGAAGGATCAAACCTTCTCAAAGTTTTATGAGTTCAAAGCTTTGGTTGAGAAAGAATCAAGGAAGAAGATCAAGGCCTTGAGAAGCGACAATGGTGGAGAGTATGTCTCTCAAGGTTTTAAGGACTTATGTGTAGTAGAAGGAATTAAATGGGAGTTGACGACACCCCATAACCCACAGCAAAATGGGGTGGCCGAAAGGAAGAACAGAACAATTGTGGGAGTAGCTCGGTCGATGCTACATGACCAAGGCCTACCACTTCATTTGTGGGCTGAGGCATGCAATACAGTGGTCTATTTGCAGAATAGAAGCCCGCGTCGCATACTTGGGATGAAGACACTAGAGGAATCTTTCTCCGGGAAGAGACCAGATGTGGGTCACTTCAAGATCTTTGGCTCATCAGTTTATTTCCATGTGACCAAGGATGCCTGGAAGAAGCTTGAGCCGACAGCTGAGTTGGGGATGCTTGTGGGGTACACTGATACACCCCACAACTATCGGGTGTGCTTTCCTACCAGTCGGAGGACAGTGGTTTGCAGAGATCTTAAGTTTGTTGAGCAGAAGGCCATGCAATTTTCCCTTGAGAGGGAGCTCCAACTACAGGCTGTGGAGGAAATTTTGGTTCCTAAGGAGGAGGAGCCTACTAATGCGGAGAAGTTGCATGCAGAGGTTCTAGGAGTGGAGACATCCACTCAAGCATAGTCTTCCGGAGATGGGCGAAAGCACACGAGAGAAGCTGACAGATTGTTGTCGAATGCGAGGGAGAATGTGGGAGAACCATATTCTCAGTGCAAATAGAGGAGGTCACTTGATAGGTACATTGGATACTTGGCCCTTGTTGGGGAATGTGTTGAGACTGAGCCATCTTCCTTTGAGGAAGTAGTGCAGCAGTCGATTTGGGTTGATGCTATGGTGGAAGGTAAGCAGCTGATTATTTTTCTTTATGTTGATGATCTTATATTGACAGGTGATGATCAGTTGATCATGTCTTGCAAGGAGGACCTTGCAAGAGAGTTCGAGATGAAAGACATGGGTCTCATGCACTACTATCTAGGCATGGAAGTGTGGCAGAAGGATGGGGAGTTGTTTGTGTCTCAAGGCAAGTATGCCAATGAGATACTTAGGAGATTCCACATGGAGAACTGCAAGCCTATGTAGACTCCTCTAGTAGGTAACTGGAGGAAGGAGGAACCTACTTTAGGAGAAGTAGTACAAGCTATTGTGTATCGGCATCTTGTGGGTTCACTGATGTACTTAGTGAACACATGACCAGATTTGTGCTATGTGGTGAACCAGCTGAGTCAAGCTATGGTTCAGCCTACCAAGCTGTTTTGGAAGGGAGCGAAGCATGCTTTGAGATACCTCAGAAGCACATCTCAGTATCGATTATGGTACAGACGGGCAGAGGGAGTGAAGCTACAGGGCTTCACATATGCAGATTGGGTAGGGATTCCATCAGATTGGAAGAGCACATCAGGAGGAATTTTCAACCTTGGTTCAGCTGCAGTTTCTTAGTACAACAGGAAATAGAGGTCAGTTGCACTCAGATATGTAGAGGCTAAATACATGGTTGCAAGTCAAACAGCATGTGAGGCCATTTGGATGCAGAAACTTCTAGTTGGTTTGTTTGATCAGAGGATGGATCCAACTGTGATATATTGTGATAATCAGAGTTGTATCAAACTCTCTGAGAATCCAATATTTCATGATAGGTCCAAGCATATCGACATTCGGTATCGTCACCTCAGAGACTGTGTGGCGAGAAGGATCATGTTGTTGCAGTATATTTCGACCGAGGAGCAAGATGCTGACATTTTGACTAGGCATTGTCAAAGTGTAAATTCCAGTTCCATAGAGACAAGATCGGGATGGCAGATAATCCCTTTCTTGTTGAGAGGGAGTGTTGAAAATAGCAACAAGAAATGCTAAAAATAGCATTGCGAAGGATAGAATTTCATGATATTCCAATTTTAATTTGTCCTTGAATTAAAATTGAGAATTAAATTCGAATTTAGTCTGACCAACTATTTGAGAAAATAATTAATTAATTCATCCTGAGTTAATTAGTTGGAGAAATTCAAACATGAAGTCTTTGTGAATTCATGCAACAGTTATCCCTTTGATTGAGGAAGTTATCACTTAATTAAGGAGATAAGGATGAGTTGTATTTGAGTTGTAATTAGTTAGCTCAGTTAACTGAGTTAAGTCTAGTTAGATTAGTTCCAAACAGTTTGTGGAACTGATTGTGATCTTAGTCAGTTAATGCATGCATGCATGAAACTAGTGTACTCCAGATAACTGAATATTCTCTCACAAATAACTCATGCATGTCAGTTCAGACAAAGGCCCAGTTGAGATTAAAGTCTGGGACAATGTACTATCAGTTGCTAGAATTTTCCTATAAGAAAATCTCTTGCATGCAGAAGGAATTCATTCCTTGAGATTTGCGCAGTTTTACAATGTGTTGGAGCAGTGTGTGAGATCAGTGTCACACAAGGTTACAGCATGAACACCCAAGGAAAAAAGTGCAAGGAAATAGGAGGATTGGAGGACAGAGGGAAAGGGCATATGAGTTGTCTACTCTGTCTATGAGCAGTAAGAGGGATTGTACTAAGAGCTGGATAGCTGTGAGAGCTAAAGCTTTGTGTAATCCTGAGATATTTCCACTTGTATGATAATACAGATAGCAAGGTTTTTAGCTGAGGCTTTCCCTAGAGTATTCTTCTGTGTTTCATGTGTGATTGATACTTCTTCTCTATTATATGTGTTCTGTTTGATCTTGCTCAAAATCGATTAAGCTTCCTCAAGTTTGATTGTAGAAGTAGATTAAGTATTTTGCTTTAGTACATTGCATAATCAATTTAATCTACAGTGAGAATTTTTACAAAAATATTAGGCTCTTCCATATAAAGATATGTGTTAAAAATACTAAGATTAATGCTCTACTTCAATTGGGATAACAAACAAATATCATAATGGCAGAGATGGTCAACAAATTAGTATTGGAAGTTCATGATCATCCAAGCCCATATCCATTGGGATGGGTATACAAGGATGTGGAAATAAAGGTAACAAAACAATGCAAAATTTGATTTGCTATTTGTGTCAATTTTATTAATGAATTAGAATTAGATCTAGTTCCCTTTGATGCGTGTGGAGAAGTTTTTGGAATCCCCTATATGTATATCCAGGATGCAATCTTTATGTGGGGATTACCATCAATCAGCAAAAGAGGAAGTCATTTTTTTTGCTAGTAAGTGCCACTCAAGCTAAGACACTAATCACTTATCGCAATAAGTATATTTTACTATTTTTAAGAGAAAATCAGTATGTAGAAGAGTGAGTGGGAGCAAAGGCATCCCTCAACAGGTGTACTAAGAAACAAAAACAACAAATATAAGAGTTTCTATAGGCATATAGGGATGTGTACAAAGAGCCTAAAGGGTTATCACCTAAGACTGAAGTGAAGCACGAGATCTTGTTATTTCCAGAATCCCCATTGTCAAACATTGGGCTATACGAGAAGTGATCAGGTGCTCAAAATTATGTTCAAAAATCAAAATTGTTAGAATGGTGTGGAACCTAAACGACCGTGTAGTGCTCATCATCTTGAATCTGACGCAGCTCGTTTCACACAAAACAGACACTGTACACTCCCAAAAACTCGATTTGTTCACTTTGTCAAACAAGTAAAAAAAGAAAGCAGAGGAAATGACATGGCAGAGTCTTCAGTGAATGGGGAAGTGCCAACTGGCAGGCTTCCTTTGCCCAAAATTTTGTATATTGCAGAAGGAAGAGGTCCGCAGTTAAGGAAATCTGCCCCCAGCACTACCAGGTTGCGATTTGCGATATCGCAATCGCAGATCAGATGCGGGTCGAAGGTAAAGAATCAGCCCCAGAGCGAAGCCAGAGTGCAACATGATAAATTGCAATCGCACATCGCATGTATCAAGTGCGTTTACAAAATTGGCCCCGACAAAGTCAGGTTGTGATTGCGATATCATAATCGCATATCGCACAGCACAATGGCCCATTATGGAGAATCACACCTGCTCCAGCCAATTGCGATTTACGATGGAACTATCGGCGCCAATAGTTTATGGCCGCCATGTGTCCCTCTAATGGTCACTTAAAAATTTAGTTGGCAAGATAGGTCGAAGGCCAGTGTCGAACTCGTGACCTCCCATACAACAGCACCAAGGTTTACCGTTAAGCCCACAGCATGTGACTTAACAAACTATGGTCACGGATTATATTTTAAATTATGTTGAAAGTCGGGTTGGGGGGAGACCGCCATCATAACTGTCGGTGGGCCTCCCATATGAACACCTCGTTCGCAGCCCGCAACAGTTATGTTTCCACCACAGTAAACGCACCGCCAATTGCAAGTCCAAACACCCATGTGACCACCTCATCTGCAAGCTGCGACATTTTTTTTTATAACCGTCGGTGGGGTTATGGGTGGAATTAGCCGTCCTACAATTTCTCCCACCGTGTTGTGAAATCTTCGCCCAATTAGTGATTTTTTGGGCGAAATTGGAGGATCATGTCGGATTTGGAACAATTTGTGGAGCAAATAGTGGGCTAACTAGGAGAGGTCATAACTTCTTCAGTTTCGACCAAATTGGATGCAAAAAGAGGCTAGATAGCCATTCTTGAATATTCTAGACTCATTGGAGCAGGTTTTAGAAGAATTTGAGCATTGTAAACACATATTTTTACACTTTTGAGCATAATAGAGAGGCCCAAGCCATTGGAAGCTAGACCAAGGAGACGTAGCCCAGGAGGGTTGAACTCCTTTATCATGTTCCTGTTGTAATGTATTTTTGATGATGCTTTGTACATGTTTATGTTGTTGTTCAGTCTCTTATTTATGTTAAATTTCTCATAAAATTAACATAAAAACTCATCATTTTACTTGCAAAAATTCATGAATCCTTAAGCACAATGAAAGCATTTTGTTTCTAATTTGAGGAGGATCTTAGCACAACAATCTAATATTATAAATCAGATCAATTTTGGTATCATAGCTTTGGGTTTTCTTTGTGAAAGAAAGATTTAACTATTTTTAAGTTTATGTCATGCTTACAAGGTTAAAACTCAAAAGAGGAGAAGGGAAGCTGGTTGGAAGCCCTTAAGTTGGGTCAAGGGGAAGGAGAGCAAGGTTGCCACAATCTTTAACACCATTTCAACCTCGAGTTATAGTTGAGATTCTAGAGATCACGTCTCATGAAGGAGAACCTACGAACATGACAGAAGAAGAGAAGACCTTCAGAAAGGCTTTCTTTGACATGACAGAGATGGTGAAGTTCCTCTATGAAGAGAGGAATATGAGGTTGCAAGGGGAAAGTTCCAAACCTCCCAAAGGAGAAGGCTCTTCATTAGGAGGTAATGGAAATGGAGACAAACCTCCACCCTCTCCACCATCTTCTTCATCTTCTTCTTCACGGGCATCTTCACCCTCTTCCACTACCACAACCCTTACTCATACTCATCATCATACTTCAAAAGGCACTGGTAAATCACCTTTTTCAAAACTTGATGTTAAACTTGAGCTGCCATGTATAATGGTGAATTGGATGCAGAGAAGCTTGATAATTGGATTCGTCAGTTGGAGATCTTTTGCAGGATTCAAAACCTTCAAGAGGATGACATAAAGATTCAATTAGCTTCCTTGAGAATGTAGGGTGTAGCATTGGTATGGTGGGAAGCAAATACCCAAGAGGAGATTAAAAAACACGTTAAGATATCAATTTCTTGGAATGATTTCATTATTGCAATCAAACGACAATTCTACCTTCTAGCTTATATGCAGAAATCCATCATGAATTGGTAGAACTTTAAACAGCATAAAGGTCAAAATGTGCAAGATTACACCCAAGAATTCAGAAAAAGGTCTTTGATGTTAGGTGTAGATTTGCAATCACGGGACACATTGTTGAAGTACATAGGGGGTTTACAAAGTTACCTTATGCATACTATCTTAATGTTTAATCCCAATAATCTAGATGATGTGTGTGTGCAAGCCACCCATCTTGAGGCAAGAGGGAAAAACACTCTAGAAGAAGGTAGTAAAAATCCATTTAAGCATAAAGAGAAAGAAAAGGGTTTCAAGGGAAAGAAAAATGCATCCATTAAAAAGGAAGGAGAGAAAATAATATTTAAACATTGTTCTAGAGAGGGTCATGATGAAGCTCATTGTTGGAAGCTTCATCCCAAAATGAAACCAAAGAAATTCAACAAAAAAGGAAAAGAAAAGACAGTTGTAGTCATTCAAGAGGATTGGGATCCGATTCGGGTGATGAAACTAAAATTACATCCATGGGTATAAAAGGAAAAGAATCCATTACTAGCACTAGTATATCAAATTGTCACACTAACACTCCAAATGAAGAAACAAGGATTGAATTATTTCAAGTGAGGGTAATCTCAAAACATATAAAAATCGACACACTTTTTGATAGTGGGTCTCAAGCTAATTTGATATCTGATGACTTAGTCAAGAAACTTAATCTTGAAGCCATTTTACATCCCAATCCATATCCATTGGGTTGGATATGCAAGGACAAAAACTTACAGGTTATAAGAAAATGTATTCTTTGGTTTGCAATCACAACAAACTTCATTTACGAAGTTGAATTAGATGTTGTATCGCTTGATATATCAGGGATTGTTTTGGGTAGTCCTTACCTTTATGATAGAAAAGAAATCTTCTATCGTCATGAAAACAGGTACCACTTGTTCAAGGATGGTGTGGAGTATATTGTACGAGCTCATCGCGAGAAACTAAATCTTTCATTAGTTAATGCAAGGCAAATGAAAAGACTAGTGAATTTAAGCAAGAATTTAGTGCTTCTTACGATCAAACCCAATGTTGATATTGATTATGAAGTGTTTGATGGTTGTAATTCAAAATTAAAAATTTATTTGGTTGATTTAGTTAACCAAGATGATGAGGTGTTACAAAAAGCAAAAATATTTCCTTCCAAGAGGATAATCCAATATCAAATACCATTGCAGCAAAAGTGTCTTCTTCCTAACATTGACATGCACATGATGTTAAGAATGGAAAGTGTAGAAATAGCAAAACAAATCCAAGGATTGTTGAATAAAAGGATCATTCGACCTTCTCCTTTACCATGTGGTGCACCCCTTGTTTTGATGCCCAAGAAGAATGGTAAGCATTTCATTGAATGGGATTCAAGAAGTGGTTTTCATCAAAGTAGAGTTGTTGAAGGAGACATATGAAAGATGACATTCAAAACTAAGCAAGGTTTGTTTGAATGGCTTGTTATGCTTTTTGTTCTTTTCCATGCTCCTACTACTTTCATGCATATGAAGCAAGATGTATTGCAACCATTTCTAGACATGATAGTCTACTTGGATGACATTTTCATTTTCAGAAAATTTCATTATGAACATGTCATGTATGAGAAAGAAATACTTGATGTCTTATGTCAAGAACATTTGTTATTGAAGATGTCAAAGTATATGTTGGATAAAACTTCTTTGATGTACTTGGGCCATGATATTGGAGAAGATGAGTTGAAGTTAGACTTCTCCAAGATTGATGCCATTATGGATTGGTCAATGCTCAAGATAGTCATTTGGATAAGACTTTATACTTGTCCTTCTAAACTTGAAAAAGTCATTTGAGTTTCAGGTTGATGCATGTCACTATGCCATGGGCGCAGTATTTATGCAATATGGTAAGCTAATTTCATTTCATTCATAAATCTTCAATGGTGCAGTGTTTAAGTTGCAATGACAAGGGCACTTTCATTGGATGGGTTTTCTTCTAATATTCCACTTGGTCGAAAGGTATAATAAAGGTATAAGTGAGAAGTTTGTTGATGTACTTTCTAGGCCTATAGTTTGTGTAATAACTATCCTCAAGCATAATTTTGTTTTACATGAAAGTTATGTTCAAGAAAATACATACTTTCAAGATGTATATTCAAGCTTGAGTCAAAGGAATCAAGTAGAGGAATTTGATTATCAATTGCATCATAATGTATTGTATCATCTTTGTAAGAAGGATGTTGCTACTAATAGTAACATGGACAAAGCCAAATGGATAGAGTTTGTAAAGGTGAGGGAATTGTACCCTCACATGCTGGACAACTGAAAGTGATCTTTTGGAGTCCAAAAGGCTTCCACTGGGGAGGAGTGATTAGGTGCTCAGAATTATGTTCAAAAATAAAAATTGTCAGAGAGGTTGGAACCTAAACGACCGTATATTTCTCGTCATCCTGAATCTGGCACAGCTCGTTTTGCGCGAAACGGACATTGTATGCTCCCAGAAATGCAATTTGTTCACTTTGTCAAACAGGTAAAAAAAAATGCAAAGGAAATGACATGGCAGAGTCTTCAGCGAATGGGGAAGCACCCAGTGGTAGGATTCCCTTGTTCCCACATTTTGTAGATCGCAGAAGGAAGAGGTTCATAGTTAAGGAAATCGGCCCCCAGCACTACCGGGTTGCGATTTGCAATATCGCAATCGCAGATCGGAGGCGGGTTGGCTGTAAAGAATCGTCCCCAGAGCGAAGCCAAAGTGCAATGTGATAAATCACAGTTGCACATCACATGGATCAAGTGCATTTACAAAATCAGCCCCGACAGAGTCAGGTTACGATTGTGATATTGCACAGTGCAACAACCCGTTATGGAGAATCACCCCTGCTCCAGTACAACCTGTGACCTCCAATACAACAACACCAAGGTTTACCGTTGAGTCTGCAAAATGTGACTTAACAAACTATGGCTGCGGATTATATTTTAAATTATGTTTACCGTCGGGTTGGGGGGAGACTGCCACCATAACCATCAGTGGCCCTCCCATGTGAACACCTCGTCCGCAACCCACAACAGTTATGTTTCTGCCACAATAACTACACTGCCAACCTCCAGTCCAAACACCCATGTGACCACCTTATCTGCAGGCCGTGACATTTTTTTATAACCGTCAGCGGGGTTATGGGCAGAATTAGTCGTCCTACAATTTTGCACACCGCGCAGCAAAATATTCGCCTAGTTAGTGCTTTTTGGGTAATTGGAGGATCATACCAAATTTGGAACAATTTGTGGAGCGAACTGTGGGCTAACTAGGCGAGGTCATAAATTCTTCAGTTTTTGACCAAATTGGATGAAAAAAACAGGCTAGATAGCCATTCTTGAATATTCTAGACTCATTGGAGCAGGTTTCAGAAGCATTTGAGCATTGTAAACACATATTTTTACACTTTTGAGCATAATAGAGAGGCCCAAGCCATTAGAAGCTGGGCCAAGGAGACTAGCCTAGGAGGGGTGAACTCCTTTATCATGTTACTGTTGTAATGTATTTTTGATAATGTTCTATACCTATTTATGTTGTTGTTCAATCTCTTATTTATGTTAAATTTGTCATAAAATTAACATAAAAACCCATCATTTTACTTGCAAAAATTCATGAATCCTTAAGCACAATGAAAGCATTTTGCTTCTAATCTGAGGTGGATCTTAGCACATCAATCTAATATTCTAAATCAAATCAAGAAGTCTGTTATAGAATCAAGTGAGGTGAAAAAACAATTGTATCATCTACTAGAACAATGTGTCATTTAACCAAGTACATCATTGTGTGGGTCACCCATCATCATTGTGCCAAAAAATTATGGGACTTATTGAATGTGTATAGATTATATGGCATTGAAAAAAATTATGCTTAAGAACAGATACCCCCCACCTAGAAGAATATCTATTGGATCAGTTGCAACAAGCAAAATACTTCACCAAGATGGACTTAAAGTCTCGAGATCACTAGGTTCGAGTTATAGAAGAAGATACTTGGAAGCCTCCCTTGAAAACCATGCAAGGCTTGTATGATTGGTTATTCATGCCATTTGGACTATGAAATGTATTAGCTACATTTATGAGGTTAATGAAATACATATTATGCCCTTTTCTTTATTCATTTGTTATTGTCTATTTGAATGATATACTAGTATACAATACTACATGGGAGGAGCATATCTTGCATTTGTCGTAAGTTTTGGAGACATTAAAGAAGCACCAACTATCGTAGCAAATCTCAAGAAGCGTGAGTTTGCACAGTAGTCTTTGGTGTATCTAGGGTATGTGATAGGTGGAGGAGAACTGAAGATATATCCTTCCAAGATGGAGGCCATCATGAAATGATCAATTCCTACTAATGTTTTTGAAGTTAGGAGTTTCCTTGGATGAGCACAATACTTGAGGAAATGCGTAGCCCCATTTTTCCTGGTAGTAGCACCACTCTATGTCATAACAATAAGTGGCAATAATTTCTAGTGGGGAAAGAATTAGAAGAGGTACTTTGAGGTGCTAGAGAAAAATATTACCCAAGCACTAATTCTGGAATTACCAAACTTGCAGCAGCCCTTCGAAGTCGAGATAAATGCGAGTGGGTATGCTACAAGAGTGGTCTTGATATAGGGAGGAAGGCCTGTATGCTACCATTTTGAAGAATTCCATGGGGAAATTCTTAACTACCTTACCTACAACAAGGAGATCTATACCCTGATGCAAGCTCTGAAGAATACATTAATCTACATAAATCACTAGCCACTACAGTAATTGCAGGCCTAGAGTAAGCTACATAAAACCAAGCATTACAAGTGGATGGGATTTCTACAACAGTTTCATTTAGTGATCAAGAATAAGAAGAGAAACACAAATAAGTTGGCCAACATGCTTTCAAGGCCACCCATATCAAAGATCATATCTTCGGGAACTATGATGCACATGGATCCATTCACCCATGATGCATATAAAGAGGCATATTTAAATGATGATGACTTCAAGGAGGTGTTTCAGCAGTTGCAAATACAGAGTCATGTGCTTGATGGTGACAACATAGTTGGTTTCCATCTCTATGATGGGTTACTCTACAGGATGCATAAGTTATGAATTCCTAAAGGTGAGCAACTATGATTGATTAAAGAGGCTCACACCTCCAAGGTTGCAAGGAAATTTTGTGTAGGAAAGATAGTAGCCAACTCAGAAAGGTATGTGTATTGGCCCAAGATGCAAGAACATGTAGTTAGGTTCATAAGAGGATGCATACTTTGTTGTGCCAAAAAACATAGTAACAGGAAATAGGGTCTATACCATCCTTTACTTATACCCACTCATCCATGGGAAAACATTTCCATGGACTTTGTAGGAGGTTTACCAACAAATAGGAAGGGACATGACCACTTATTCATGGTAGTTGACAGGTTTAGCTAGATGTATGTTTTGATGCCTTATTAAAATTCCATCAACGAGTAAGAAGCAACAAACTTGTTATTTAGACAAGGACACAAGATTTCTCAATGCATTTTGGACTACATTGTGGGACAATATGGACATGAAGTTAAATAGGACTATAACATTCCATCCATAGACAAATAGGAAAACATAAATAGTTAACAAGACTTTGGTGTATCTTTTGAGGGATTACAATCAGAAGCATTCAAAGACCTGGGATGAAAGCCCAATATATATACAACACTCTTATAACACAAGATTCCATGCTTCTACTATTAAGTCCCCATTTGAAACTTGTTTTAGATATTTCCCACCTTCACCTTTAGATATTTCATATTGGAAGCAATAGGGAGTAAGGGAGGATCTTACAGGGGATGCCTTAAGGTAATAATTTGATTTTGTGAAGATTATCTATATCCGTAAACAAGTAAAATAGATATCATGGAAATCACATGAAAAATATAAGGCTAGGCATGACCAATATAGAATAGAAAATTCCTTCAAGGTGAGAGACATAGTATGGTAATTCCTTCAAGGTGGGAGACAGAGTATGTTTATAGTTGAACAAGGAGTGACTACAGGGTCCTAGTAAGAATACCAAGGCTCCGTGATATGGTCTCTTTGAGATACTATAAAAGGTGGGAGATAATGCCTATAGACTCAGTCTACCCCCATACATTCACATTTACTCAGTGGTGAATGTGAATAATTTTAAGCTCTATGAGCCTTCCATGCTAATTTGGAAGAGGAACATGTCCTACCTTCTGTAGAGGATTTAGCACTTGATGCTCAAGAAAATTTGATAGAATATATATTTTTGTAGAAGAGGTCTATAACTATGAGACAGGGGCAACGTGGCCTTTGGAAAAATAGATTGAAAGTAAAACTTCCAAGCAAATCTAAATCATACACCCAAGAGAAGGTAGAGGGAAAATATCTTCATCTCATTCAATAGAAGCTTTTGGGGACCAAAAGCCTCTGAAAATGGGGATGTGTAATCTAGATTGGACAATTATATTGTTTTTCATCCATATTTATGCTTTCAAAGTGGAAAAAGTGGAGGACTCAACTCACAAGACCATCTTTATTGGCGAGTGTCAGTTTGGCACATTGGGGCCTAAAAACTTCCAGGAACAGTTTGAGGCATCAAATGACATTTTCTAGGGTAAAATTTGTCACTTTAGTATGACACCTTTTTTTCCTATTCTACACAAAAATACATTTCCAATGGTGCAAAAATCGCCTCAATCAGAATCTGTATGCAAAAGTTATGCCACTCAAAATTTGACCATGTTTTCACCACCATAATTCGAGAGTTGTCATGTTAGCCCCCATTAATCATGGAAAAGGGGTTGGCCACATGACTATGATGAAAAATAATCTAAAATAGTCCATAAAGTAACTATATTTAAGATTTTAAGGAGCCAAACCTAACCATTAGTATGCTATCAGGTTGTGTTATAACCAAGCCACTAGGAAGAAAAGGGCTTCCATTCTTTTTGAGTGCATCTTGTTCCATAAACAAGGAATGTAACTGAGAGGGATAGAGAGAGATAACATAGAGAGGGTTTGTGAACTTTAGTAACCTAGGGGCCATAGGCCTTTCTTCTTTGTACTTGTGTCCATTTCTATTTAGAGAAAGAGAGAAGGACAACCTCACCTTCTAGCTAGATTTTCTCTCGAAAGGTTTCCTAAGATATACCTAGGATATACCTTGTGTCAAATGTGGTTTATGAGTTTTTATTTCGTTGTTCTCTACGTTCTGCATGATTATAATTTGCATGCATACACAATAAACAATATTTTACAATTCCATAAATCTAAAGAGAAATAAACACTCATAGTGTATATTTCAAATTTTTTAGGTATAATTTTATCACATTTGTTGTGATGAACTGTCCAATGGAATATCCATGGTAGTTTATAGATTATGGGGTCTAACATGTAGGATATAAATGTGATCCAATGAAGATCATATAATACATTTGCTATAAATGAATTGGGTGTTGCAAAGTGAATTGTTTGTATGAGAATAACAAGAGACATGAAAAATCATAAATTAACATTGTCTCAAAGTGAGTACATTGTTGGGAAAAATACTTGGGGGGGGGGGGGGGGGGGGGGTTGTGGGTTGAATCAGTATTTTAAACACAAACCCTAAAATATTTTATTCTAAAATATGTATGTTATTATTATTAAAGCAATCTACATGTGTCCGCTACTTTAGAGAAAGAAACCAACATATATACAGATTAATGAACACCAGGATTTTTAGGTGGAAACCCAATGTTGGTCAAAACCACTGTTGTCGTTGTATTTTTCTTCTTTCTTATTGTATAAATAAAATATTCATTACATTTGTACTGATGCAGACTTTTATCAGTATGCAAGAACCCACCTATAGGAGGCTACAACCTCCTCTTGTTCTCCAGCTCCTACTAAAATGGAGCTACAACCCCCTAATCTTGTTTACCAGCTACTACTGGACGGAAGCTCCTACGCCCTTTCTAAAGGCTACAATCCTTAGCTCCTTGTGGACCACTTTTCAGAATGTTTCAAATTGGAGCCACCTATCAAATAATCATCAAACAACTTGTAGGCCACCTTTCATCATATTTTCATACTAGACCCATATCAACAATAAACCCAAACAAATGTATCAAACTGAAGCACTGAAATCGAGACACGGTAACACTACAAATCAATTGAATTTATGAAGCGTCAAATTATTGAATGTAGAACCCAACCAAACTACAAAAATCAAATTCTATACGTGATTGTACTGAATAAGACTCGTGTATGTATGTTCCTCCTCTGTGTAATACATGTTTACATATATTAAACTGTTGCAAATTGAATCATCAATAATTGTAATGTTGAATCAATCACTGAACCATACACAAAAGAATAACAGAATATTGAACCATACACAGAAGAATAACATAATAATAAACCAATCACAGATACCCACATTTAAGCATCATTGTCAATCAATCAACCCAATCATCATAGTCAAACACAAATCATCAAGATAGAGACATCATTGAAAAACAACATAAAATAGAGCAGAACTCATCAGGTGTCATCATCAAACCATACTGCAAAACCCTAGAAGGTATATGTGACATCAATGAAACACATTGGTGTATGTATGTGACTACTAGGCTTAACACCTACGTATAGATCTCAACATATTGAATAAATTATTCCATAAATTATACACTACTTTACTGAACTAGGTCTGTGTATGTACGCGACAAATTAGAAGCAAACTTGCGTACATATCCTGAAATACTTGAATCAAACCTTTGCTACAATTTACAACATTTGTTAACCCCATATCTCGATACACATCATTATGTTTAGATAAAATCGTCATCATACTTATAGATCTAACATCATAAATAGATCAAGCAAGTATTTTCATTAGTCTTCATAGCCCTTTCAGATATGTCATATATGAACTATCTCCTTTCTTCGTGTTGCAAACATGTTCCAAATCAAATTACATAAAGATAGATCATTTATTTTCACACCTAACACCTTGATCTCAATATCGTTATATAGGTTTAGCCTTAGCCAATACCTTAGGTAAATCCCTTAGTAGTGTCATTAGTATTCTTTGACGGAATCAAATAACTATTGCCACTTTGATTACTATGGGCCAATACGATGGTAAAGACCTCTGGTATCCATATTACCATGGTGCGGATTATGTATGCAACTTTCACTCATATGACCGCATATGTACGTGACCCGTCTTTATAGGAACCGCGCATACTTTCTCAAACATTACCTTTATCATTCATATGTCTTTGCACTGCCATTTCTCTGTCCATACCATCTATAACATCTATATCAATCTGCATAATCATCATGTTATCACATTGTTGACATCTTTATTAAGTAGGTTGCCATCAAGGACAACACATTAGCCATAATGCCAACATACATAGAAAAGGTGTTGGAAATATTTAAAATGAAAATTGTTAAGCCATTTAATATGCCTTTGGCTAATCATTTCAAATTGACTAAGGATATGTGTCCCAATATAGAGGAGGAGATAGATTATTTCCAAGGTTCCATATTCATCAACGATTGGTATCTTATGTATGCAATGGTGTGCATAAGGGCGGATATTGCACATGCAGTAAGAGTTGTGAGTAGGTATATCAACAAACTAGATAAAGAGCATTGGAAGGAAGTAAAGTATTTGAGAGGTAATACTACTCAAGAGTTATGCTTTGGAGGTTCAAACATTGTTCTACATGGATTTGTTCACTCTAATTTGGCAGGTGATAGAAATAGCAGGAGGAGCACCACAAAATATGTTTTTAACTATAGGTGGAACAACAATAAGTTGGATTTTGAAATTGTAAAGGGTTGTCACACTTTCAACAACAGAAGCAAAGTATGTTACTACTATAGAGGCTAGTAAAGAGATGATTTGGTTATAGAGGTTCATGGAGGAATTGGGAAAGAAGCAGGAAAATAAGAGGTTGTATAGTGATAGTGAGAGTGTCATTCATATTATAAAGAATTCAACATTCCATTCTAAGAGTAAGCATTTACAACTCAAGTACCATTTCAACCTATTAATTTTGGAAGATGGATAGTTGAAGTTGGAAAAGATACATGCTAGCCAAAATCATGTAGAGATGTTAATGAAGGCAGTAACAAAGGATAAATTGAGTTTCTATTTAGTTTTAGTTGGTATTCAAACGTGTTGATGAAGATGAAAACCTTGTCAAGTCTAAAGTTGAAGCATAGTCTATCAAGTGCAGTAGAAGTGGAGTTGTAGTCGATATCCAAGTAGGAGATTGTTGGTTGTGGAGCCTGATTATATTCTTCATTCAAAGATCTTATTTTCTAGTTACATTTGGACCCGAGTTCTTGATGGGGAGTGTAAGGGGGCTTGCCCCACTACTATTGATTGTTCATCATTAGGTCATGGATTTGATGGCAGATGTTATGTTAAGGTTTTCCCCCCTAGAAGGTAACCCTATTTTTATGAGGGAATTGTATTGTGGCTTTGTATTATAAAGAGAGAATATAATTGAGAGGCAGGAAACTGTGAGAGAGAGAAGAGGAGATTTCAGTATATGTGCTGCAATTTGTAATCCCTTCATTTTGCTAATTGGATTAAAAGGAAATATTTTTTATTTCGTCATGGACATAGCCCAAATTAAGTGAACCACATATGTTGGTGTCTCCTTTGTATTGTTTCATTCTACGTTTTATTTCCACATTCATTCTAATTTTATTGCTTTGTGATTTTATTCCTAAAAATAGTATATTATTTTGTGTCATTCATGGGGGTGCCTTGTAATGATACACTACCACATCACATGGTTGCCAACATGGAAGAGCATGAGCCACCCAATTCATTTCCACGATGGCCTTATGCCACACTACGTGGGGAAATAATACTTTTTTAATTAAAAAAATCAATATTATTATAATTTTGAATCTTGGACAATATCTACACTAATATGCATATGTTTAGTTGGAACAAAAGTTTATCCAAAAATTTGACAAACTGACATCTTAAAAGAGGAATTGGAAACTATATTTTTTAATTAAAATTTATCAATGTTTCAATCCGACCTAAGTTTCTTCTTCACTATTGGGTATATGTTATATTTTTTGCACAACTTATATGCGTTATGGTTTTGCTAAAAGTGGTTTTGTGGCACAAGGTGGTTTTGCCCATGGTTTTATGGTTTCAGTCCATGAACTCTGGTTGGATTGGTAGTCCATGTATGTCATGAGATATATATATTGTATTGTAATATTGTATAGAAGATATAATGAAAAAAAAAAGCGCTTGTTGGTTTACCTAACTTTGTGTTTCCAAGATAAAATCTGTATGTAGATTTGTATGTTTGCCATTATACATTTTTATGTTTTATTAAGAATATTTTTGCAACAAATAATTGTACATGGTTAAAATTTAGAATCACCATCTCAATGAAGAAGAAGACCAAGAAAATTAATTTGTATCCCTCAATTTACATTTTCAGAGGATTAAAAAGTAAGCTAGGCTTTAATTTCTCGTTTTTCATTTTTTTTGTTAAATTTATATTAGTGCATTCACAACATTTAGATTGCATTGTCTATTAATGCTTTTAAAGGGTGAATTGTTGTCATGACCCTAGGGTCTCTACATGGTTACAAGGCACTTTTGGTGCACTATGACCCCTTGAGCATACAACACCAAGGTGTTTCACAAGTGACTAATGTAGAACAACGTTAATCCACCTGAACTACATCTCACAATATGACACTTCTTAATTTTATTTTCTGTAAGTTATTTAGTGAAATATAATAAGAAAACTAAGCATCTTTATTTTTACATTCAATACTTCTTCAATAATAGACTTGTAGTATAATCATAAACCACAATCATAACACAAAGTGTACACAATGCCCAATTATTATGGAAAATTGTTCGCGAGCTTTTAATATTTATTGCAATGGTGAAAATTACCAAATGGGGCAGCACAATCTTTGACAATATTTCTTCCAAATACAAGGTAAAATCACCAAATTATAGCTTGGTTGGAAAAGTCACCAAAATTGGGTTTTGGTCACTCGTGTCACCCAATTTTAGACTACAACTCAAAAACCACCAAATTTCGTTTCAAGGAATGACTTAGCCTACTCGTGTGATCTTCTCTACTGCAAACTTGCTTGAGCTCTCATCTAGAACTCCTCGAACTCCTCTTGTCAAGCCCTAGGAGTTGGGCACACTTTTAACTAGATAGTGGGTGACACCCCCATCACACAAAATGATGTTTATATTGCACAAAAAGCAACATTATGGGGTTCCCAATCAAGAGCTTATGCATGAATGAGCACACACCAAGGTGGTCTCTACTAGGCAAGTTGGGCGATGGAACAAGTCCACGTCGATGAGGGGCAACAAGATGAGGTGAGAAAGAAGTGACAATGCCAAGCGACGTAGCACCTCCATTAGCTAGAAAAGAGCATGCTTTTTTGAGGTCGAGTAAACTTCGAGCATGAATGACCTGGGCGGAGTAAACCAGTTGGACTGGTGCAATGGGTCGTGCATGACTTGGGAAAGTTGATGTAGCACAACACATGGTATACACCCACGACGAAGATGAAATGGGTGTGGAATGAGTGTAGCATGGGCAAGCATGGCTCAAATGAATAGGCATGGAATGCATGTAGAGTGAGCATGAAACGAGGATGCAATGACGAGTCGATCGGGTGGGAGTATGGAATAACCATATAAGTATAGAAAATAGTCGACTTAAGTTATGTACGCAATCTGACATGAAGGTAGGTGAGTGGGCACGAATGGAACCAAAGCAACGATTCGCTCACCCTCGTTGCACGATATATATGGAGTTGAGGTGAGATCAGTTTGAAGGGGGATAAAGGATGGTAGAATGGAGAAGCGCAACATAAAATGGAATGGAGCATTCGAGAAAGGCACGAGAGAGGAACTTGAGTGGGTCTGTGTTAGGGTAGACTACAAGAGTTTGGCTAGGACATTCCACTTGGAACAAAATTTGGTGTTTTTGATTCGTCGCCTTGAAATTTGGTGACACGGGTGACGAGAATCGAATTTTGGCAATTTTTCCAACCACGGTGTAATTTGGTAATTCTTACCTTCTATGGGGAGGGGGTTGTTCCGGAGGGCTATGGATAATAATTTTCATTGTTGTAATAAAATAAAATGTTGGAGAGCTAATTTCAAAATTGATAATTTTCATTGTTGTAGTAAAATAAAAGGTTGGAGAGCCAATTTCTATTGAAATGGAGTGTTGTATATATTTTATGTATATCTTGTGATGTTGTCGTGCTTCATGAGTTTATACTACAATATTATTTTAAATGAACAAGTATTGAATGTGATAATATGTGTGTTTAGTTTTATGTTGAATACGTTACGATATTGCACAAAATAACTTATATAGAACATAACTAATAATAACCATATTGTGAGGCATAGTTTGGGTGAATTAACAATGTATTACACTAGGTTATTGAGAAACATATTGGTGCCACACACTCGAGGGGTTATGATGTGCCAAAAGCACCTTGTAACTATGTGGATCCCCCTAGGGTTGTGACATGTGGTATCAAAGCAAAAGAACATGAAGGAAAGACAACTAGTATTTGAGCAAATTGTAGGGCAATAGCCAAAGCCAATTTTAGATGAAGTGATCGCAAGTGAAGTTGCTCTTTCATTGGATGCATGTGTGGGGAGGGAACTTTCTGTGATCAATTTCCAAGAGGGAAAGTTTGCATTGGCTATTGGTTTCTTGTGCAGGATTGATTTGGACATAGAGATCGTTTGAGATTTAGTAAGGCCATATCTAGTGGATACTTATATAGGTTGTACTAGCAGTGCAAAATGGTGAACAATAGTGGAAGCTTCGTGAATTAGAGCGATGTTACATTGAGAGACAAGGTCACTGTCATTGAAGGAAGTATAGTTTGAATGATGGATTCTATGTAGGCTCATGGAAATGAGTTCGATGAAATCATGAAAGACATTACTAAGATAAAAGGAAGATATCCAAACATCCTCATATGCACTTGAGGAAGCTTCTGAAGCAGTAGAGAATTTTCAAGGATGATCGCATGAAGTTCATGGAAGCACAAGTACCCTCACTTATGAATTTGACACATGACTAGGCCAACATGATAGTAGTATTAAATAAGATCATTAGATAGGGTTTGGCAAGTTCATCAATGAAAGTTAATATGAAGGAAACAGAGCTATATGACAGGACTAGGAGTGCCAATTACTTGGAAAATTGTGTTGGGATGTGGCAGAGATGTTGGAACAAATGGGAGGGTGTTTCAATGAAGCTAAATTTAATTATACTACAATGCGTCTCATAGGAATTGCAAAATTTTGGTTGAGGACCTAAGTGGAGGATTTGGCATCAGGTTGTACTACAAAGAAGATAACAAATTGGGTAGAGGTTAAAGAAGCTTTGCACACATAGTTTGGACCTAGAAATGAAGTGTGGGTTGCAAGGTATCACCTTATGACATTGAAGCATACAGGGAGGATCCAAAATTACATCATGGATTTCCTGGGGTGGTGGACACATGCTCCCAAATTGGAGAGGTTGATTAAGGAAGTAGAAGGTGGAATTGGTTCATATCTAGCAATATTGAGGTAGTGAAAAAGAAGTATGGATAAATACTTCCAAGTGGGTTGTTGAATATGGGAGATGGAGGTGGTGGTCATCGTGACTATCACACTTTGTCCCTACATTAAGCCATGAGGAGGTGGCTCATTGTTGCAGTTGGATGGCAAGCCAAGGTCAAGGGGTGACTAGGGTGGTACCCATGCAATAGTAGTAGAATGTTGTGAGAGCATGGATGATTTTAGGTCGAGGACATTGCCTTGCGTGAGACATAAGTTCTTATGGAACTTGGTGTGATGATCAAATAAACTGCCTAATTAACTAGGAACCATGAGAGGATCCAACACATGGAGTATATGCAAATTTGATTTCCAAAGATGTAGTTAGAAACATCATCTAGAGGAGTGACACTTCATGATGTTGATTTCAGGGAGAGATCATCAGTGGGTTATGTCTTGGAGTATTATCGAGGACGACAATAACGTTGAGTGGGGGAGTATGTCAGGCCCTAGGAGTTGGGCACACTTTTATTCGGATGTGGACAGTGGGTGACACTTCCATCACAGGAAATGTGATGTTTATATCACACAAAAATAAACATCCTGGACTTTTTGGTCGAGATCTTGTCCCTAAGTGAGCACATACCAAGGTAGGCTTGGATAGACAAACTGGTCGATTGAATAGGTCCATATTGGCAAGGGACTACATGATGGGACGAGAGAGAAGTGACTTATTTTGTGGTGAGTGACAAGGCCAAGTAGCATAGCACCTCGGTTAGCTAAACGAGGGCATGCTTGGTTGAGGTCAGGTCAACTTCGATAACAAACAACCTTGGTGGAGTAAATAGGGTGGAGTGGTGCGATGGGTCATGCATGACTTGAGCAAGAAAACATGTAACTATGGTAGCACAACACATGGTAAATACCCACAATGGAGGAAAAATGAGTGTTGAATTAATGTATCATGGGCATGCATGACTCGACATAATGGGTGTGGAATGCATGTAGAGCAAGCATGGAATGGACACCCAATGCCACATTAGGCGTCAACCCAAACGAGCACCCACCCCCACGTGATGGAATGAGTATGTGATGATAGGTTGGTCGATCAGGAGTATGGAATGATTGTGAAAGTATAGAAATGAGCTAACACAAGTTATGTATGCAAGCCAACATGAAGGGAGGCGAGCGAGTGTGAACTCAATTGATGTGATTGTTCACTTGCCCCCATCGATGTTATATATGGATCCGAGGTGAGATCAGTCTGAATGGGGGGCAAGGATGACAGAATGAAGAAGTGCAACACAAAATGGAATGAACCATTTAGGCAAGTGTGAGTCACAGAGAGGAGCTTGGGCTGGTCTGCGACAAGGTAGAACTTATGAGTTTGGTTGGGTTGTTCCACTTGGAACCAAATTTTGTGTTTTTGGGGTCATGATTTGTAATTTGGTGACATGGGTGACCATAACCAAATTTTGGTGATTTTTCCAATCAAGTTGTAATTTGGTGATTATTACCTTATATGTGGAGGGGGTTGTGTAAGAGGGCTATGGATGCCCAAAATTAGCAATTTTCACTATTGTAATAAAATAAAATGATGGAGAGCGAATTTCTATAGAAATTGAGCATTGTGTATATCTTGTGATTTTGTCATGATTCATGAGTTTATACTGCAAGATTATTTAAATGAAGAATTGAATGTGGAAATATGCATTCTTAGTTCTGTATTGAATAGGTTATGATATTCCATTAATTAAATTATATAAAATAATTACAAATTAACATATTTTGAGGTTTAGTCCAGGTGGATTAACATTGTGCTACATTAGGCAGTTGCAAAACACGTCGGTTTCACATGATTGAGGGGTCACCATGCACAAAAATTGTCTTGTAATCATGTGGAGCCCCTAGGGTCATGACAGGTGGTATCAAAGAAGAAGAAAAATGAAGTAAAGAAAGTTGGTGTTTGAGAAGATTTCAAGGAAAGAGCGAGAGCCAATTTCAAAGGAATTCATTATAGGTGAAGTTGCTCTTTCACTGGATGTAGATGTTGGGAGGAAACATGTCCTATTCGATTTCTAGGAGGGAAAGGTTGGGTTGGTTATTGATTTATTTTGCAGGATTTATTTGGACATGGAGCTTGTGTGAGCTTTAGCAGGGCCATATCTAGGGGATACTGTACAAGTTTTACTAGTAGCTTAGAATGGTCAACACTAGAAGAAGCTTGGTGAACCAAGACGATGGTACATTGGTAGACATGGTCACTATTGTTGAAAGAAGTATAGTTCATATGATGGAGACTATGGAGGCTCATGGAAATGAGTTTGATTAAATCAGGAAATGCATTGCTGAGATAAACGAAGTTATCTAAACAAGTTATAAAGCACTTGAGGATGTTTCCAAAGTAGTGAATCATTTTCAAGGCCAGGAGGATCGCATGAAGTACTTGGAAGAACAAGTAACCTCACTTATGAAATTGGCACATGATCATCCCAACATGATAGTAGTATTGAACAATTCCATTGGATAGGGTTAAACATGTTCATCAATGAAGGTGAAGTTGAGGGAAATAAGGCTATATAATGGGACTAGGAGTGCCAAAGTACTTGGGAGCTTTGTTGGGATGTGAAGCGGATGTTGGAACAAATGGGAAGATGTTCTAATGAATCTAAATTGAATGCTACCACAATGTATCTCACAGGAATTACAAAATTGTGGTGTAGGACCCAAGTGGAAGATTTGGTATTCAGTATATCGCAAAGAAGATAACAAATTGGAAGGAGTTGAAAGTAACTTTGCAAGCATTGTTTGAACAATAAAATCAAATTTGGGTTGCAAGGGATCACCTTATGACTTTGAATCATATAGGGAGGATCCAAACTTACATCAATGAATATTTTGGGCTTACACTAGAGATCAGGAAAATGCCTTATGAGGATTGTATGTATCAATTCATCAACTGTTTGCAGCCATGGGTAAAGAGAGAATTCAATAAGTAGGGAGTCAAAACTCTTGCAAGGACTATTACCATAGTGGAAAACTCTTAGAAAACAATATGTATGGGAAGGAAAAACTTAGGAGGGTCAGGGTCATAAAGGCAAGAAGAAGAAGGACCAAGAGAAGTGTAAGTATTCCAAGGAAGGCATAGTAGGACTGGTAGGTACTACAAAGGAGAAGAGACCCATCACATGTTATATATGTGCATGTGATCATTTGGAAAGGAATTTCTTGATAAAGCAAAAGGTAGTTTCCTTAGAGCAAGAAGAGGCCTAGAAGGTAGGAATGCTACATGTATTGGGAGTAGTATCTTTGCAAAAGAAGACAAAAGTGAAGGGTAAGGGGAGGACTTAACTTGAGTTTGTGGGGGTAGACTTATGAGGAACTTTTGTGACAACAATGGTTGATAATGGGGCTACCCACAACTTTGTTAAAGAAGATGTTTTGAAGAAGCTTTCACTTATAATTAAGCCAAAGAATGCATCCTTCAAGGCCATTAACTTCAAAGATGTGTGTGTGAACAAGACAACTGAGGGTGTGCCCATCCGTATTAGAGATTGGTAGGGGAAGGTGGACCTTACAGTTGTGGAGATACATGATTATGATTTGAGGTTGGGACAAGAGTTCTTGATTGATGTGAGACTTGTCCATGTGCCTCATATTGGTCATATGTTTATCCAATTAGGACATGAGCCGATTATTGTGAAGAATGAGAGAGGAGATCCGAATTCGATAGTTAGGATGACTACCATATTCTAGGATGAGCAACAATATTGCAGTGTTGCACAAGGAGGTATGAGCAGTAAGGGGATTGAGTATGTTTTGTCTCAACATGTGGACATCATGACTACCTTGGTGAATGGATTTGAGGAACTATAGAACAGTATGAGTAGGTTGGAGCATGGAGTAAGAGCTCTTGTATCTAGGTAGGACATGGTTGTAGCACCAATAGCTCAAAAATGTCACCAGAAGGAGGTGGCTTGGTATCATAAGGTCAATGTGAAGGTTGGTGCATCCAAAGGGAGCTTAGGAGGGTGGAAACATGATCCCAAATTGGAGTGGTTTGTTGGAGAAGTAGAAGGTGGAATTGGTTAATATCCACCATTCTTGAGATACATGACAGAGAAGTATGGAGAAATACTTTCGAGTGATTAGTTGGATATGAGAGATGAAGGTGGTGGTCATCATGACTACTACACTTTTTCCCTACATTGAGCCATGGGGAGGTGGGTCACTGTTACAATTGGATGGTGATCCAGGATCATGAGGTGTATAGGGTGTACCCAATGCAACAATGGTAGATAGTTGTGAGATCATGGATCATCTGAGGTTAAGGACATTGCAGTATGTGAGACATGATTTCTTGTGGAACTTGTTGTGATGATTAGATTAACTACCTGATTAGTCAGGATCCATGAGGGGATCCAACAAGTGGGGTATATGTAGGCATGATTTCTAAATATGTAGTCAGATACTTCATCCAGAGGAGGATGTTGATTTCAATTAGAGAAGACATATGGGTTATGTCCTAGAGTGTTGCTGAGGATGGAAATAACATTGAGTGGAGGAAGATGTCAGGATTTAGGAGTTCAGCATGCTTTTAATCAGATGGGCATAGTGGATGACACCTCCATCACACTAAATGTGACACTATATCACACAAAAGGTGACATTATAGGGTTTTTGGTCGAGAGCGTGTGCATAAGAAAGAACATGCCAAGGAAATATTGGCTAGGTAAGTTTGGTGACAGAACGGGTCCATTTTGGCAAGGGGTCGCACAACAAGATGAGAGAGAAGTGTCTTGGTTTGGTGAGTGATAAGGCTAAGCAATGGGACACGTCGATTACCCAGACTGGGGCATGCTTAATTGAGGTTGGGTCAACTTCGAGTGTGAACACCCTTGTTGGAGTAATCTAGTTGTAGTGGTGTGATGGGTCACACATGACTTAGGCAATCCAATATGGCTAAGCTTACATGTGACAATAGGAGCACAACATGTGACATACACTGATGTCGAAGATAGAATGGGTGCAGAACAATTGTAGCATGAGCATGCATGACTAAGGGGAACGAGCATGGAATGCATGTAGAGTAAGTGTAGAATGAGCACCAGGCGCCACACTGGGAATCGTTCCCAATGTGTGCCCCACCCTCATGTAATGTAATGAGTATGCAACAATGGGATACTTGAGTGAGAGCATGGAACAACCATGAAAATATAGGAACAATCTGACACAAGTTATGTATGCAAGCTTACATGAATGCAAGTAAGCGAGTGTGAACCAAATCGACACAACGGTTCATTCACCCCCATTGCATGATATGTATGGATTTGAGGTGAGATTGTTTGGAAGGGGGAGAAAGGATAGTATAAGAAAGAAGTGCAACACAAAAATGGAACGAAGTGTTGAAGCAAGTCATGAGTTGTAGAGAGGATCTCAGGCGGGTCTATGTCATGGTAGACCACCTGAGTTTGGGTAAGTCGTTCCACTTGGAATGAAATTTGATGTTTTTGGGTTGTGGTCTGAAATTTTGTGACATAGGTGACCAAAACCAAATTTGGTGATTTTTCCAATTGAGCTGTAATTTGGTGATTCTTACTTAGTGTGTGGATGGGGTCATGCCACAGGGATGTGGATGCCCAAAATTGGTAATTTTCACTGTTGTAATAAAATAAAAGGTTGGAGACTTGATTTATATAGAAATTGAGCATTGTGTATATATTTTGACTTTGTTATGATTTATGAGTTTAAACTGCAAGATTATTCAAATGAAGAAATATTAAATGTGACAATATTCATGTTTGGATCTATATTGAAGAGGTTATGATATTTTGCTAAATAAATTATATAGAGCATAATTAATGAGTAGCATGTTGTGAGGTGTAGTCATGGTGGATTAACACTATGCTATAACAGGAAGTTGCAAAATACACTAGTGTCGCATGCTCGAGGAGTCACGGTGTGCCAAAAACACCTTGTAACCATACAGAGACCCTAGGGTCTTAGCACGCAGTATCAGAACAAAAGAAAATTGAAGTAAAGATAGTTGTTATTTGACTAGATTATAGTGCAAGAGCCACATCTGAATTTAGAGGAAGCGATTGTAGTTGAAGTTTCCCTTTCACTAGATACAGGTGTGATCCAAGTGGATATTGGCGGCCACCCACCTATTCCACTTGGTGTTGGGTGTGGAGCCTGATTATCTTCTGTATTCAAAGGTCTCAGTCAGATGTATACCCCAGGAAGACTGTACACCCCTCCATGCAAGGGGGTGCGGGGGGGACTTGTCCCCCCCGCGGGGGTTCAAGGGGGCGGTGATCCCCCCCCGGCTGGGGGGTCCATGGGCCAACAGTCCCCTAGTGGGGGTTTGGGGGCAATGCCCCCGAAGCTAAAAACATATGTAAAATTGCCTTGTAAAAGTCTAGTAATTTCTATTCAATCTGGGCTGTTCATTAGGCGGACGATCTGACGGTAGAAGTTATGTTTAATTTAGGGTTTTTGCCCTAGAAGGAAACCCCTCACTATATATGAGGGAATTGTATTGCGTCTACATATATCTATATTTTTGAGTGAGGAAGAGAGAGGAGATTGAGAGCGAAGAGGGTGTTACAGCGGATCTGTTGTAGGTTGTATCTCTTCAGTTTGCTGGATAATATAATAAAAGAAGGACTGGTTGTTTCTCCTTGGATGTAGCCCAAACTGGGTGAACCACGTATATCTGTGTCTCTCTTGTTTTATGTGTTTTCTATGTTTATATTTCTGCAATATTTTATGTGTTCCATTGCTCCATAATATATAATTTTATAACACTTGGAACCCCAACACTGTTTCCTTTCAGTTTCCTTAATTCTAGCACAATTTTCTATTTTTGGCAATTTTTCGAGTACTGAACTTCCGGACTTGTTTTGAGGCCCTAAAAGACATTTTTTTGAAAAACGCGCAAGCCAATACACAATAGGCAAGATCTTGTTAGGAAAATTTGTTGTCCTCAAATTAATATTTCTAGCGAGGTATCGTGCACAACGAACGGCCGAATTACAACCCCGAGAAGTTGGCGTTCCAACTAATCACAACAAGGCTCACAAACTTTTGGTGCTTCATCTCCCAGGGTTAGGTTTTTGGATGTTTATGGTTTTAAATTCTTTCTGAATAATAAAAAGGTCTTATGAACCTCATTGTAACATAGTTCATAAGGCATGTATCTATCACATATCTTCTCAAAGATAAGCTACCATCGCTCGAGATAGTTTATTTTCGTTATGCATGTAAACTGTTTGAGTATTTGTTATTAATGAATTAAAGTTTAATTTTCACTGTAGCTTTTTGTTTCTATTTAAGTTTTTATTTCATTTGTTCCTGCATAAATTTGTATTAGTGGTATCAGACCGGTCATATCTTTCTCTATTATTCTGTGCATTTCCGCAATGAGGTCAGGGTATAAGGAGTTAGGACTTCAACTGGTTGAATCGTTGCAAGACCGAACTCACTAAAACCTGACGACCGCCCATGGTGAAAGAAAAGAAAGATGACAGAGCTAGAGATCCTTTCAAAATATTGCTCGAAGAAGCCCTCGAGCGATAAAGGAATGAGATGATGGATAATTTTCCCCATATCCTTCATCGAGTATCAGCAAACGAAGCATCTTCATCCGGAAGCCACCTCGAAGGTGCCACTCCCTTTCACATTCCTATATTTGAAGGCAAAATAGATGCAGATGTCATATATAAATGGTTAAATCTGTTGGAAGGATATTTTTCGATTCATTATTTTTCCAATAAGGAAAAGAATACTTTTTCACGCCTCAGAGACGCCCTCCACATAAAGGACTGGTGGGAACCTATTGTGAGCAGAGGGACGAGAAGGAACCCTAAATATTTTTAGTTGCACCCACTTGGAATTATTTTTGAGACACCTCTAAGGAACAATATTACCCTGTTGGGATCTATGAAGATAGTACATAAAATGGACCACACTGTGGCAGGGAAGGGACCAAGATGTGTTGCAGTTCACAAATATATTTCATACCCTTCAAACAAACTTTGGTATCAAGGATTCTGAGTGGAATCTGGTACTCAAGTACCGCAGTTGTCTACACAAATACATCCAAGACTAGATGGAGTTCCTGGACATCTCCTCACTTGGCGCCACATATTGATATGTTGTCAAGATCAAGCAAAAATTTAAATAGAAGAAGTGAGATTTTGGATCTATGAATCTGAAGTGAAGAAAAGGTACCCCCAAACCACAAAATAAAGGACAAATCCAATGTTGGGTGACCTAGGATGACCAATTTAATCCGCAGGAAAAAAATAGCACCACAAAGACTAAGGACATAGGAAAGTGGTGTGAGTTACATAAGAGCCCCACTCACAACACAAGTGAGTGTCACGCCAAGCAGTCACCGATGGCCATGCTAAAGGCTTCAAATTCATATGCATGCTCTGACTCTAAGTCATAACCCTACAAGGGGAAGGAAAAAGGGGAGCATATTATCGATGCATATCCAGTGCCACCATTACCACCACCAATGTCCAGAAGATTGAGTCCAAAGATCTAAAGGAAAAGGAGCGTCTCTTCCACTCATAGATGTAGGTGAAGGGTCTTCGTTGTAGTTCATTGTCGACAAAAATATCCAAAAGAACCTTATATTAGTAGAGGGCATTAAGAATTTGGCCCTACCAACCACACCACACCTACAACCACACACCTTGGGTGGCTCCACCAAGGATGAGATCTTCGCGTCAACCAATAATGTCACCCTCCCTATAGTATCAATCCCTCCACAGATGTTATACATTGTGATGTTTATCCTCTTGAAGTTTGTGATATGTTATTAGGCCAACCATACTTATGGAAGTGTCATGTTGTGTATGATTGCAGGCCTAACACTATTATTATTTCTTTGGGCAATAAGTTATAGAGGATACCAAAGGTAGCCTCGTCTACCTCCATCTCTTTGATCTCTTCTAAGAAATGCAGTAAGATCATCTCCCAAATCAAGAAATTTGTTTTCTTTTTGTTTTTCTCTCAAAGTAAGGGGAAGATCGTGGCCACATCCATGGCCCCCAGGAAGGGTTCCTTCATGTAGCATAAGTAGGTGGATAAGGTTGTGGAAGAATACAAGGACATCTTTTCCTCGCCCACAGTGGTACCTTTGTGCTTTCAGGTCAAGCATTTAATCGATCTGACTCTTGGAGAACCTCTACCCAATGGGCCAATATACCATCGCTCCATTTTGGAAAATTAAGAAATCAACCGGAAAATCTAGGAGTTGTTGCAAAAAGGGAAAATCCAACCAAGTTCCTCACTTTGTGGGAGCTTGATTGTACTTGTATAGAAGAAGGATGGGACTTGGAGACTCTGCATTGATTACCAAGAACTAAAAAAAATCATTGTTAGGAATAGGTATCTAAGCCCATAGATTGATGACCTTCTTTACCAAATCAAGTGGGCCAAGTACTTCATCAAGATCGATTTGAAGTTTAGCTATCACTAGGTTCTAATAGAAACCATAGATGTATGAAAGACCACATTAAAATCCAAGGAGGGCCTTTTTGAGTGGTTGATCATGCCTTTCGAGTTGAAAAATTCCCATGCAACTTTTATGGGGATGATGGATGACATCTTACGGCCCTTCAAGAACTCGTTCGTGGTTTTATATCTAGACGACATTCTCATCTTCAACAAGAGATGGGAAGAGAATTTGCAACACATTCGACATGTCCTTCAAACCCTGCGACAACACAAACTATGTGCCAACTTGGAGAAATGAACCTTTGGCATGAGTTAGGTCCAATATCTGGGTTACATCATTGATGAGCAAGGCATGTATGTGGATTTGGATAATATCCAAGTCATTCGGGATTGGCCAACCTCGACCACTCTAACAGATGTTCGTAGCATTTTGGGCCTTACCAATTTTTATCAGAGGTTAATGTTGGGATTCTCTCATATCACTTGGCCTTTGAGTTAAGTTAGCAAGGGTGGAGCAAAAACAAAGTTTTCCCGGTCTGAGTCCCAACAGAAGGCATTCGTTGAGCTGAAGCGCCACCTTTTCTTTGCACCAATACTCACGTTTCCAGACTTACAACAACCATTTGAAATTGAGACAAATGCCTTTAACTATGCTATTTGCGCATTTCTCACCCAGCAAGGGCATCTGGTGGCCTATCATAGTGAGACACTTTCCAATGCAATTCAAAAATACCCCACCTATGAAAAAGAGATTTATTATATTGTGCAAGCATTCTGACAATGGAAACATTACATTCTGGGGAAGGAGGCAGTGATCCACACAAATCAACAACTTATTATGTTTATACAGACACAAGGGAAGTTGGAGAATGATTGCCATCAGAAGTGGTCCACATATATGCAATAACTCCATTTGAACATTAAATATAAGAAGGATATCACCAATCATGTTGCAGATTTCCTCAGTTGGCCCCTGGTTGCAACATTAACCATTGTTCTCAACTCTTTTGGCCACGAGACCTCTAAATGGCCGCAATATACAAAAATGATTCAAAGTTTGCCACCAAATACCAAATGCTAGTAGAAGGCAAGAAAGTACTAAACTTCCACCTCCAGGACACATTATTATGCTACCTAGGCCACCTTTGTGTTCCTTCAAGCGAGTGTGCCGAGATGATTTGGGAAGTGCACTATAGTCGCATCATAGGACACTTTTTTGTGGAGAAAATTGTGGCAGTACTGTAAAAGTATTTTTATTGGCTAAAACTCCAACAAGATTTTGGAAAATATATTGGATCCTACACTTCTTGTGCCATTGCCAAGCCAACCATCAAGAAGTAAGGCCAACACACTACTATGCCTACTCCCAGCCAGCCTTGGGAATCCATCTCCATGGACTATTTGTCTGGCCTCCCTTCTACCAAGCATGGTAATGACTGTGTGTTTCTGGTCATGGATAGATTTTCTAAGATGGATATATTGGCGACCTGCAAGAATAGTAACATAGTAGAGGACACTTCCAAACTCTTCTTTGAATGAGTGTACATACATTTTGGGATCCCTAAGACCATTATATCTTATCAAGATAGTAGGTTCCTAAGCACATTCTAGTCAAGTCTCTGGTCATTGATGAACACCAAGCTAACTAATTTGATTGCACTCCGTTCCTAGACTAATGGCCAAATAGAGTTCATCAGCAGGATGATAGTACTCCAAGCATCCATGAACCTAGGATGAGAGCCTTCCCTATGTGTAGCAAAGTTATAACAGAGCTCTCCATAGCTCGACATGTCACTTTCCCTTTCAAGTAGGTCTGGGATTTCAACCATTGTGTCTGATTGATGTTTCCATGCCTCATGTGACTACACAGGCAGAATCTACACATTTACAGTCTGATGTTGATAAAGCAACTGGGTTTATTAAACGCATCCAGCACATCCACCAACAAGTTCATAACATCTTGGATAAAGCTAATGCCATGTACAAACAACGACATGATCAACAAGGGGTGCCACATAAGTTTCTAGTGGCCGATAAATTTTGGTTGCATTTATAGAAAGAACGCCTTGCTAGAGCCCTTCAGAAGCTTCGACCACTCTAATATGGGCCTTACACCATGACCAAGGTTATGGGAGATGACGCTTTCAAGCTCAACATTCCCCCATTCCTTGGCTTGCACCCAATGTTTAATGTGGACCACCTTCGGCCATACTTCCCACCATTGTTGGACATATTAAACATTTTCGAACAAATGACACCAACAGAGCTCAACCTCGACTGTTTGGAATAGGCCACAACTAATCAAATCATGGACACACAAATCAATAACACTTGCCAACAGAGGATCCAACTGTATCAGGTTGTCAAATTTGGCCACCTCCTGCACCAAGGCAAGTGGCTTACCAGGGACCAAGTTTAATAGAAAGCTCCCCATCTCATGGAGGCACTCAACGCATTGGGGACCATTGATTCCTAAGGAGGGAGGACTGATCTAGGTGGATATTAGTGGCTACCTGCCTATTCCACTTGGACTTCCAACACTATTTCCTTTAAGTTTCCTTAATTCTAGCACAACTTTCTATTTTTGGTAGTTTTTCAGGTCCTGAACTTCTGCAGCCGTTTTGAGGCCCTAGACAATGTTTTTTTGAAAAACTTGCTAACCCCACAAGCCTTGGGAAGGTGTTTTCCAGGAAAATTTGTTGTCCTCGGATAGATATTTCTAATGAGGTATCGTGCATGTCAAACGTAGATCATATGGCCGAATTACGACCCCAGGAAGTTGGTGTTCCAACTAATCCCAATGGGGCTCACAAAATTTTGGCTCTTCATCTCCTAGGGTTAGGCTTTGGATTTTTATGGTTTTCCATTATTTCTTAACAATAAAAATGCCTTGAAGCCTCATTGTAAAACAATTCAAAAGGCATGTAGTTGTCACATATCTTCTCATCTATAAGCTACCATTGCCCAAGCCAGTTTATTTCCATTCTGCATGTAAACAGTTTGAGTATTTGTTATTAATTAATTAAAG
Organism: Pinus tabuliformis; assembly: GCA_031772625.1. Taxonomy (NCBI): domain Eukaryota; kingdom Viridiplantae; phylum Streptophyta; class Pinopsida; order Pinales; family Pinaceae; genus Pinus; species Pinus tabuliformis. The sequence goes on from CM062811.1 coordinate 318,021,626, forward strand.
TTCAGTTTTCATTGTAGCTTTGTGTTTTTGTTTAAATTTGTTTTCATTTCGTCCCTTCATAAATCTGGATCAAGGTGTGGGGATGGAAATTTTGTGATCATTGTCAAGAGGGCAAGGTTGGGTTGGTTATTGGTTTCTTACGTAGGATTTATTTGGACATTGAACTTGTGTGAGCTTTAGTGGTGCCAAATTTGGGGATACCTATATAAATTATACTAGCATCTCAATGAACTAGGATGATGCTACATTGGGAGACATTATCACTACCATTGTATAAAGTATAGTTTGAATGATGGGAATTATGAAGGCTCATGAAAATGAGTTTGATGGAATCAGGAACTAAATTGTTGAGATAAAGGAAGTTATCGAGACAATTTCATATGCACTTGAGGAAACTTCCGAAGCAATGAAGCATTTTCAAGGTTAGGAGGATTGCATGAAGTACTTGGAAGAACAAGTAGCCTCACTTATGAATCTGGCAGATGATCATGCCAAAATTATGGTAGTTGAATAGACAAGGTTCAACAAGTTCATCAATGAAGGTGAAGCCAAAGGAAGAACAACAATATGATGGGACTATGAGTACCAAAGTATTTGCGAACTTTTGTTGGGATGTGAAATATATGTTAGAACAAATGGGAGGATGTCCCAATGAAGCTAAAATTACTTTTGTTTCAATGTATCTCATAGGAACTACAAAATATTAGTGGAGGACCCGAGTGCATAATCTAGCATCTATTTGTATCACAAAGAAGATAACAAACTAGGCATAGTTGAAAGCAACTTTGCACACACAATTTGGAAAAGGAAATCAATTGTGGCTTACAAGGGATCACATTATGGCTTAGAAGCATATAGGGAGGATCCAGACTTAAATCAAATAATTTTTTGGACTTATGTTGGAGATTAGGGAAATGTCTAATGAGGATCGTATGTATCACTTCATCAGTAGTTTGTAGCCATGGGCGAAGAGAGAAGTCAAGAAGCAAGAAGTTTGAACTCTTGCAGGGCCTATTACCATAGCAGAAAAACTCTTGGACTACTAGACAAATGGGAAGGACAAAGAGGAAGGTCAGGTTGATAAAGGTAATAAGAAGAAGGACCAAGATAATAATAAGTCTTCCAAGGAATGCAAAATAGGGTAGGTAGATACTGTGAAGGAGAAGAGAACCATAACATGTTGGATATATGCACGTTATCATTTGGAAAGGAATTGCTTGATATTGCAAAAGGTAGATGCCTTAGAGCAAGAAGAGGCCTTTAAGGTAGGAATGTTTTAGGTACTAAGAGTAGTATCTTTGTAGAATAGATGGTGAAGGGTAAGGAGAGGACCCAACTTGAGTTTGTTGGCGTAGACTTATGTGGCTCTCGTGTGACAACGATGGTTGAAAATAGGGCTACCCACAACATGAGAGAAAATGTGGTGAGGAAGCTTAGACTTAGAATTAATCCAGAGAAGGCATCCTTCAAAGCCATCAACTTCGGGTATATGTGTGTGATCGGGAAAGTTGACATTATGTCAATGGGTATAGGAGTCTAGTAGGAGAAGGTGGACCTTATAGTTGTGTGTCTAGATGATTATAATTTGATGTTGGCACAACAATACTTGATTGATGAGATATTTCTCTTAGTGCCTCATATGGGGCATATGTTCATACCATCAAGAATTTAACCTTTTTTCTTGGAAATTGGGAGAGGAGATCTGAATTTAACAATCGGGATGGTTACCATATTTCAGGTTGAGAAGCAATAGTGTGGTGTTGCACAAGGAAGTATGAGTAGCGAGATTGAGTCTATTATATATCATCATGTGGACATCATGACTACCTTGTGAATATAGTTGAGGAACTAAAGAAGATTATGAGTAGGTTGGAGTATGTACCGAGAGCTATTATATCTAGGGGGATACCATTGTAGCACTAATGGTTCACATATGTGACCAAGAGGAGGTGTCTCTTCCTATTGTTGTCAATACCTAGAGTTTGATAACCTATTGTTAGTCTTATTTAGGTGCCTAAATTAGGACATGAAATTTATATCAATCCTAGTAATCGTATTCTTAGAAGCAAACTACAATGTGTAGACAATTTAGACTAGATTGATTATCACTTATGAAAATGAAATGCTAAATCATGAGCAAGTGATGAAGTTGAATACGAGATTAAAAAGAATAAAATGAACAAGCTAAAAAGTTGAAACAAAAATTCTAAAAATTAAACCAATTCAAGCACACTTATTTGAAAAAGGAAATACACAAATGCTCAAAACCGGTTGAATAACTAGTCATGCATCAGTGTCCTGAATGTTGCAACCTTCTTGGTTTCCCGAGGTTCCAATGGTTGACTCCTCATCTTGTACATTGCCATGTGTTGTTAGCTTTGAGAATATAATATTGAACTGAAATACTTTGAAAGGGAAATTGAAAGAAATTATGGAATGAGTTCAGTCTGAGGGACTTGCATTAACTAATGCCTTTCCAAAATAAATATAAATTGGGAAAAATGAAGTATAAGGTGGGTGTATTAAACCAAATTCAAGGTTTAGGCTAAGCAAAAATAACCACAAAAAATGCACCTGACATCTCCCCCAAAGTGGAGATGTTGCATGTCCTCATGCAAATAAAACTATTCATTGATCTTTTGTATGTTGTACTTCCCTCAAGAGGATATCTATATTGCATTGTGTTGAGCTATGAACTTGTTCTTTCTCCTATCCTTGTTGCATGAGCAGTCTCACCCTCAAACTTTGACTCTTTGATTTTAGTGTCTTCTTCTAATGAAACCATTTATATGCCTATTTGGATATCAAAACACTTCCTTCTTAAGGTTCTTATTCTCTTTCTTTAATCTCTCATTTTCATTTATAATAATTCCTCCTTGGTTCTTCACAATTTCGTTTTGGGATTTCATATTCCTTTCCAAGGCCTCTATTTCTTCTATTTTCTTCTACAATTTCTTCATTTTCTTATTTTTCTTTTGTTTTGGAATGGTAGGGGCCTTATCTATGGTTTCCTATTGAATTATTTAGACTAACTCCTCCACATTGTTTTCATCTTCAAATTTTATCTCTCCTCAAGTTGAAATTTCTCCTTCTCTTTAAACCTTGACTTTTCCTCAACTTGTACATGTGGTTGTTCAAATTGTACTTGTGGCTCCTCAAAATGTACATGTGGTTTCTCATCATAATTGATGTCATGTTCTTCATAGCTAGCATCATCCTTTTCACAAAGGATTTTATAAAGCTCTTTAAAATTTGCTTTTTCATGACTTTCCTTGGCTTCCACACTTTGATTTTTGTCTACAAGCTTATGTTGTCCTTGTTCTATTTGTTGATGGGAGATGTTGGCTAAAGGATGTTTTGTTCTCGACATTTTGATAAATTGAGCAATGGTTTTTTTGTCTTCATATTGTTTCTCGTCACTCTACTTTTCTTGTTGTTTAGACATTGACCCATCACTCTTCTATTTATAGTAGCATGTCTTATCTTTCTTTGTGGCCTATTAATGGACTCTAGGAGAGAAAATTCCTCCAGATCTTCCTCTTCAATCTTTCTCCTCCTTATCACTCTATCTTCAACAAAATTATTTTCAATAAGGAATTCCTTCCAATTCCTATTGAGTTTGTGGATTTCATTTTTGGACTATCATTTGGATCAAACCATGATGCTATACATTCCTTTCCCTTTTGAATGATTGATTTTGAGCATTTCCATCCATTCTAGTAAGACACTTGAGAAGATAGAATGGAAAATTAATAGGTTTGGCCTTGCTGAGATGTTGCATCAACTTGATATGATATAAATGGATAGTATTTGGGAAACAACTTCCTGACTCTGAGAGGCAAGGAAGAGGAAAGTATTAAAGGATGCAGAGGTAATATCCAGCAACTGAGCTAGGCGAGAAAAGTTGAAATAAGAAAGAGAGAAGGAAAAAGGCAACTCCAACCTTGTTGCACAAGCTTGTTGGACGTATGAATGCAATTTCTAAAATATTTTCCTTCCTGTGCTTTTTAGTATGTATTGTTTTTAGAAGTGAGATAAGTTTTAAAAAAATGTGTACCATCTTGGTTATAAAAGGCAATGGGTTTTAATAAAAAAGATAAGAAATAATTTTCTGCAACTAGATCTATGTTTTCCCCTTGTTCGGCAAATTATTTCATGACTGCATTGAAGTTTTTGATTAATTAAAACTCTGCATTTTCTCTTTTCAACAAATTTATGGATGTTTGTGTTGCGTTTTTCAAGATGAATTTCGAATCAATTGGTATTAAAGGCAATGATCAGGATTTTTTTTTAGGAATTATTGACCTAGCTTTATCACACCCTTCTCAGGGAGAATCATGCCATTCTCCATTCAATGGAGTCAAGATGTTATCATCAACTTTCAATTCACCATATTTTGGGTTGTGCCATAGTACCACATTGAATAATTTCTCCTCTCTTTGGGTGCATGAAATCATGCCTCCACGTCGAGATCCTTCCAATGAGGAATCATCGATTAATGACTTAGAAATGGTTCTCCATGAGCTTATCACTCTACAGCAGCAAAGGCACCCTCCAAGACATATACATCTCGATACCTTATTTACATTTACAAATTTTTCAGACCAAATGAATGGAGAGGTTGTTGATTCTTGGCTCGGCAGTATCTCCACCTATGTCAAAACAATTCCTGACCTGGCAAGGACATGAAACTTCAAATCACTCGCCTACAGTTGGAAGTCATTACGCAATCTTGGTGGGATACTTAGCTCAAACATTTAGATCTGGTCAACAAGCTTGGGGTGGCTGTAGAACCCAACTCTACTCCCATACACATCACTTATTTGGAGGAATTTTGCCATGTTTTGAGGGAACGTTTCTATCCTCTAAGCTATTTTCATAATCTTTTGGAGAAGTGGTTACAACTCTGACAACTTTAGATCCAATTAGTGCAAGCCAACATCGATGTGTTCTACAAACTACGTATCTAGCTACATATTTCAGACCTTGAAGAGGTTCTCATTATTAAATTAAATTCTAGTTTATTATGGAATTTTTGTAGAGAAGTGGAATTGTTTGATACTCACTCCTTAGATAAAGCCTTTTTGTGAGCATTGGTCATAGAATGCAAATTTGTTCCTCAAATATGATCTCCTCAATCTCGTTCTTCCCCTTATAGTGTTGGTCCTTCATCTACGCTCCCTTCCTCATCTTCATCCTCAACCTCTCGTTATCCCACATGGTGTACTTATCATAAAACCAACTCCCATGCCACTACCAACTGTCGAATACCCCTACCATGGGTTGGTGATTTATTAGACCATTTACAACGAGCTTGCTTCTTTACCAATATGGATGTGACAGTCAGATACCATCAAGTATGCATGCATGCAACCGACACATGGAAGACAACCTTCAAGGCTAAATTTGGCATGTTTGAGTGGATGGTCATGCCTTTTGGGCTCACCAATACCCCCGTAACTTTTATGAGACTAATCAATGATATTTTCAGGCCATACTTAGGTAATTTTGTGGTTATTTATCTTGATGACATTTTTATTTTCAGTAAATCTTGGGCAGAACACATGCAGCACGTTCGTAGCATTTTGGAGCTCCTCTAAGCACATCAACTTCAAGTCAAAGAAAAGAAATCATACTTTGGGCAAACATCAGTGCAATACTTGGGCTTCATCATTGACCTAACAAGGGTTTTCCCATATCCATCTTGTGTGCAAGCTTTGGCACAATGGCATGTACCTTCCAAAGCTGATGATCTTAAAATCTTCATGGGAGGTATTAACTTCTACCGGAAATTTGTAACTCATTTTTCTTAGTTGGCTCGTCCATTACATCAACTCTCCAACCAATCCAATTTTTTTTGGGATAACGAAGTTGAGTGCCATTTTCTAAACTCAAAGATTCTTTATGCTCAATGCCTATTCTACATCTACCAAATTTGAATCAACCCTTTGAGATCGAAACAGATGCATCTTAGTTTTCTATTGGCATTGTTCTTAAACAGGGAGGTCACCATGTGGCCTATCATTCTGAAACACTTATAGAGGATAAACTTTTGTATAACACATGACAAAGAATTCTACATCCTTGTCCAAGGATTGAAGCAGTGGCCTCATTATATTTTGGGCAAAGAGACAATATTTCATATAGATCATCACCCTCTCATTTTTATCAGTTCATGGAGCAAAATTCAAGAACAACGCCATTTGAAGTGGGATGCTTACATTCAATAATTTCATCTGGTGATTATATAAGAAGGGTCAAATCAACAAAATGCCTAATTTGTTAACCAAGCCCCCTACTCAAGTGTTACACATGCTAGAAGTGTGGTGTGCGGCATATGATGCTTGGAAATAAATGTATGTCACATATCGTGAATTTGGAGAGATATGGGTAGTTTTGCAACAACCTATTATTATTAATTAAATTCCAATTCTTAATTATATCATTCAAGAGGGATGGTTATAGAAAATTAATAAACTTTTTGTGCTGCAATATGATGATCATCTCTTGCTTATTCGAGAAGCACATGCCTCTTCGTGTGCAGTGAATTTTGGCACATCAAAGACCATTCTTAATCTATGGTGCCACTTCTATTGGCTTGACTTGCCCAAGCAAGTGGAAAAGTTTATATGATCATGTACACTTTGTTCCCAAAGAAAGCCTTCAAACCGAAGACATGGTCTCTACCAACTGTTACTTGTGCCATCCCAACCTTGGGAATCTATTTCAATGGATCTTTTGAGTGGTATTCCTACTGCAATCCAAAAAATGATGTTATTTGGGTAGTGGTTTTTCATTTCTCTAAAATGGATATATCTATTACTTGCCATAAAAATAATTCTATTGTTGCTCAAATAACATAACTATTTTTCCAACATATTTGGCCACACTTCGGCTTGTCGAGAAGCATTATTTACAATCGAGATGCTCATTTTCTGAGCACATTCTAGCGTACTCTATGGTCTTCGTTGGGTTGCTAACTTTGGTTCTCTACTGCCTTCCACCCATAGATTGATGACCAAACGAAAGTTGTTAATCATACATTGGTCCACTCCCTTCGCAACTATTTTTCTAAGAATAAAGAATATGATTCATATATCAACCAACACAGTTATAATAGAGCTACACATTCTTCCACTAAATTCTCATAGTTTGAAGTTTGTTTTGGTTTTCAGTCAAAATCACCTTCTAAGATGCCATTTACTATCATGCCCTCTGGATATTCACATCAACAACAGGAAAAATGATCAACTCAACAATTTATCCAATCTATCTCTTAATTCCATCATCACGTAATTGTTGCCTTGCAAGAAACATAGAATATTCCAAATAAAGGCATGACAAGCATAGTTAGCCACTATTATTTCAACCAGGATACCGTGTACGGCTTTTGTTGGAAAATAAACATTTCAAAGGACAACACCATAAACTGCATCCTCTGAGATATGGTCCATATATAGTTATAGAACGCATTAGAGAAAATTCATATCGTTCGGATTTGCCTCCCCAACTAGGCATCCACAATGTTATGAATGTTAACAATCTAAAGCATTTTGAACCTCCTCTCCTTGAAGAAGAGGTCATAATGCAACATATGGTGGACAATATACCAAACTTTCAACCTCCTCTACTCAAGGATTCCATTCTTGAATGTTAGATAAGGACCACTTGCAAACAATAATCCACCTCATACCTTGTAGATCGAAAGGGTCACACTCCAGCTTAGGCTAAATGGATATCTACATAGATATTGAAGAGGAATTTTCCACATTTTTTTATCGAAGCAAGAATGCTTCTAGATTCAAACTGAGAGGAATTGGGAAATAGTTGCCTGACTCCGAGAGACAAGAAAGAGGAAATTACTGAAGAATGTAGAGGCAAAAACCAACAACTAAGTTGGCAAAGAAAAGATGAAAGAGTTAAGAGAGGAGGAAAAAGGAAACTCAAGCCTTGATTCACAAGCTTGTTGAATGTATGAATGTAGTTTCTAAATATGTTTGCCTTTCCATGATTTTTAGTATGTATTAGTTTTATAAGTGAGACACGTTTAATAAAAATGTATATTGCCTTAGTTATATAAAGCGATGGGGAGTAATAAAAAGGATAAGAAAGTATTTTATGCAACTAGCTCTGAATTTTCCCCTCATTCAACGAATTATTTCATGACTCGTTGAAGTTTTTGGTTAATTAAAACTTTGCATTTTCTCTTTTCAGCATTTTTATGAATGTTTGTGTCAATTTTTCCAAGATCAATTATAGATCAATATTGTACCTCCCTTCACATGTGATGTGTTTTGTGAAAAAAAAAAATTATTTCATCCCAAGGATCTTTTAACTAGTCTCTTGGGACCACATAGGTCCAATTCATTGATTTCCTAAAGTTTTTTAGGAAGGTAACCCATATTTTCTCTTTGAACTGTGCATTCTTAAACCACCTTGTTACATGTCATTTTGTCACCATTATGAAAATGACCCCAAATTCGGATCCCTCACTATTTGAAGAACCCTTTTGAGTAATCCCCTACAAATTCAGAAGAAAAACCATTATGAAGATCCCAAAAAAATGGATTACAATGCTTAAAAACCCTAATTTTAAGTAGTGTCCACCTTTCCTAGAAAAAAACTACGATACCGAAGGTTAAGTCATTGAAACCTACTTAGAGTGACACATTTTTCTCCATTGCAAAGTGTGACACCCTTTCAACATGGGTAAAAATAAAAAAGTAAAGTCTAGAACCTTGTTGAAGAATCTTCCCTCAACCAACTAGACCTCGAGCTCCTACCTCTTTTGACCTCATCCCAGGAATGATGGATCTCATCCCCCTTATAATGGAACCAATCCCCTCTAATTGTGGATCTCATCCCTTATAAGATGGATATTCAAACCCCTCTCCTCTCATATAAATACAATGCAGACAAAAGGAGTATGGGTTGACTTTTGAAGTACCCTTATGCTATCAAATTAATGAGTGAAGGCTTATCATTGCAAGAGGATGGGTTGGAAATTTCTTGGGAGAGAGTTTATGACATAAAGTCCAAAAGGGTTGTAATCTTGTCTTCCCATTGTTAATACAAAGTGCATTGTTTTTCTCATACAATGTGTTCAATGTTTACATATATATATATCAAAACTCCTTAATCTTTTGGTTAGAAATAACTTGAATTCATTTATATATTGTATGCTTTGATCCTGTGTTGTTTTTGTCATTGCAGATTCCATTTCAAGGTTTGAAAGTGGAGTAGGATCTCAAGAAAAAAAAAGGATTGAAGAATTATTTTGGTCATTAGGTAAGTTTACCTCTAAATGATTCAAGTATTTTCTAGAGAAGAATTAGTATATTTTGTCTTGATTGTTATTAGGCTTGGTTTCTAAGCCTAGGGAGATCTTGTTCTATCCGCAGAACGAGATTAGTTCAGATAACAATTTGGCGACTTTGTTGGGGAATGATTACATTCCTCAGTGGCTTCCTTTGCCCATTGTGTCCTTCCAACATCTCTAGGGCTTTGTTTCGATCCTTAAAAATAAGTTTTTAGAGGCCTTTGAAGAGTTTTTGGTTTTTTCTTTGCGTGTCTTCCTGTCGCACTTTGCTTTTAAAAGCAACACTTGCACACTTTACCTTTAGAAATAGAGCGACATTGCATTGGTTTCAACTATGTAAGTGTGACAACCTTATAAGAATCCAAATAAGTAGGGTTTTACGTTCTGGGTCTGCAATTTTTTGTTTGTCGTGATTTATTGGGTCTGTGTTCACCTAGGAAAAGTCAACCTTAGCTTGGATTGTATTTTAATTGTCTTTTTGTGTAATTTGTTTATCTTTACATATTTAGGCTTCTGGAATTGATTAGTTTCATTAATCTATCAAAAGACAATTTCTTACTTCTAGAAATTGGTTGTATGAATATGTCTTCTTTCAGTGATCTGATTAAGAATTCCTTGTGTCTACAGTAAAGAATTTTGGATTATTTTCACAAAAAGATAGATTAATTTGAGCTTGTTTGCTTGTTTGGCTTGTTGTGGGAAGTATTTCTGGCATGGATTTTAAGGAAGGAATCGTCTATTTTGCATTCTCTTTGATTTGCATTTCGAAAATGATTCATTGATTCTTGCATTGTTGAAAAGTGAATGAAGTCTTCTCTCTTTCATAGATAGGATTCATCAAAGTGAAAAGGTTACATTTCATGTTAGCTACATTTGAAATTGAGTTACTATATCGGTTGGTTACCATACACATTTGACTACTTTAATGAAAAGTGAAACAATAAAATCAATTAAAATTTACCAAGGCATTAATTAATCACATCACATTTAGTGGATCTAGGTTAGAAGATGTGTCCCAACGTCTATAAACATAGGAGTTGTCGTTAATTGTCTACATTACATTCTGTGGGTGGTAGGTTTTCCACGTAGGACGAGTATATCATAATGCTTCCCATCGTACAAAACACATTAGACAACACTAACATGGATTGAGCTTTCATGTACTCTCGGGTATATATTAAAACCCCCTCTAGGTTGCAAACCTGCCATAGGTAATTGAGTTAGTTGCCTTGTTATTTGTGATACATTGAACACATCATTCTGGGAGATTGCATGCACGTAGTTAACAGTATATTGCAGTTCACATCATCCCGGTAACCTTTTATACCTAGTATCCCATTTTTATTGCTTTTGTTTATTTTCATTGATACCAATTGTGAATTTAACTATCATAAATTTTTAAAATTATTAATTAAAATTCACTTTTAATAGACCTAGGGTTGAAGATGATGGCAACAGTTCCATAATTTACCAACCAAGGAACCCCTCTTAATGGGGATCCTAGTCTTTTTCCTTGTTTTGGAAATGTTGGTCCTCCTTACATGGCTACGTTGTCTCTTCCTAGATTCATAATAGGTTTACCGGTACTATGGTTGTTTTCAACCTCGTTGATCCCAAATACCCAAGCTTCTTCACCAAAACTAAGTACTTCAACTCAACAACAACAACCTCTTGTTGACCATTTACCTTCTTTGCCCATCACGTCTTCTACCCTTTCTTCTTCTTCGCTTGGTGAAAGTCTGAATGTTAGTAACCAGGGGGCCAAGAAGAAGAAGAAAAGTAAGAAGAAGAAGAAGCAAGATAAGAGAGAGGCCAGCCAACCAGCCATTGCTTTGAGTGTTGATAATGTCGAGGAACCCTCCAACATGCATCATAAGCATAAATACCCTTGCAATATTTGTAAGGGTGACCACTTCCTTATCAATTGTCCTAGTATTCCTAGGGTCTTAGAAGTGTGGTCCCAATATTCTAATCAACTTACTATTGATCCTTCAACCAATGATTATAAGGTTCCAAGGAAAAAGGGTAAAGTTAAGTTTCCTTGTAGGTTATGCGAAGGGCGTCACCAAACTCACCTTTTACCTCACATGGACAAAGCCTCAAAATTGTTGGAAAACCTTATTGTTTCTCAACAACAACTTCCAACTAGTTACCGTAAGATTTCTCCCAACCTACTGTCAATTGACAAAGTGATTGATCCCATTCCAAGTTTGGTCAATCCCACTCTTCCCTTGGAGAGTGAAACCGATACCACTCAATTTGATGAACCATTAGTTGATGAATTGGTTGACTCGATTCCATCTTCAGCCGATCCCAATCTTCTCTTAAAGAGTGAAGTTAATACCACTCATGTTCTTCTTGTTACTTCAAATCCCAACGCACAAGGGGGGATTTCACTCGTTTCCATGAAAACCCCTCCAACTACTGACCTTATTCCCTTTGATTGGAATAGGCTGACAGAGCCACATCTCACTTCTCACATCCCTTTCCAAATCATTATGAAGGCTTGTGATAAGAACATGCATCACACAATTGTAGATGAAGGTGCTTCTATTAGAATTTTATCCTCAATCGCTTGGAAATCTTTGGGTCCCCTTGATCTTGTGTTTGCTATTGAGAATTTACTGGATTTTAACAGAAGAGCCAGTGAACCTTTAGGGTTCCTTCTTCAGCTGCCTATTACCTTGGAAGGAAAATTGTGTGTATTGATGTCATGGTAGTCCAAGACCCCTTGGATTTCAATTTTCTCCTTGGGCGAGACTATGTCTATGCAATGAAATTTGTCGTGTCCACACTCTTTCGTGTGATGTCTTTCCCTCATAATAGTAACATTGTGACTATTGATCAGCTTTCATTTGGTGCCCCTGATATGAATGCCAACCATCCAACATCCCTAAATGTTCCTTATATGCAAGTGGTATCCACCACACCACAAGTTAATTATGTGGCAACTTGTCCCATATCTTTACTTACCGATGAAAATGAGCCTCTCACTGTATGCTTAATTTCCTTTGACATAGATTTGCTAGTTGACATGGCTTCAATGGGAATAATGGAGCTTGACCTTCATATTCCTATTGAGTCCTTTGACACCTATTCCTTCCAAAGCATTGCTCTTCCATTTTATGAAGACCTCTTGCACTACAAGGAAAAGACCCTCTAGTGGAGGTTTTTGTGGAAGCCCCTATAAAAATAGCTCAAAAATTTGTTTGTAGTGGAGGTCACTAGCGGAGGTGGGCAGGTGGATGTTTTAGCAGATGCTTTTTTAATGGTGTGTCTATAATATACAAACGCATATGTGCTTTACTATACATATAAGCATCAGTGCCTAATAGAACATGTTGCACCGTGGCAGATGTATTTAAAAAAATAGTGCGCTAAATAAAAAAGAGCATTGGTGCATATACTACTCGATAGCACAGCAAAAGTGTTAAGTTTACAAAAATGTCAGTTGTAAAATTCATTTTTCCCAGTTTGGTGCTATATTCTGACGACGACCCAATGTTAAGCCAGTACTCTAACGCCCCAGTGCATACACAATATAGTGCACCGTTGAAGCGTTATTTAAAACAATGGTGTGCCACCTATATACAATGCACTGGTGCTTACACTACTTGATAGCACCGAATAAATGTTAAATTTAAAAAATGTCGGTCCTAAAATTCTTTTCACCATATCATTGTTATATCCAATTGAAGCATTGGTGTTGTTATTGAATTAAAACGCCCCCATGCGTACTTAAAAAGAGCACCACTATAGGTTTTAATTTTAAAAAAAAAAATGTGGTGGTATAGTCCAATGAAGCACCAGTTTTGTTCGTGTATTAAAACACCCAGTTTGTCTTAGAAAGAGCACCGCTAGGGGGATTTTATTTTTTTTAAATGCAGTGTTATATTCCCATGAAGGACTTGACCAATTCATGTATTAAAAATTCCTTGTGTGTTTTAACAATAGAACCGCCATAGGGTTTTTAATTAAAAAAAATGTAGTGTTATCTTCCCACGAAGCATCGGTGTTGTTCATGTATTAAAACACCTAGTGCATCTGAGAAAGAGCATCGTTGGGCAAATTTATTTTTTTTAAATGCAGTACTATAGTCTCACGAACCATCGATGTGGTTCAAGTATTAAAATGCCCTGGTGTGTCTTAACAAAAGCACTGTTTAGAGTTTTCAATTTTAAAGAAAGGGGATCTTGGAGATAGCATGCATTGGTGTGGTTCTAATAACACATCGAAACATGGTTTAAAAAAAAAAAACTACCTGTCGTAAATTTCATTTTTTCCATATGCAATGTTGTAGAGCTTTGAAGCACGGGTGCTACTCTTGCCTCACGCTAATGCCTTGTCTTCGGTGCTTCTCTTTCTCACCATCCTTTCGTACTATCCTCAATGTGTGGCTTTCCAATTTTCTTAAACGGTGCTGAAATTTGTTTTCTCAATTACGTGTCAACTATGCCTCCCCAATGACCATATGTCCAGGTAATATCTATGTTTCTCTCTATTTTATTTTTTTTTGCAGATTAGAATCACAAATAGGTCAAAAAATCCATTGTTATTTTTTTTAAACAATATTTTGTGGTGCGTTCGACAAGGTGCATCGCAGTTCGGTGCGTGAACCTAACACACCGTGATTTTTACTATGTGTTTCAAAAATTACAACGCGCTGGAAAAGCTACAAATTGTACGTCAGTGCGTACATTTTTAGGTTACGCCTAGTGCGTTTATATTTACCAAAGGAACTGCACACATAATATTAAAAAAATATAGCTTGGTGCGTTTGATAACCTGAACATTCTGTACTGGTGCAAAAAGGTTCTACGTATGCACTAGCGTGTAAGGTTGCCTAGATGCATTGCATTGAAAATGTATGTATGCAAACCAAAAGCGGTGTGTCATATGTATGTACACACTGCTTTTTGGTGTTGTTGTGTTTGATAACGCACCAGAGTCAATGCATTATTTTTTTTTGGGTGCACCAGGGATATTTTTTTTCTTTTTAATTAAAAGTTATGTTTCCATATTTATAAATACATTTCCATTTAATAAAAAAAATATGTTTTGTGTATGAGGATGATGTATTTTATATGTAAATCATGTAGCAAAGATGTGAATAGAGGGAGCAGCAGTAGGAGCAGGAGCAAATGGAAGGCCAATACAACGTGGTCCGACCATGGAAGGAATGAGAGAGGGAGAGGTATTTATACCCTCCCCTATTAGCGCAACGACCCGAATGCTCTTGAGGAATGTAGGCCTCCTTAAGTACTATGAAGAGGCTACATCCCTGAAGGTGCACTTTGGCTTGTTGGCACAACTGATCCACCGGTGGAGAATCCAGGAGAATTATTTCTATTTTGGCCTTCAGACGTGGTATTTCCCTCTGAGCAGGACATATATTTTATCACTAGCCTATCCAGGAGAGGGGGGGATTTTCCCAAGTTCCCTGATATGCCCCATGGGGTTGCAAGAGAGAGTCAACTTGTCTACTCTCAAAGATATGTTGGGGGTCATGTATTTTGTCGAGCGGATTTTCAAGTACATGGTGGACAACTACAAATTGCTCCTTTTGAGGTACAGGAGGTTAGGTGCCTCTCATTATTAGTGACCACCATTTCACATTATACCTGTGATGGAGAGCACATTAGTTTCCCTCTTTTATACTATGTCAATTTTTTGATGCAAGCACCATGACGTATCAAATGGTCAACCATTTTTTGAGGCAACTTTGTAGGGCTTTAGATAGACATCGTGTGATGATACATGGGAGGACGAACTTCCCTTTTGCTTCATAGCTTTTTTGTTTATTTTTTGAGAGGTTTCAAGAGACGAGGCCTAAATTTAATCTTCGCCCTCCTAGCTCGATGACTGAGGTGCAGATGCGCATGTGGGGCCAGATGATGCCCAAGAGGGGCATGTCAGAGTATCCAGCTAGGATTTCCACCTAAGAACTGGAGCTGCTGGCCAGGGAGGATGACCACACAATTATCTTAGTGTCATGTCTGTACGCAAGGATGGATTGGAGACAGTGTCCCAACATCATCTTCACATCGGATGAGCCTGCAAATGATAGAGGTAATATTATTGTTTTCTTTAAATTAATATAGTTTCATTTTATTTTATTAATTAATTAGAATAAAATTTATTCTAGCATATTCTTTAACTTATTTTATTAAATTATTTAATGAAAATTTCTAATTATTGTTGTGTACTATATATTTTGTAGACATCGACACATTCATTGGGGACATGCCTCCTCCCCCACTAAAGGGATCAGATGCAGATATGGGCGAGACCCAAGAGGATGAGGCACATGATCCTCAGATGGCATGGGAATCTAGGCCCATAGGGCTGGTCTCAGATTTAGGATGTACTACTATGACCAACTATATAGAATTTTGGTGGAGGAAGAAGTCCACCCTACGAGGGCTCGAGACATCGGGGCAAATCCTAGGCTCTTGGAGCTCTTTAAGGATTGTCTGCATGATATGATGACTCTGATGCATCATATCGTCGTAGATACCAGGCTACTGGCTGCGAGGAGGGATCCAGGGCATGTAAAAGATACGTCACATGAGTGTTCACGCATTACTAGCCCGTCGGATCATGATGATGAGGGTGGTGATCATGCTTATGGTTGTACTACCCCATCAGATCATGGTTGGGGTGTTGTTGATCCTTATAGTAGTACTCCACCTCATCATCATTCGGCCCATGATTATCACCTAGTATTCACGACGCCGCCTCACGTTTCTCCTAAGACAACAAACCAACCACCTTCTCCTCCACCTGATAGTTCGACTATTGAGGCAGTACTTGACTAGGGTGTGACCAGGCTTCCACTACTAGGTCTGTTTTATCAGATATTCGATAGCATTTATTTGACTTGATGCAGTTGTTTGACTTGTTTATATATATATATATATATATATATATATATATATAGATATATATATTGCATTTTTTGTTCATGTTTATGTACTTAATTTATATGTTCATGTTGATGTGTATATTTTAAGGTCATGTTAGATATGTTCATTTAATGTTTTTGCAGGTAGATGTGTATGTGATAACAGTAATTTGACATGATATGTATATTAATTTGAGGATGTGTGTGGCAATGATGTTAGATTACAATGCTTGTGTTTTGTTAGATGTGATGATGATGATGATGCCTTGTTAGATTATTAGATTTGTGTGCTAGCTAATGACGTTTATATGTGCTAGAGGTGTATATAATTAGATGATGGTATTGAATTTGAATGTGTATCTTAGATGAAATTTATGTTTGTTAAATGGTTATCATCATTATGTTTATTTTTATGAAATAATATTTATTATAGATTATGTATTGGTGAACTTATATCAAAATTTTATACATGAAATCACATGCAAAACGACTTACTTTAAAAAAAAAATGCAAATATTTTTTTTATTAATTACAAAGTTTAGTATGATTGAAACTATAATTGTAAAATTGCCATAAATATTTTTCTATTGCTTAGATAGTTCATTCATATTCATTCTAACCTAAGTAATAAAATAGTTCAATACTCACAAGAAAACATAAGTAAAGGTGAAATATTTTAGTAAGTTCTTAATAAGAAGAAAATGTGTAACTCATTCAATTTTTAATATAAAATATTATTAATAATAAATTATTCAAAAATGCAATTTAAAGAATGAAAAATTACACTATGGTCAATCTATTTATAGAGATAGAAACCCACTATAGATCCATATTAATCACAAATTTATCAATCATTAAAAGAGATTAAATCTTTTGCTATTGTGGTTTAAATTTATATTCTTCTTTTTAATAATAAATATGAGTTAAATAATACGAAAATCATACTATATTAGATTTAACTTTCCCACAAAAAATATATTTGATTATTTCTTAATGAACAACTCAAGAAATATTATTTTTTCAACAAACTTATTACAAGATAGTCACTAAAGTTCGTGTTTTCACATTTCTTTTATCTAATATTACATCTTGATCACAATGATAAAGAAATGTCTACTTTAAATAATTTACTTATAAATACATAAACATAGATATTTATTTTACATAATCTAATTCGGAAAGAAAAATGCATCACCAAGTCTATTAGAAAGTCAAATAAATGTCTCTTAATCACCATCACATTATTTATCATTTAATTCTTAGCCATAAAATATTTATTAATTCAACTTTATTTTATAATTACCGTTGAAAAGAAAAGTCAAAATTGTTCCATTATCCATGAAGAAAAAAATAAAACCTCTCATGCATCCATGTAAACCCGTTTGTTTCTCTTATGGTCCATAAAAAGATGTAATCAACATTTTATGCATGCATAAGACCTCCTTTTAGTTTACATAACGCTACAAGAACTGAAATTTAAATATAGTAAACATGACTTTACCTCTCATGTCAAGAATTCAATCTTACATATTAATACACAATTTTTTCATTGTTAAAGTCTTCATAGATTTATCATTACATGCTTTATATTGATTTTGAAATAAACAAGAAGAAAAACTATGTAAACTAATTAATAAACCAATAAGTGTCTAAATCTAGAATAAATCTTCAATGTTGTTTCTAAATTCACTATTTTCTTATTTTGGTTATGTTCTTCTCATTTTCCTATTTGAGAATGATTGTGACATTGATTCCTTGTTATAATAGATATTGTAGACCATGTTTAAAGTGCATTTATATTTATGGAGATATGTTGCATAGTGAAAATAAAGGAGGTTATTTTACTATATTGAAAAACTTTGATGATCGACATTGTAGCAGGCCGTTTAGTACACATATATAACACGAATATGATTTTCCTTCTCCATTTTCTGTCACTTTGTGAGTTATTTTAGATTGGTACTCACAATGTCATTTGAGAAAGGAGATAATATGAGTATATTTAAATTGATATATTAATAAAATATAGTTATAAATTGATAACTCATGCTTAGAATTACAATCTTTTGATCCACACACTTATCACGAGATAGTCAGTAAAATTCATGTTTTCACATTTTTCATGTTTTCATAGATATTGTACACAATTGGAAATACTTAGTTTTAAGTATAAAAATGTTTCCACTACAAAAAAAACGTGTAAAAAACTTTTGTGAATCTTACCAATGATATAAAATGTCAACAAGACGAATAAAAAAACAATATAATTAGTGAAATAAAGAAAAAAAACATACAACAATAGTCAATGATGAAATAACACAAGTGCATATCACTCTCTGTTGTCATCACCCTGATTATCTTCCTTGCTTTGCATGATAACACTATTGTTCTAAAAAATATGTTTTGATATAAGGTTGTGTCTTAATACGAACCACCAATCCCTATCCAACACATCTGGGTAAAAAAACACAATATTGTTGTAGTGTTTTGGGAAAACATAAGGCTCCCTAACTTCATGCCACATCTTTTTAAAGTTGATAAATATCAGCCCATTATCACGATCTTCATTTACATTATTCTGAGAAAAGGTGTCCCACCACTTGCACCTAAAAATAACACATTGGAACGAAGAGAAGTCCACTTGAATGATCTCTTGTATCTTTCTGACATAACTTAACATCCCTTGTATTAGGATTTAATCACGGTGGCTAGCACTACTAGATTGGTTGAACTCGACTTCCACTCCACAATATTGTGTCATGCATCTATCATCAACATCCTTCATGTAAAAATGATGTCCATATGCCCACATAGATGAGAACAAATGCACCTAAAAAAAAGGTGAAAAAATCACAGTGTGGAAGCAGATTTCAAGCTTTCGAAAAAGGTATCAGTGATATGAGCATCATCCCCTATCTCATCGTTCTTGAATTCATCTAACAACATTTCCTCCATGGTAGTCGTATCCCATAAGTAATCATCCATACCAACCTCTGTTTGATTTCCTCCATTGCCAACTTGTGATGAAGAACTATTATTGTTGTAGTCATCCCTAATTGGTGAATCTGGACGTAGTGGTAATTGAATAGGTGGTTGATTCAACCATTCTTTGTATGTTTCCTCTCTAAGTATTTCTCTTAATGGAACCTTCTCTCGATTTGACATTGTAGCGGGGTGCACCGGAATATGGTAGGTGGGTCACTCATCATCACTAGAAACCTAATTTTAAAAAATATTAAACATTAGTACATAAATGACATTAGTAAGCACGCCAATGCAATTGTTTTGTTGAAATTACATTATACCAAACAATTATTACCATCATTGATCCAGGATTACAACTGGAAGATGCCATGTTCCAATTGGTAGGGTGAAGTGGTTGTCCATTTTCATCTATCAACTACTTACAATATGTTTTTCATGATAAGAGCTTCTGATGTTTTTGAAATGGAAGAATATTTTTTTGCATCTGAACTCAATTTTGAATCAGGATCCTGCAAATTTGGATACATTTTTATTCAAATTGACATGGATTAAAAAAAAATCAATTAGATAATTGAAATATAAATAAAATTTGAACTTACAGAGATTGAAAGGGATAACTCCACAAAGGACTTTGATCATCAATATGGAAAGAGATAAAATTTGAAGAATTGTCCATTTGATATTATCAGGTTTTCTCCCTGTATTTGAGCAAAACTAGAAATAAAATTTTGTGCACAAATCTAAAATTAATTTCGAGAACCATATAACCACAATCTGAATTTCAATATAGTTTTCAAACCATTTTTCAAGAATAAGGCAACTTTAAGTGGAAAATGTATATTATGAACTATTGTAATTCATGTGGATGCGTCCTAAAGGAGAATTTGAAATGAATATGTCATTTTATGTGAAAACAAAATTTCAAATAGCTTTTAAGCCCTACCAGTGCTCTTATAAGGACGAATCACACCGATGCATTCAAAACATAACCGCATCAGGGCATTCAAATAATACAAGCACCAATTTCGGCATTTCTAAAATAAATAAATAAATATTTTATCATATCGGTGCTCTTGTAAAAATCAACACTAGTTTGCACATGCTTGTGGGATTTTGAAAATAAAAGCGAATTCTACCATATCATTGCTCTTATAACAATTACAACATTGATGCATCTAAATACAAGTTGCATCATTGCATTAAAATATTAAGTGCATTGTTTTGAGATTTGGAAATAATAATAATAATAATAATTTTATCATGTCGATACATATAGAAAATTTGGCTCCCCGACTATTTTGGTGCGCTTTCTTGTAAACGCACAGGGGCTCTTTATCATCAAATAGATTGATGATCGAATTAAGTGGGAAAAAAAATGCGAGCGCTTTTTCATTTATTTTTTTAATTGAAAAATGAGCGGCAATTGATTTTTCGAAATCTAATTTCATAAAGTCTTTTAAATAGTAAAAAAATTATTCATTATTTCAAGGGAGTGATTTGCAAGAGAGACATAGCAGGATCATTGTGCAGTAGCATAATACTTTGGAGCAACAAAACTATTCAGAAGGGAGTGATTTGAAACAGAGACATACCAGGAGCACTATGCAGCAGCATAATACTTTGTAGCAACAAAATTATTCAGAAGATCAAAAGCTGAAAGGCATGGTGATTCACTCAAAACCTTGCATACTAAAAATTTTAAGTTTATTGTTGATCTCAATAATAATAAAAAAATTAGAATTTATGTTAGGGTTTAATTAAAAGAGAGATCATTTGCAAGGGAGACATACTGGGAGCATTGTGGAGTGGCAGATTTTTTTTTTTTTTTAACAAGGTCGGGTGCTTTTATATTATAAAAAGAGGAAGGACTAGGTCCTTGTACATTTCCAAGGTGGAAGGTCTATTTTCGAGGTGCCAAAATGGGAACGCGGTCCCTACCTCAACATAATAGCCTTTGTTTCTAGCAAACTGAAAGAAAAGATACTTATATTGACGAACATACTGGCCAAGAAGAAAACAGAAAGTACAAAACATAGAAGAAAGAGAGGCAGACTGATCACCAAAATTGATTTACAGAATCCTCTGGGTAGTGACCCTTCTTTTTGCTATAACGAGAGGAAGTTTTCCCTACTCACTTTGGTTTAGAGAGTTTATGTATTCCATGGCATCCTCGAGATGTTTGCACTTGTCTTTCAAAGCTTCGATCTCAACTCTTTGTTTATCTATCTCTGTTTGTTTATAATTATTCACACTCTTCATTTCTGTGCAGAGGTCTTTAAGTGTTTGGATGAATCGGCCGATCATGAACCTATTGGCACGACACAGGGCGCAGATATCATTTTTCTCTACCTTTTCCAGAGGATTGCAAGACATTTTGACAGGCCTCATAGCAATACAACTCTTCTGATCACTAATCGTTTGCTGAATGTCTCTGTTCTTGTTGTTAGGATGGTCTGCTCGACTTTTTCTATGAGCTTTGTTTTTCCTTCTTACAAAGGTCCTTTTGAAATACCAGCTAGTCTGTAATCTCTTGTTGATGATGAAATGAGAGCAGGACTGCTTCTGAGGGGATAACAGGCAGAGACAGAGGCTATTACTCACACGGGGAAAGAAGCTGGAGAAGACAATGAAGGTTGGGCAATGATAGGGAAGAGAAGAGGCCCGGGTCTTTTGGAGCAAATCACAAACAGAGAGATTAAGGGGGACGAGGATTCTGACCAGGGCCACGAAGAGAAAAGGATGAGAAGCAGTCATTTGGGAGCGGAATAGAGAAACTAGAGCAGTGAAAAAAGGCCAAAATAAAGGGCGGGAGGACTGCCAAAGGTTGAGGGACGTGAGGTCCCAGATTGTGATCTTGTCACGATGAGGAAGCTGCAAGCAAGCACGAAAGAGAGAGTGTTGTCAGATAAATTACCACTAACAGAAAAAAACCTTGCTTTTACCTCCTTTCGAAACCTGTAAGTTGAAGTTGCTGCAAGCATATCTAGCCACTCCAAACTTCGGAAACTACGAATCTGCGCGCTTAGAGAGTTCTCTCGCCTTAGCTACACCAAGACTTTTCCGCTGATGAGTCCTGTTGTCCGAGTGTTGCTTATAATCTCAGTTTCACACACTCTTCTCATGCCTCTGATCACTATTCTTGAAAATGTTCCTACCAATAGCATCATTTCACCACTAACCAGTGAGGGCGCCTCTGATGTTGATTTGACTAATACCAAAATTGTGCTGATCCTTGGGACGGATTTTCCTCCAAGCCGAGAACCTATGCAAATCATTCTTCCTACTGAGGATTTTCCACACTGCTCTAGGAGGATAAGCTGGGATATTATTGTCAGACCTGCGTTGGGTAATCACTTGTTGAATATGCGTTTGTGATGTTGTCACCATTTGTTTGATTTGATTGACTGTGCATTGAAACTTAATCTAATCCAAAGGGGAAGAGAAATCAAGGGATAGCTTTTTCATATATGTCTTGGTTTTCTTTTACAAGCCCAGCCCTCCTATTCACTGCCTTGTTGGCAATTGAATCAGCTTCTTGATTGTGAGCTCTTAAAACGTGCTTAAAGTTGATATTTCCCAGAAATTTGGTGTTGTCTAATATTCTTTGTCTGATTCTGTTTAGAGCCTGATTTTTGAATTCTCCACCTGTTTCCATAGCAGCAATAATTATTGCTGAGTCGCCAATTACAATGGGGTCTTTAACCTGGAATTTTTTGAGGATGCTAGAGCCTAGTAACAAACTATAAGCCTCCGCTTTATTATTTGACATGTTACCAAGCCCCCATTCATAGGAGGAGATGACTTCTCCTTTCTAATCATGAATTACCCCGCCGGCTCCTGCTCTGCCAGGATTATTTTTTGAAGCACCATCAAAGTGGAGGGTGGATTTGCTTTGATTTTGATCGAGTTTTCAATCTCCTTTTCGTTTCCCCGGAGCTTCCAGCCTCTAGCTCTTCCACCAATCTTTGCTGACAGTTGATTCCTTACTAAGCAAACCAATGGGATTTTGTTATACCACACCTTTTCTTCATGCTGCCAATTATTTTGATTCACACTAAACACAGCATTGGCACTAATCATCTCCACAACTAGCCCCAAGTTTTGGCTAGAATGATACCTGAGCTTGGTTTTGACCTTTGAAGATGCAATTGTTCCTTGCAAGCCAAATTTGCCAGCAGAGGACAGAGGGAAGACACTTCCAAATACGGATTATGGAAAATATGGATAACTTTGTTCCCAGTTCTTATTTAGAGTTGTGAGCTGATCGAAAAAGTCGCTGGTCATCTCCAATGGACTTGTAATTTGATTCCAGCAGTGCCTTGCAGTGGCACAATTTAGGAAGAGATGTTGACTGATTTCTTCATCATTTTGGCATAAAACACACATGGAAGGCCCTTGGATACCTTTTTTCTTTAGATTTTCCGTGGTGAGGATATTACCTTTCAGAAGAGTCCAAGCAAAAAATTTGATTTTAGGGAGACACTCGTTCTTCCATACAACTGGCCAGAGACTTCAATTATCTTGATTGTTATGGGTTTGGAGGAAATTATAGATAGATTTCACTGTGAACTTTCCTCCACTAGGGTCCCAAACATAGCTATCTTGGGTCCTTTTGTTTATAGGGGCAGCACCAGCCAGAGTAATCCTCATATCATCCCACTGTTTTTTCAATCTGTTTGGGAGAGGCAACTCTCTCCAAGCAGTCCAACTGTTTTGTTCCCAATCTGAAATAGCATAAAGAGAGGTTATGCCTTTGTTAATCATCCAATATTTCATAGTTCTTAAGTGCTGGCTTTGATTCAAGGGAGTTGATCCCATGATTCTATCATTCCAAATGGCAGTATCTTTCCCATTCCCCGAACTCTTCGAAATATGATCTTTGATTTGTGGGATGACTTTTTTAATAAGTTTCCACACTTGAGTGCACGGTCGATCTGAGATCATTTCAGTGAGGATCTTTGAATGCTGGACATTGAGATATTTTTTTAACAGAGACTCAACCCACCAATTGTCTTTCTCATTTAACATTCACCATACAAGCTTGATGCCCAAAGCCTTATTTGTCGAGCTCGAGATCCTAATAGAGATTCCTCCTTTTTCGAAAGGGAGGGTCACTTGATCCCAGCGAACAAGGCTGAATTTTTTGGAGTCTTGTTTCCCTCCTTGCCAAAGGAAGCCTCTCATGATTAACTCCATTTGCTTATGAATGTTGGCAGGAGCCAAGATTATGGCATACTAATAGATAGGCAAGGCTGAGAGGAGAGCTTTGATGAGAATAGTTCTGCCTGCTAGGTTTAACCACATCATCCCCCAAATTTGAAGTTTCCCTCTCATATTTTCAATTTGTTTGTTCCAAACCTCTGTCTTGACGCCTTCTTTAGCCAATGGTAACCTGAGATAAGTGAAGTTTCCCCCTATCCGCTAAACCAGAATGTCCATGATTTGGGAAATCCTCTGCATTATGTTTATTAAAACATTCCAGGTGTAAATTCTGCATTTTTTGTTATTTAGCAGCCCTCATGAGACAGCAAGAAAGGCATCTAAGACTTTCTTGAACCTCCTAGCAATAATACTAGAGGCTCCTCCGATGAGAAGAGTATCATCCGCAAAAAGCGAGTGGTTGATTTCTTTAACCCCTCGGGCTATACTAATGCCATTGATTTCCCCTTTTTTCCTTTGGCTTTCAAGTTGGATACTTAAAGTTCCCGCCATAAGGATGTAGAGGAACAGAGAGAGCGGGCATCCTTGTCTTAGACCCCTAGTGCTACGAAAGTAACGACTAGGCCTCCCGTTGATCAACGGGGCAGTCCATGGGTTTGAGATTGATTCCATAATAATGTTGATGAACTTGATGGAGATTCCAAACTTTTGAAGAACAACCACGAGGTAATGATGGTTAACTCTATAAAAGGCATTGGCCATATCCAACTTAATGACCATGCCTTTTTCATTTCTTTGGATACTGCTATGGATGGCTTCCTGAACAAGAATTACATTATCCGTTATCTGTCTTTTGGGAACGAAACTGCCTTGGTTTTCAAAGATGAGACTTGGCAGAATCTTTTCATTCTATTTGCTAAAAATTTTGTAATGATTTTATAGGAGGCGTTACATAGAGAAATGGGCCTGAATCTATCAAAAGAGAGAGGATTTGGCTCTTTGGGGATGAGAGCCAAGTGTGAGGCTTTAGTGTTTTCTCCCATTTTGTTTTTTTTGAAAACATTTTTTATCATTCTAACAAAATCTTTTTTTATTATGTCCCAATGGTTCTTGTAGAAAGCGATGGTGAAACCATCTGGCCCAGGAGCTTTATTCGGGTGCATGCTCCAAGTTGCCTCTCTTATTTCCCCCTCTGTCACTTCCTTCTCGAGTTCGCTGTTTTGCTATTCGTTGATTTCGTTGTTGACTTGCTGAAGGAACTCAGCGCTGTCCACTTGTTGATCTCCTGTTGTTAGGAGGTTTTTGTAATAGCTATGGGTTGCTTCTTTAATTTCTTCCCTATCCTTTATTTCCTTTCCTTCAACTTGGATCTTGTCTATTTGGTTGCCCACTCTTCTTAACTTGAGGTTATTGTAAAAAAAAGAGGTATTTTTGTCCCTCGCTTTTAGCCAGAGACATTTGGACTTTTGCTTCAATTCCTCCTCCTCTTGTATATTTTGCTTGTAGAGCTCCAAAAATATTTCTTTTTCATGAGCGTGTTCTTGCTCAATTACTTGCTGATTTTCATTTTCCTTGCTCCATTTCTCAAGTTTCTTTTGCAGCTCAACTTTTTTGTTTTTCTCTTTAAGAGCATTCTCTCTTGCCCATATTTTTATTTTTGCTCTTAAATTTTTAAGTTTGGTTTCCCAAACATAGTGAGGGGAGCCTATGACATCTGTTTCCCAACTTTCCTTTATAATCATGCTGAACTCATCCTTGCTGTCCCAGTTTTTGTTATATTTAAAAGGGATTAGCCCATAGTTCTCCAACCTGTTCAAATTCAAAACCACTGGCTTGTGGTCGGAGGCTGAAGCATGTACTATCTTGCTTTTGATGGACGGGAATCCTGCTGCTATACTCTCTTGGATCAGAATCCTATCAAGTCTTTCCTTAATGTTTTGAGTACCTGCTCTTTTATTGCTCCAAGTGAATTTCCCGTTACTTGGAGGTATGTCTAGAAGTTTGTGAACTTCAATGAGGCCTTCCAACACTACTCTTGAAGGGTCATTGAAGTAATTTCCTCCCAACTTCTCTTCTATGTTTCGAATCAAGTTTAGATCACCTCCTATAACTAACTTGTTTCTTTGACATTTTTGAGCTTCTTCTTTTACTGATTCCCAGCATAGTGCTTTGTCTCTATAGTGATTTGGGGAGTAAATATTTAAAAAAGTGTACTCTTCATTTGTTCTTTTGTTTTTAAGGTCTGTCCTGACCCACCAATTGTTGAGTTTTTGGTTGGTGAGTTCCCATTTCCATTTGTTCCATAACGTGCCAATACCTCCTGAAGCTCCAATGGAGATTGTGGCTGTTCCTTCAAAACTTTTTTGATTCTTCATTAATTTTTGAAAATCTTGACTGGTCACTTTGGTCTCTTGGATCATGAGAATGTCTGGTTGTTCTTGCTTTATTGTCTCGGGCTGCATTGATTTTGAGAGTGAAGCCCAAACCCCTGTTGTTCCAAGAGACTAGAATCATTATTTACTTGATTTATGGTAAGCTCTGACCTTCTCCTTCTACTTTTCCTCACTTCCTTTTTGTTTGGCCAGGAAAGAGTCCATTGGTTGTTGGGTGTCGATAGCCATTTCCTTTGTTGTTGCCTCATCTCTAATCTCTTTGTTAGATTTCCTTCCTGCTTTTTTTGGCTACTCCGAAGTGTTATTGGATTCTTTGACTTTATTTCTTGTGAGGATTCGGTCTATGGTGGGTGGGGGGGATGGCAAGTTTTGGATGGGGGATGTGATAATGGCTAGAGTTTTGTCTTGAGTAGGGGAGCGTGGGGATGTTGGTTCTTCTTCCAGGAGTTCAAATGGGTTAGATGTCGAGGATACTGGCTAAGCCTTGTTTAGGGAAGGGGTGGAAGTTGCAGTAGTATTTCCAAGGGGTTGTGGAGGGTTTGGGGCAGCTTGTTTATTGTTGGTTTTCTTCCTCTTTACTTGTTCCCAAGTGTCTTCATGTGCTTCTACATTCTCGACGGTCTCTACTTCTTTTAATTTGCTGCATCTATTTGCAAAATGACCGTATTCATGACATACCTTGCATTTGAACGGGATTTGCTCGTAGTCCAGCTGCTGAATGTGAGTCCACTAGTCCACCTTGATTTTTATTGCCTCCGGCAGTCCTTTCCCCAAGTCCACTTCCACGCAGATTCTGGCGCATGCATGCATATTTTCTTTTGGTTCGCATCTATCTATATACTTGCCTACTGCGTTTCCAATTGCTTTGACCGATTCATCACCCCAACAATGAAGGGGGAGGTGAGGCAATCTGACCCAGACTGGCACAACACTTGGAACGTCCATCTCAGGGTCGAAATCTGGAGACCATCTATTCAAATACAGGCCTCTTGAATCCATAAAGTATGGCCTGTTTCTGAATATTAGGTTCCGATCTTCTTTGGTTTCGAATAGGAACGCGTAATATCCCCTTCCACAGAACCTGATAGCTATTTTCCTTTGAATATTGGCGCTCCAGTTTCTCTCCACCCATTTTTGGACCGCTCTGGGGAAGGGCCACAATCCTGTGAATTGTCCAACCAATCCTCTTTCAGATAAAGAAATAGCAGCTTTCCTGGGGAGACTTGGAGGTAAAGAGATCTCTGGTATGTCTGCCAATTTTTTGACGAATTTACTTGCAGTTGGCTTGATTTTTGGAGCTTCATTCTTAGAGATTAGTGAAGCAAAGGCTGTTGCTTGATCCTCAGAGCCATGCAGAGAGGAAGAGTCTTCCCCTGCCATGAGACATGAAAAGAGGAGAGGCCCTACAGTAAGAGGCTGCTAGGGGAAGGAACAGGGGCAAACGGTAGTCCAGGCTGGAGGAACTGCGAGAGGGCCGAGGACGAGCTTATCAGGCCTAGTAGCAGGAGGCTGCCAGGTGGGGAAGCTGCAGGAGCCAGCGGAATCGGGGAGGGGCAGCTAGGTCAGAACCTACGCGTGCTCGCATTCCAGCAGAATATTTTGGAACTGCATAAAGATCAGAATTTGAAAGGTATGGTGATTCACTCGAAACCCCGCATAGCAAAAAATTTAAATTTTACTGCTAAAATTTGTTACATTTTTTGTTAGATTTATTCATAATTCAAATAATAATAATAATAAATAAAAACCCTACATAATAATAATAATAATAATAATGATCTTTGTTCCTATTTAGATTTAATTAAAATTCAGAAGAAAAGAAAAAAAAAATCAATACTTACCTTAAACCTTTGCTTCTTCTTGCTTATGTGACTGCAAAATTTCACCTTAGGGTTTAACCCCCTCTACCACTTCACAATTAGGGTTTGTCATTTTAAGTATTTTAGATTTAATGGGTTTGTGTACTTACTGTATATATGGAATTTGACATGTAAAGTAGAGGGATCACTTATTGAATTAGATCCAAACTTTGTCAATCTTATCCATTTATTTATTTTTAAAAGACGTATGTTTCGTGATGCACCCTGTGTAATATAACCCATCGATGCTAACAATGCTTCTATCTTTACATATCGCATCGAATATTGGCGGCCTTGTCTAGTCTGTTTATCAGTGCTCTTTGTGTAATATAAAGCACTGGCGCGCCTCTACCAAATAGCACCGTTAAGTGATGGCAATGTTTTTATCCTTACAAATCGCACCGTCATAATTTAAAATTATTTTAATAATTTTTGTTGTTGATGCTGAACAATGAAACGTACGATGTGTTTAATAGATTAAATGCACTAGGGTATTTATTCAAATAAATGCAACGGTTACTAGAGCTCTTTCTGGATGAAAATTATCTGATTTATGTATAAAATCTTTTTAATGACCTTTGTATTGAATGGTACAGGTTGTATATTGATTAAAAATGTTTGAGAAGTTGCTAAATAGCAAAAATATTGATAGACACAATGATAGCACATCCAAAAAAGCAGAGAAGGTAAGTTCTTTATAAATTATTTAGAAAATTAATATGTTCGAACTATATGTAAGTTTAACTGATATGTATTGGTTAGTGTGTGTCATGCAAAGCCACAAAATGAAGAAGGTTGATATGATTATTTCTAATCTAAGCGGAGAAGTGAATAAAATCTTGATAGAAAAATTGCAGAAGGATGAATCACGTGAATGAAAAAATACTATTTAATATGAATTTTTTGTTTGTTTGAATTTTCATTAATAATAT
Organism: Pinus tabuliformis; assembly: GCA_031772625.1. NCBI lineage: Eukaryota > Viridiplantae > Streptophyta > Pinopsida > Pinales > Pinaceae > Pinus > Pinus tabuliformis. Next base: position 318,051,178 of record CM062811.1, read on the forward strand.
ACTTAATAACATTAGATAACATGTTTCAAACAATCTATTAATTCATATATGTTTAATATTCTACAGGGAGAAACAACTAAGGAAAATATCAATGTCGTTCTATGAAAAGAAAAATTATAAAACATGTAAATGACAGTGAATTGTTCCTTGGCTCATCTGGAGTGGTGATGGAGGTTAATAAAAGGGGGAATTTTTTTTTAGAAAACTACGAGGGATATAGTGGAACAAACATATAGATGTACTTACAATACAAAAATCAATCAAATGATTCGAAGAACCGAATTATACCTAAACTAAAAGAAGCGTTTCGAGAGCAATGGTAATGAGACCTCTCAGACTTGCAATAGCAAAAACATACAACAACAAAAAAGAATCATTCAAAAGGTAATATTCCTAACTAAAATGATTTTCTAGAATTATATGTATATATTACTACAAACCATTTATTTATTAATATCAACTTTGTTATATTTAGTTTTCATATGTCAATATAAAAATAGTTTATTATTTTTTTCAAGAAGATTATGAAAATCTTAAAGGATAAATGAGCTAATATGTGAAACATGTGAGTAGGAATGTCCAAAAAAGTGTAAAAGGAGATGGTCAGGGAAATGGACGTAATTGCATCGTAGTAGGAGCCATCTCAACAATAACGCACTTCAAATGTATGTAATCATGATTGACTTTGTACATATAAACAAATAAAATAGCATTAAATATTAATTTTCAAGTATTTTCCTGCAGAAAAGAAAACAATATGGAACTCATTCAACACATAAAACAAGACGACAAGGAAGAAAAGGGTTGATATCAAAGTTTGTGAGTAACTGTTAATATTTCCTTATAACAACCTAAGGTTTCATTTTTGTATATTTAAGTTGTTTTACAACAACAATCCTTGAATGTCTTCAAATAGGTGCTAACATACAAAGAAGAGTCATCAAAGGAATTGATTAACATTGGGTTAAATATGGGTTGTGAGTATATGTTGGGATATCAAAAATTAATTGTGGAATTTTAAGTATCTATGTTGTTTTACTTCTTTGAGTTTATAATTAATAGAACAAAAAAAATCCTTTATACTAAATCTATGATTTATAATGGGGTATAAAACTTGCAGGAAACAAAGTGTGGAACTACGCCAACAAAAGAGTTGTTGCAACAATGCATGAGACTCGGTTTTGAAACCATGTGTACAGTTCATGAGTCACTTATTGCTATGGTACATTGTTATTCAATGTACATTGATGTATATTATTTATTTGAATTTTCATTAATCTCGCCAATGTTGATATACTCATTACAATTTATTTTTATGTTTGCGGATGGAACAAGATCAAGAAGGTGAAAACAATTGATGCAATCAACAAAACATTCATCCAAATAACCCAAGTCATGGAAGTAGCTCAAGCACTAACAACAATTCCAATGAAGAATGTTTATCTATTTGGATATCAATGCAAGTTGTGGTTTTTGAAATAATAGCTTGTGAAAATCAAACATTTTGTTTAATGTAATGAAAACAGTCTCCTAAATTAAAAACAAGGGGTTACCAATAACAATCCCATTTTGTATGACAGAGAACCTTTTATTATTATTATTATTATCCATTTTAAGGTCACGGCCAAGACGGACACCAAATTGGTGTATGAGACCCCCTTATTTGTGGGACAAGGGACCCACCTCCACACAGCAATTTGACTGCTCAGTCTACGAAGGCATGCATACTCTACCCCCCTCTGGTTTTTAACATATGACCTCTTAAGAGGAAGCACATGCTCTTAACCACTATGCCCATTAAAGTTGTATAGAATACATTTTAATTTATTCTATTGTGTTATCCAATGTCATTGTGAAATGTTACACAACTGATTAAATATATGGATGATTAAATATTATAATAAAGAAATGAAAATCTGATAATATAACAAATTAATCCAAACATCATATACAAATGCACTAATCAAATTTTAATTTATATGATTACTGTTATAAGATATATGTCGATTTTTTTTTATGAATAACAGATTTAAAAAATCACAATAATTGCACTATCACAGGGTCATGTTTCCAAAAAAGAGGAAAATTCATACAAAAAACTAGTGTGTCCATAACATAAACACTCACCGGTCTGTTATGTTATATAAAATCACTGTTATGGCACCTTTTTTGCATGATCGTTGCCTTTTCTGAAAACAACAACTGATATTGTTTGCAATTAATGCCTCGGTTCATTAAAATTCTTAAAACACCAGTTCTTTCATAGAACTAACACCTTGGTGCTACAAAATATTATTTCCAGCCCTAGTGCATTATTCAAATTAACAATGGCGACTCTTTTATATCATTAGCACACAGGTGCTTTTATACAAATCATACACAAGCATTGTGAGTTTAAATAAAAGCACGAGGTCTGCAATATTTTTTTGCTTGCCTCGATGTCGTTCCTGAAAAGAACGCCCTAAGGAATTTTTTAATATATATGCATCAGGGCTGTATACATTTCAGGCACCAGTGTTCTTTACATTCAATGTGCTTTTAGTTATGTATGCAGCCCTGATGCTTTTATATATTTAACACACCGGTGTTATTTTTCCATTAAGCACACCACTAAAAAAACATCTGCTAAAACCTTTGGTCGCTGAGATTTTTTCAATTGTGATGAAGTTCTGTTATAATCTCCACTAAAACATCCACTACCACAAACAGATGTTTTAGCAGATGTTTTTTGACAATTTTTTCCAATTTTATAACACTAAAAACCTCTGTTATAACCTCTGCTAGAAGGTATTTTCCTTGTAGTGTTGGAATCCATCATCGAGGTGCGTCACTTGGCATGTATTCCTTCCAGAGAATTGTCCTCTTTGAATCCATGACAAGGTTCCATGAGCATAGTTCCTTTTATGTGTTAAGCTCGTTAAAAAATGAAATAAACATCCAAACATAGTTATTTTCATTTCAAACTCGCATTTAAAAGAAACCAACCTGTCGAGCATAGTTATTTTCTTGTGTCAAACTCGTTAAAAAATGAAACAAGGTGTCCTAAGCATGGTTCTGTTCTTGTGTCAAGCTCATTAAAAAATGAAGCAAGTTGTTACGAGCATAGTTATTTTCTTGTGTCAATATTGTTAAAAAATGAAACAGTTCCCCCTCTAATTGATTTGAGCCTTTGACTAGATCTCATAAACATTGAGTCAAGTCTTTAATTTGATCTCGTAAATGAACCTTCATTTCATCCGCCTATTAGTAACCAATAGTCTACTTAGGCAGATCAAATGAACCTTGGGGAACATGTGCCTCTTCAAGTTATGCTTGGGGGGCATAACCCTGTAGGTTATGCTTTGGGGGCATTAAAATTTATTTCAAGCACATGTTTTTCTTTGTTTCAATCTTGTGTAAAAATGAAACCTATCTCAAGCATAATTTTTTCTCTGTTTCAAGCTTGTGTAAAAATGAAACCTATCCCAAGCACAATTTTTTCTTTGGTTCAAGCTTGTGTAAAAATGAAATTTTGTTAGGATATTCCAACAAATAGGAAATAGTTAAGTATAACTTGGTCTAGTGTATAGTTAGGTAAAGTGTGTTTCTTTAGTATGTACTTTTTGTAACATACAATCTGACAGTCACAGTATGTTCTAGATATGAAGTGATCTGATGGATCATTCTCTCCTCGGTATTACCAACACTTGATTCGTGGCTTAATACCCGATTGGTCCATGATCTCTATTTAAAGAGAATGGAGGGTCATTTGTAAGATGACCGTTCATGAGAGAAGCTTATGTAAATTTTCTTTCTTTTACATTAATAAATTGCCTGAAGTGGCCGCGTTGGCTGAGGTTGTGCATTGTTTCCCTCTTTGAGGGTTTTAACCACGTCAAAAATACTGGTGTACTGATATGTGATCTATTTTTGAGCGGTTTCCTTTGGTGTTCTATCTTAGGAACTTACCCTGTAAATTCCTACATGGTATCAGAGCTATTTGAGGGTCGCATCCATTAATGATCCAAATCCGAAGTCGGTACAACTGCATCTGACTGTCATTTCCTATATCTAGTATTTCTAACCGCTTTCGAGCCGAAAGGACTACTCTATTGTGTTAGTAGCATATGTTCCAGTGAGGAACCCCTTTTGTTTCATGCGAAAAGATTTCCAGTAGCCCTAGCTACGTCATTTTTAAGATCTGGAGGTATACAATCTTTATTTGCAGTTTTAGTTAGCTATCTCTCTGTTTATTTCGGTTTATTTATCTCTCTGTTTTTTAATACCAGATCTATGCCTTTCATTTCTATGTATGCTCTTTGCCCCACGACTCTATGCAATCTAGGAAAATCATAAACATAAAGGAAGGATTTTTCTCATGTGTATGCTCTTTTCCACCGTGCCTTAGTGTGATCTCGAAAAATCAGAAACATTGAGTACAATATTTAGTTTTCGATGAAATCTAACTTCAAGCCGTAAGGTTTGGGTTTTTTTTCATGTCCGTTTTGGGTTGTGTGGTTTTTTGTTGTAAGAAAAAAAGGTTTTTCTCAAGTAAGCATGCACTCCAAAGCTTAAGTGACTAAAAAAAATAAAAATCCTTCTTCTTTTCAAAATCTACTAGCATTTCCCAAATGCGGGTGATTAAGAATCGTAAGCAAGACACGCGCCATCACGTGGCCGGGGGTCACGACCTCAATGAATGGCGGTACCACGCGTTAGGGGATTTTAATGGAGTTAAGGGTGATGAAGTGAAGGCATTAATGCCTGTCTTCTCGGCTCGAGGGAGGCAGTTGGGAAACAGGGTGATGGAGGAGTTTAAGCTGGGGAGGATGGCATGTCCGCGGGAGTATGGTGAGTCTGGCAGGGAGACCCTCCTCTGCGCTAGCAGCAATGCGAATGCAGAGCCGAGGGGTGAGACTATTGTCTGTGAGCACGTTGTTTGTGAGACTACTCTCCATCGCTGGAGTGTGAACTGGTGCTATATGCTGAATTTCCTGTTGCTGATTCTTGTTGTTCGAGAGGTGAATTTGCTCCGTCATTGGGCTCGAGGGGCGGATTCAGGTAATTGGAACTGGTTCTGGAAGTGGGTTCTTGGAGCCGGTTCCTGGAGCTGGTTCTCGAATCTGGTTCTTGGAGCTAGTTCCTGGAGCTCGGGCGCGTTGCGGCAGTGGACTCTTGAGGCCGGAGTCAGAGCGTGGTGGTGGAATTCGCTCTTGTTTCTGGGAGCTGCTCTGGCCCTGGTGAAAGCTCAAAGTATTGAAATTGAAAGGAAATTAAGGATGCCGAGGGATAGGCCACGAATGGGTAGCCGGAGGGGAGGAATTCAGGGCCGAGCGCCGCCGAGAGAAGACCTTTACTCCCCTTCGTCTTCAATAGAAGTCACCTCGCAGCCCCGATGGTTCCAGGATAGCAATGATGAAGTTGGAGGGCAGAAGGAAAGCAGCCCTATTGATGAAGATAGCCAGAGAGAGCTTCCCATGCTCAGGTATCGTCTCCCCTGTCCGCATGTCAACTCCTCTTTGATTGTAACAATTGCTGTGGAACCTGGTATCGAGCCTCAGTTGGATAGGCAGCAATCCAGTAGAGACGACTCCCCTGTCGCTTGCCTTCCGGTGGGTGCAGAAATTGGTTGGGCCCAGCCCGAGCGCATTCCAGGGCCGGGTTGGTCGGTTCCTTGTCACGCGGGTGGGCTGAGACTGGAGCGCCCTGGCCCCAATTTGGACCCTGATGCTGGCCCCTCGGTGCGTGCGGCTACTCCTCTGCCTGGTCCGAGTAAGGGTTGGTCGACACCTCGTCATGAGGGTGAGCAGAGATTGGAGCGCCCTGGCCCCAATTTGGATCCTGAAGCTGGCCCCTCGGTGCGTGCGGCTACTCCTCTGTCTGGTCCGAGTAAGCCTGCCCGAAACGACAGTCCTCATAAGATCATTCAGCTCTCGGATTCGGAGAATACGCTCCACTTCGGATGCAGAATTGCAGAGGAGCTCCAGTCTACTGATGAAGAATGAAATTGTCATGGTAACTTCTGTTTTGTATGGGATTTTCAGGTGCAATTCGGTCATATTGTCAATGTGTCGGCTTTATTGTTCAAATGTCGCATGTAAATGTCCAAGTGTCAAGTGTCTTTGTCCAGTTGTTTGTGTCTTTGTCTGGGTCAGCAAAAGGCCCTGGTGTGTTTGTGTTCATCAAATGTTCAGTCCAGCTATAGTCAGTCTTTCAATGTTATGTAACAGTGTCAGCAGTGGTACAGCAACTTACCCAATTTTGAATACATTCAATTTGGATGCTGTAAAATGGGCAAGGCCAGGGCGCATAAGAAAATCCACTTAAGCCTCGCCCTTTGTAAACTTTTTGTATATTTGTTTTGTAAGATAATAGAAGTAGTCAAAAAAAAAAAAAAAAAAAAAAAAAAATCTACTAGCATTTTAAACTAGCTCACTTGGTCCAAAATTACTTTATGAGAATAGAGGCCTTGTGTTCAAATCTTCCTTTTTATTGAGTTGCTTTTTCAAAAAACACATGTATCTTATGTTTTAAAATTACTTTATGTAAAAGTGTTTTTACCCATTATAAAAAGTGAGTCACTTATAATACTAAAGTCTCTTTATCTTTTATTTAAGTTACAATTTAGTGGGTAGCTCATAAAGTACCATTGTAAAAGTGACTTTCACTTATTTATAAAAGTGGTCACATAAAATCTTATTTTTTAAATAGATCTAATTAGATTAAGTTTGGAAAGCGGGGTAGGGGCAGTTTTAAAAATATAACATTATCATTCACTTCTGCATATTCACGTGCTTCGTCAGCATCTTCAACAACTTTTCTTCAAAAAACCATAACTTTTTCATCCAAAAGCCATTTTTTTTTAATTGGCCTAATTTTTCGAGATCTTTCCATTGGAACACTTAGTTTCAACATCTACAACTCTAGTTTCTGTTAAAATGGAAAGTCCATGCCAAGTTATTCTTGACAACACCAACTACTTCCAATGGTTGTCTTACATTGAGGATTTACTTAGAAGTAAAGGTCTTTATAGAATAGCCTCAGGCCTAGAGGCTAAACATAAAATTGAAGATAAACAAGCCAAATGGGAAAATAGGTAAGATCAAGCACGTAGGTCAATAGGGATGTCTATTTCTCCAGACCTTAGATTCCATATCGCAGAACTTGATACCCCTAATGAAGCAATGAAACAACTCAATAAAGTTTTTGGAATTAAAAATGAAATTAGAGTCCATCAACTTGAAAATGAGTTGCTTATGTTGGACCCCAATAATTTTTCTTCCATTGAAGATTTTTTGTCCAAGTTCAAGACCCTTAGACTTCTCTTGGAAGGTGTTAAGGTTAAGAAAGAAGATGGTAGCCTTATCTATTCCATTCTTACTAAGTTGGGACCAACCTACTCTGTGTTTGTTTTCACCTTCCATTCTACAAGAGAAGCCTTTATTTCTCAAGGACAAGACTACAAGTCCCCCTATTTTGATGTCTTTTGTGATTCTTTAATAAGAGAACAAGAAAAACTCTTACATCTTGGTCTTCTTAATATTGGAAACTCTTCTAAGAAACCCTTAACCGCCCAGCAACAACCAAATTTAAAGAATCCTAAGAAGCAACATCTTAAAAAGAATGGTCCTAAACCAAACAAGGGTCCTAAGCAATTTCAGTCTCAAATCAAAAGTCAATTCAACAAAATGATAATGCAAATAAAAATAAAGAGAAGAATACTGATAGACATTGCAACTTTTGTAATTGTGATGGCCACTTAGAATCCAAATGCTTTAAAAAGATGGAAGCCTTGGAAGCAGCAATGAAGAAGCATAACGTCCATTTGGAGCACTCTTCAACTTCAACTTCATGTTCAGGAATAACACTTTCTGCATGTGGTTGTCAAGCATCTCGGTCTGGTTATGCACTAAATGTATCTTCTTCTTCTCATTCTCATGAGTGGCTCATTGATTTTGGAGCTTCTTATCACATGGCAAAAAACAAAGCCATGTTTTCTTCTTTAAATGATTGTAACACCAAAAATATATATGTTGGTGATGATAGATCTCTTAGTGTTGTAGGGACTGAAACTATTCATCTAGACAATGGTCAATTTAATGATGTATTATGTGTTCCTACCTTATTCTGCAACATTCTATCTGTATATCAGCTAACTCATTTAGGTGAAGGTAAAACCGTTGAATTTTCACCTCATTATGTTGTAATTAAGGACCTAAGAGATCCTTTACAGATTTTAGCTACTGGCATTGTTGATGATTCTACAAGGTTGTATAATTTTAACAACTTTGGGTCATCAACTCTTCCCTCGATATTTGGTGTTCATAATGATGAAGTGAGCAAACTTTTGCATGACCGATTTGGTCACTTAAACTATCGCTCCCTTCAAAATCTATGTAAGGAAAATATGGTGATAGATCTTCCTATGGTATCTTGCAGAGATGGTGTTTGTTCCGGATGTGTATTCGGAAAACATCATCGGGATAGTTTTGAAAAGCGGGCCTCTTGGCACCCCTCAACCCCTTTACAGCTTGTGCACATTGATTTATGTGGTCCACTTTTAGTTGTTTCATTCTCTGGCTACAAGTATTTCTTAACTTTCATTGATGATTTCTCTAGACGCACTTGGGTATACTTCTTAAAATCAACAGTGAAGTCTTTAACATGTTCTTGGCCTTTAAGGCATTTGTTGAGAAACAATCTGGACATCACATTCTTAAGCTAAGATCTGATAATGGAAGAGAATATGTTATCAAAAAATTCATTAACTTTTGCATTGAGCATGGAATTCAAATGCAACATATTGTTCCATATACTCCACAACAAAATGGTGTAGCTAAAAGGAAGAATCACACCTTAAAGGAAATGGTTAATTGTATGCTTCAATCTAAAGGGCTCAGTCTTAATTTTTGGGTAGAAGTAATTAAATGTGTAAATTACATGGTAAATCACACTCTTACTAAGGTTTTAAAGAATATCACTCCAGAAGAAGCATGAAGCTCAAATAAACCAGATATAAGTCACTTTCGTGTTTTTGGAAGTGAAGCATGGGCCCATATTCCTGATGAGAAACAGAAAGTCTTAGAGCCTAAGAGTGAAAAATGTATTTTTGTTGGATATTCTGAAGATGTCAAAGGATATAGACTTCTTCCACCTAAATCCAAAAATGTTATCATTAGAAGAGATGTAAAGTTTGCTGAAAATATATCGGCCTACGAGCCTAGTTTGGTAGATGTTCCACCTCTCTCTATCCCTTCTACTTCTGAAAATATTTCTTCTTCAGATAATGACAACGAGGATGACAATGCTCCCCCACCTTCTTGGGATCCTCCTTCAGCTCTTCAGCTTCTAAAATGGGTTTGTGCTACTCGGGATGTAGCTGGTGCTCTTGCAGGTGATCCTACAGATCAGCGAGTACACGTTCTCAATTCGATAGAGCCTCTTCTTTACTGGCTCAAGCTTCAACGAATTATGATTTTGACACCTTTGCAGAAGCTTCAGGCCATCCATATTGGGACGTAGCTATGAATGAAGAATATCATTCATTATTGGCAAATGATACATGGGATCTTGTTCCTCTTCCAAAGGGACGAAAACTTGTTAGATGCAAATGGGTTTATAGAAAAAAGTTTGGACCGGATGGAAAAGTTAATAAACATAAAGTTCGTCTTGTTGCTAAGGGTTTTCACAAGTTGAAGGCATTGACTATACTGAAATATTCTTCCCTATTTCCAAAATGAACTCTATCCACCTTGTTCTTTCCCTTGCTACCTCTTTCAAATGGGAAGTCCATCAGATGGATGTTAAATCTTACTTCTTGCAAGGGGACTTGCATGAAGAAATCTATATGGAATGACCTCCTGGCTTTATACAAATAGACTCCAACCTTGTATGTTAGCTTAAGAAATCCCTTTATGGTCTCAAGCAAGCCTCTCGGGCTTGGTATGCCAAAATGGATAACTTTCTTTTAAATACTAGCTTTTCTAGGTGTCATTCTGACAATAATGTCTACACCAAGAAAGTGGGTAAGTCTGTTATCATTCTTGTTCTTTATGTTGATGATCTTATCCTTATTGGTAGTGATCCCAACCTTATAAACCATGTGAAGTCCAACCTTAAAAAGCAGTTTTAAAAGATAGACTTAGGACACTTGCATTATTTTCTTGGTCTTCAAGTTTTGCAATCCAAGGAAGGTATTTCCCTTTCCCAGTCCAAGTATGCCTGTGATCTTCTACACCACTTTCACATGGAAAACTGTAAGCCAACCCCTTCTCCCTTCCATTATGGATCCAAACTTTCAGTCACTTGTACTTCCCCTGAAGTTGACGCTACCTTATACTGTCATCTTGTGGGAAAAATTTTGTATTTGACCCATACTCGTCCTGACCTTTCCTTTGTTGTTGACCTTATTGCTCGGTTTATGCAAAACCCACATGAAATTCATTCGAAAGAAGCTCAAAGAATACTTCGTTATGTTCAAGGTACAGTTCAATTTGGGATACATTACAGTGCAAAAGCATCTCCTCTCTTGGTTGGTTTCACTGATTTTGATTGGGTTGGTGATCCTGATGATCAGAAGTCTACTGCAGGTTATGTCTTCACTCTTGGTTCTGGACCTATTACATGGACTTGCAAGAAACAAAGTGCCATTTATCTTTATTCAGCAGAAGCAGAGTATCGTGGTGTCATAGAAGCTAGTAAGGAAGCCCTGTGACTTTGTCAGATCTTGTCAGAGTTTGTCTTTCAACAACAACATCCGAATACACTTTGGTGTGATAATCAAAGTGCCATTCAACTATGCAAAGATCCAGTCCAACATCAGCACAATAAACACATTGAACTACACATGCACTTCATCAGAAAGCTCATTCATGATCATGTTCTTGAAGTGCAATATTGTTCAACCGATGATCAAGTTACGGACATCTTTACAAAGGCTCTCACAGAGGTGAAGTTTACTAAACTTCGATTTATGGTTGGAGTTTAGGAAGTTGTCACTAAGGGGGGATAGGTTCTAATGCCTCCTTCCTTCTCTATTGTGTCATATTTATACATCCTTCAATATTATCCCAAGCTGTTCTTAAGGGGGAATGTTAGGATATTCTGACACATAGGAAATAGTTAAGTATAACTTAGTCTAGTGTATAGTTAGGTAAAGTGTGTTTCTTTAGTATGTACTTTTTGTAACTTACAGTCTGATGGTCATAATATGTTCTAGACATGAAGTGATTTGATGTTTCATTCTCTCCTTGTTATTACTGACACTTGATCCATGGCTTAACACCTGATTGGTCCATGATATCTATTTAAAGAGCATGGAGGGTCATTTGTAAGGTGACCGTTCATGAGAGAAGCTTATGTAAATTTTCTTTCTTTTACATTAATAAATTGCCTAAAGTGGTCGCATTAGCTCGGGTCGTGGACTGTTTCCTTCTTTGAGGGTTTTAACCACGTCAAGAATATTGGTGTAATGATCTGTGATCTGTTTGTGAGCGGTGTCCTTTGGTGTTCTATCTGACAAACTTACCCTATAAATTCCTACAAACTTATCTCAAGCTTAGTATTTGTTCCTTGATGTGCTCGAAAATACATGAGAATAAGTTATTGAATATACTTTTATCTATTTTTGGGCTTGTAAAAACTGAGCAAAAAAGGAACCCCCTGCGGTTATCTTTAAGCTCCTTTATATCTCTCGAAATATGAAAAGATTGTCAAGTAAACTTGATTCTTTTGTGCTCGTAAAAGTATATGAATAAATGTATACCTAGTATAAGTTTACCCCTTTTACGAACTACGTAGACTATTTATGAAAAAGGTATACTTTGATCGATCATTGTCAAAAGAGTTCTCCTTTGTATTTTACACTTTTTCGGGCTCGGGGGACTAAATTTACGAAAAGGAACACTATGGAGCTTTGTTTTTATCTCTTTTTCAAACTCTCTAAATGTGAAAAAGGAATCGAGTTACCCTTTCACTAGACTCGTAAAATGTAAAAGAGTGTAGGACTCATCAAGCGTGATGAGATCGAACCACTCCTTCCCAGGGTTCGTTAGAAATACTTCGAAGGACTTACCTGAAGGATGAGCTTATACTACAAGCATATGTTATCCTCCTCAAGCTTGATAAAAATGAAGAGGTACTTGCTAGAAATGGTGGGGGGGATTGGGAAAAACAATGTATAGAGTCTATATTTGGTAGTGAGTCATTCTTGAACATGACACTCTTTCACTTTCATTCCTAATTGGGTTGGGAAATCCATTTGCCTATATGTTGATCACACCTCCTTGAAAGCCTTCATACTGGTTTTTGATCCTATATTGATTCAATTTTTCCAACTCCATTTAGTGTCGCCAATATGTTCAAGAGAAGTTCAACCTTAGTTAAAATAATTTGCAGTGCTTATAGCCTTCTTTCATGTAAGCCATCCTTGAGTCAATCCCGAATTATTTCATTTGTCCTACTCAAAATATTGATACCTTGTGTCGTTGATGGGGGATACATCAGGTCCTCCTGCGATGAGTCGCTTCCCATTGATTTTCAACATTATCTGTGAATTTGACTTAGAAACTCCCTTTAGTGCTTTGGAACTTGCTTGCCTCAATGGTAGGTCTCCTCACTTCGGATGAAATGTTTACATCATTGGCCTTCGATCAGAAGATTCTATGAGTGTTCGACTGTAGATCATTCATTCACACTTCATAGATTATACTAGTGTACCTTGAGAGCCATTGACATTACTGGTGGTTTCTTTCGCATCTATTAACGATTCTCATTATTGACGGTAATTAGATGGTGTCTACGATGTTCAAATTCGGCATGTTCATTCACATGGTTAGACTCGTACTATTGAGTGGTGGTGACGAAGACCCTAGATCTAGTTTCATCCATCTAGGCTTCGTGGAGTTTTCATGACTGATGTACAAATTCATATTGTATGATCATGGCTATATTCATATTATGTATATTCGAGCATGGATCCATGATGTATGTCTAGTGGCCATGACTTTGATTTTTTCAGATGGATTTTTACACATTTCCATACTTAGGTCTAGAGTTATTAATATGCTATATTAAGTATGGGAATGCCTACCTCATAGATGATTTCATTATTATATTGTATTGTGATCCTTGATTGTCTACTTTTAGGTCTCCAACCAATTGATTTATGATCCGGACTTTCGCATGATAAAGCACTTCAACCCTCATACACAGTTTTTGACTTTGCGCTTTATGGGGAAATTTGTTACACGTCATTTTGTCACCATTAGGAAAATGACCCCAAATCCGAATCACTCGCTATATGAAGAACCCTTCTTAGTAATCCCCTACAAAGTCGGAAGAAAAACCATTCTAAAGATCCCAAGAATCCTAGATTACATTGCTTAAAAACCTTAATTTTAAGCAGTGTCGCACCTTTCCTAGACACAAACTGTGACACTGTAGGTTAAGTCATTGAAACTTGCACAGAGTGACGCATTGTTCTCCATTACAAAGTGTGACACCCTTTCAACACGGGTAAACATAAAAAAAGTAAAGTCTAGAACCTTGTTGAGGTATCTTCCCTCAACCAACTAGACCTCGAGCTCTTACCTCTTTGGACCTCATCCAAAGAATGATGGATCTCATCCCACTTATCATGGAACCAATCCCCTCTAACTTTGGATCTCATACCTTAGAATATGGATCTCCAACCTCTTCTCCTCTCCTATAAGCAGACTAAAGGAGTAGGGGTTGACTTTTGAAGTGCCCTTATGCTGTGAAATTGAATAGTGAAGGCTTATCATTGCAAGAGGAAGGATTTGAGATTTCTTGGGAGATAGCTTATGACATCAAGGCCAAAATGATTTTGATCTTGTCTTCCCATTGTTAATACAAAGTGCATTATTTTTCACATACAATGTGTTCAATGTTTGCATATATATAATAATAAAAAATCCTTGATCTTTTGGTTAGAAATAACTTGAATTCATTTATATATTGTATGCTTTGATCTTGTGTTGTTTCTTTCATTGCAAATTCCATTTCAGGTATTGAAAGTGGAGTAGGATCTCAAGTAAACAAAGGATTGAAGACTTATTTCGACCGTCAGGTTAGTTTACCTCTGAATGATTCAAGTATTTTCTGGAGAAGAATTAGTGTATTTTGTCTTGATTGTTACTAGGCTTGGTTTCCAAGCCTAGGGATATCTTGTTCTGCCCACAAAATGAGATTCATCTGGATAACACAACTTCCCCTTTCTTGAAGTACTATGCTCTGAAAGGTGCAACTCTAGGTTCCCAACCCTAGCTATAAACCGATCATAAATATTTAAAAATTCCTTAGCCATTGCATTGTTACATCCTTGAAATTTGTAGAAAAACATTATCCACTATGCTTTTGAAGCAAATTAAGGGTTTCCTCACTCTGTTTATGAACTTCAATTATCAATGGCTCATACCTTATAGACATGGTTGAATGATTTAATAACACTATAGATATTAACAAAATTCAGCCAAATGTAAAATGAAGTATGTGTTTGAATTAGGTATGTGATATGCTTAACATGCTAACTTTGTTTTATTAGCACTTTGAATAATAAAATTCAAAGCATACCTGAGATCCTTAACTAAAAAAACAAACAAACAAACAAAACAAATTAACTCTGCAACTTTTACTTTATAACTCGGTGACACTATGATTTTATGGTTCTATATAACCCCTATGTTCGTACTCTTTGAAACCCTACATTTGGAAAATTTTCACTTGAAGCTTGAAATTTCTTGCTATAGTTTTTATAAGTCTATTAAAAAATACTTGCCACTTAGCGTTGCAGTTCGATACAGTTCTTTGATACCTCTGTTAGCTCAATGCACGACCTTTTATTTGTAGACTTATCTACAAAATTCCTAAGCAAAATACTTGAGCATTTTCAAATTTCTGAGTGTAGAAGAAATGAATTCTAACTACAAATTACTTTTATGGATTTGGCAAAGAAACGATGGTCAACTAAAACTATTGTGTCCATTAGTGATTTATCTTGAAAATCATTCGTTGCCTCGTGTTTGAATCTACCTCTCAACCATTTCAACACACATCTTCCTTCAATTTTCATTCGGTCACACAATCCCTTGAGTTTTAAATCAGATTTTAGGAGCAAAAATTGGTTTAAATGTTACGAGGATACAACTATTCCTAACACACATTTATCTCATAGCTTGGATGATAATTCATACACTAAAATTAAGTGTAAACTTAGACTTTGTTGCATTTAAATGACTTGTGGATTCAAGATGGCTTACTTGATACTTCGACAAGCTTCAAAGCTCTTCTCTTGGCACCATTAACCCTCGTATCACTGATTATAAATATCTTTAGAATGATTTCTTTCATTTCGTAAACAAGTTCATTCAAATTCAAAATTTGGTTTGAAATGTGAGCGTAAAGGGTGGATTTTAAAGCACGTCGTTTCAAAACTTTGAACAATGATAACTTTGTCTTCTCAACACAGATTTCCATTTGAACTCAGCTTGAATAAGACAAAACTTTATGACACACAACACTTCCTTTAACTTGTTTTCATCATTGTTGTAGGTGGAAACACTTTAGTATTTTTCAAAATTTGAGCAAGTATTTTTATACAACGTTCTTTGTATGACTTATAAAATGATAATTTCATTTCATCAAACCTTTGTTCATACAATATTCCTCCATTTCAAAACAAGGATATTGATTTAATGAGAATTTTTCTAGCGCTTATGTACTCCAGTAAGCTATCATTTTTATTGAAAATCACATTTTCATTGCCATCAAAGCAATCTTGTAGGTCACATTTTTATTACCATCAGAGGAGTCTTTTATCATTTTTATGGACATTGTTATGAAGTATCTCTACTTCAAGACATAGTATTTCCTTTAACATCATGCAGAGTATCATTCCTTTTTGAAAACAAGGTGTTGTCCTCAAAATCAAAGCATTTTTCTTCTTGAAAGGAAGATATTTTCCACTTTAAAAATAGGGCACCATTCCCTTTTCAAAACAATACATTTTTCTTCTCGTAAACTAGGTATTCCCTTATAACTTATATTGCACTATACCTTGTCAAATTTGAAGACTACCACTTCTTTTAAAAACAAAGCATTTCCATGATCTCTTATTTATTAAAAATCATAGCATCATTTTTATCAATTTTAGAGACCTTATTTATCTCAAAATTAGAGTACCTTTGTGTTTCAAAATTAGATAAACTTGTGTTTTCAAAACTTAGCATACTTCTTCTCAAAGACTAGAGAGTATATTTATGTTCCCCAAAATAAAGTATTATTTCTCAAGAATGAACATAGCATACTTATAGTCTTCAAAACAAAATCTCCTTGTAGGCTTAAAAAATAAATGGAGCATTCGTCATTGAGATCTATCTTTGAAGTTGCCACTTCTCATATCATATTTAG
Organism: Pinus tabuliformis; assembly: GCA_031772625.1. NCBI lineage: Eukaryota > Viridiplantae > Streptophyta > Pinopsida > Pinales > Pinaceae > Pinus > Pinus tabuliformis. Next base: position 318,067,585 of record CM062811.1, read on the forward strand.
TGCATTTTTATGATATAGTCATGTAGATTTATTTTGAACTCGTTTCCTTATAATGAGAGGATAGTGTAGAATTACTTCATGACTATCAAATTCAAGATATCCATAATGATTTGCCTTCCCACAAATTTGGATGACCTATAAAGAAAATTAGGATTTTTGAAGGTGGAATGTTCAATATTTATAAATCTAGGCTAGGAATGTAAGAAAATTAGACTAGGATAAGTTTGTAAAGTAGGAAAAATAAAAACTATAATGGCAAATGATATAATAACATGTGAGTAGGATGTAGTATTGGCTTTTGAAGTTTGAAAAAATTTTAGGTTTTTAACCATCAAAATTTTTGAATAGTGGCATGCAAAGGGTATTTTTATCGTAATTCTCTTAAATGAATTTTGTAATAAATTTGGAAGCATTAAGAATAAACCTTACCAACTTTTATTCACCTTCTTTAATGTTATAGTTGTCCTTCTTTCCTTAGCTTATACCGAAGCAGTTTTACCTTCAGATTCTTACTCTTAAATTTGAGTACCCTTTCTTTGATGAAGCTTCAAATCCACTTCTTCCAGTTGTTCATTCTCTTCCTTCAACTACTCAACTTCTTTTATCAAAGCTAGATTTTGTTTTGAAAGTATTTCATTCTAGGCTTTGAAATTTGGAGGTATAATGCCTATGATTTCTCCAAAAGTTGTAATATCACTAAGCATAGGAAGCAAACCCATAGCTCAAGATCAAAATTTAATGGTGCAACCTATATTGTTGAATTGTTTTCTTTGATTGTTGTTGTTGTAGATGAACTAACTTACAATTGATGATTTATTTGTCTTTAGTAGTGTTGATTTTGCCTTTTGCTGGAGATTTGAAATAATTTGGCCATCTTGATTAGGCCATTTGCAAAAAATTTCAATGATGGAAGTAGTTGCCTTGGAGATTAATAGAATGTTGATAACACATCTATAGTAGAACAATATTAGAACCTATGGATTTGAAGATAGTAATGCATACAAATCATATATAGAACATTATCTTGAACTTATATACAATCTCTGAAAGTAAAGGTTTGTACAAGAATTTGAAAAAAAATTCGTGAGGTATTCCCCTCAGATTATCATCTAATTGTCCTTAGAGAGAACTTACAACTTTGAAACAAAAACCATAAGATGGATCTTTTTATACGAAATTTTCATCATCCAATTGCTTGGTCTTACGATAAAAATTCAAATTAAGGTTGTGCCACGAACCTATATTTTCACAACTAAACTTTTTATTATTTTATTATTTATTTTTTTACTTTTTTAATTTTTATGGGAAAAGTAAATTTCTCGATGGAGGAGAGATAGGAGTATCGTTTCCAGTACCGACAACTTGCATCTCGACTTGCTAAAATATTATGGAAATAAAGTCTTCATGGATGGGGGGTTTGTTGTAGAGCTTCAGTCTGTGGTCATTAACCACAAACAAGACTCCTTCCTCATCAATTGTCTTTATCTTGATTGATCCAGTGTCGAACACTTCCTCTACATCATATGGACCAAACCTATGAGTGATGATTTTTCCCTTGAAGTCTTTAAATTTGGAAACAAAGAGCAAATCCCAATCACCAACTTTAAACTCCTCATTTCTAATGAATTTGTTGTACCATGTTGATCTTTGATATTGGATTATCATATTACATTGCAATGCATCTTGTCTGCTTTCATTTAATGGGTTTAATTTCATGACTTACTTTTGAGCTTCTCATAAATCTAACCCTAGTTCTATTGCTAATATGTATGTTTTGACTTGGAATTCAATAGGAAGGATAATTTTGCTTACTAAATAACAGTTCATAAGGAGTAAAACCAGTAGAACTTTTCCAAGTTGTTCTACATGCCCATAAAACCTCTTGGAGTCCATCTGCCCATCCTTCTTATGCACTTGGACTATCTTATTCATAATTGTTTGTAGAATTTTGTTTGTTATCTGTACTTGGCCATTGGCTTGCAAGTAGTAAGGAGTGGATCTCCTATGCTTGATCTTGTATTTCACCACTACTTCTTATACTAATTTGGAGGTGAACTATGCTCCTTGGTCAATGACAATTTCTTAAGGGACTCTGGATCTGACAAAGATGTCCTCAAAGAGAAAATTGACCACTAATTGCCTAAAAACTCTTGATAATGCTTTAGCTTCTGCCCATTTGGTAACATAGTCAATACCAACAAGAATTTATGTCTTTCCTTTTGATGTAGGGTTGATTAGACCAACGAAATTGAGAGCCTATTTTTCAAATGGTTCAGAACTTGTGATTGCAATGGCATTTTGTCATATGTCATTGATTAGTCCATCCTTTGATAGCTATCACAACTTCAAACATATTATTTTACATCTTAGAACAGGGATGGCTAATAGTATCCTTAATTAAGTATTTTATATGTGGTTCTTTTGCCTATAAAATTCGCACCACATGGTTCTGTTGATGGTGTTGGACCCACCAACATGTCAGGGGATCTCCCCGGTAAGAAGTCCCAAGTAGACCTCAGACCGTTTGGTGTAGGAGTCCCAGCAGTGGGTCGTATGGTATCGCCTTGACCGCAGTTTCGCACAAAGGCGAGTAAGATGTCCCTGTTGGTAGCAAGGGTGTGACGGCTGCGGCGAGTCAAGGAAGGTGCATGAATAATTCTAACACACGGAAAGTGGGGTGAGTGCGCCCCTTGGAAACTTGTAATAGTACATGGATTGGATGGGAACACACAAACAAAGATGCATCACAAGCTGGAAAACAAGTTAGCAAGAAAACCAAAGTGATGGTTAAACCAATCAGCGCATTTCAGTAAGACTCATACATACTTATACAGAATAGTCCATACATGCATGCGTAAGCAAACAAATACATATATCATTTAGAGTAAACAAGATAGCTAGAATACAATACGACATATGCATGAAACTCGTTGGCTCTGTTATATTAAGAAGTGTAAGTTCCAGTCATACAATACATCCATGTCCAACCACTAGTTCCGATAGCAGAACGTTAGAGTCACAACCGCTTGCTCCTCCAAAGAGATATACTAGCTTTGCATAATGGAGAAGCCAAGGCTCGTTACAATACTATCCAAGTTTTCTCTAAGATACTCCTATTGGAAGCTTGGCTGACCAAAAGCCTCTACAATGAGTTATGAGGGACTATATATAGAAAAAGGTGGGGTGGCCCTTGGCATTCCCCTCTGTGACAGTTCATCTACCCTCGTGACTCTTCATCTACTCTATGAGTGTTACATCGAACTATCGACACTTGAACTTACACTTGACAATACATTACATACAATCTGCACATGTACCCATGGGAGACAAAATAGGCTTGAGAAAGCCATGCAATACATCACTATGACTCGGACAACTATTGGAAGACTAGCTCTTTGACATCCTCATGGTGGTTGACAGTAGCGAATTGATGCCAAGCTCAGTATTCTGCGATGGTGTCTGTGTACTCTAAGGTGACATCCTTCTGGAAACAAACTCTTGCCTCCATAACATCCAGGTACACTATTCGGGCTCCTTTGTCCAACTCATCTGATAGCATGCACATCATTGTCTTGAGTGCGGTCAGACCAGCAACATACTTGTGCATGGTGTCTGCAGTGATCACCAACTCTGGGATGGTGGCTATGCACATCATGTAGAAAATCCTGTAGATTCACAAGCTCATTTAATCTACTAAAACACGAGACAAGAATCTAGTTTTAATCTTTATAGTGGAAGCCCATAAACATCGAGCAAACAATAATCAATAGAGGAAGAGAATCAAAGGCACATAACACAATAAATATTCGGGGAAAGCCACAACTCAAAACCCCACTACCTATTTTGTATTAATTAGGAAAATCAAGATGAAATTACAATGCTTGCTCTCTCTAGAACAATCCCAACACTCAGCAAATTCATTCTCCAACTCATAAGCAAGCTCAAGGCCAAAGCTTAGCCAATTCACAAGCTCTCCGAGTCTCTATTCCAATGTGTAACTCCTATGAAGGATAGCTTGTATTTAAAGGGAAATAAAGCCTATAAAAATAGCACAATCCCTCAAGGATCAGTTCCTGATTGCATGCACTGTCAGTGCAACTCATAAAAATCTAAAACAAATAGTACATTGTCCTTGCACTCTAGTCTCAACTGGGTCTTTCTCAGAATCAACATGCATGAGTTTCTGATGGTGGAATCTTCAGTTAACTAGAGTAGCACTAATTAGGTCACTAGTGTCCCAACTGACTGTTTACTCACTATTAGTTCCTGAAACTGATTGGAACTAATTTAATTGGACTTAACTCAATAAACTAAGTTAACTAATTACAACTCATTCATAACTCATCCTTAACTCCTATAAGTTAGGGAGAACATATACATGTCTTCTAAAAGACTTCCAATTCGAATTTCCTAAATTAATTAAGTTAATTAAACTTAATTAATTATTTTCAAATTGCTATGAGAAAAGAATTCTATTTTAATTCACAGTTTAATTCAAGGACAAATTAAACTGGAATTTCTTGTTGCCATTTCTCAACACTCCCTCTCAATAAGAAAGGGATTATCCACTACCTTGATCCTGTCTCTGTGAAACTTGAATTTGCATTTTGGCAATGCCTTTGTCAAGATGTTAGCATCTTGCTCCTCTGTGGGAATGTAATCTAACAACATGATCCACCTCAATACACAATCTCTGAGATGATGATACCGGATATCTATATGCTTGGACCGATCATGAAAAACTGGATTTTCAAAGAGTTTGATACAACTCTAATTATCACAATAAATCACTGTCGGATCCATCTGCTGATCAAACAAACCAACCAGGATCTTCCTCATCCAGATAGCCTCACATGCTGCTTGACTTGCAACCGTGTACTTGCCTCTGCCGAACTGAGTGCAAACGATTTTTGTTTCTTGTTGTACCAAGAACTGCAGTTGACCCAATACTAAAGATCCCTCCTGATGTGCTCTTCTTGTCAGATGGACTCCCCACCCAATCTTCATCGGTGAAGCCTTGAAGCTTCACTCCCTCTGTTCGTCTGTACCACAACCCAAACTGAGTAGTGCCTTTGAGGCATCTCAATACATGCTTTGTCACCTTCTAATACAACTTGGTAGGCCTAACCATCGCTTGACTAAGCTGGTTAACTGCATAACACATATTCGGTCGTGTGTTCACCAAGTACATTAGTGAACCCACAAGCTGCCTGTAAACAGTAGCTTCCACTACTTCCACTGAAGTAGCATCCTCCTTCCTCCAGTTACCAGCTAGATGAGTCTCCATGGGTTTACTGCTCTCCATGCGGAATCTCCTGAGTATCTCGTTGGCATACATGCCTTGAGAAACAAACAACTCCCCATCTCCCTTCCATACCTCCATGCTAAGAAAGTAATGCATGAGCCCCATGTCCTTCATCTCAAACTCTCTTGCAAGGTCCTCCTTGAAAGATTTGATGAGCTTCTCATCACCTGTCAGTATGAGATCATCTGCATAAAGTATAATGATCAAAAGCTCACCTTCCACCGCTATGTGATACAGGTTCACATCTGCTTCACTCTTCGAGAAGCCCAACCCAGTGAAGTAGCTATCTATCCTGGTGTACCAAGCACGGGGTGCTTTCTTCAGCGTATACAACGCTCTCTTGAGTCAGCACACATGTGACTAACGGTCCAAGGTTTCAAAACCTTTGGGCTGCTCAATGTACACCTCTTCCTCAATCATGCCATTAAGGAAGGCAATCTTCACATCCATCTGATCGATACTCCAACCCATCTATGCAGATAGTGCCAAAATAGATCTGATAGATGAGTACCTTGCAACAGGAGCAAAGGTCTCATCATAGTCAATTCCCTCTACCTATGAAAAGCCACGGGACACAAATATGGCCTTATGCTTCTCCACACTACCATTTGCAGCTTGCTTTACCTTGTAAAGCCAACAGGAGCTCACAACTAAATTGTCCTCCAGTCTCTGGACCACATCCCAAACAGTGTTTTAAACTATGGAGTCATACTCCTCCACCATCGCATCAACCCAAACTGGCTGCTGCACTGCTTCCTAAAAGGAAGATATCTCTATCACAACACATGAACCCATAAGTGCCATGTATCCAGTGTACCTCTCTAGTGACCTCCTTTGTCTATGCTGAGAAGAGGGCGCTCCCACATTCTCCCATGCATCATCCAACAATCTGTCAGCCTCACTAGTGTGTTTTCTTCCCTCTCTCGAAGACTCTTCCTGAGTGGATGTCTCCACTCCTAGAACCTCTGGATGTGGCTTTTCCACATCAATCTGACACTCCTCAACCTTAGGAACTAAAAGTTCCTCCTTCGCATGTAGCTCAAGCTCCCTCTCAAGGGATAATCACATGGCCTTCTCCTCATCAAACTTGACATCCCTACGAACCACTGTCATCCGACTCGTTTGCATGTACACCCAATAGTTGTGAGGAGTATCAATGTACCCCACAAAGATCCCCAACTTTGTTGTTGGCTTAAGCTTCTTCCATGCATCTGTGGTCACATGGAAATAAACCGATGACCCAAAAATCCTTAAGTGACCAACTTCTAGCCTCTTACCAGAATAAGCTTCCTCTAGTGTTTTACTCTCAAGTATCTGATGCAGGCTTCGGTTCTGAACATAAATTGTTGTGTTGCATGCCTTAACCCATAAGTGTAGTGGTAGGCCCTGATCATGCAACATCACCCTTGCTACCCCTACTATGCTCTTGTTCTTCCTTTTGGCAACCCCATTCTGTTAAGGGTTATGAGGTATCGTCAACTCTCGTTTAATCCCTTCCACTACACAGAAGTTCTTAAACTCATTGGAGACATATTCTCCACCATTATCACTCTGTAGAGCTTTAACCCTCTTGCCTGACTCTTTCTTGACCAATGCTTTGAATTCACAGAAAATTGTGAATGTCTGATCCTTTCTCTGCATGAAAAATATCCAACATTTACGAGAATAGTCATCTACAAATATAACATAATACATGTGTTTGGCGGTGGATACTATCGAGAATGGTCCACACACATCTGAATGGACTCTTTCTAGAATAGACTCTGCTCAACTATCTCTATCTCCAAAGGAAGACTTGGTGTATTTTCCCAAAGTACAACCCTTGCATGTATCAACTTTCTCAAGCGTACCTTTGGGAAGAATGATAGAGATTTGTTGCAATATCTTCAAAGCACTATGATGCAAGTTGCCCAATCACCTGTGCCACAACTCGCTGACGTCTCGCTCAACATCTTTTCTGCTTTTGAACTCAAAGCAACAAAATACTCTACCTCTATCTTATAGAGATTCTGAACTAGAATCCCTATCTTCTTTACTTGACCAATAGCTATGTGTCGAAGGAATGCCTTTCCTTTCGAAAATATCACATCATAGCCTCTATCCTCAATCATGGCGACGGATAACAAGTTCTTCGTCAGTTCGGGCACATGCATAACATTCTTCAAGGTGAGTGGAGTTGCATGCTCCCTCTGAAAAGTAATAGTGCCCACACCAGTAACACTATACTTACCATCATCACCCATTTCGATATGCATCTTGAGATCTTTCTCCTCCAGTTCACTAAATAACTCTTTGTCACCAGTCATGTGGAAAGAAGCTCCACTGTCTAAGTACCAAACACTTCCCATCACTGAAGACACCATGCATGCAATGAGGGAAAAGTCCAATTTGAATTGGGAGGCCAAAGCCTCACCCACCACTCATCTTGAGGACTTCTCCTTGGACTTCTTCAATCAAAAATTTGTAGCAAAGTGACCCATCTTGTGACAATGAAAGCATTTAACTTTCGTCATGTCCTTCTTCTTACCTCCATGATAAGAATATAATTTGGAAAAAAAAAAATTACCTGTCCCCTTCCTTGCCTTAATCGCTAAGGCACAATTTTCTTCATCATAAGTCTTTGATGAAGAGCCATCCCTGGTGTTCCTCCTAATCTCATCCTGCATCAAATCTGACCATAACCGTTTCGAATCTGGCAGCTTCTCCTGACCATTAACAAAGTCCTGATAAATATGCAAACTCTTTGGGAGTCCAAGAAGAGAAAGGTTCACCATATCCTCCTCGGAAACTGTGATTCAAACACTTCCAAGTTCATCCCAACATTGAGTGAACCTGGTCAAGTACTTTGGAATCGTCTCACCTTTCTCCATCTTGATTTTACAAAGTTTATCCTTTAGTGCCAACTTCCTTTGATCATTGCTATTCTAATACAAGTCCGTTAATGTTTTCCACATAGCATGTGGAGTTTCCTTGCCATGGAGACTCGAGACAATGTGGTCTCGAACTCCTTCAAGTATTATCCACCTTGCCTTTGCCACACACTTCTTCCATTCGGCCAAGTTCTGTGCATCCATAGTTGCTGGCTTGGGGACTTCTTGATCAATGAATTCCTTCAAGCCATTATCTTCTAGCACAACCTCCATCCTGTCCCTCCAGGATATGAAATTTGAGCTACCTTCCAAGGCATACTCAAGCCTCAACCCATGGAACACCATCTGTCGATCCTGAAATATGTATGAAAATTTGACTTTCACGTATAACCTAGAAACTCAAAACTTCGAAATCTCCTCTAGAGAGCTAATTTTAAATCAACGATATCTCCCTCATCCAAACTCCGATTCAGCCAATTTTTTTTTTAATTTCGGTATATTTTCCCAAGGAATCCAAATTTGTAATTTGTTTCTGAAAATTTTGCACAAAAATTCTCAGAATTTCTCTGCAAACTCTTGGCCCAAAAAATAATCTTACTCTGATACCATGTAGAAAAACTTATAGATTCACAAGCTTATGTAATCTAATAAAACAAGAGACAAGAATCTACTTCTACTCTTTACAGAAGAAGCCCATAAACATCGAGCAAACAATAATCAATAGAGGAAGAGAATCAAAGGCACATAACACAATAAATATCTAGGGAAAGCCACAGCTCAAAACCCCACTATCTATTTTGTATTAATTAGGAAAATCAAGATGAAATTACAATGCTTGTTCTCTCTAGAACAATCCCAACACTCAACAAATTCAATCTCCAACTCATAAGCAAGCTCAAGGCCAAAGCTTAGCCAATTCACAAGCTCTCCAAGTCTCTATTCCAATGTGTAATTCCTATGAAGGATAGATTGTATTTAAAGGGAAATAAAGCCTATAAAAATAGCGCAATCCCTCAAGGATCAGTTCCTGATTGCATGCACTGTCAATGCAACTCAGAAAAATCTAAAACAAATAGTACATTGTCCATGCACTCTAGTCTCAACTGGGTCTTTCTCAAAATCAACACGCATGAGTTTCTGACGGTGGAATCTTCAGTTAACTAGAGTAACACTAATTAGGTCACTAGTGTCCCAACTGACTGTTTACTCACTATTAGTTCCTGAAACTGATTGGAAATAATTTAACTGGACTTAACTCAATAAACTAAGTTAATTAATTACAAATCATTCATAACTCATCCTTAACTCCTATAAGTTAGGGGGAACATATACATGTCTTCTAAAATACTTCTAATTTGAATTTCCTAAATTAATTAAGTTAATTAAACTTAATTAATTATTTCATATTGCTATGAGAAAAGAATTCTATTTTAATTCATAGTTTAATTCAAGGACAAATTAAACTGGAATTTCTTGTTGCCATTTCTCAACACATCAACTCGTCAAAGTATGATTCAAGCTCCAGTCGGACATGTGCCTTTGTCTTCACCTGGGTGAGTGTCCCAATAAACGGGATTGCATGTACACGCACAACAACATCCATACTCCTGAATACCCGTGCATAGGAAGCCTGTAGACTAGTGATGAGCTGCGAGAGATCTTCATAGTTTCGAATCTAACTTTGGATGCGTGCCTTTAGCTCGACCACTTTGGGCTTCATCATCTTAGGTAAGTGTAATGGGGCTCCCTTGTATCTCATTGTCCATGTTTGCATGTAATAAAAAACAACATGCACGTTCGATAAGATACGTGCTCTCCTTGCACATCGCTAGTGCCAATCTTTGAGATGGACAACTACCTTATGCACGGTACCAAACTTGGAATACAACACTCACATGACTGTGTCAAGGGACAATACTTCATCTAGTATTGCTTTCTTCAACTCTGATTGGGCAGATGTTGTAACCAATTCTCCTCCCTTCTTGGTCGTTTGTAGCTCCTTAGCCATTTACTCGTTCTTAGCTATCAGGAAGCGAACACTCGAGCTAGTGGCCTCAGCATATGCTCTGGTAACATCAGCCAATGCTGCTAGATGTTTGTGCACGTCAGATATGATCACTCATTCCTCAAACTGCGTAGGAGATTTGTGATCATCCGGAGTCGATTCTCTACGAGCTTGCACAACTCTATGTTGAGACTCATCGAATGAGATGTTGTGCATTTCTCCCTCCAGATTGTCTCCAAGGATCTCAGTGTCTCCATGGTCGCTCGGGACTTGCTCTGCTTCTAGATCCAATGAAGTTGGTGGGTCGACCTCTCGGTGGTGAGGTATGAGGTCGATGTCTTGCTCTAACTCCTGTTGCTCCATGTATGTATCCATCTGCTCAAGTGCTTGCTCAATCTATTAAGTAAAGTCCTGATCCTGCGATGGCTCACCCTGTCTACTTGATGCAAACTGTTTGGATGAGTCGACTACTTGTATTGGCACAGTTTCATCTGTCTATACATGTTGCACCCCCTGCTGTACTTGTTCCTGTTACGCTTCCTTCTCATGTCTGTGCAGCTCTTGTTCCTTCTGGAGTTGCTCCTTCAACTCATGCAACTCCTTCTTTGTTTCCTCCATTCTCCATTTGTCTCTCTGTCTTTATGCGTTCCTCTTGTCTCGTTGTTGCCTCTTCACCTTTATTGCCAAAGCCCCTTTCTGCACAAGTGGGTCTGCTTAGAACTTGCAACTTTGTTCCTCCTCCATGCTGTCGACAATCTTCCTCTTGCCCTTGTCGCGCACTGATATGTTTACCTCTACTTTTTCTACCGTTGATGCTCTCCGGGATGTTGCTTCGCTAACCATTCCACAGCGAGCTCGACCTGTTCATTGGGTCCAGAGAAGTTGTGACAATATCTCCATGGGTCCTCCTCCACCCAATGGCATGCCCTGTGGATTCAAGTAAACTGTACTCTTGCATAGCAGTCTTTCACAAGACAATGTGGGTCATACGGGTTGTAATTTCGAGCGTCGAATGAATATTTCGTCATATCCTCTGCTTCGGCATCCGCATGCTTGAAATTTCGTATCTCATATAACCCGATCCGCAACGGAAGAGTGGGCCAAGTTGCCTTCTTCTTCCGATGCAGCCTAGCTGACAATCTTGCCGAGATGTGGTATGATACTTCCTGCATGTCGTGCTTGTCCAAGGAAAATTTCGATAGAATAGGCGGAGGCTTCTCCGCGCTGAACATTCGTATGAAGGTGTCGGATGGTGAGGCATACCAATCTGCTATATCAAGCATTTCCTCCATTGTTGCCTTCGACATGTAAGGTGGATCCTGTTGAAATAGCATCTTGTACACCGGGGTGACAAAAATGATCAAATAGTTGTGTGATAACTCTTCTGAAGTTGCATTTGGACTACATCTTACAATAAGTTTTCACAAGGTCTCTGCCAATGTCCATTCCTGCTTCAAGCCCAGGAACTCTTAACGGGCGCAGATTGCATCCAAGTAGATTTATGCCTACTGACCTTTGGGTGGTTGTCGAGCTCTTGTTACCTGTTCCTTCAGCTGATGAGCCAACATGTCAGACCAGTTGCATGCTTTGCCTTCTAAAGCCATTTGGTCCAAAGCGATCAACCAACTTTGCGGGAAGGTTTCCGTGCTCTCTTGGCCATCCAAGCGACATGAAAAGATGATTAAGTATTGATACGCCTTCCGAAGTATCTTCATCTTGTATACTTGATTAGGTGTCGTCCTGAATTTGGCTAGCTCCTTCATCCAGTTCTTCAGGATATCTGTGGAGTTGGCATTACTGCTGGGTATGCTGAAGGGTGTCTCCATGATGATCACGGGCTTCGACATCTGATACTTCAGTTCATAATCATGTGCCCTGAAGGTAGAAATCTCTGTCCCGTTGACACTACTCAATGTCATCGTCTCGGGATTAGTGTGAGAGATGATCAAATGTATCATGTTCGTGCATGGGAGCACGGGATACCTGCATGCAATCTGGTACAAGCCAGACTTGTGGATGTTCACATAGACTTAGCAGTCTTCGAGATCTTCCTCAAATGTGCTTGCAAATGCATCATTGATCTCTTGCCATTTCAACTTGATGTCCTTGTCTGCAATCAGCTTGGTGTCTTCATAGATCGGCAAACTTGTAGACACTCACTCGACTGCTGCTCCAGTTTCACTTCCATCAGTGTCCTTTAATCCTGCACCCTTGGAGGCCATTGATCCTGAACTACTGAGAGGTGGACAAACACTTGCTAGATCTGGAGACATAGTGACATGCATGGCAATAAATTTGTCAGCTAAAAGCAAAGCAAACTTGAGGAACGACATGCAACATACCCGAGGATTGACTGGCAAGGATTGCGCAATTTTTCCTAGGAGGTCGGGAGACCGGCTGCCAGAACTACGCAAAAGGCAGTCTAGGTTGTCTGGAGGCTGGCTAGCTACTGGAATTGCGCAATGCACAATCCAGACTGGCCTGCTGGATGCTAGAAGTGCACAATGCACAATCCAGACTGGCCTGCTAGTTGCTGGAATTGCGCACTGCGCAATTTCTGTTGGCAATGGTTGCAGGGCCAGTGACTGCATTGCACAATTTTCTAGGTCAGCAGTCACTGCCTCCCAGAATTGCGCGATGCAAGACTGGAGGATAGTCACTGGGTAAAAATGCGCATTTTCTGAGAGGAAGGCAAAGCCTTCCCTCTCAGGATTGCACAATGTTGCCTTGGTGAGGCAGAGTCCAGGCCAAGGTTGCCTAGACCCGCCGACAGGCAACTGAAAGAAAATGTGAATGTGAATGCATGGTGAACCTGAGTGTAAGCAAGAGTGAATGATCATGCATGCAAACAGTGAATGAAAGATTTAGAAAATGGAACAACAAGCATGTGTGAGAAGCGAGTCGCCGAATCAATGACCATTCGTGAAAAACAGTGTCATGCATGCGATAGCAGTGAGATGCTAACGAAAACTGAAATGGTGCTAGTACAAGCTAATATGCATGAAAACGACATCAAGTGTGCACAAAAATCAAGCAAACAACACTCACACAAGCCAAAACACAAAAAGAGACAGAAATGCTGCAAAAGACAAGTTAAAAGGACTTACCCAAAAATAGTTGAGCTAGATGTGTTATGGGATGTCAAAGCTCCCAGATCGATGTGAATAAGTGAGCTATGAAGTGTCAAATAAATAAGTTTGAGGCTCATGACGCACATGCCACAAATCTAGGAAAAAGTGACACTTGGATGAAAGATTCTAAAACGATCTTTGCATGTAACCTCCAGCTGCTAAAAATAGATCCCTAAAATCTAGGGATGCTTTTTGCTATTTCAGGAAAAAGTAGCCCATGCATGCAAGTCAATTTTTCTCGGTCCCAGGTGGAATCGGTAAACCCAATGGCACATGCAACAACCCACTTGACTGAGGGGAAAATTTGCGCATTTCTGGGAGGGAGTTGGGCTGGCTGCCCAAAGGATTGCACAATTTTTGGGTTAAGCAGCTGACTACTACCCAGAATTACACAATTTATGGGCTTAGCAGTCCTGTTGGGACAAATTGCGCAATTTTTCCAATGAAAGTTGATAGGCAGAATTGCATAATTTTGGAGCCCAGCAGGTTGCCATACAAGATTGCGCAATTCTTGGAGGGAAGGTTGGTTCCCCTCCAGAATTGCACAATTTCTTGAGGGAGATGCTCTGCCTGCAACTGGACCAAGTCCAGAGAAACAGCCTGTGAGGGGGATGCATCAAGCTATTGTGCACAGGCTAGCAATCTGCTATAAAATCATTGAAGGTTGTGTACTTGATAGTGCAAGACATGCTGCTGAGGATGGTTGGTAGGGAGGCTCCAAAACGAAGCTAAGGAAAAATTTTGGATGGTGGTTGTAGTCGCTACAACAGGTTCATTATGACAAGATTTTAAGATATTAATATTTCATCTTCTCTGACACATTGTCTAATAATAAAATCAAGTATTGTATATAAAAGTTTTCCTTTAATCCAACTATAACTAGCAGTTTGCTTGATTTTTTTATTTTTCTCTTTTGAAGTAAAGTGAGGAGGTAACTTTCTTAAAGACGAATAATTTGCCACATCAGCAAACCACAGTGTTTTAATTGATATAACAATAAACTTTCATTTGGAAAATAATAAAAACCTAGAACAATCTCACCAGGGTTGTTAAGGCATGAGAGAAAGTCTGCCACTTGATTTTCCCTTCCGGGATGATCTATGATAGTGATGCTAAAATCTTACAACAACAACAACCACTGTGTAACCTTGCAATTATTAATTGGTTTATTCATTAAATATTCAATTGAAAAATGGTTTGTATGGATAAAGACTTTGTAACCACTAACATAGTGTCGAAATTTGTTTATCGCATGGATAATTGCAAAAAAAAAATTTGTGAGTAATAATATAATTGAGCTCGGTAGAGCTTACTTTTTAATTGATGAAGATTCCCCTATTGTTGTATCAAATTCGTTTATAGAGATGTGAAATGGAAAACACCAATTGGCCCCTCTTAAGACTAGTGTTGTGGATAATTTTATTTTTTAATTGTTTCAAAAGTAGTTTGACATTTAACATTCCAGTAAAATTCTATGTCCTTAGTTAGCAATTTAAACATTAGCAAAGTTATCTTACTAAAATTTTCTATGAATCTACAATAATACCCTACACAACCCATAAAACTTTGAACTTCTTGTTGATTGGATGGACTAGACAAGTTAACAATGACTTCAATTTTGGTTGGATCTACAGTCATTCCTGCAACAGATATATGGTGTCCCAAAACAATTCCTTCTACTAATAACATAAAACATTTCTCATTACTAAGGGCCATATTAGTTTATATACATGTTTTTATAACTTTTTCAAGATTAACCAAAGATTCTTCCAAAGTATTGCCATATAAAAAAAACATCCATATAAATTTCAACGCATTCACGAATTAAATCAACAAAGATAGCTAGGACTACTCTTTGGAATGTAGTTGGTGCATTACATAGACCAAAGGGTGATACCTTGTAGGCATATGTTCCCCAAGGACATCTGAAAGTGGTTTTGTCGAGACCTTCTAAAGTTATGTTTATTTGATTGTAGCCATCCAAGAAAGAAAGTGATTTCTTTTCAGCTAAGGTATCTAAGACTTGATCAATGAATGGTAATGGGAAATGATATTTAAAGGTATATTTGTTTAATTCTTTGTAATATACGCATACCTAACATTTTCCATTTTTCCTGGGCACCACAATTAAGTGAGAAACCCACTAATTCCCAAAGATAGGATAGATGAAGTCTACCTTTAGTAACTTTTGAAGTTCTTCCTTTACTATGTCCTTCGACGTTGGATTCACCCATCATTGAGGCTATCTTATAGGTCTTGCATTCTCTTCTATATAAATATGATGAGTACATCTACTAGGATGAATTCCTTGCATATTTGTGTAATCCCAAGAAAATGCTTTGGGATATTTTTTTAACATTTGAATTAACTGGTTTTCTTTATATGCTTCCAATGTGGAAGTGATATTTACAACCTTTTCTAGTTCAATTTCAATAGTTCTAGTATTTGAATTTGCCTTTGAGTTTACAGGAAAAAAATGTTTGGAATAAAGATTGTAAGGAATTTGTTGTACAATCTTCTTGAAAATTTTGTTCCAAAAGATGGCTTGTAGCCATATACTGTTCTCAATTGTTTTGCAAATATCAGGATAGAAATGAAATAACATAACAAATTTTCATTTGATGTATCCCCAAAAGAAATAACATGATTGATAGTAAACACTTGTTGAATTATTTCCTCTTTTGAGTTAGTTTGTTCAAGCCATAATAATTGCTCTAATTCATTTAATGTTTTGGCATGGGGATATAATATCATTTGCTTACTTTCATTTCCCTTTGAAATTGTTATTTTTCTTGATCTACAATTGATGAATGTCGTCGATTGTATCTAGCCATGGTCTTCTAAAGATGAGGGGATGTCCACCTAAATTGGATTTAGGTTGTAGAACTAAGAATTCCACTCGATATTCCCAAGAATATAAGGATACTATTAAATCTTCTATTACACCTTTTGGCTTAATCCTTGATCTATAAACTAGTTCAATTATTGTAGGTGTTGGTCGAAGATTGCGTAAATCCAAGCATTTCATTGTGTCTAATGTCATTACATTGATTATTGTAGCTGTGTCAATCGACATATTTGGTATTGAGAGATTTTCAATCATAATTGTAACCCTAGGAATTCTTGGATCAACATACTATTTGTTTCAATTGATTTTAACATTAGGCTGGCTAAATTATCAATGACATGTATTGTTGTTGGACCTTTCTTTCTCTTTGATTTCTTAAAACACGGCTCCTTGATTGTTTTTGCATGAATTAGGGTTTCTTTAATAACTTGAAACAAAGGAATTTTAACAAATAAATTATATAAGGGTTCTAAAAAATCATGTTCAAGAGGGATCATTGGATTTTCTATAATCAACCTCTCTAGAAAAAGAGATAATTTAGCTACTAATGATTGATTCTGATGAGTTTCTAAGTTTTTGTGTGTTTCTATATTTTTGTATTTTTCTATGCTTTTAAATGTGCTAGTTTTATTTGGAATTTTTTCAATCTCTTCTACTTGTTCTTCTATAATAACAAAAGATTATTTTTTTAAGACCTTTCTTGAAGTTAAGTGGATATTATCAATATAAACAATTGCATAAGTAGGAAGTGTTCCTTCCTCTATATTATACACATATTTTTCCACTTTAGTATTAATATTTTCCATTGGTTGGGCTAGTAATTGTGTACATCTAAGTTCAGGTTGGTTAGAAGGCAATTGAAGTTGCTAAGGTTGGGATATTTGTGGTATGGAAAGTTGTTGTTGAACATAGGGATTTTGAGGTTGTTGTTGGAATGAATTTTGAGGATATAATGGTTGATAAGGCTATTAATAAGGTTGTTGGAAATTATATGGAGGTTGGTTTCCATACGCTTTTCCTCGCCAACCTTGTTGATAAGGTTGGTTTGGAGGTTGCTAAGGAGACCAAGCCTACCAAGGCATTAGAGCATTCCATGTACTATGTACAAGATATGATGCTGAGGAAATTGTGAAGTTGGGTCCTGAGACATACTTGTAGGTAGAGGCTACCAAGGCCTTCTTGGTGGTGCAACATAATAAAACTATTATGTTGTTTCACCTTCTTTCCTATAGGTTTCAATCAAAGTCTAAGCCTCATCAAATTGAAACTTGTCTTTATAAAAAAAGACAGTCCACTTTAGAACCTTTGAGTCTTCACTTTCTCCTCCTTGATCAAGCCCACATACCTCAGCAACTCCAAGAACATTCTTTCATATTCCGCCATGATCATGCTTCCCAATTCGATTTCAAAGAACTCTTGCATCTTCCTATCATAGTAGTGCTATAAAAGATACTACTAATAGAAATTTCTAGAACTACTTCCAAGAAATTAATTTCTCATCAATGTGCTTGAGTTTCTTCAACTAGTACCACCACATAGAGGCTTTTCCTTACAAATTATATATGACTATTATGGTTCTCAAGTTAGATGAGTAGTTATGCAATTCAAAATACTTTCTGATTCTAAGAAACCAAGTCTCGATATCATTTCCCCTTATATTTTTACCATCAAAGGTAGGTGTCTTAAGCTCCATAAGCTCACCTTGTAAACTATCAAACTCATATCTTCTTCTATGATGTCTAACATTAGAGACATATGAGATACTCTTTAACTCTTCAGATGCATACATTTTCCCAAATGAATGAGTGGGTGAGTGATAATATATTTGAGCTATGCTAATAATTCTCAAGTGCCTAGATCTGCTATAGTCATTCCTCCTTGAATGAGGTTGATCTTCTTCATCGTTTCTCAAGCCTGACCCATTCTTTATTTTTCCTTGGAATTTGTTTAAGCTCTACAATAGTTGAGTGTTTATATAATTTTTCTCCTCTTGTGCTCCAATTATTCTTTAATTGTTAGCCTTGTAGCTTTGCACTTCTACTCTCAAACTACTCATAGCCTTTACCAATTTAGTTGGCTCCAATTTACTTATATGTCTATTAGATTCAATATCTTCATTACCCAAACTCATGTTTAGGCCTTTAACTTCCATCTCATGACTATAAAATCTTTGTTCCTCATCCATGTCTCTAATTTGTAATCGTGAGATAATCATGTTTTCTTGATATATAATTATGCAAAATGTGAATACAATTAAATTGATTAGATTCAAGATCTCAGCAAAAGAGGATTCACTGATATGGGCCAAGGACCCGACCGATATATACTCTCCAAAGGCTAGTTTCGCAGCAACCATGGAATCCCAGGAAACTGGAATTAACTATTGGTGGTGGCGTTACATTTGGAAGCTGTAAGCCCCCCATAAAGCATGGTTACTCATTTGGTCTATCCTTTCAAATAAAATCCCCACACACCAAAACCTAAAAAATCGAAATGTTCATGGCCCTTACAGATGCAGCCTATGCAAAGCCGCAATCGAGGACACAGATCACCTTTTCCTCCACTGCTCTGTTTCGGCTGATATCTAGAATATCATTACCACAACACTCACTGTTCATCATCGTTGGACATGAAACAATATAAACGAGGCCTGGCAGACATGGTGGTCTAGCACGGCCAGACAGAAATTAAAAAACTTACCTCTCATAATTTGCTGGGGCATTTGGATTATCCAGAACCATAGAATATTCCAGGACAAAGACATATTGGGAGCGGCAGTCTGCAATCACATACTGGCCATTTATAACTCAATCCCTGAGGATCCGATACAAGGTCCCCCTTGGGAAATAATCCCATAAGTAATTGACAGAAGTTAGCCTTAGGCGTACTTCAATGGCTCAGCCCAGCTGGAGGGTTACTGGGGAGGGGCAGTTCTACAACTAAATGAGTTAGTGAGTTTCAAAATAAAAGTGGGATGAGGGGGAGGAACAAACAACTACGCAGAACTAAACAGTCTTAGACATCTCCTCTTCTTTGCCAAGGAAAAACACTGCCATAAACTTCAAATTTTTGGAGACTCTCAGCTCATCATTAACTGGATAAACGGAATCTACAATTATCACTTGCACACACTCAGAGACTTGGTGGAGGAATCTGTTGAATTAAAATTTTAGTTTGAGTCTTTTGTCTGCTTTTATATCTACAGGGAAAGGAATGAAGTCGTTGATCTTCTTTCCAAAGAGGTCGCGCAGCTGACCAGAGGACAATGGGTGATTCAGGAGTACAGGGATGGAGACTTTTTCCAGATCTACCATAGGTCTTTCATCGAAGAGGCAGTTCACTTACATGATCGATCAATATGATCATCCTTGTTTTTTGCTTTTTCTTTATTTCTGCTTTACAGTCTTTAACATTGCAAACACAGACCTGGTTTATTTTTTATCCTTCAAGTTTAATGAAGGAAGATATGTAAATATAATGCTCATAACATCTGGATTGACTTTATGCTGACAGTAGTGAAAGCATTGCTCTAATGCTGGCATACAACATGTAATTTTCTTAATTTTCTTAATGAAAATTACGCTTTTTTCTTGGAAAAAAATTAAATTGATTAGATAAGAATAACAATTACAAGTTTGGAATTTCTCTCTCTCTGTCTCATTGTCTCACCAATGACCTTTTTTGGATATCCTGAAGAGTTTTGTAGATCAATTCCATTTTCTATTTTGATGCCTAAATTATGCTCTTGTCTAAATTTCCATTGACTACTCATTTGTTCAAATCTTGTTCTAGGTTCAAAATTATGGCTTGTTGAACTTTTGCCTATTTTTCTAATTTTTCCTTGGAATGTTACATGCATCTTTCTACTAGTTTCCTAAAGATTTGGATGCCCAGATTCCAATTTGGTCCCCATGAATGGATTCTACTATCTAAGGGCTTTCCATTGATTGCTCTCATGCTTCATTCTCAACTCTGAGCAGGAGTTATGCCTCATAGAAGTGAAATGTTGGTTTATTTACCCCCTACATTGTTTCAAGTGTAACTTTTTCATATCAACTCCATCTTTCACTTATGATATCTCATTAGAGAGCTCTTGTCAAGGTCTTTCGTTTTTAAACAACAAGGACTATATGTATCACTAGCACACATTGTTACCTTGTTTTTCAACATAAAAAGTGTTGTCTGGGGCCTAAAAAATGCTCATAAATTTTGGGACCTCAAAAATATAAGAAATTTATATGCTACTTTGTTAATGTGGCATGTTGATGTGGTATTTGAGTCCACTTGGCACTTAGATAGCATGCCATGTCACTACCGAGGCCCACTTGAACAACGTCATCACCACCTAATCACCTTTCTACTCCTCTTTCTTTCCTTATATTTTTCTTTATATCTCCTCTCCCATTCCTTTGTTATCTTTCTCTCTTCTTCTCCTTCTCCTTTTATTTTTCTTATTTTTTCTTTATATTTAACACAACCCCGCTTGCACTTTCCAATCCACTTGGCACTTTTCCATGTGTTTTGTGTATGAGTGGGTCCCATTCCCTTATCTTCCTTGGGTGCACAAGTTGCACCCTCACTATATCTAATGACAAATATTGACCAACAATTGACAATTGAATTTGCTCTCAGACATTTGGGTTAAGGAGAGGTTAATTTTCCCCAAGTGCCTGAAAATCCCCAAAACAACTACTGCATATGTAGTAGTTGTTGATTAGTCTTGGGAATTTTGGGCATTTCCATACATGCTCCCAAAATGGTAAAAACCCTCTACTGATATCAACTAATACCACCCAGGCGACAATATATCCACATTGACCTTTGACCCTAGGATGACATAATACAGTTCCTCGCCTTTGCCACCCTAGCCTTGCCATGTGACCCTACCACTTGCCACCATGGTTTTGGCATGTCATCTAACATGTGGCACCCATGTTACCTTGCGACATCACTAGGTACAAAAAATTCCCCATTCCCAAAATTCTAAAAAAATAACAATTTCAAGAAATCATTTAACTATTAAGGCACCCTTTCGATCAACATCTACTCTAAAATTTCACTTGTTCCTTAACCCATATGGTTTGAGCATTGCAATGATCCCTTTGATACCATTATGTTATTCACCCTCATGCCTAGATATACTTTAATTTTAGTGTGCTTCGCGAATTTCAAACTCCAGTGCATTATTTTGTAATCAAGAAAATAAAGAAACGATGCATGGCATACATGCTCATATAATTACCAGGAAATGCTAAAATAAATTGAATGCAAGCTTATTAACATTGTTTTCCCTAGGAATGCAAGCTTATTTCTTTTTGAACATGAATGAGTAATTATTATATTAAATATGTGCCCCGTTGCAACAAATACACAAGGAATTCTTGACATTGCATTGTTTCAAGAGGATCCTTTAAAGAGGGACTGAATATCAAATCAAAACAAATGCTAAAAGAGTAGACTATGATATCTGACTCACATACATATATTTGACAAAATTGAGACAACAAAAGGACAAACTTGCAAAAAGAACCCATTAAAGAAGAAATAAGACAACTTCCTCTGCGGGTCTATTTAAATCAAATTTCAAATTGCCAGAGTCTGGGCTTGAAGTATAACTGACAATGTCCTAGTTCTCTGGGGCTTGGCCATTAATTTTTAAATCATCTAGCTGTCTTCGAATAACGTCAATTTCATCGTCTTGGTGGGAGAGATTGTTTTTGAGAATTTGGATTTCTCCAGTGATAAAAATGAGAAAGTTGACATGTTGATGAAGTTTCCATTTTAAATCCATGTTTTCCATCTGTATGCCATCCAAATTTTTGTTGCATGCATGGTAAGCTTTGGAACTTCTAGAGGTGGCTGAGCTACTAGGACTAATAAAGATGATTAATGATATAGTGGTAGAGGACTAGCGTGCTAGAGAGGTTGATCTCAAGTTGCACAGGTAGAGGATGCCACAATTTTTTTGCAAGACACCAATAGGCACTAGGGTATCCAAGTAAAGTGGAGCAATGCCAAGGGGAAGTGTGTATTTAAGACATATTCTTCATCCATGCATAGGGAGGGTGAACACTGGGAGGTAGAATTAGCAAAGGGAAAGTTTGAGGGGCCTAAAAATATGTAGCAGAAACCACCTTTTGCCACAAAGAGGGGAGAAAAAAAGTTGGCATTCCAAAACAACTCAGATGGCAAGAGGGTGTTTCGAAACAACAAAAATTGACAAAGGACAACATAGTGGAGCAATTCACTATAATAGGAAGGAGGGACCATAAAAATATTGAATGTAGGGACTGGAGACAAACCTAAAGGAGATGTCCAATATAGTCAAAATCTAAGCTGCAAGGACTACCCCGAGCTCATTCCACTATTGATTGTTTGCACAATATGGGATTTTGAGAGAAATTTTCTCCAATTGACCAAGCTACAGGGGTGGGGAAGCCAAATCCTTGTCTCACTAATGTTGAAACTTATAGCAATCACAGGGGGCTCATTAGATAGCCTCTTGGTGCCCAAACTTGCAGATGCCGCGATGACTTTGAAAGGGGAGGGACCAACATTCAAATGGAGGTGAGAGGGGGAGATCCCTTATGGATAAATAGTCCAGATGAAATAGTGAAGATGCTCGAACTAGGCCTACAATTTAACATCATAAAGATGACCCTCACCTGTGATGCCAATCAAATCACCATTAAAATACAACATGCTCAAACTCACCGAATTCATCACTCTATATGGTGGTGGAGGAGTATGAGGAGAGATCTTTCGTATAAGGCAAGACGTGCTGCAACTGCCACAGGGCCGACCAACATGGGCCATGGTATATTCAATCTCATACTTATATTGTCCCTTAGTGTGACATTAAGGGGGCTACACAGGGACAATTGTATGGAGAGGGGATAGAACATTGGGGAGTTAAGGAATAACATGTGATTCTTTATAGCCATTAATTCCCCTTTGACCCACTTCTAGGAGGCAGGCAAAGTTGGCTTGATGATCTTCCTCTGAATTTTGACTTCTGAGGATATGGAAGAAAGAATTTAAGGGTAAGAGACCCAAAGCACATTTTATTCTTTTGAGGAGGAGTTTGAGGAGAATATTCTCAGGATAGGAACCATTGATTAGATGTTGTATAGTGATCATAGGGTCTCCCAAGATTATTAGCTCTCAAATTCCCAAGTCGTGGGCTAGATTTAGTCCCAACAAGAGGCCATACATTTCCACTTAATTGTTGGTTTTCCTGCTTAACCCCCAAGAGTATTTGGCAACAATTTTCCCTTCTGGATTAGATATTATTCCTCCCCCTCTTGCCGCTCCTAGGAATGCAAGCTTATTATAATACTCATTATTAAGAAATAAATACTTAGTGAATGCATAATGGAATTATAATTACAAAGAACTCAAAAAATAATTATCTCTACGAAAGATTCACCAACTGACTATAAACTTTGGACATTCCACCCAAATGTAGGCTCTGTTGCACATTATCTCTCTACAACAAGCCACCCTCGAGTTGAGGCTATGATTACATAAAAATGAGTGTCCAGGCTAACTCTATCACTCACTAGACAATTAGCTCTTGATCTTTCACTATCCACACAATTAAAATCATAGTTTTCAATGTTACTTAACTAGTCCAATAACAATCTCAACTTTTGGCCCTCTTTCCCCTTTAGCCTACACAAACCATGGAAAGGAGTCCACAAAACCACTAACAATAGCTCTTCTCAATAAAACTCTCCTCCTCTCATAAGAGAGCGAACACCCAACATGAGTGGAAAAAATGAATGAAGAATAATCCCCCTACAACCAACAAAACAAGTTTAAATATGAATGCTCTCATAACGCCACATGGCCTCCCGAAGAAACTCACATAACCACCTTTTCCCTTCATTTCAAATATGGGTATAATAAAATATAAATAAAATGGTCTAGCCTCTCTGGCCACCCCACTCTCTTGTGGGATCATAGTCCCTTATGCTCTTGTCCCTATTTAATTTTTATTAATATTCAAAACCATTACATAGTTAGGCTCTCTATCCTTTCATCATGTACAAACATACATTATTAAATTGGGCATTAAATTCTGAGGTATTACATCTAACAACCTCCTAAAACTTAGAAATATACTTTTCACATAGAGACAAACTCCACCTCACAATGACAAACACAATAACAAACCACAATCTTCTCATATGATCAAATATCACACATTAAGCTATAAGACAAGTAGGAGCCAATAATTCCAAGTTTTACGTAAAAAATAAGAGATTGTTTTATCTTTCCATAATCACATTGTCATTTATTTATAGCATGTGTTAGGTTTGGTTTGGTGTTTATGATTTCTCGTGTAGTTGTATGTTACACCTCACTTTATTTAAAATTACCTCCAAATATAATACCTTTTTCCTTTTCATGTAGGTGTGAAACTTCAATCCACCTAGTGGTGCTGATTTAAGAGCATCCTAAGCATAGAAGTTATCCTACTCAAATCTATATTTTTGATTAGGGTTGATTAGTAATTTCCCCGTTTATTTTGATAATGGAGTGTAGGGTTGATTAGTAATCTCCCTTTTTTATTTTGATAGTGGAGTGTACAACATAAATTTGCCTTTAAACATCGACCCAAATGTCATTTCTTAGTTCTTATATCAAAGGTTGAATCTGTTGTTAAATGGCACTCACAAGTCCACCTTTCCATAGACTCACTATTATGATACGAGGTTGTAACATCACCGATTTGCATTGGTACAACCCTTAAACTTCGTGTGGAAGTTGCATCATGGTTTTACGACATGGTTTTTGTCATGCTTTGCATCATGTTTATGTTGCCACTGAATTGTATTCACAATGGCCATAAGGTTTTAAAAAAACAACATTAAGTTAATGTCACATTTTTTGCATCCCATCGCCAATTATATGCATTATTTTGAATCATCTGTATTGTTTTGCATAAGATTGCTTTGAAATGTTGTTGTTAGAATAATTTCATAGCATTGCATTTGTGTTATAATAATGTCTCCAATAAAAAAATATGAGCCATGAATATGTTGTCATATCTACTGATAACTTCAATGAAATTCGTCTGGGGAGTTCCAATTAATCCTAGACAAGAGTGTAGTTAGTGTACTCCAATGTGAACAATAAAAAGTAAGAGATGAATGATGAGGCTATTGGGGGCGAGGGAGCGGGGACAACAATGGTGGATGAGGGGTAAGGGAGGGCTAGTGTGAGGAGAGAAAACAAGTAAACTATGGAGACTAAGATTTAGAGGAAAATGTGAAGCGAAGATTTAAACTCCAAAGTTCTAAACCATTCCTTCTTCCTTTCTCTCACTCACTTGAATACCTACCCCATGACATGGATTTTTTTTATGTTTCGCCTTCTACATGCCTTTGTAGGAATGCAATTTAAGGGTTTGTGCTGCCATAATTCATATCAGTTATATCTTATTTGCCTAGTCCAATAGTACTATAAATGATAATATCTAATCATGTATGATTTGACAAAGTCAAAGCACATCACATTCAATGCACCAAGTGTATTAAAGCAAGGGCAACACATGCATTCTATGAAAATGTGTTGTTTGTTGCTCCATGAAACAAAATTGTAGCTGAGCAATTAGGTACTGATATGTCCTCCCTATAATTCATCTCTTCTCTTCAAAGTTCAAGCTAATACACTACATTAAAGAAGAAAAACAACCACCCTTCAAGTTGTTGGATCTAGTGTTTTATGTACCATTTTACCTCTTTTTGGTTTGTCCCTTATAAACTTCTTTGTTTTGAGGCCCTCCCTCTCCCAAAACCACCCTTTCCCCCATGATTGAATCTCCTTCCAAATGACCTTTTTTTCTCTTCAACAAGAAACTCCTCTACTCCTTAGTCCGTCACATAAGCCCTCTTATTTCCTAGCACTTAGTTCACATTCATAGGTTTTAACAATGGAACAAGTGTTTCCACTATGCATAAATCTAAAGCTCAAATGATTAGATGAGAAAAAATCTTAGCACATTCATGTTGTGTAGCCCCTTTTTATGTAGAAAAGGTCAATTCAAAACTGAAAAGAACCTCCTTTTTCCCTTCTTCCAAAAAATTTACATGACTTGTCGCATTTGAATATCTACCTTCATTGCATAGTTTCCACCGATACTACATTTCCTTTACCTCAATCCATGTCCACTGAAAAAGGAGCTTTGGATAAAAGCTTTATACTTCTCTAGATATTAACCTATGCCTATAAAAACATGAGTACCAAAATAGAATTCTTGACGTCAACTTCATAATAATTTATCAACTTAAAAAGTTACACATTAACAATAATAAAGAGAAGAAAACATCACAATAAACTTTACCATAAATTTGATCACATAAAACATAAACCACTTTCAATAAATATATAAATATATAAAAAATATTGAAACATAAATTTATTGTAAATATACAAAAACCTGCTTTCCATCAACAAATAAATATATAAAAAATATTGAAACATAAATTTATTGTAAATATACAAAGATACTATTTCTACTTCTAACATTTTTATTTTGATGTCCTTTCATGTATATTTTCAAATTGAGTGAGTTCATTGTCTCCCCTGCATGAGTAGCTGATCATTCTGGGATTCAGCATTTGGGTATTCCCGGAGGAGTGAAGCGAAGAGGACTCTGCGTCATCTTCCAAGGGCAGTCGGAATTCTTCTGCAGCAAACTTGGACGCGGCGGCTTGAATTTGTGGCGGAAATAGGGAAGAGGGCGCAGGGAATTTCCGCTGGGGACTCGGAAAGAAGTCGTCAAGGGAAGGGAGATCTAAACGTCCTGGCTTTCGATACCAGTATGCATGGCGGAATATAATGTCCAGGTCTGAGCTCATATGGCTTTATGTGACTCTTATACGCGTGGAAAGTATCTGTATTATGTGTAGCATTATGTTGTTTTGGTTCGCCCTTTCTTTCTGCTCGGCTTCCTGGCCTTGTCAACCGGGTATGCATTTTGGGTTCTGTATCAGCGTTATATGGTCGGAATTGTTTCATATTCTGATGTTATTTGTCATTGTCATTTTCATCCTATACTGTATATACGCTGCTCACTGCACACCTCCACCCAGGCGCTCAAATGCATACTGGTTATGACTCTTTAATAAGTTACTGTTTGCCAGAAACTCTTGGGGAGAACTCCTGTCTGTATTCATTTAGTTACCGTTTACTCTGTCGAAAGTGTCTTCACTCTTTCATTATTTC
Organism: Pinus tabuliformis; assembly: GCA_031772625.1. NCBI lineage: Eukaryota > Viridiplantae > Streptophyta > Pinopsida > Pinales > Pinaceae > Pinus > Pinus tabuliformis. The sequence continues at coordinate 318,094,979 of CM062811.1, forward strand.
CCGGCCATGTAAATACTTTGGCTTCCGTATATGTAATAACTGGTTGACATGTATGGGTTGTTACTGCTGCTGTTGTTGTGATGGAATTTAGCTCCACTTCTTCCTTCTGTCTGAGGTTTGGGGACTTTTAGGCTTTTCCACCCGATGCACCACCTCCATTACTCTCTCTGCGACTCGACTCTGGTTTTCAACGTTTATCCGGTATCGGAATCCGGTATTTCTCGGCGATTCCATCATATGCCGGGATGGTAGGTGGCTGTATCTCCTCATTCAGATCTTGGATCATGCCATTTTAATCCACCTGCGATCTGGACTGTTGTCCGTGTGAAGTGGGCTTCTCGATCTCCACTCCATATCTGACAATATATTATTTTAATCTGACAACAACTTTTTATCCTGTTTTGGACGTTGTTATGCAGGCGTTTCCTTTAAGTGGACTTTATTCCATGTACGTTTCTTTACCTTGAGGCTCGTGTTTTTGTCGGACTCGCACTTGGGCGGGTAAATCTGAATTATTCCTCATTAATGTGTCCATCTACCTGCTGTCATTCTCCTCTGTCTCTGACATAGATCCTTATTTTAATCTGACAACAACTTTTTATCCTGTTTTGGACGTTGTTATGCAGGCGTTTCCTTTAAGTGGACTTTATTCCATGTACGTTTCTTTACCTTGAGGCTTGTGTTTTTGTCGGACTCGCACGTGGGCGGGTAAATCTGAATTATTCCTCATTAATGTGTCCATCTACCTGCTGTCATTCTCTTGTCTTTGACATAGATCCTCCCGCCTATCAATCTATTGTGGTTTTTTGGGTCGGGGGTATGGACACACTTGATTCGGACACATTGGCCAAGGAGCCCCTTTCATTAAGGCTACCATGGAGGCTGAGTCACGCAAGCAATTTGCTTCTGGCGGAGGGCGACGGAGCGGCACACATTCATTGGATGCTTGGCACAATATTCTAGGAGATGTTTTCATGCCAGATGGCGATCATATGTCCCTTGATTAATAGGGTGGCGCGCATGCGGGATATGATCGACAATCCGGACATCGAGTTCATTCTATTAACACCACTTCCCCACCATCCGCTCTGGTTTTCGACATTGAGAAGTTGAATGATCGTATAACCAGCTTGCAGAAACACACCCTTGTTGGTAGGTGGCATTTTTCGGAGCGGAGTGATGAAAAAATGAGAATTTGGGTGGAAAAGAAGTGGAAATATCTATTGGGATACATGTCGACTGTCGTGTGGTTCAATGTTACTTGGGAGCGGGAGCGGGAGCGACCATTTTCAGAAGCTCCCGATTGGGATACATGTCGACTGTCGTGTGGTTCAATGTTACTTGGGAGCGGGAGCGGGAGCGACCATTTTCAGAAGCTCCCGGTTTGGGAGCGAATCCGGGAGCGATTTTTTAAAAATATATATATTTTTTATATTTTTTAATTTTTGATACATATATGTCAACAAAAACATGTAGAATGATGAAAAAAACATAAAAAACATAAAAAAACATAAATTGATCATTGAACCATATCACATCAATCATCTAGAAATTATAATCGTCATCAACCATGTCCACAAGTTAGTAAAATACATATTACAACTGCAACATATTGAGTCTTATAAATCATGATTCATCAAATTCAATATTAAAGTTTCAAGTTCAAGCTTTCAGAATTGAAAATTCAATAACATTTATCATCATTGATCACCAAAGTTGTACTTGTAAGCCAAGTTTAACCATTACAAGAAGTAATATCGAAGATATTTCTAAGTCCTAACTTCTAACTGTTAACATGATATGAAATGTTAAAAATTTATAAAATGAAACATGAATAATGAGATGAAATGAAACAACTTTAGTCTTTCACAAAGCATCATATTCATAATTCACAATCATTACCAATGAGTTATAATTGCCAAGGCCCAACTTCAAACTTCAAATTTTCATTGTCACAGTGATATAATGTTTACAAAAAATATCATAATGTCATAATGATATGAAAGAGTCAAGAGTCAAGAGTCAAGGACTCAAAACTCAACAGTTATGAAAACTAAAGTCTAATAGAAACTAAAAATGACAAGTAAACTGTAAATCTACAAGTGGCCCTTGCCACGAGAGTCTCCAGGAGTATAAGTAGGTCGTGGTGGTCTTCTAGGAGTCTCCCGCACAGACCGACGACCAGAACTAGAGCCTCCACGCGAGGGTGTCGATGGAGGTGGCGACAGCAATGGAACAAGACTCGGGCCCTGAGCACTGCTACTGGATGGTGGAGGTGGAGGTGGCATGGCTGCTGCAGCTGCTTCATTTTCATCCCTTACAAGCTCCTCTTCTAGTTCTTCAATATGTACAATGCCATCCTCCAAATTGTCGTCCTCAGGGTGATTGTCCCAAATTTTATATGTGGGATCTTCATTAGCCCAATCACAGTAATGGCTCAACAACCTCAAGTTGTAGTGCACATAAACCAAGCTTTCTGCTCGGTTTTCGTTGAGTCTGTTTCTTTTCACATTATGTATATAACTGTAGGTGCTCCAACACCTCTCTGCAGAAGAAGAATTTACAACCTGTGAAAGAACTTTTTTTGCCAATTTTGGCAAAAGTCCGTGGCCGCCATATGTTTCCCACCATGTGAGAGTATCAAATTTATCTTTGTCGTCCATTGCATGGAAGTTACCATACAAACCACTGCCACTGAGGTATTTGCCTATTTCAAGGCGCACAACTGCACATTCCTCCCTGCCAGGTATCAATTTTTCTAATGCTTCCAAATATCCTCTAGTTATCTCTTGATCTAAGTGGGGTTTGGTCCTAACCCCACCCCTTGCTGCAGGTTTGCCCAACCAAGATGAAGAGTAGTATTTTGGCGTAAGGATATACGCCAAGCAATGTAGTGGAACATTAAGCTTATTCCACCGTTCACACACACAATCATGAATTAGTTTGTACAAGTTGGGATCTCTATTATGAACAATATCTTTTATTTGCCCCAACATGGTATCCATTTGCTCATACACCTCGCCAATCACTAGTTTGTCTGTATCTGCAAACCGAATCATGTGATAAATTGGCTTGGTGAAATCCAATACCTGCCTCACACTTGTCCAACACTGCCCATCAAGAGCGGCCTCCTCCACCATTTCAAAACCTCCCATGTCAGCTGCATTTGTAGCCCTTTCCTTTAATACCTGCCAATGTGGACTTGATATCATGCTAGCTAATGCCTCTCTTACCTTCACAAGGCGCCTGAAGGTGAGGTAATAGCTACCAAATCTTGTCTTTGCAATCTTCAGCAACTCCAATCTCGAGTGATTGCGGAAAAGGCCATGGGTATTGCTATGATTTGTAATAAATTTTATCATCTGTTTGCCTTTCTTGTACAAATCACTAATCCATTTGTATTGTGCATTTTTGTTTTTGATAATATCATGCAACAAAAGGTTCAATGTGTGAACCAAACATCCAGACCAAAATATGTTGGGGTATTTATCCTCAATAATTGCTCCCGCTGCCTTACAATTAGCAGCATTATCAGTGATGACTTGGATGACATTGTATGGGCCAATACGCTCAGTTGTTTCAAGTAATGCTTCTGCAATGTTGATAGCGGTCTTGAACTTGTCTGAGTAATCATGTGCAGCTATAAAGATGGGACCACTAACAGACACAGCAAGAACACTTATCAATGGCTTGCCTTTTACATTTGTCCATCCATCATATACAATGGACACCCCATAGTCAGTCCAAGAACTTGTCATTTTATTCAAAGAATGTGATATTTTTGCTTTTTCATGATCAAGGCCAACGGTTCTTGCCTTGTCATACCCAGGGCTCTTGTATCCTTTAGGGGCATCATTTATGGCAGAAACCATTTCGTGCCAATAAGGTGAGCGTAGAACATTGAATGGTATCCCACATGCATAGAGAAACCTGTAAACTTTTGAATCCACATCATTCCTACACCCCTCATCAAGGAAATCTGATATGGTTCTACGGCGTAAAGATGATGACCCTGTGCCTCCATGTCCATATCCACTGCCTTGGGAGGATGCTGAAGGAGTTCTTTGTGAGCTTGGTTCAAAGAAACCCCTTGATCTTTTTGTTCTGTATTGGGCTTCCTCCTCTTCCTTTATGTATTTGGCTCTATCTGCTGTTGACACCGCTGCACAAGTTTTGATTCCTATTTGTTTCTCTCCATCCCATGGCCTTTTCCCGCAGAGGTGTCTTCTAGCACGGGTGTATGAACCTGTGTAATCAGTGTTGCAATGGGGGCAATGAAATTTAGTGGTTCCACCCCCTCTCCCTGTTTCAGCGCTTTGAACATATTTCCACAGTGGAGTTTGGTCTTGTTTAGTTTTTTGAGGGTCATGTTCACCCTCCTCCACCTCCTCCTCACTGGGGTTTTCACCCATTTGACTTCCTACGGCTTCTTCATCCACCTCTTCAGTTTCAGGCCCCCTCCGTTTCCTACTCTCCACCACCATAATAACCATAAAAGGGACCAGGAAGAGGAAAATGCCAATAAATATCCCCAGGTCCATGGTGTTTGATGTTTGTAGGGTTTGAGTCTTGAATCTGCAAATTAATTTAGTTTATTGGGATTAATTCATTTAATTTATTAATTTAATTTAAATACATGATCTTTAAACTCAAACAGCTAAATTAAACCAATGTTTTACAACTCGGACTCGGACTCGGCCGAGGATCGACTCCGACTCGGACTCCGACTCGGTAATGACTCGGCCGGCTCGATTTCAATGACTTGGTCGTTGTAAAAAATACATTAAATATTTATTTTTTTTATAAAAAAACATAATTTTAAATATTTTAAACATAATTTTAAAGATTTTCATTCAAGTTTCCAAACACACAACATTATAATATACATGGAAGACAACATATGATCAAAGTAGGCTCATGAACCAATCCATTATATCAAAATGGTACGGTGGTACCCAATGGCAATAGTAAATACATAGTCAACTGTAGTCTGTCATACATGATCAAAGACTCAAGAGTCAAAACAAAATACAAATAACCAAGGAGGCTAGTAGCTACTGCCAGAGGAGCCAAGATCATCTCGACCAATCTCTGGATCATCATCATCAGAGTCAGACAAGGGGCCCCATGGCTCCTCCTCATCATCATCGTCTCCAACTGCAACTGTAGAAGTGGTGCCAGTACCACTAGGCTGTGCAGCAGATGCAAGCTGAGATAGAGTACAAATGCGGCTGCGCTTCTGTCGTGGCTGAGCAGAGGAAGGCAAAGCACCTACAACTGGAGTCCTACTAGCTGGCTGTGAGACTGAGGCTGGTGGATCGGGATCTGCATTCAACTGAACAGGCTGCAGTGCATGTTCAACATCAAGTTGATCAATCTCAAGATCCTCATCAGGATCAAACTCTGGTAGACGACTCTCCACTACCCAATCTGATGTTGGATCAATGTCTTCCAACACAATGGGATCTGAATCAGGTCTTTTGTTCAGCAATTGGTTCCGTCTGAGCCGAAGGTTGTATTGGACAAAAACTAGATCATTCAACCGTTTTTGCTCCAAACGGTTTCTCTTCTTTGTGTGAATCCTCTCAAAGACAGACCAATTGCGCTCACACCCAGATGCACTGCAAGTTTGACTCAAAATACGAATTGCAAACCTTTGCAATTCAGGGCACTGGCCACCAAAGGCCTCCCACCATTGTGCTGCAAAAAACATAGGAGTGTAATGAATTATGAGTTAGATGAAGGCTGAAGCTCAACAAAATTACAAATTATATCTAACTTTCAAATTATAAATGATTTAGCAAACTTTAATAAAAAAAGTAAAACCATTAAGAAATTGAAAATTGAAATTTTTGTTTACCTGGCTCATCTGCTTCTCTTGCAATCTTTGCTAGGTTCTTCCCAAAGGTACCTGTTGCATTGCTGAAGGATGTGACCTGCTGATGTATCAGCAGCTGATCAGACTCCGATGGGACCATGCGCTCAATGCAATCAACTAGTCCATCTCTGACCTCCCCCCTCAAAGCTCCTGACTCCTTATCTTTATAATGATACCGTGGGTTCAAAAAATACCCAGCTGCATGTATAGGGCGATGGAGTTGATTGTTCCATCTTTCATCAATGATTGCCCAAATGGGCCCATACTTTGCCACTCTATCCTTGTATGCTGTCTTTATTTGCTCCTTTGCTTGATCCATAGCCTCATAAATGAAGCCCATAGCCAACCTTTCCCCATCCACCAACCGCAACACCTTAACTAGTGGCTCAACAAGCTTCACAATCTCTGCTGCCTTTCTCCAAAAAGTTTCATCATGGACTTTCCTTTTCAATTCTCTGCCTTCTGGTTTGTTAGACCAACTGCTTTGATTCCAATCATCACTGGAAAACATCTTTTGCAAGTTTCTATGTTGGGAAAGCATAGATTGCAATGTCAAAAAATGTGTAGCAAATCTAGTGATGGCAGGCCTAATAATATCCTTGCCTCCAGTGTGTTTCCTCATGAGACTCAAAACCAGTGTATGATTGTAGATAAATTTTGTTATGCTTTTGGCATTATCTACAGTGTTTCTGACCCAATCTAATTTTCCAATATCCTCAAGCGTGAGGTCTATGCAATGTGCAGCGCATGGGGTCCCAAAGATGGTCTTGTGTTTTTCCTCTAACAGTCTACCAGCAAGAACATAGTTAGAGGCATTGTCTGTGATGATTTGAACAACATTAGCCACCCCCACATCCTCAATAACCTCATCCAATAGCTGAAACAACAAGTGGCCATCTTTTACCTTATCAGATGCATCAACTGATTTTAAAAACATGGTTCCCTGTGGGCAGAAGACAAGAAAGTTTATGATGGTACGGTTTCTTTGATCAGTCCATCCATCTGACATGATGGTACAACCTGTTCTTGCCCATGATTCCTTGAAATCTTGCAAATACTCATTAATTGATTTAATTTATTTCTGCAAACGAAACCCCCTTAGCTCTTGCATAGTAGGGCCTTTGAAGCCTTTTCCAGCAGCATGTATGGCCTCAAACATAGGCTCATAATATGGTGAACGAGCAGCATTAAAGGGGATATCAGCATCATACCACCATCTAGCTATGTAGTCACAAGCAGTCTCCCTCAATTCTTTCTTCCAATGGTCATCTAAAGTGGGCTGAGCAAGACCTTTACTAATACTAACTTCAGGACCATGTGCATCTGATGGAGAGGAGCCTGAGTGAGTGAAAAAACTTTTGATAGTCCCATCACCCTTCATTCTACCCTTTCCCTTATCTTGAACAGAAGCAAAAGAGGGAGGAACATAACGGAAAGGGTTTGATGCATCAGTTTGAGGGATAGAGGAAGAACCCTCAAACTCATAGTGGGGGTTGGCAGCCATCATTCTTTGTATCTCCCTCTTCCTCCCAATTTCAGCCTGTATCTCTTTTTGCCTAGTCTTTTCTTCTTTAAATTTTTCAAAGCTTTCCAACAAATTCTTTCTAATCTCCCCAATTTGATCAGAGGGACATGGAGTAATATTGCCTTTAATCCCTGCCAAGTGTTGTTTCAGCTTATGAATCCCCCCAGGACCTGACTTAATTTTCCTATGGCAAAACTTGCAACACATCTCACTATCAACCATTTCAACATATGCCCAAGCAGGATCTTTTGCTCTAGGTGCCATTTTTTGACTAGGAAAACAATCTGAAAATGAAAAAAAAAATAAAAAAATTGATTCAATGTTCATTTGTTTGACTAAAAACACTCTCTAAGCTATCTTGATATGCACCTAAAATTTACTAAGTAAAAACAGATTTATAGAGGTGGAAAAAAATACCTCCAGGCACAAACTGCCTCCTCAAGCTTGCTCCAAGAATCAGCTCCTCAATGCTGCTCCAAATGGCTGCCCAAGAAGCTCCTCACTCCAGCTACAATGCTCCTCCAAGACTCCTCACTGTTGCTCCAAAACAAGCTCAAGAACTGCTCACTAACTCTCAAAGAAGACTCTCACTCAAATGCATAAGACTGCTGTGAGTGAAATGAGAGCATTTGGTTGTCTTAAATAGAGTTTGGGAGGGGGAAATGGACCCCAAAAGCATTTAACAATATTCCATTACCCTTTGGAATCCACAAACCCTACTTAACTTTACCAAATATCAGCAAAAAAATGATTTTTTTTTATAAAAACCGCTGCCCAGCCGTCCTTTCCATGACTCGGCCGAGTCAATACGGACCCGGCCGGGTTGACCGAGTCAGCTATGACTCGGTCAGCCGAGCCGGGTCATGGGCCGGGTCATTGAGCTGGCTATTGAAACGGTCCGAAACGGCCGTTTCGGTTTCAACTCGGCCGTTTCGTAAAACAGTGAATTAAACTAACCAAATTAACTACCTAACCAGCTAAACTAACTAAATGATTAAGTTACTTACCTCTGCAGGCTTGCTCCTCGCTCCTTGGCACTTGCTCCTCGCTCCTCAGCTCTGGCTCCTTGCTCCTCAGCTCTTGCTCCTTGCTCCTTTGCTCTTGCTCCAGCTCTCAATCTCTTGCTCAATGAAGTTGAAATGAAATTTTTTTGGCCCATTGGGCTTATAAAATAAAAAAAAAATTCCAAATTTTTTTTAAATTTCGGGTCCGGCGGATTTTTTTTCCGCCGACCCGCTCCCGGCCCGGCTGAAATCGCTCCCGGAGCGATTTTTAATGCCCGGGAGCAATTAGGGAGCGATCGCTCCCCGATCGCTCCCGGGCATTAAAAATCGCTCCGGGAGCTCGGGAGTGATCGCTCCCTGACAGACCAGGAAGCGCAAATTTTTTTAAGGGAGCGCGCTCCCGAGCCGCTCCCGCCCGGAGCGCGGTTCGGGAGCGGGTTCGAGGGGGGGGGCGCTCCCCCGCAACATAGGTGTGGTTGCTTCAGGGATGGTATAGCTTCCATTTTCTTAGCCAAGATGACTTGCAGAAGATCAAAGCAATTCCCTGGATTGATGGTCGTAGTTTTTTGGAATTACATTCCTGGTTTATTGGCTTTAATTCTCTAAACAACACTCCGCAAAATAAGCTAATATGGGTGAAATTGCCTGGTTTGCCAATTGAGCTTTGGACAAAGCAGGCCCTGATGGACATTGGAAATACTATCGGGAAATTTGTTTATGTGGATCCCCGGTGTCTAGGGGCACCTGATAAACGAGTCGTGTGGATCTTAATTGAGAAGGAGTATCGAGGAGGATTTCCTGATCACATTGCATGACATTGGGGGGAGACTAATTTAACTTAACTCAGCGACTGGATTGCTGGGGGGTACCATTTCGATGTTCATTTTTTCATCATACTGGACATATTTTGGCTCACTTTCCTTGATGCCTGGGTGGTAGATACCATGGTTGGAACTATATGGGAGTGCCGACGAAGTCTCAATATGGTGATGCTCAATATCATGGCATGGCCCCTCGTCGTAAATCAGGTAATCAACATGAATCTCATACTTTCCGTCAATCTGTACATGATTCCTCGAGATATGGCACTTCACCCATCACCATTCCGTCATCCCCTTTATCCTCTGTTAAGTCTGACTTACTTGGAACCACCTGTCCAAGTCAGAACATACGACCCCCCCACCGGGAATCACTCCTCCTTGTCATGACATCCCCAATCTTTTTGCACCTCATGACGTCCCCTCTACATCATATGTTACTTACTTACCAGCTCCATCACCTCTGCATATTCCTAATCAATCTCAGGGACGCTGAAATACTAGTACTCCACCAAACTTGTCACCGGCCTCCCCCACCAACTCAGTGGGCAGTGATTTGGATTATCTTCTTAAGAGGAAGACTCTAGACTTGCGAACTCTAACTATTCATAAGCCGTCTGGGTCATCTTCTCCACATATTAGTCCCACCTCAGCTGGAAATATTACTGTCCGCTGTAAGAATAACCGTGGCAGTCACCATTTTGGGGTCGGGCCAGAGAGAATCCTTTTAACTCTCCCATTGACCATTTTTTAGTTGATGTGCCTATTGCTGATGTTCCTACTTCTCGGGCCCTTGGAGCACGGATGCCCGCACAGGGTTTGTCATGACTTCCATCTTATCACTTAATATTCGGGGATTGGGGACCCCCATGATATACCTGCTAATATCAAGACTTGTATCCAGGAATTAGAGTTCAAAAAGAAGGGAATCCTTTTTGTTTAGGAATCCACATAGCGCCTAAAGAGCAGGGCTCTATGGATCTATGTCACAGGGTTCGCCGAATTTCAACCTTGAGGTTCGAAATTCGGCGAACCCAAAAAAATTCAAATTTGTTCAGGTTCGGCGAACCTGATAGTCGAACCTCAACGAATTCGAACTTGAAGGCGAACCTAAAGACGAACTTGAAGGCGAATTTTTTTTTTTTTTTTCTTAATTTTTTTGCCGTTCTAGGTTGAGTTCAAGTTTTTTTGTAAGTTGTTTTAAGGTTTATGAGAAAAACCATGGGCAAACACATGGTTTTCTCTTGTTTCTCTTACTGGCACTTAGTTTCTCGTGCTGGCCACTGGGTTGGCTTTATTTACCATGGTTGTCGATAGATTTTCACAAGCCAACTTTAGTTTGAGTGTACTCGCTCTATTGTGCTCAGTGTTTCCGTTGCGTTTTGTATTGTTTGCAATTTCCTGAATTCAATTTCTAAATGTTGCTTGTCCCCGTCGACAGGGGCATGAAGTGAATAGTGGTCGTGATTTGTGGCTAGTGGGTGCTAACTACTACTCATATAGCTTTATTGATTGATTTTGATTTTTTATTATTTTATGTCATACTTATATATATGTTGAAAAATATATATAATCGAACTTAATGTCGAACGTCATACGAACCTCATCGGAAAATTCGAATTCGAATCAAACTTAATCATTGTCGAACTCGAATTCGAACCTGAACCATGTTACATAGCTATGGATTAAAGAAGGGGACAAAAACATGAAATTCTTTTATCGATATGCAAAGCATAGAAAATAAATTCCATTTGGGAAATTTATGATGATGATGGTCATTGCCTTCAGCCGCAGGAGGATATAAGTAGGGCTGCTGTAGCACATTTTCAAAAGGCATATGATCGTAAGGAGGAGGCTGATGTGGGGGCCATGCTATGGGCTGTGGACCTATATCCCACTATGTTCGATGAGGATGATAATGAAAATCTATTTGAAGAGGTCTCTAAAGAGGAGCTACTGGAGGTTTTAAAATCTTTTAAGGGAATAAGAGCCCAGGTCCGGATGGATGGTCTGTAGAAATATTCACACATTTTTTCGACATATTTAAAAGAGACCTCCTGGATATGGTGGAGGAGTCGAGGATCATGGGGAACATCCACCCGCATATAAACTCAACGTATATCGCTCTCATCCCGAAGTGACGACCTTCCACTGTTTTCTCTGACTATAGGCCCATATCTTTATGCAATCTTATTTATAAGATCATCTCAAAAACTATTGCCAGTCGGATGAGGTCTACACTGTCTCGTTTCATTTCACCCGAACAATATGGCTTTCTTCAGGATCGACAAATCCATGATGCTGTTGCCATTGCACAAGAATGTATGCATTCGATTCATACCAAGCACTTAAATGCTGCCATTATGAAGGTGGATCTTCAGAAGGCATATGACTGTTTAGACTGGGGATACCTTAGACTGGTTCTGCATAAGATTGGTTTGCAGCCCAGAAGCGTGGCTTGGATTATGGCTTGTGTCACGAATATAAATTATGCGGTGATTATCAATGGATATCCTACTCGTTTCTTCAGGGCTGGTCGGGGATTGAGACAGGGCTGCTCACTATCTCCTCTCTTATTTATCTTGGCTATGGATGGGTTGAGCTTGCAAATAAAAAAAGCGGTGATTGATGAACAGTTTCAGGCACTGGTAATAGGGAACAACATCAAGATATCACATGGTTTTTTCATCGATGATGTGCTCATCATGGGTATGTTGAATCGTCTCGCATGGCTGAATCTTTTTCACATTTTTAAAATTTTTGCTAAAGCTACTGGTTTAAATATGAATTTGCAAAAATCTATTGTATATCATGATATGAGCAATATGGAGGACATTGATTATATAAGAAACCTATTTGGAATTGAGGTGGAACTGATGCAAATTGGCATGAAGTACCTTGGATATCACATTAAACCATGTAGTTGTTGATTTGGGGTAGCATCGAAACGAAATTTGGTGGAAAGGTTGGGGCACATGAGATCTCTAATACCTAGAAAGGGTTTGGGTAGATTCTAAACAGATCAGGAGATATTAAAATAATTAATATTTTTAATGGAGTCCCTAAGTCTAAACTTAGGGAAAATAAAATATTAATGTATATTGATATGAATCTGTGTTAGAGTGGTCCAAAAGACATAGATCAAGCCAGATCTAATCTTAGCCGTTGATTAGGGACTTAATCTCGGCCGTTGAGATGTCAACAAGAAAAGTATAAGAGGAGGCTTGAGGGTCACTTGGAGAGTACACCAGATGATCATTGATTCCATTCTCTAGAGCGGGGTTTGCTAAGAGAGATAGAGTTAGTGATCAGGAGAGCAACTGAGGGTACAGAGAAACAGAGAAGGCAGAGATTGTGCCGGGAGGGCAACACAGCAGCCAAGGAGGGTGACGCAGAGCCAACAACGGCTCACGCAGGGCCACGCAAAGGCAGCCAAGTGTTGCGCAGAGCACTAGAGGGGCCAACGCAGTTGACGCAGAGGCTCCAAGAGCTGACGCAGAGGCTCCCAGAGCTGACGTAGGGCCTCCTGGGGCTAACGCAGGCCTAGAAAGGCTGACGCAAGGCCAACATGAGACAGAGAGGGGCTGACACAGTCCAGATTGGGCAGACGCTAGGGTTGCAGGAGCAGTTTTGTGCTGAAGAGTTGTCGGAAGGATTTTTTGGGGTTTCAACAAGGAGATTTCTCTCAAACTGTGAGGTATAACTGCTAAGGAAATTCTTTGTTGGGTAGGCTAGTTTCGGCACCCAGATTGTACTCTGATATTGCTTAATAAGAAAACCTCAGATAGCTACATTGGTTTTCTCGCATTGGGTTTTTCCGGGGACATTGGTCCAAAAATAATGATGTCATGTGGTGTTTTTGTTCTTGTTTCTTTTAGTTGCTGATCTGTAATATGTTGAGCATGCACTGGTGTTTATTTTCAGTATTTACTTTGTAAATAACTTGTTAAAGAAAAATAACAAGTAGGTAGGAATAAATTAGAAAAAGTGCATGAAGGGTTTCTAAACTAAGTAAACTTAGAAACTTCAACATGGTTTCAGAGCGTGATCGCAGATCACAGGAGAACTAAAAGACATCAACCGAGCAGAGCAATAGCAACAAAAAATAGTGGTCTCGAGGTGACAGAAGCTGTTTCTGGTAGCGCAGAAGCTAAGAAGTATGACGCAGAGCCACGCAGAAGAAGGCGGGAGCTGCGCAGAGCCTCAGAGAGGCCAACGTTGTTGACGCAGAGGGTGAGAGGGCTGACGCAGACCCATCTGGGGTGAAGTAGAACCAGCGTGAGGCAAAGAGGGGCTGCGCAGTTCACAGAGAGGCAGTTGCTGGAGTCTAGAAGACTACAAAAATATTGCAGAGTGGAGCTGGTGAGGTATTGTAGTCAGATCAGTACCTGACAGAGCAGGGCCAGAGGAGTTGTTACCGAGGGTTTCTAGCCGAGGAACCTGGATCAACAGTGCAGTTGCACAAGTCGATCAAAGTACGGGGCATCTCGACAAGTGGTAGGAGGATTTCCAGGAGGGAAATTAGGACTCAGAGGGAGTCCATAAGAGAACTTCCAGACGGGAAGTAGAGACTCAGAGGAGTCGAACAGAGAACTTCCAGGAGGGAAGTAGAGGAGCATCATGGCACTACACGGGGTAAGGGACCAGGATAGACTGGACGGAGCATCGAACTTCGCAGTTTGGAAGGACAGAATCTTATTAGTGCTTGACAAAAATCATGTCAAGAACTTCGCCTTAAAGACAATACCTATCCCAGTCGACCCAAATGATAATGACAAGTATGAAGAGGCGATGGCGAGGGCCAAGTGCATTATCCTTTACGGGGTCAAGGATCATGTGGTACCACATATAGCCGAGAAAGAAACGATAGTTGAGATGTGGGAGGCTCTCAAGAACCTGTACCAACATACTTCTCTGCAGAGAAGAATGCTGCTCGAGAACCAGATGAGGTCGTATTAGATGAAGAAGGGTCAAACGATTGACTCTTTCCTCGGAGGATTGAATGAGATCCAAGATCAATTGACTGCTATAGGAGTGACATCGGATCAAGAGCTTATGGTGAGGACAACCCTGAATGCTGTCTTAGAAGAGTGGGAAGTGTTTGTCCAGAGCATCCTGGGCAGAGGGACTCTCCTACCTTGGGACGAGATGTGGGCAATTCTTTGTCAGGAAGAGATCAGACGGCAGTCAAAGACAGGTAGCAACAGCAAAGGGATTAAGGTCAAACAGGAGGAGGACGATGTGGCCCTAGCATTTGAGGGAAAGTAGGAGAAGCAGAAGAAGAAAGATCTCTCCAAGATCAAGTGCTTCCACTGTGGGGAGATGGGTCACATGAGACCCAGTGCCCAAGGAAGAAGAGTAAGGGAGAGTCTTATGAGACTAAGGTAGCCCCAGCACGGGCAGAGAAGGAAGTTTTGATAGACGATGACTGTGCCATGAGTGCACATGTGCCACTTGAGCGGAAGTGGGGAGACATCGAGCTGTATTCAGGAGGACTACAGGTGATGAGGGGCAGGATCCTTGAGGTACCTAGCCTCTTGGATTAGACCTTGCTACGGGAGCCCCGACGAGGAGTTAGCAGGACTGGCTAAGTGGGTAGAGACGGATGCGGATGGAGCGGCAGAGAGAGCTACAGTGCAGGGGTCCCGAGACAACGCGAGGCTAGCAGGCTGCAGTAGTGCGAGAGGCACAGGAGTATTGCACCAGTGCAGGACGACACATAGAGGTGTGCAATGGTGCGAGATGTAGGGGAGTTGTTGCTGCAACGTAGAGGTCAGAGAGGGAGCACTTGTCAGCAGTAGAGGGAGCTTCAGCATCAGTGGGTGTCTCTAGCCCAATAGGGAGGTCAGTTGGGAGATTAGTTACTTAATTCTCAGTAACTGAGTTGCAGTGCAGTAGTGGGCAACACGATGCAACTTGATGAGAAGAGGTGCAATGCGGATGTTGTGTTGGGAGAAAGGACCAGCAACAACACAGATGCAGAGGGAGTTGTACAGATGCAGCAGTGGCAGTGGCAGAACCATTGGCAGCAGTACAGGATGCAGTAGTGCAGAGGATGTTGGGCAGGAAGGCCTAGCATCAACACAGGTACCGATGTCGGATGATTACAGTAATACTCAGTAAGGAGTATTGCTAGAGCACAATCCTCGCTAAGAGGGAGTGTTGATTTGGGGTAGCATCGAATCTGCTCTAGCCACGAAATTTGGTGGAAAGGTTGGGGCAGATGAGATCTCCAATACCCAGAAAGGGTTTGGGCAGATTCTAAACAGATCAGGAGATATTAAAATAATTAATATTTTAATGGAGTCCCTAAGTCTAAACTTAGGGAAAATAAAATATTAATGTGTATTAATATGAATCTGCGTTAGAGTGGTCCAAAAGACATGGATCTAGCTACATCTAATTTTATCTGTTGATTAGGGACTTAATCCCGACCGTTGAAATGTTAATAGGAAAAGTATAAGAGGAGGTTCGAGGGTCACTTGGAGTGTACACCAGATGATCAATGATTCTATTCTCTAGAGTGGGGTTTGCTAAGAGAGATAGAATCAGCGATCAGGAGAGCAGCTGAGGGCAATTGAATACAGAGAAACAGAGAAGGCAGAGATTGTGCCAGGAGAGCAGCGCAACAACTAAGGAGGGTGACGCAGAGCCAACAAGGGCTATGTAGAGGCAGCCAAGTGCTGCGCAGAGCACCAGAGGGGCTAGCACAGCTGATGCAGAGGCTCCCAGAGTTGACGCAGGGCCTCTTGGGGCTGACGCAGGCCTAGAAAGGCTGACACAGGGCCAACGTGAGACAGAGAGGGGCTGACGCAGTCCAGATTGGGCAAACGCTAGGGTTGTAGGAGTAGTTTTGTGCTGAAGAGCTGCTGGAAGGATTTTCCGGGGTTTCAGCCAAGAGATTTCTCTTAAACTGTGAGGTATAGCTGCCAAGGAAATTCTCTGTTGGGTAGGCCAGTTTCAACACCTAGATTGTACTCTGATATTGCTTAATAAGAAAACCCTCAGATAGCTACACTGGTTTTCCCGCATTGGGTTTTTCTGGGGACATTGGTCTAAAAATAATGGTGTCATGTGGTGTGTTTTTTCTTGTTTCTTTTAGTTGCTGATCTGTAATATGTTGAGCATGCACTGGTGTTTATTTTCAATATTTACTTTGTAAATAACTTGTTAAAGAAAAATAACAAGTAGGTAGGAATAAATCAGAAAAAGTGCATGAAGGGTTTCTAAACTAAGTAAACTTAGAAACTTTAAAAATAGCTACAGAAATATTGATTGGCAGTGGTTGGTAGACCGGTTCTACAAAAGAGTTTCTGGGTGGGAATATCGGTGCTTGTCCCTGGGTGGATGCACTATCCTCACACAGGCCGTTCTTACCCAGCTGGGGGTATACTGGGCTCACTTATTTCATATTCCACAAGCCATCATTAATAGCATTAATCGTATAATTGCAAATTTCATTTGGGCGGGTTGCAATGGACAACATAAATATCACTTGGCAAAAATGTCTCACATATCTTGCCCAAAAAGAATGGGGGGCTGGGGTATTATGAACCTTCGGCTTTTTGGTTGTTCGCTGCTGATTAAATCCTTATGGCGGGGTATATTTGGATCTGGCATATGGAGTAGGGTGATTAGACATAAATATTTAAAGGACCAGGAATTTCTTTTCTGGTACCGAAAGGATAGCATTGGCATCCGCATGGTTCGGCTATATGGCATAGCTTTCAAAAGGTTGCTAATTTTTTTTTACAACATCTGGTTTGGACTATGGGATCGGGTCACTCAATTATCATTGGGGTGGATCATATTCTGGGAGCTGGCAGGGAGTGTTGTATATCTGAGGTACTCATCGGGTTTTTTATGGGAAAGGCATATACTTCTGGAATCAATTAATTTCTGCATGGCGGGCTGTTCCCCTATTTGGAAAACTACACAAGATCTGGGGCTGGTTGGACAATTGGCGATGGAATGGAACCAAATATGTGCTGGCTTGAAAGCTTTGGGCATATGTCAGGAGGCACAAAGTGACAGTTTGGTATGGTCGGGGAGAATGAAAGCAGGAAATATTATGGTTGTTGATATATATATTTCTCTTTGCGGAAGGGGAGCCCGGTGTGTGGAAAATCCAATATTATACGCCTTCTGGAAGACTAATATTCCTATTAAAATCATTCTGTTCTCCTGGTTAGTATATCACAACAAAAATCTCACTTGGGAGAACTTGCAGAAGCGTAATTGGCACGGACCCAGCATATGTGCAATTTGCAAAAAGGAGGGGGAAAGCAATTGTCATTTGTTCCTCAAATGTCAACACACGATCCAGGTATGGGATAAATTGGCATTACACTTTGGTTTTCCTTATAATCAATTTCATGATATTGCAGATTGTATGGAGTGGTGGAGCAGACAGAAGCCCTCATGGAGGATTATTCCCCCCTATTTTTCTAGGCTATATGGAAATGGAGGAATAACCATATATTTGAGAATTCTGCTGAGGATTTCATTCTGGTATATGAGAATACCATAACACTATACTCAATGTTTCCTGTTCATGAGAACAAGTACAAAGAACAACAACAGAGGAGGAAAAGCCCACAAATGGTGTACCTGATTGGATTCTTCGATGGAGCGGCTCAAAAGAATGTTTGCGGATGTGGCTTCTGGATAGCCATGTCCAATGATTTACAATACAGAATCCACTGGAATGCCGGAATGGGCACGAATAATAAGGCAGAAGCTATGGCATTATGGGGCATTTTATGGTTCACATCTTTTCTTAATATCCCTGATATTCATATATATGGGGATTCAAAGATTATCATGGATCATGTTAATGGGAATGCACATATCAAACAATCAGCACTACTTGGATGGCTAAGGAGAATTGATAATCTTTGGACACAGCTTGGGAACCCTCCTATCATACACACAGGCAGAGAATATAACCAGCTTGCGGATGATCTCTCAAAGAAAAGGCTTCAAGGAATAGTGGGAGAAATGCACATGGATATAATAATGGAGGGCAATGTACTAAGCGTTGTGGAGTTCCCATTCCCTGGCTAATTGTACATTTATTTTCTGATCCTTTTTTGTATAATTTTGTCTCATAATTTTGTATGTAACAGGTAGGCAAAACGGAAACCTGCTGGTGAAATGGTTCTCTCAATGATACACAAAGTAATAGGGATGATCTTGTTTCTTTTCAAGGTCAATATGATGGATGTATTTGTCTAGTTACTCTCTCCTATATCTGCTACTAGATGTACGCAGATCTTTTATGTTTATATACTCTCTATATGTATATCTGTTTATTTGGTCACTTTGATGCTAAGATACCGGAAACGGCTCCCTGGCAGGCAAAAACGCCGTTTTACGTATCAGAAACGTATTCAGCCCAGAAACGGCCAAAAAACGGCTGAAAAACGTTTTTTTTGATTTGGAAACGTATCAAATTTTTTTTTGCCGTTTTTCAGGCGTTTTGAAGGAAAAAACGTCCCGTTTAAAAAAAATTGATACGTTTCAGAGAAACTTAAAACGTATTTTAATAGCTTTGCTTGGGTTTTCATAAAAATAAGTTTGGGATTTATAATATATATGCATCATATTTTGACCCGATCCTATGGCCCGATTCAAAAACCTAGGGCCCGATTCAAAAGCCTTTTCATATATGCATTACATCATCAGATACGTGTCAGTGACTATAGTAAATTTACAAACACATATTATATACTGGTTCTCGCTGCTCAGTTATTCCTCATGTAGGCCCTGGCCTTGACAGACTTGGATCATTAGGTGAGTTTCACATCAATCGATTATTGCACAGAAATTATACCTTTCCTGAAACGTATATGATCAAACTCTTTCCAACCAATAAATGAACAGGTTGTTCTTCACCTAACTCATCAATCCCTTCAAGAAGTCTCTCACTGATGAAAGTATTTCAATAATTCAGCGTAACTTTCTTACTAATAAAGCTCTTCTGTTTATTTCCAGTCTTTCAGATAAAACAATAGCGTGTTTCTTTGCACCCCTAGTGAAAGCTCTTCTCAGTTCTGTTGATTTCCAGTATTTCAGATAAAACAAACAAGGTACATGGAAGTATTTACTATTGCTACACATTTGTTCGCCAATGTGCTGTCAGAAAAGGAGATCTGTAAAACATGGAAACATTACATGTATAATTTAAAACACAACCTTTTATTCGATGCTATTGAACGACTTTACCTATAAAATAAGCTCAGAAATAGTTATCATTAAAACCAGTGCACCAGTACCACAAACAGAATGCAATGGAGGCCTCTTAGCTCAGGAGTCAGCACTTGTGAAAGACAATACAGTATTATGGGCATTCATAATTACTTATCAGACCCTCCCTGAATTACAGTTTAGTGTCAGGACTCAGTACTTGATATCTATTTCAATGACACTACTGCTGAAGCAATCCGTTCAAGAGTTCATATAGAGTTTCAAAATTCAGGCTTTACCCTTCAGGCTTCACATAATTCCAGGACTATCTCAGGCTTCAGCTTCTTCCTTTTACACAGTTCCAGGCTGTTACTCATATTTTCCTTTTATTAAATTGTTAATATTAAAAGTTCATAGTTCATTTTGTACTTTCATAGTATGTAGTAATTCGTATGCATTATTAATTTTGGTAATGATGGTGTGTGTAACTTGTCATGTTGATAACTTGATGTTTGAAATTTGAAACAAAAACTTGATGTCTGATCATTGATGATATGTTGAAACTTGAATCATGAATGTTATAATAATCGTTAATGATGATGGCAATGTTGAATGTTTATGCCATATGGCATATGTTGAAAGTTGAAACTTGAATTGATGATGATGAATCATGAATCATGATAGATCTTAGATGATAATTTAGATTCTGAAATATGAATGGTAATATGAATTTTTTATTTTTAATATATATATATATATATATTTTAAATTTTTATATATTTATTATGTGTCGTTTCCTGCCGTATCGTATCCAGATTTTTTGAAAATTTGCCGTATCCGTTTCAAACCTCGTACCCGTATCCGTTCCCGTATCCGTTTTCTGGTAACTTAGCTTTGATGGGGTTTGCATGATCACGCAACCCAGATGATTTTCTAGGATGATACGGATACATGAAGTTGATATAATGTACATGATCTTCTGATAATACAAATATAGCTTTTTTCGTACTGAAAAAAAAGGTTCCAGGTACGCAAGGCATTTTGATATACATGAATTTTTAAAATCTAACATCAGAGAAAACATTAAAGATAATTGCACAGATGGTAGTTGTCGTTATATCCAGTTAATTATTTAGTTGGGTTAATTTTTCATGCTTCACATTATTCTCTTCCTGAATTTGCTGGTCCCTGGACAAACGAGGTTAAACTGCACTACCAAATTAACCTCTGCAAGGGTGCTCAAAAATCTCAAAAGATACGGGTATAAAGAAAAAAAGCCCTTTGGAGTTTACCAGCTTAGTCAAAATTTAAAAACAGAGTTTCTCTGCAAACATTATACAAGGCTGTAGCTGAGCCTTAGTAGGTTGTGTAAAATGCTGTCTAAACTTGGTAATAGTAGCAAACAGAGGAGTTTGATGGCAGCCTGAGAAAACTTCAGGCATGAAGCAATAGACGGAATGATAACTTGATTTGTGCTGTATTTGTACAATGATAACATCGCTAGTAATATAAAACATAAACTACTTACAAGTTATGGTTAATCGGGTCTTTTATTTGCATGTTATTTTTGTAACCTTTTTCTCGCAAGCTGAAACAGGTTTGATGGGTTTTAATGCTGTCAACTTCGATGGCTACCTAGAGCTATCACGAATACCTGCTAGTGCTATTACTAATACCTGCTAGTGGAATACTGGCTGGTAACTCGGAGGGCTCAATGAGACTTGAGCCTGAGACCTCTGTGAATTTTTGAACAAGAGCATATATATATATATATATATTGGATTTGTTACCAGCCTGAAGCTATGTCCCTGGAATCAACCCAGGATAACATTCATTCTCCCCAACCCTGAACTAGACCCGCTCAGTTGATACACACATACATATATGTTTTTTCCCTGCACAATGCAGTTCCCAGGGAAGCCACTGGGTACTTTCATTCCGAGCATGGTACACAGGTAAACTGTATTCTTTAGAGCTTAAGGCCAAGCCAGTAGTCAACAATTGGTTCATGACATTATGCCCATAAGGGGCATACTTGTACAAAATTACGAAGTGCAATCAAAGAATGTTTTCAGTTGAGTTGAATGTGGCAGTTTAACATTCTGAATCCCGGTTGGTATTAGTCTGTTTACGATCACAATATTTAGCGTTTTTTGTTGAGGATTGTCAGAGTTATTTTCATGACGTTTTAAAATGATTTTTTTCAAGACTGGCTATTTGTTTGTGGAAGAATTGAACTTGATTGAATTTGTATTTTTTACTTTTGGCTAAGAGGACTCACGTTATCTACAGCTTATTATGGTCATATATGATTTGCAACTTGTTTCCAAGATAAGGTTTTGTGCAATTACTGCAGTATTATAGATTGAATAAAACAGAGTCTTGTATGTCTACACAAAGTCATTCACGATGAGATTAGATGATGTTATGTGTTGAATAGTATATCCTTATCTTTTAAAGTTAATTGGGAACAAAGGCTTAATTCATGCTTTTTGAATGTGGAATTCTGTTTGAACAGAATAATTAGCTCACAGTTATGGCAGCAATGGACCCATCATCAGCTGGAGCCTCCTCCAAAGTTAAGGCTGGTGGAGTACAACCTTCTGAATCGACCCTCAAGCGCAAACGAGGCATCTTCCAGAAAGATTGTAAGCATTTGATTTCTTTTCTTTGCCCTTTCACATTTTATTTATTGACAAATGAAAGAGCAGCAGCAGCTTTATGACTACATTGCTGGTGTGAACAAAGGTTGGCCTGCCTATGTATACCTTATTAAATTAACATTCACTGTATATATTGGTAATGTTGTACACGTATGTAGTTGCATGTTACCTGTTTCTTAAGAACCTGATCTTCTGGTTTGTTGGTGTTGCAGTGCAACACATGATGTATGGATATGGCGATGATCCAAATGTACGTATTCTTCTCTTCCGCCAGTATTTTGGGCTTTTTAATTTTATATGATTAGATGACTTTGAATTTGCCTCCCCTGTAAATTAAGGTGAGCGATTGTATGTCTTCTGTTAAGGATCAGAAGTTCAAAACCTTTCTATGCTAATGGATCAGTCTTTCTTGATCATTTGCAAAGGAGCTCCCTTATGTTGCTACGGATGAATTCTACAGCACAAATCACTAGAGATCGAAATTTATCCCAAGTAATGGTGCCTGTGTCTTAATTGTACTGTGCCTCAGACAATAGATGTCATCAGCAATACAATATATCACAAATGAGAATAATGTGAAAATTTTATCACTGCAACAACTGATTTACTTTTTCTAATTATTTCATCATAAGTTATTCATGAAATTATTTCAACAAACATTAAAATAAATATTGCTGTAGATATCACACTGTAATACAGAAACAAACATATGCACACATTGACACAGTTATTTTGGACTAATGTCCCCGGAAAAATCCAATGTGGCAAAACCGGTGCAACAAGGGAGGATTTTATTATTCAGCGATTTTCTTGTACAATAGGGTGCCAAACTGGCTTACCCACAGATAGACAAACTTTCAGCGCTTTTCTAAACCCAGCGTAGGCCCTTCTGAACTCTGTTACAACCTGAAACCCTCTGCGTCAACCTGAAAACCCTCTGCGTCAGCCTACTGAAGCTTTGCGCAGCCTCTCTGGGCTTCCGCGTCACTCCTGCAACCTCTGTGTGGATGATGCAAGCCCTTCTGGCTCTGCGTAGTCTCTGCTGCCTCTGCGTGGCTTCCTCTGGCTCTGCGTTTGCCTCTTCTACGCTAATGTGCCGTCTCTCTGTTCTGTACTCGCTGCTCTTGACTGCTCTCCAGACCACTAGTTCAATTTCTCAGCAAACCCCGCTCTAGAAATTGAGCTGACTGGTCTCCCTCAGTGTGTTCTCTAAGTGCCCCTCAAGCCTCCTCTTATACTTTTTCTGTTGACATCTCAACGGTCAAGATTAAGTCTCTAATCAACGGCTAAGATTATATCTGGCTTGATCTATGTCTTTTGGTCTATTCTAACATAGATTCATATTAATACACATTAATATTTTATTTTCCCCAAGTTTAGACTTAGGGACTCCATTAAAAATATTAATTATTTTAATATCTCCTGATTTGTTTAGAATCTGCCCAAACCCTTTTTGGATATTGGAGATCTTATGTGCCCCAACCTCTCCACCAAATTTCATGGCTAGAGCACATCCGATGCTACCCCAAATCAACAAGTAATTCATGTATTTTAAAGTCAAATGCTTATACAGTAATAGGAACTGACAATCTTGCAGAATTGGTGCCTTGCCTTCAGGTGTTGGGGTTTTGGAACAAGCACTATAGAAAGTGTATGTGTATATATAAATATATATCAAAAGGGGATTTTGTGATAATAATTCCTACGTATGCACATTGGCTAAAGGGATTTAAACTTGAGAGACATTACCTTATGTTTATACAGGAAATGTCAATTCTAGACCTTTAGCAAGTTTTCTGACTTTTCCCTAGAATTTCATGTAATGTCCTCTCCAAATTGATGGGCTAATGGAGGACGAAATAGCCTAGTCTTGATAAAGGGGCAAAAACCCATTTTTTCCAATGTTGGGGCAACATTGTGCAAAAGTTGGGTTGGCTGGGGCAGAAAAAACCCAAAATTGGTTGTTGCACCTACAATTCCTCACATTTTGGAGCCTAGAGGAGAGTTGAGATCAAATGAATCATCATCGATTTGTATCAAACACATCTGATTTTCTGTGTTGTATCTTTGAGGGCTTTTAGACCCCTTTCTTCCTACTAATTTCGGTGGTGAAAGATTCCACCCTAGTTAGTTCTATTCTCTACTTTATTTTAGCAACAGGGAATTACCTATCTAAAGGAGCAGTGAAGTCTTTTGTGGGAAAGCTGAGGCAAAGGCGTCCAAAATTCTTCTGAGGTTAGACGGATCTATACTGAGGCATAAAATTGAATTATTCTGAGGTTGATTCCCTACGACATCATCCGGAGGCAGACACAGAACGACTTGAGGCAGAATATTGTCACGTTTTTGAGGAAGACGAAACCCTGAGGCTGGGCATTTGTGTAATTATTTCGAGGCAAATTAATCTGAACTTTCTGAGCACCAAAGGAGGCCAATCCCAGTTGAAGGCGAACCCCTTCTTGAGGCCATTCAGGGATTGTTTGTGCTCTGCAATAGGTTCGAACTTCTGAAGAAATTTGCTGCTCTTGTATAGAGCTCAGAGGGTCTGAGGTAAGCATAGAGGGATTGATTTAGGATCGAAGCAGATCCAGGACTCTTTAAGACGATGCAGTGGTACTAAATAGGTTTGGGGAGAATTTTCTGAAGAAAGTCCAAGGCAGAAGAAGAATTCAATCCTCTGTCCTGATTCCTGATACTATTTAGATACTAGCCCTGATTAGATTTCGCAAGGGTTTATTCAGATTAGTCTAAAACCACTCGGGTTTCTGGTTAGAATACAACTACTATTTAGTCAAGCTCTGTCCAATACAGAATTATATTGCAACTGTTTGGAACTATACTGAACTGTTAAATTTGGGGAATGTATTGGTACTGTGGAATTTTGTTGCATGGTTGTGTTGAAAATACTGAGAGGGGGGTGAATCAGTATTTCCTTCTTTTTCAATAGGTTAACCGTTATTTATTAACAATTAAACATCAGAGCATCAACAATAATTCAGAAAACATGAACCATGACATCAAGGAGAGTACACAAGAATTGGCTCAACAATAAGCTCAGTTATGTATGATGTACATCCAACATTTAGCAGGTAAACCTGGAAGGTAGTACGAGACTCCCCAAGTCTAAAGATATGCAGACTAAGTCTGCAGGGGTCTTCAGTCTCCTTTACAATCAATCAATTCACACATTCATTGCTGCTCTATGACTGCTGCCTGCTGCTATTCTCACTGCATCTTCCTTTTGCACTTCCTGCTCCCTCTATGCAACTGTTCACTGCTCCCACTGATCCAACTGTCCACTAACACTGCTGTCACTTGCTTACTCGTAATACCAGGTTACTGCCATCAAGAGGATTACTGTGCCATTGCCACTGTCACTGTCCATACATCATAGCCATACCTCTCTGTCATGCTGCAGTCATCACTGTTGCACTGTTTGTGAAGTCACTGTCGTGAGTCAAGCCATACAATCCTGTCATAAGAGTCTTTACAAGATCTCTGTTTTATTGTCATGAAAGCTTTGCCATATTAAGGTAACTGCTGTGTCAAGGATTATGGTGTTATGTAAGGTTTGCAATCATATCAAGCATGCAACCCATGTTTCAGAATCACGGTCTAATTGAGGTCCCTATATTCTGCTCAACAATCATTATGTGCCATGATAGAGTCCTGCACATACTGTTGTAATGTGATATCTGAAAGATGTCCTAAGTGCTGAAACTTGTGTTATCTGTTACTTCTCTTGGCTCCTCTCTTGGATTAATTATTACCTTAGGTTTGTATGTATCCAAAAAAACTGCTACTGAGCTGCTGGTTAAAATCTTTGATCACAGGTCACAACAAAAGATGTCTTTTACTGTCAAACAAAAGATCTTAAATTTTATGCATAGACTCCAGGTGTGGCAATCACCAAATTATATCCTTGATTCTTCTGTGTTGTAGACTGCCAATTACATAAGTGATTCAAGTCACAAGAATCACATAACATTATCCACAGTGGATTGTTTCTCTCCAGACTGCACAGGTGACCTCAGAATTGACTCTTCTCAAGACATGTTTATTAGAATCTTTGCATGAGTATTCACAAGTGGTTGATGATTTTTAAATATCATAATCATTTCATCATTACTCATTCGAACAGGTTTATTGTATCATGCCTTCACAGGATTAGAGCTACAAATAAATGCAGGTCTATCTTAAGAAAAGGCCGAATAGCTTTATGAGACCCGAGCTACTTCAGAGAGAAAAAAAAATGTTCAAGGTATACAGAATCATGCCAGGCCACAGGGTATATAGACGTTCTGCAATTTAAGGTTTACACCATCAAACATTAACCCAGAGAGGTTCTCAAATATGAATCTGCCTTAGCCAACAATTATCCATTCAAGGAAGAGGTCCAAATGATCTGAGGTCAGCCTCAGGAATCAGGATGCATTCTATTTCCAGCAAGTGATATTAGGCCCAAGACAATAAGGCGGCTTTGTAAAATAACCTTGAGACCCATGCTCGAAATAAAGAAAAATCAGAGTTTTTGCTGACCACAGGTGATCACAGGTAGGCTGCAGCTATCAAAGGAAGGCTGTAAGTCATCTCTGTTATGCTCAGATCACATTCTAAACTTCTTCACTGCTCAAAATGTGTTCTAAATGTGTACAGGATCACAAGAAGAAAACCCTTCGGTCTTCAACTTAGCTTTTGCAACAAAGCAAAGAAATTAAGATGATTGCCCTTATCCCAGTTCAGCGTGCAACTCCTTTTAATGCGCATAAATTCTTTGGTCTCTTGAATATTTCCTTGGCCGCAGATTTTGGGCATCACCTTTGATTTCAGAAAGGATCCAAAATTATTTCAGGACTTGCTCTGAAAAAAGGCCAAAGTTTTAGAAATAATATCTGCCTGCCATTTTTTTTTTCCAAACAAACCCTTGTGCCCAGATAAATCAACGAAATCCATGTGACAATAGAAAACTAGTGAATATCCAAAGATATGTCACCCAAACTTCTTGCGATTGATCAGGTTCACCGAGCAGAATCGCATAAGACTCTGAAGACATTTGATTCCATCCTCTTTTACTTAGCCGAGAGCCAAGTGCTTCATTTTATAGTGATTGAGAGGGCCGGCTTACACAATAAGATGGAGGCCGACCTCAAAAATTTGACATGGTCAAAAGAATTATTAAAATTTTGGTCTAAGTACCAAGGAATAATTTGTGGATCCAAAATGGCTGATGCGCTCATGAAGTTTGTCCATTAATTTAAGTTGGTCCAACTATATTTGGAGCAAGGACTAAATAAAAATATTAACATTATTTTATTTTTAATTTTTTATTATATATATTTGAAATAAGAATCAATATTAATTTCTTCCATAATAGAATGTTGCCACTATCACACTTGTTTAGGACTTTCAATGAATAAGCCGTCATGCCACATCATCAACTATTTGAGTAATAATGTGATGCCACCTTATCAGCCCTTGGGTTTTGGACCACTCGCTGGGGTTATAAACTTTGACTGAGCATATCTCTCAAAGCATGAAGGCCCACGAGATGCTCCACATACCATCAGAATTAGCAAGACGAGTAGAATCCAATGATAGGGGTTTCCAAGACAATATTGACAATCGACTACTTCAAAAAGTCCAACAACCTGCGGGGTATCCTTATTGTCCAAGGAACCCAAACCCTAAATCCAATGGCTTGGGTTTCGACGACCTGCATCATCCATCATCCATCATCCATCTGCAACAATATCCATGACCTCAACGCTTTGTCTGATCAAGCTGTATCATTAGTAACTGCACCAAGGGATCCAAACTCTAAGGTTAGGGTTTCATCCCTTCAATTAGGGTTTCTACTCCAACTAGGGTTTCATGGTTACGTTGTATCATCTTGTGAACCCATTACATCAATGGCTTCCAAACCCTGACATCAAAGACGATATCTGCATCCTACACCAACTTGTATCTGTTGCATTTGCTCCTACTTTGACATCAATGACAACATACTCAACAATCTCCCCCTTTGTTATTGATGTCAACACACCTAGCAAGACAAGGTATGTTGCATCTTGCATCTCTCTCTCTCTCTCTCTCTCTCCCTTGATTCCTCCAAGATTCTCTCCCACTTTGACATTAATGGCAAAGGGTGACTCCCCCTCACAATTTGCTTGATCACGCGAACTTGTGATCTAACTCCCCTTGACAGACTCCCCCTATCAACATGCTTTATTGCTACATCCTATAACATCATCAGATCCTATGCTGTTGCTCCCCCTGAACAATATGCTTCTCATACAAACTCCCCCTGTCTCTGTGCATCTACCAATGGTGCGAGAGATCATTGCGAAACCTGTTTTCTTTGCCAGAGCCTAGTGGCCTTGCCTTCCTGCCTGGTGAATGACCTTCCTTCCTGATTCTTCAAGGTCCACTTCACCGCTTCTACAATCTCGTGCAAAATGACCAATGTTGTGACATAGATAACATTTTGCATTCCTCCCTTTCAGCATCTGTGGGGTCCACTTCAAGCTGCATTTACAATCTCGTGCAAAATGACCAAGATTATGGCATAAATAACACTCTACATCTGGTCTTAATAAAGGAGCAAAGCTATTGTAACTTCTGTTGTCATAGGCATATGAGACTTTGTCTTGTCTTCTAGAAGATCTGCTTCTAGGGCTTTGATGAAACCCTCTATGAATACTTCTGCTATTTCTCCTGCAATCCACAGCTCTGTGTCCATAGTTAGAACATGTATAACAATAATCATGAAATGCCTCTGTATACTTGGGTGTATATGGTGAAGATTTGCTGAAGGAATCTCGTCCTTGAGAATATCTCTGTTGATCTCCACGTTTGAATGGTCTTTGATGATTTGGCGTTCTGAATGCATCATCTTGATTTCTTGAAGTATTGGTCTTCCAACTTTCGGTGTTGGTTGATTTGTGTTGGACTTTGACTTTAGGCTTCTCTCCATTTCTGGCATGAGGCTTCCTTTTATGAGACTTCTTTTCTTCCTTGATATGTGGTTTTTCTTCATGTGACTGCTCTTAAAACATTGGGATGAGGCTTCTCTTCTTTGACATGTGGCCTTTCTTCATTTTTGGAGCATGAGGATTCACCAACATATCCAAGACCTGTTTTGATAAGTGGCGATCTCTGGCAATTGATAATGTGACAATTTCTTGCTCATGGTTTATGTAGTCTTCTTCCTTCTGCTTCATCTGACTTCTTAAGAGGTCTTCAGTCCTTTTGGCTTCTTCAAGGAGGTGACTCGCTTTCCAAGTTCTTCATCTTGCTTTTCCTTTTCCTTGAGCTAGTTTGTCAAGGTGCTTTCCTTCTTGTTTGCTTCTTATAGCATGCTTTTGAGGTGATCAAGTTCATGATCCTTTTTTGGCGTATGAATCTGCTTCTTTTGCAATTCAATTTCTCTTTTCAGCCTGCTTATATAATCAAGAGCAAAAACATATTTAGACTCATTCCAATTTGTAGCTTCCTCAAGTAGGTGTTTAAGAGTTGTATCTTCTTTAGAATTGCTACCAGTATTCTCCACTGTCTTCCCATGTCAGATGCTACGGATCTACCTTCAAGCGGTTAAGCTTCCAATGAAGGACCCGCTGTGATACCAATTGTTGGAAAAACTGAGAGGGGGGTGAATCGGTATTTCCTTCTTTTTCAATTGGTTAGTTATTAACAATTAAATATTCAGAGCATTAACAATAATTCAGAAAACATGAACCATCACATCAAGAAGAGTACATAAGAATTGGCTCAACAATGAGCTCAGTTATGTATGATACTATGATGTACATACAACATTTACCAGGCAAACCTGGAAGGAAGTACAAGACTCCCCAAGTCTGAAGATATGCAGACTAAGTTTGCAGGAGTCTTCAGTCTCCTTTACAATCATTCAATTCACACATTTATTGCTGCTCCATGACTATTGCCTGCTGCTACAGTGCTGCTATTCTCACTGCTTCTTCCTTGTGCTCTTCCTGCCCCCTCTATGCAACTGTCCACTGCTCCCAGTGATCCAATTGTCCACTAACGCTGCTCTCACTAGCTTACTCGCATACCAGGTTACTGCCATCAACAATATTACTGTGTCATTGCCACTGTCACTGTCCATACATCATAGCCATACCTCTCTGTCATGCTGCAGTCGTCACGGTTGCACTGTTTGTCGAGTCACTGTCATGAGTCAAGCCATACCACCCTATAATAAGAGTCTTTACAAGATCTCTATTTTATTGTCACGAAAGCTTTGCCATACTAAGGTTAATGAGGTGTCAGGGATTACGGTGTTATGTAAGGTTTGCATGCAACCCAAGGAATACTGATATATGTTTACAGGATCACAGTCTAATTGAGGTCCCTATATTCTTCTCAATAGTCATTATGTGCCATGATAGAGCCCTGCCATACTGTTGTAATGTGATATTTGAAAGATGTCCTAAGTGTTGAAACTCTTGCTATTTGTTACTTCTCTTGGCTCTTCTCTTCGATTGATTATTACCTCAGGTTTTCATGTGTCCAAAAAAAAATGCTACTGAGCTGCTGATTCAAATCTTTGATCACAGGTCACAACAGAAGCTGTCTTTTACTGTCAAACAAAAGATCTGAATTTTATGCGTAGACTCCAGGTGTGGCAATCACCAAATTATATCCTTGATTCTTCTGTGCTGTAGACTGGCAATGACAGAAGTGATTCAAGTCACAAGAAGCACATAACATTATCCACAGAGGATTGTTTCTCTCTAGATTGCACAAATGACCTCAGAATTGACTCTTCTCAAGACATGTTTATCAGAATGTTTGTATGAGTATTCACAAGTGGTTGATGATTTTTAGATGTCATAATCATGATTCATTTCATCATCACTTATTTGAACAAGTTTATTATATTATGCCTTCACAGGATTAGGGCTACAAATAAGTGCAAGTCTATCTTAAGAAAAGGCCGAATAGCTTTATGAGACCCGAGCTACTTAAAAACAAAAAAAGGTTCAAGGTATACAAAATCGTCCCAGGCCGCAGGTTATATAGACGTTCTGCAATTTTAAGGGTTGCACTATCGAACATCAACCCAGAGAGGTTCTCAAATACGAATCTGCCTTAGCCAACAATTATTCATTCAAGGAAGAGGTCCAAATGATCTGAGGTGAGCCTCAGGATGCATTCATATTCCAGTGAAGTGATATTATGCTCAAGAAAATCAAGCCACTGTGTAAAATGACCTTAGACCCATGCCAAAAATAAAGAGAAATCAGAGTTTTCGCTGACCACAGGTGATCATAGGTAGGCTGCATCTATCAAAGGAAGGCTGTAAGTTATCTCTGTTATGCTCAGATCACATTCTAAACTTCTTTGCTGCTCAAAACATGCTCTAAATATGTATAGGATCACAAGAAGAAAACCTGTCAGTCTTCTACTTAGCTTTTGCACAAAGCAAAGAAATTAAGATGATTGCCCTTATCCCACTTCAGAGAGAAAGTCCTTTTAATGCATAGAAATTCTTTAGTCTATTGAATATTGCCTTGGCCGCAGATTCTGGGCATCACTTTTGATTTCAGAAAGGATCCAAAATTACTTCAGGACTTGATCTCAAAGAAGGCCGAAGTTGTAGGAATGATAACCACCTGCAATTTTTTTTTTCCAAACAAACCCTTGTGCCCAGATAAATCAACGAAACCCATGCAACAATAGAAAACCAGCCAATATCCAAAGATACGTCACCCAACCTTCTTCCTGCGATTGATCAGGTTCATCGAGCAGAATCACATAAGACTATGAAGACATTTGATTCCATCCTCTTGTACTTAGCCGAGAGCCAAGTGCCTCATTTTATAGTGATTGAGAGGGCCGACTTATATAATAAGATGGAGGATGACTTCAAAAATTCGACATGGTCAAAAGAATTATTAAATTTTTGGTCCAAGGACCAAGGAATAATTTGTGAATCCAAAAAGGCTAATGCGCTCATGAAGTTTGTCCATTAATTTAAGATTTTTCCAACTATATTTAGAGCAAGGACTAAATAAAATTATTAACATTATTATTATTTTTTCTTATATATATATTTGAAACAAGAACCAATCTTAATTTCTTCCATAATAGAATGTTGCCACATCACACTTGTTTAGAACTTTAAATGAATAATCCATCATACCACATCATCAATTATTTGAGTAATAATGTGATGCCACCTTAGTAGCCCTTGGGTTTTTGGACCACTTGCTAAGCTCATGAACTTTGACTTTGCGTATCTCTCAAACCATAAGGGCCCACGAGTTGCTCCACATACCACCAGAATCAGCAAGACGAGTAGAATCCAATGACAGGGGTTTCCAAGACAATATCGACAATCTGCTGCTCTAAAAACTCCAACAATTGTGGGGTATCCTTATTGTCCAAGGAACCCAAACCTTAAATCCAGTGGCTAGGGTTTCAACAACCTGCATCATGCATCCTTCATCTGCAACAATATCCATGACCTCAATGCTTTGTCTCATCAAGTTGTATCATCAATAACTGCACCAAGGGATCCAAATCCTAAGGTTTGGGTTTCATCCCTTCCATTAGGGTTTCTGTTCCAACTAAGGTTTCATGGTTAAGCTGCATCATCCTGTGAACCCATCACATCAATGGCTTGTAGACCTTGACATCAATGACGATGTCTGCATTTTGCCCCAACTTGTACCGATTGTATCTACTCTTGCTTTGACATCAATGACAACATACTCAACAGATAACATTAGTAGCAAAGAGAGGAAATACAACTTCATTGATGCAACATTAATAGCAAAGAGAGGACTTCCCACAAAAGAGTTCGAAGGCCTTGATGTGATAGTAGCGGATGGTCACAACTTGGATTGCACGTGAGTTATTCTAGTTTTGAGCACAACACTTGTTAATTAAACTTTCACTAGTGATTTTTATGTAATAAATCTTTGTAGATATTAATGTAGTGTTGGGAGTTCAATGGTTATACTCGTTGGGAAAATTCATTATGGACTACCAAGCAATGGAGATGGAATTCAAAGCATCAAATGGTAGAAAAGTAGTTTTGAGAGGCATGGCAAATGGTAGCCCACAAGTCGTTTCCGCCAGAAGAATGGAGGACATATTTAGGCATGGAGATGTAGCATATGTTGCAGAATGCATGATTACAAGCCAAAAGACACCCAACTGTAGCAACCCATAGTACAAAGCAGACATTCAACAAGTGCTGGACAAGCATGGGTAGGTATTTGGTGATATTCCCCTGGGATTGCCTTCTAAAAGAGGATTTAAACATACTATAGAGTTGGATGAAGGGGCCAAGCCCATAATCACTACACCATATCAACACCCAAAGAAATTTAAGGATGAGATAGAGAAGGTAATCCATGAATTACTAGCAATGAGCCACATCAGACCCAACTCAAGTGTGTTCTCCTCGTCAATGGTTCTGGTTAAAAAGAAGGATGGAACATGGAGGATGTGTATTGACTGCCAGATACTCAACAAAAAGACCATAAAAAACAGGTCCCCTATTCCCAGGATCGATGAATTACATGGAGCAATATATTTTTCCAAAATTGACCTATGATTAGGATGTCATCAAATTCGGGTTCGAGAGCAAGATGTGCCAAAAACAACATTCTGATGCCACTATGGGCACTTTGAGTTTTTGGTCATGCCATTTGGGCTAATGAATACTCCCGTACATTCCAATCTTGCATGAATAACATCTTCAACAAGTAGTGAAAGAAATTCTTACTAGTTTTTTTGTTTACGAACTTCTTATATTCAACGAGACATGGGAAGCTCATTTGGGACACCTAGATGAAATTTTGAGCATAATGCAACAACAATCACTCTATGCAAGGCATCAAAATGTGAATTTGGAATGACGTAGATTCTTTATTTGGGACACATAATTAGTGTGAAAGGAGTGCAAGTACACCAAGAGAAGATTTAGGCAATATTGGACCAGCCAACATCCAAGAATTCGACTGAGCTACGACGATTTTTTGGAATTTGCAGCTATTACTGACGATTTGTCAAAGGCTTTTCTCAACTAAGCGCACCATTAACAAATTTGACAAAGAATGGAGCGTGTAGGTGGATGGAGGAATCAAACAAAACATTTAATAAGCTCAAGGAAGTAATCATCTCATGTCTAGTACTAGCACTTCTCGACTTTAGTCAACCCTTTGTATTAGAATGTGATGCATCAGGAGAAGGAAGAGGAGCAAAATTAATGCAGAAGAGCCATCCAATTGCATTTGAAAGTTGGAAACTCTAAGACACAAAGAGACTTTACTTCATAGATGACAAGGAAATGTTGGCTTTTATGCACGCTTTGGCAAAATTTAGGCAATACTAGGTGGGAAATAGGTACGTAGTGAAGACAAACCGCAACAACTTGCCTCATTTCCTAGAACAAAAAGACCTAAACGAAAGACAATAGAAGTGAGTGAGTAAGGTCCAAGCTTATGATTTTGATATTGGATACATAAAAGGAAGAAGAATATTGTGGCCAATGCACTATCCAGAAAACCAACAACATGTTACCTCATAGAGCTTACCGAAGATTGGAAGGCTCTTCTGTCAATGGAATACTCCAAGAACAAGTTTGATTGCTCAGTAACCGGCAGAATCATTCAAGATGACATGTATAGTCAATGATATTATTTACTATAAAGACAAGATATGCTTGGTCCCTGAATCCACGCTCAAGAAAAAGATCTTGAAAGCTACATGTGACATAAAATTAGCGGGAGATCAGGGATTTTTCAAAACTTATCGACAAATCAGGGAATGGTTTTCATGGAAAGGTATTAAAGACGATGTGTTGAAATACGTCAAGGAATGCATGACATGTCAATAAAATAAGATTGAACATACACACCCTGTTGGTTTACTCCAACCTTTACCAATTCCAAAGCAAAAATGGGAGAGCATGTCAATGGACTTCATCATAGGACTACCTAAAGAACAAGCAAAAGATTGTATCTACATCGTGGTTGACAGGTTGACAAAATTCACACGTTTCTTTGCGATCCAAATTGATTATTAAGCCAAACAGGTAGCAGAATTGTACTTCCAAGAAGTCTTCAGGCTCCAGGAACTGCCTAAAATTTTTGTCAGAGATCAGGATAGTAGATTTGTGGGTGCATTTTTGCAGGAAATTTTCAAGGTAGTGGAATGAAATTAACCCCTAGCACTAGTTACCACCCACAAACTGATGGTCAGACAAAGATCGTGAAATAAGTGGATTAAAGGATACTTATATAACTATGCGACTGGTCAACAAAAATCATGGATCAAATGGTTGTACCTCGGGGAAGATTGTTACAATACCACTTACCATTTATCTATTGGGATGACACCTTTCAGAGCAACTATATGGTTATGATGCACCATCCTTTATCGGTAGGGTTTTTGGAGATAGCGAGGCCCCAATAGCTAAAGACTAGATACAAGAGAGCCAAGACATTCTTAGGGTACTCATGGAAAACATGCAAGCTGTCCAAAATCGACAAAATTTGTACACAAACTAGCATCGAACATAACACAATTTTGAGGAAGGAGACTTAGTCTTTTTGAGATTGCAACCATATAGACAATCTAGACTCAAGAAAAGTTGTGCAGAAAAGCTGAAGCAAAGGTTTTATGGGCCTTACAAAGTTCTCCGAAGGGTTGGCGAAGTGGCATATGAGTTAGAACTATCGAGAAAAAGCATAATTCATAACGTCTTCCATGTATCATGTCTCAAGAAGGCTGGCGAGCAACAGGTCACTACTTCTATCAAATTGTCCCCGTTGGACAAAGAAGGGCAACTAGAGTTGATCCCAGAAGCAATCATTGCAGTGCGAGAAAATAAACTAAGGGGCATAGTAATTTCATAATATATTATTAGATGGAAGAATCTACCGGAAGAAGATGCCACATGGGAACGCGAACGAGTCATCCAACATCCCAGTTTGCAATTGCTTGAGGGCAACCAATTTCGGGAAGGGGGGATTGTAATATCCTCGTCAAATTGATGGGATAATGGAGGACGAAATAGCCTATCCGACCCCATAGGCAACCTTGATAAAGGGGAAAAAACCCGATTTTTCCAATGTTGGGGCAACATTGTGCAAATGTTGGGTCAGCTAGGGCAAAAAATCCAAAATTGGGGGTTGCACCCACAACCCATCACATGTTGGAGCCCATAGAGAAATCTATAAATATAGGAGAGTTGAGATCAAATGAATCATCATCGATTTGGATCAAACACATCTGACTTTCTGAGTTGTAGCTCTGAGGGATTATAGACACCTTTATTCCTACTAATTTCAGTGGTGAAAGATTCCACCCTAGTTAGTTCTATTTTCTATTTTCTACTTTGTTCAGGGAACAAGGAATTACCTATCTAAAGTAGCAGTGAATTCTTTTGTGGGAAAGCTGAGGCAAAGGCATTCATAATTCTTCTGAGGATAGATGAATCTGTATTGAGGTAGAAAATCGAATTATTTTGAGGTTGATTCCTTGCGAGTTCACCCTGAGGTAGAAGCATAACAATCTGAGGCAATATATTGTCACGTTTATGAGGAAGACGAAGCCATGAGGCTGGGCATCTATGTAATTATCTTGAGGCAAATTAACTCGAACTTTATGAGCACCAAAGGAGGCCAATCCTAGCCGAAGTCGAACCCCTCTCTGAGGCCATTTGAGGATTGTTTGTGCTCTGCAATAGGTCCGAACATCTGAAGAAATTTGCTGCTCTCGTACAGAGCTCAGAGGGGTTGTCTAAGGCAAGAATAGAGGGATTGGTTTAGGACTGAAGCAGATCCAGGACTCCTTAAGACGACACAATGGTATTGAATAGATTTTGGGAGAATATTTTGAAGAAAGTCCAAGGCGGAAGACAAATTTGATCCACCGTCCCGTCTCCTGAGACTATTCAAATACTAGCCCTGATAAGATTTCGCAAGGGTTTATTCAGATTAGTCGAAAACCACTCAGGTTTCTGGTTAGAATACAGTTACTATTTAGTCAACCTCTGTCCAATACATAATTATACTGCAATTGTTTGAAACTATACTAAATTGTTAAATTTAGGGAATATACTAGTACTGTGGAATTCTATTGCATGGTTGAACTATAACATTGTATTGAGTGGTTTACTGTAATGTTGAGATAACAATGTTATTTACTGAAGTCGTCATTATTTTGTACTGGATAAATCTTGGTGTCATTTTCTGAACAAGAAAAATAATTTGCTTAAACCCTAGCTATTTAAGAAATCCTAGGGCAATTTTTTTCCCTAGGATACAATAGTTCTTAATAAGGTTGAAGGCTGCATATAGAGCTTGTAGCATTGTATAGCTAGTTCTTCTATTCCCTCCTTTGTCAATAACAAAACTTGCAAACCTACAAATTTGTACCTTATTGTCATTCCATGTACTTGTATCAAATATTGTGTTTGAATGGGCTATCATAAGGCTCCATTTGCTCACATGGAGCCATTTATTTCAAAATTGTAAATGTAGTTCTTGGTGGAACAGTTTGGGTTTGAGTTTATTTGAAAGTGTAATTATAATCATATCCATTGTTTTTTAATTTTTATTTGAGTACTTTATATTTTTTTAATCCATGTAATACATTTCATGGGGAAACCCACTAGATACCTCCCTTCATCTTGAGGATGGTTTTTGGAAATACTAAGAGGGGGGTGAATCAGTATAATTAGTATATTTTTAACTTCACAGAGCATTAATTGTTATTAGCATCAGATGAATATAAACATTCAACGACACCATTCAACAATGCACAATAATAAAGATAGTAGACACAAAGATTTTAGGTGGAAACCCCTCCAGGACAAAACCACTGAACGCTTCTTAATATGTTTTTCAATAAAATGTACATCAATATTTTGTAATATCTCCAATTTTCCTAAACCACTTAGGAAATATTGCACTTTTTGACAATTTTGGAATTAGCCACAATTTTGTGTATTTTGACTTAGGAGAGGAAAAAAATCAAATTCTTGGTGGGTTGTGGGGGCCACACACCAAAGGAATACACACTTGTGAAGAGAGAAGGAAGGCGTGCTAGTGGAGAATGGGGCCCACGAGGAAAGGAAGAGGGCATCAATCATAAATAGAAGAGGAGGGACCATCATTTGGCAACTTTTATCAATCTGAAAATTATACTATTGTTTGCTTGAGCTGTTGAGCCAAGTCAACATTGTGCTGTTCAACACACGAGGTTTCCGAGGGGAAATCTCAACTCCTTCGGTGGACTTCGAGTGCCACCCTAGGGGAGCCATAGCTACACTTGTGAGCTGATCTAGGAGAATTCTACAGGTGATATCAAACTGTTCTTGGGGCATTCTGGACGTAGAAGGGAAATACACACACCTTGGGAGAGGGAGCTACAAACCGTTTTGGCACCGAGCTTTTAGGGTCACATTACTTTGGTATTTTGCAGCCATTTTGTGGGAGTTTGGTGGGCTGAATCAATGGCTATTCCTCAGGCTGAAATTCTTCTTCCAGTGCACACACAGAGGCAGTCTCATTGGGTCTGCACAGTTCCTTGGGGAGAGACTTAGTTGTGGGAGGATTGGCTGGGGGTTTGAGTTGAGATTTTCTAGGAGGCATAAGGGGAATTTTGGGGAACATTCCTCAACATTTGGGGGCTCATTTGCAGCAGATTTTTGGGTGGTACGAATTTTCCAGCAGGTGGAAGGGCTCACTCTAATTGGGGGCAAATTTGGAAGGTTGGAACTAGGCCCAACCCTTTCTAGGTTTTTTTCGTTTATTGAGGAGAGGCCAAGATTAATTTTGCAGAATTTTATGAGCACTTATGAGGGCAGAATTCCTAGTTCCACTCAGTAGCCAACAACATAAATTGATAGAGGAGGGCACAATTTATTCCAAGGCCATTTCCACCACTTGGGTTCGTGAGTCTTTTCTAGGTTTTGTTGGAGCTGGTGTGGAGAGCCTACATTTAATTTTGCAGAATTTTTGGAGCACTCTAGAGGGTCCAAACAACATCTTCCTTCCAGCCAACAATTGCAGTTTTCCAGGGCCAGCGCAAAAATAGAAGGGGAAGTACTTCTTAGCAGTTGGGCAACATACTTTCTCACCTGGGGTTGTCAAGCTTGCTTTAGCAAGCCCAGGTGCACACACTCCATTCAGATTTGTACTTTCCACTTGCATATATATAATAAAATGGCTCAGTTCTGCGCATTTCTTGGCTAAATTCATGGGTCACTTACTGCATGTTGGATTTTATGTGTTGCATGTGCATTTTTGCTTGTTTATCACTAAGTAGGAATATTACAGTGGTATCAGAGCCATAATCTTGGCTCAACCTGTGGGAAACCCTTCATTCTATGACAAGACCAGAATAAAAAGCTAAGAAATCATGGAATCCAAAGAAATATTAAAATCAAACAACATGGAAGTAACCTTGAATGAGGTGATTAGGATGTAACAAATGATGATTGATGTGGGAGTGCAGCTGATTCATTCCGCAATTGGGAATTAAGACCATTCTAAATTATACAACAAATCCACTATGCCCAAAATTATGGGTAATGGATCAAGATGGCAAGACATGATTGCAACTGATGTGGAGTTATTGCCAACAAATTGGAGGGTATACCAATCATTGGGTCATGGAATTTAGGCATCCATTGGGAGTTTTGTGAACTAAGAGGCATGCATAAATTAGTGGCGATCCAGTGGAATTATGCAGGGATGGTGAAGAGGATTAAGCATAAGATGAGAGTGTAGTTGAAGGGGCCATGGTTGGCAAGGAGACAGTTGAGCATACACCTGTTGATGAGATGCCATCCGTTGTTGAGGTATCCATTGATGAGGTATCGTGGGTTGTGACCGAATTCTCAGGTGATAGTATTGCACCACAGGTTGATGAGGTGTTGGGAGACATCTCCATTGTTGATGAGGAGCTGATAGGTGCAGAGGCATCCAGATCTATGATAGAGTTGCCAGATGGCAGTCACCTACAACTGACTGGTGAGCATATCTTGCGTGTTGGGTTGTCTATGGATGAGCAATTAGAGGCTCGTGTTGAGTCCATGATGGAGGACGATGTGCAACCATCCTTTGGGCTAGCCATTGATGAGGGGCAACGTAGAAAACACATGTTGTGATTTCAACACAATTCGCTACAGAGGCACACTGATGGGATCTACAATGTTATTAGCCCACCCTTACGCATTGGGTTGAAGGAGGCAGAGTTGTCTAGACATACCCGAGGGGGTGACCAGGTTAGCAGGATTGAGCGACATGAGCTGAGTATGACACCGCATCAGCTTGGAGGGCTTGTTCCTTCCACAGGGGATTGTACATTCGATGCCTCCTTTGGGATTGGATAGCGAGAGGTACTGAGTTGGTACTCGATGGAGCAGGCTAGGCAGTTGGATACATCGATGGCCACATTTCAGCAGAGGCCATGGATTACCAGAGGGACTCTAGGGCCAAATTGTTGTTGCGATCAAGGTGGGATTTCCCATCACATCATAGCGCTGGTAGGTGATGGTAGTAGCTGCGTGATGGATTTGACATTTGGGCGCACACACATTTTCAAGTCTCCATCAAAGCCCCGGTCAGCACTAATGACAGGATGGTTTAACAGGGGAGTAGACATATTTCATGAGTTGTGTTGGCATATTGACTGTGCGTGGAGTCCCAGGCTGATTAGCTTACTCTTGGCAGGAGCTGGTAGGCGGAGGTGGCATTGACAGGCCATCAGACAGGGCATTACATGGAGATGGTGACCTCTCATTGGTATATTGGACAACAGAGCTATTGAGGATAGGCACAGTAGTGTTCACAGAGGAATGGCAATGGTTGTAGAGGATATGAAGATTTGAACAACACGTCGCATGTCTGCCATATAGAGATGATAATAATACGAAGATTTGAACAACTTGTCATACGATGAAGGCTTTCTCTATTGGGGGGTTCATAGAGGAATGGCAGTGGTTGTAGAGGATACGAATATTTGAACAACACGTCACATGTCTGCCATATAGAGATGATAATAATACGAAGATTTGAACAACTCGTCACATGTTTGCCGTAGAGAGGTGATAACTATTCGCAGAGGAATGACGACGGTTTCAAAACAATTTCAAAACTGCCTACAAAGGTCAGACATAAAAATGGCATTCAATGAATAACCAATACACATAAAAAGAACTTTCAGAAGAATTTGATCCCTGCTTCAGATGTGCACGAATACCCAGGCCGATATTACATAGATGGTCTTCTACAATGTTGCGCACCATGCTTTGGAGAGATCCGAGTGCTTATATAGTTTTTGGCGGAGCACATATGAGGGCAATTGACTAGGGTTGGGTGGAAGATTAGATTAAAAATTTTAATTTTGAACTTTTGTTCGAAGCCAACTTATTTCCTTCAAAAAGTTTGGACTATAGTATTAAATTTAATTGAAGATCCCTCCTTTACCTTGTGATGCATTCCATGGACTTTAATAATTAACATTGCCCTTTCCTTGAGTCAATGTGTTCCATGGACTTCAATAATTAACGTTATCCTTTTCTTAAGTCATCCTTCTTCTTCGAAGGAGATGTGCCATAGTCCAACAAATTTAATGTTGCCACATCATCATGGTGTTGGGGTTTTTTCCCGCAAGTTGGGTGTACAATCTTTAAATGAACATATCTCCCAAATCTTGAGGGCCCACAAGACACTCCACACATCAACAAAATCAACATGACAAGGAGAATCTGATGGTGAGGATCTTCGAGGCAAACTTACTGATTTGTTGCTTTAAAAACTCCAACAAATGCGGGGTATGAACATCGTTCAGGGAGTCCAAACCCTAGAGCTAGGGTTGCATCATCTCTTCTATGAAAACCATCATACTGAGGACATCAATGACGACATCCTGCACTTTCTATGCCATCCTTCCATTGGAGCTTCCAACTAATGCAATCTAGACAAATATTAAGAGCGTTCATTAACGGATGCTAGGATCAATGACAACACCATTCAACAATGGTACCGAGGGTAAACCAGATTCTTCAGGGCTTAAGGCCAGGTCAACAATGAACAATTGGCTCATGAAGAGAGCAAGCATGTCACATGACTGATGAAACAATCGTGCTAAAAGTGAGTTATGAATATCTTAAACTTGTTGTCTATTTGAGAGTGTGAGGGGTAAGATATGTGGAGAATACCTAAGGTTTTCTAACATTATGACATTTATGGCAATACGTCCTAAATACGCTGAGGCTATCACTTATTGATCATAAACATGGTGATATGCATTACTACTATAGTGTTTTATGATAATATTGAGTAGATATCTAAGTGGCTATGTAAAGACACTCTCATATGCCGAAAATGTGGAAGGACAAACAAAACAAAGGGATGAGGTGAAGCTAGTTTTAGTGAAGGATCTGCTAGGAACAAGCTTTTCTTCACATGGGACTCCTCTCGACAATGGCAAAGCCATGGACACTCAAAGATCTGTGTAAAGAAGAGCCCGCATGCTGTTAGTTTGCTTCCTATTTCATGTGGTAATCCTCATGATGCTCACTGCTTTTTTATCATCCTTGTGGTGGAATTTTTGATCTTTTGATTACAATGAACCTATTGAAATGCTCATGCATGGGAGAATGTGCATCTTTGCATAAAGTATGTTGCGGAGCACTAAAAGTGGCTTTCTAGAGTGTAGGCCCATCATGAAAAATGCACTGTAATGGCACTATTATGTGGTTTGGAATGCTTAGGTGTGCAATTTGATTGCTTGGATGCCAAGTCATCTAGTTTCTTGAATATTCCCACTTGAGAGTTAGTTATGGGGAGAATCTTAATGTGTCACATAGAAATCCTCTAGGAGAATCTAAAATTCTCTCTAATTTGAGTTGTTTGGGGTCCTTATTTGTAATATCCTTAAGGAAAATTTGCAGTAATAAACAAAGCATGCATAGAGGAAAACACACAGAAAATTTGCACACAAATCAGACCATGAGATAGAGCCAAAAACTATGCTGCCAAGCCATTTTATTAATAAAACATGGGGTTACAACTAGTGCTTGGAAAGTGTGCACCTGGGCTTGCCCAAGTGAAGAAGATGAATTTCCCCCAAGTCTGTTCGCTGATCTCCCTTTGGCTCTGCGTTGAATTGGCCAGAAAATGAGCTGTTGGTTGTGAGCAATAGCTAGTAGGGCCTCCTTCGGTGCTTAGAAAATTCTGGGAAATTAACCTTGGCCTCTCCACCAATTACCCATAAAAACCCACGAAGGAATTGGCAAAATGCTGACCTTGGAATTTCGGCCCAATTTCCCTTGACGGCTCTGCTGCCGGGTAATTCGACCCTCCTGCAAATCCTGCTGCTGAATGCCCCCAAAATGACTGCAATCACCAACAAATCTCCTTCCCGGACTCCCCCACAAGTTTCAGCCCAAAATTTCCTTCTGTCCTCAACCCCCACGTGTGGCACTACTAAGGATTGTGTAGTGCCTACGCTGTTGTTGATGGAACTTCCCCACACTCATACTATGCTGCTCCTGGATCGATTTGAAAAGGATGAGATTCCCTCCTTGGGCTGGCACTCGAAGTCCATTGAAGCAAGGGGTGAGATTATGCCTGGAAACCTCTTGTGCTCAACAACACTTGCAGACTTGGCTTCAACTCAAGCGTGCTAGTCTAAGAGAAAACTCCAATGATCAAGAATCCCCAAATTGATTACCTCCTCCTCTTTTGTCAAAGAGCCTCCCAATTGCCTATGTGCCCAACCATCGACTTTCCCCCACCAATCTCCCTTCAATGAGTGTGTACTTCCTTGTGGGCTGTATTTCTCTATGGGTGCCCCCACTTACCACTAACAGTTCAATTTTCTCCCCCTTCTTCTAATGTTTGGGCCTCCCCTTAACTCCAAAATTCATGTGGGACCTCTAAACCCACATTTCCTAAGTGCAAGTACGAAATAAGACAAAATTTGGCAAAATTGATATTTCTCCTTAGCAATATTGCTAAGTGGGAATATCATAGTTCTCCCCACCAAAAGGTTGCTTGTCCTCAAGCAACTATAATGAAGGATGCTGAAGTATCTACTCTCCCTCCCAAGTGGCATCCTCATTTGGTAGGTTCCTCCATCTGATAAAAGAATATTTGATAACCCTGCTCCACAAGTGCCTCTTACAGGTGTGCAAAATAGCCTCCGGCTCCAGAACTAAGTGCCCCTTATCATCCATGGGTGGTAGCTTTGTAGTTGCGGTCACCTGCTGCCCCAGTGCCTTTTTCAGGCAAGACACATGAAAAATGTTGTGTACTCGGCAACCCAGGGGTAGCTCCAGCTCATATGCTACCTCCCCAACTCTCCTAGTGACTCGTTATGACCCATAGAAGCAAGGCTTGAGATTCTCACCCCTCTTCTATTTGAGTGTTGATTGTTTGTACGGTAAGAACCTCAAGAAGACTAAGTCCCCAACCTCAAATTGCCTCTCTACTCGACCTCTGTTTGCATAGAGCTTCTATTGGTTCTGCACAGTCTGCAGGTTATCTTTGAGAGCCCGCAAGATATCTTGGCTCTCCTGTATCCAATCCTTGGCCCTAGGGGCCTTGTTGTCTCCAAACATCACGTCAGCAAAATATAAGGCATCATAACCATACAAGGCTCTGAATGGGGACATA
Organism: Pinus tabuliformis; assembly: GCA_031772625.1. NCBI lineage: Eukaryota > Viridiplantae > Streptophyta > Pinopsida > Pinales > Pinaceae > Pinus > Pinus tabuliformis. The sequence goes on from CM062811.1 coordinate 318,139,728, forward strand.
CCTATGGACATGTGGTACGTGGTGTTGTAGCAGTACTTGCCCAAGTGCAACCATAGTATCCATGCATGCTGCTGGCCCGTCATGTAGTTACATAGGTAACCCTCCAGCCATTTATTGACTATCTCCGTCTGCCCATAAGTTTGGGGGTGATAGCTAGTACTTAGAGTGAGCTTTGTGCCCACTGGTAGAAACAACTCATGCCAGAATCCTCCCATTAACCTGCTGTCCTGATCACTGACAATGGTCATCAGAAGACCATGAAGCCAAAATACCTCCTTGAAAAACAATTCGGCCAACTGTGAGGCCGAGGACCGAGCTAAGATGGCGAAAAAGTGTGCAAACTTCGTCAATCGGTCTACCACCATGTATATGCAGTCCTTGCCTTGCACTGTGGGCAACTCGGTAATAAAATCCATCAACGCACTCCCATTTCCCCTCAGGAATAGGAAGAGGTTGTAGTAATCTAGCAAGGTGTGTCTGCTCACCCTTGTTCCTTTGGCATGTGTACACTCTCAGACAAGCCTCAGAACACCATCCTTAAGGCCCTTCCATGGAACGTGCTCCTTGATAGCCTTGTATGTCTTGGTAAACCCCTGATGCCTTGATAATGGTGAGTCATGGGTTGCTTGCATGATCTGCTCTCTCAATTGGAAGCTAGGCACTAAATAAATACGGTTCCGGAAGTAAATCACCTTGTTCATCACCCTGTACTGGTCATCCACAACTCCACCATCAAGGACCTCACATACAAAACGGTCCTTGGAATACCCCACCAGTAACTGTGCCCTCCAATCAGGTGCAATGCTCATTAATGAAAGGGTAGCCAGCCTCAAGAAGAATTTGAGACTATTGTGATCTGTTTTGACTCGAAACCTGTTTCCCACCAAGTATTTCCTGAACTTGGCTAGCACATGCATGGTGACTAGCATCTCCTTGTCGTAAATGGAGTACAATATCTCGTGGGGCAATAGATTTCGTCTTTGGAAATATGTTGGGTGTCCCTCGTGCATCAAAACTGATCCTACACCCTCCCCTGATGCATCACACTCAAGCACAAAGGGTTGTGTGAAATCGAGGAGTGCCAACACTTGGCAGCTACTCATGACCCGCTTGAGGCACTCAAAAGCCTCATGCGCCTCACCTGTCCGCTCAAACGCCCCTTTCTTCGTCAAATCGGTAAGGGGAGCTGCTAACTGAGAGAAGCTCTCCACGAACTTCTGGTAGTAGGTACAAATGCCCACAAAACCCCTCAACTCCGTCACACTCCGGAGCTTTGGCCAATCTCGGATGACCATGACTTCTCCTCATGGACTCTCACACTGTCCTCCCCAATAATGTGCCCTAGATAGAGCATCTCCATCAAACCGAACTCACACTTGGACACCGTAGCATAAAACTACTGCTCCTCCAAAATACACAACGCTGTCTCTAAATGCTGCAAGTGTTCCTCCCAGGTCCCGAATGCAGATCAAGATATCATCGAAGAACACCAACATGAACTTCTGCAACTGCCCATGAAACATGTGGTTCATGCAGGATTGGAAGGGGGCTGGTGCGTTGGTTAGCTTGAAGGGCATAACCAAGAACTCGAAGTGCCCACAGTGGCAACTGAAAGCTATCTAAGGGACTTCTTGTTCCCTCACCCTGATCTGGTGGTAACCCGAACGCAAGTCAATCTTGGAGAAGAACTTAGTCCCCCTCAGCTCGTCGATTAGTTCATCTATGCGTGGGATGGGGTAATGGTTCTTCAGGGTCTTCTTGTTGAGGGCCTAGTAGTCTATGCACATGCGTAAGGACCCATCCTTCTTCTTCACCAGGACCACTGATGCAGCAAAAGGGCAGGAACTAGGTCCGATGTGCCCAAGTGGCAACAACTCGTGAATGGTCCTCTCAATCTCATCCCTGTATGCCTTGGGATCTCTGTAAGGGGTAGTGATCACCAACTCAATAGTATGCTCAAAACCTTGATTAGGTGGTTGCCTTGGCAGTATGTCTCCAAACACCAACGGGTACCTGTCCAAAATACCCTGTATGTTTGGGTGTGGTGGCTTGGGATGACCCCTAGCCTAAGAAATCCTCAACTCCACGACCCACTCAATGTCACCATGCCTCAAATCAACCTCCATCCTGTGGGCCCAAACAGTCTGTGGAGGGTAAGAGTGCATACCCTGTAGCAAAACCAATTTTCTATCCGGCCCTGTGAATTCCATCTCCAGCTTCCTCCAATTGGTAGTGACTCGAACAAGCGAATAGAGCCACTGGGCACCCATCACCACATTGGTGTCTGGCATATCCACCACAAAAAAGTGGTTTATCACTGAATAGTTCCCCATGGTTGCTGTTAAGGTGGGAACATAGCGTGTGCATTGCATGGTTCTATCTCTCGACAAAAAAATCGAAAATCCCTCAAACTCCTCGGTTGTGATGCCCCTCCTCTGAACCATTTGTGCATCAATGAAATTGTGGATAGCCCCACTGTCCACCAAAACTGAGACATGTTGCCCTTGCATGGTGCACTTGATCCTCAAGGTAAAAAACCTGTGTACTTCACGCTGAGATGCAAGGACCCCTCATGCTGGTGCGAAGGGAGCTCCCTTTGGTGGTGGTGGTGGTCGTTCCCTCTCCACACGTGCTACGCTACCCTCTCCACCCACTTCCAGCTCTACATCGTCCTCCAGGTCATTGTTAGAAAATACCTCAATGTAATGGGTCTTGCCTGCTGTGCATCTTGTGAGCTCTCCATAATTTCTCCAGGTCGAGGAGAGAAAAACAAAGGTAACCACAAAACTACTTGTAAGCTAGAATCTAGCTCTTCTAGCTTTAGAGAGGGCTCTCTCTGTCTAGAATGTTCAATTACTCAGATGTTAGGCTAAGTACGATGCTCAGTAGGGTATAAATTTTCAAAGATTTGCTGGCAAGAAAGGAGACAGATCCATTGGGCATGGAATCATGTCTACCTGATTATGTTTCCGGTGATGAAATGAAGAGAAAGAGGAGCTTCTACAGGGGCAAGGTAGGAAATCTCTTTGGAGTTTTTTAGTTTAAATGTAATATTCCTAACCCAGAATATTCCTCAAAACCCTAGCAAAACTCCAACCAAATATGTGCAAATGATATAATAATCCAGAAGTGATAAAATAACAATGGAACAACATATAATAATGTAAACCGGAAACATAAGTAGATACACAAGAAATGCAGCGAGAAATGCTAAGCCATTTTATTATACTGAGCAATAAAATGAGTACAAGAGGTGATCAGACAAATGGCACCTCGACTTGCACAGGGCAAGTGAAGAAATACTCTTAGAATGACAAGAATGGCCTCTCTGTGTGGACGCTGCTGTTGCTGCTAGAAAACAAACGACGATTTGGGGCTGTTCCCCTCCTTGGAAAAACCTGAAACTCTGGATTTGGGCTCTACTCAAGAAACCCAAAAAAACCCAAAAAGCTTTCCTGGAACCCCTCTAAACTCTGCCTGAAACACTGCCTGAAACCCTGCCAAAAATCCTCCAATGAGACAAGAGCTAGACCCCTGCTCAATCTCCTAGCATAAATCCACCTGCAAAACCCTAATCCAGCACTACAACCAAAAAGAACTGCATCCCTCTCTAAGTGCTGCACAATCCTCCAAAATGCTGATGAAACTGCTACTGAAATGCTGATAAAACTACTGCTGAAATACCGATGGAAATACCTTGCCCGAGCAGGCACTCGAAGTCCCCCGGGGTTTAGGGTGAGATCTTCGAACGAAGACACTCAATGCACTAAACAGTGCTGCAGACTAGCTAAACAACCAGCGTGCTCAGAAGTCGAAACGACTAACTCAAAATGCACATAACCGAATGAATCCAAAATGAGGGGGCTCCTCTCTATTTTATAGCCTCTGCCTCTCACAATCCCTAGGCTCAACTCCTCATGCGTGATTCCCCTCTTGCCATGTGTTCTTCCCTCTTGCGCCGTCCCTCCATGTGTCTGCGTGGGCCCCATTTCTGCGTCCCCCTTTGGCCCCTTTGGTTCCTCCTTAAGTCACAACGTTGTGCTACTAGGAAGTGACTTTTTATTCTTAAAGTGAGTTACATCCCCCGTCCTCACTTTTTTATTCATAAATAACTATAGAAGACAAAAATTGGGCAAAATCGAATATTCCAATTAGCCATGGCTAATTAGAAATATTACAATCTCCCCCGGCAAAATGTTGCTTGTCCTCAAGCAACTGAAGTGATGGATGCTGCAAGATCTTCTCACTCTCCCAAGTGGCATCCTCATCTGGCAAATTCTTCCACCTCACCAATAATTCCCGGACCGTCTTGCTCTGCAGCTGCCTCTCCTTGGTATCAATGATAGCCTCCAGCTGCAATACCAAATGCCCCTCGTCATCCATGGGTGGTAGCTCATCTGTCACTGTCACCTGCTGCCCCAATGCCTTTTTCAGGCATGATACATGGAAAACGTTATGAATCTTGCTGCCTTGGGGCAGCTCCAACTCATATGCAACCTGGCCAACCCTGCGTATCACCCTGTATGGCCCATAAAAGCGGGGCTTAAGCTTCTCAGCCCCCTTCTGCTTTAGTGACGACTGTCGGTCTGGCTGTAACCGTAGGTAGACCATGTCCCCTACCTCGAATTGTCTCTCCACCCTACCCCTGTCGACATACGGCTTCTGCTGGTTCTATGCTGTAGCCATGTTATCCTTGAGAGCTCGGAGAATATCCTGACTCTCTTGGATCCATATCTTGGCTCTGGGAGCCCTGCTATCCCCAAACATCACGTTGGCAAAAGATAAAGGATGATACCCATATAAAGCATAGAATGGTGACATACCAATGGACATGTGATGTGAAGTATTGTAGCAGTACTCCCCTAGATGCAGCCACCTCAACCATGCTTGCTGCTGCCCACTGAGATAGTTACGCAAGTAGCCCTCTAGCCACTTGTTAACTATCTCTGTCTGCCCATCCGTCTGTGGGTGATAACTGGTACTCAGTGTCAACTTCGTCCCCACCAACTGGAAAAGCTCCTGCCAAAACCAGCCCATGAAACGACTGTCCCTATCACTGACGATGGTCTTAGGAAGACCATGTAGCCTGAAGATCTCTCTAAAGAACAGCTCAGCCACCTGTGCTGCTGTATAGTGTGTGGATGTGGCAAAAAAATGTGCGTACTTTGCCAGTCGGTCAATGACGACAAAGATGCAATCCTTGCCCTGTACCATGGGCAACCCTGTGATGAAGTCCATCGAAATATTCTCCCATTTCCCCTCCGGAATGGGAAGAGGCTGCAATAATCCCGCGGGATGGATCATCTCTCCCTTGTTCCTCTGGCAAACATCGCACTCCCAGATGTGTCGGAGTACGTCCTCCCTGAGGCCCTTCCATGAGAACCTCTTCCTAATGGCCCTGTAGGTTTTGGTAAACCCCTGATGTCCTGCCAGCGGTGAATCATGTGTTGCCTGGAGTATCTTCTTCTTGAGTTGAGACCCCTCAGTCAAGAAGATTCGGTCCCTGTAATAGATGATCTCATCGACTACCCTGTACCTATCATCTGCCACCTGCCCATTCAGAACCTCACATGCAAACCTGTCCTTGGAGTACTCTACTAAGAGTCGAGCCCTCCAGTCTATATCCAAGCTCATAAGAGACAACGTGGCTGGTCTACATGAAAGGGCATTTGCTACCATGTTGTTCTTACCCTTGACATACTCAATGTCAAAGTCATATGTTTGGATCTTGCTGTTCCACTTCTGCTGCCTCTCCTATAGCTGCTTCTGCTCCAAAAAGAACTTAAGGCTGTTGTGATCAGTCCTCACCCTGAACCTGTTACCCACCAGATACTGTCGGTACTTAGCCAATGCATGCATGATGGCCAGCATCTCCTTGTCGTATATAGAATACAACCTCTCGTGCGGAAGGAGCTTTCGGCTCTCAAAGGCTATAGGGTGACCTCCTTGCATCAACACTGTGCCGATCCCCTCTCCCGACGCATCACACTCCAAAACAAAAGGTTGCGTAAAATCTGGCAATGCAAGCGCTGGGTAGCTGCGCATAACCTCCTTGAGCCTGTCAAAGGCTCGCTACGCTGTATCTGACCAACTGAAAGCCCCCTTCCTCGTCAAATCTGTCAGTGGTGCAGCAAGATGTGAGAAACCTTTGATGAACTTCCGGTAGTAAGTACAAATGCCAATGAATCCTCGAAGTTCCGTCACATTTCTCGGCTCCGATCATTCTCTGATGGCCCCGATCTTCTCCCCGTGGACTTTCACTCTGTCCACTCTTATGATGTGTCCTAGATACAACATCTCTGTCAACCCAAACTCGCACTTGGAGAGTTTGGCATAGAATTGCTGCTCCTGTAAGATACGCAGTACTGTCTCAATGTGTTGGAGATGCTCCTCCCAAGTCCTGCTGTAAATGAGAATGTCATCAAAGAACACCAACACAAACTTCCTCACATGACTACGGAAGATGTGATTCATGCAGGACTGAAATGTAGCAGGGGCGTTGGGTAGCCCAAAAGGCATCACCAAGAACTCAAAAGTGCCCATAGTGACACCTGAAGGCGGTCTTGGGAATGTCTTGCTCCCTCACGCGAATTTGATGGTACCCAGATCTCAAATCAATCTTTGAGAAGAATCGTGCTCCCCTCAACTCGTCCATCAACTCATCGATCCTGGGTATGGGGTACCTATTCTTCAGGGTCTTCTTGTTCAGGGCCCTGTAGTCAATGCACATTCTCAATGTTCTGTCCTTCTTCTTCACCAACACCACAGAAGAAGCAAAAGGACTCGTGCTCGGTCGAATGTGCCCAAGAGCCAGCAACTCCTGGATAGCCCGCTCAATCTCGTCCCGATAGGCCTTGGGGTGCCTAGAGGGGGTGGTGATCATTGCCTGTATGCCCTTGCTCAAACTCGATGGTGTGCTCAAACCCCTAATTTGGTGGCTGTCTTGGTGGAATCTCCCCAAACACGATGGCATACCGATCAAGGATGGGCTGGATCTCTGGATGTACCGTCTGCCCTGTAGTCCTTGCCTCTGATGCACGCAGCTCCACTGCCCACTCTATGTCTCCCTTCCAGAAGACTGCCTCCATCCGATGAGCCGACACAGTCTGAGGCAGATATGTGTGCTGTCCCCGTATCTTCCCATGTCTCCCTGTCTTCTCATCATCCCACTCCATCTCTAGGGTCTTCCAATCCGTCGTGACCTTCCCTAGAGTAATAAGCCACTGAACACCCAATATCATGTTTGGTGTCCGGAATATCGACCACGAAAAAGTGGTCAGTCAATATGTAGGTGCCCATCGTCACTAAAAGCTTTGGAACATAACGAGCACACGTCATGGTCTGATCTCCTGGAACCAATACTGAAAACCCATCGAAGCTCTCTGTCTGAATACCTCTCCGCTCAACCATCTTTGCATCGATGAAGTTGTGGGTTGCCCCACTGTCAACCAAAACTGATACGCGCTGGCCACGTACTGTCCCTTGTACGCGTAGCGTCAGATACTTGGGAACTCCTCGCAACGCTGCAAGGGCCCCTCCGGTGGGTGCAAAAAATGCACCACCTATTGCTGGTGGTGGAGGTGGCAAAGGTCCCTGTATGGCATGGCTATCTCCTGCCTCCACATCCTTCTCGTCATCCTCTTCTCCACTGCTCTCGGAGAAGACCTCAATAAAATGTGCTTTGCCAGCAACACATCTATGTCCTGGTGCCCATGGCTCCTGACAGGTGAAGCACAACCACTTCTTCTTTAGCTCCCTCATGGCATCGTCGTCAAGCTGTACTTGTCTTGGATTCCCCTTTGGAGGAGGAATCCTCACATCCTTCCCCTTAGACTGAAAAGTCTGTCTCTTGGGGTAAGGTGTCCGGGTCCTGGGTAAGACATCTTGTAAGTCCCGGGTCCTGCTGATAGCGTCTTGGAGTGTGGCTGGTTTAGTGGATCGGACTAAACCCCGAAGTGGCTCTGCTAACCCCTCAACATTCAAATAGACCCTCCGTGGCGTGGATAGGTCTGGCACCATCACGGAGACTCTCAAGAAATCTGCAATGTAGGTCTCTGGGCTCCCTGTCTATTTGAGCCTCGTTAGTTCAACAAAATGCTGCTCTGGATCCCTCCGATCAAATCGCTCCATCAGTCTGCTGGTAAACTCGGCATATGTCGTCACTGTGGAGTGCCCCAGTGTAACCATCCCATGAAACAACCAATCCTGGGCCTTGCCATCCAAATGCAATGTTGCCACCTTGATGGCTTCTGCCTCCGACATCTGGTTAAGCTGGAAATAAATGTCCAGCTTCTCCACCCAAGACTTTGCCGAACTGTTTGATGAGCAATCAAACATAGGCAAGTGGAATCTACTCGCTGCACGGTGGGTGTCGCCATCATGGTAATGCCGGTATCCTCTGTGATGGTTGCAGGGTCTGCTATCCTGCTGGAGTTGAAAAAAATCTCTGAATGAGAGGGCTCCCCTGAACTCCTACCCATAGGCTTGGTACTTTGCAAAATAATTGCCCATATGTCCGGGCTCTGCCTCTTGTTGGGCTACGGCCCACGTGTCTGCTCCTAAGAAAGTGGGCATGGTAGAGCGTGTAGGGGCATGTGGGGCCACCTGCTGCGCAGTATCACGCTGCTCTGGCAAGTGATGGGATGCACCTGATCCCTCACCAATCTGAAAAACTCGTGGGCTCTCACGCTGTCTGGCCTCTACTGCCATGAATCTCTGCCCCATCACCTCAATCTGCCTCAACAGATCCTGTACAGATTTGAGGAGCATGTCCGCAAATCTCTTCCCGTCCTCGTCGACCATCTGTTCTGCGTCCACTACTGGCTCTCTCTGTTCTGTGTCTACCACAGGCTCCTCTTGTTCTGCATCCACCACAGGAACACAGTCTCCCTCCCCGTAGGTATTCTCCAACCTACGTCCAGTGTCTCTGTACCTCCTACCTTTGTAACAAATGTAGGGTTTTTCCCCTGGTGTCATAGATTGCTAGCTCCTCAGGCTGAGCTAGATCTATGCTCTGATACCACTGTAATATTCCTAACCCAGAATATTCCTCAAAACCCTAGCAAAACCCCAACCAAATATGTGCAAATGATATAATAATCCAGAAGTGATAAAATAATAGTGGAACAACATATAATAATGTAAATCAGAAATATAAGCAAATACACAAGAAATGCAGTGAGAAATGCTAAGCCATTTTATTATACTGAGCATTAAAATGAGTACAAGAGGTGATCAGACAGATGGCACCTCGACTTGCACAGGGCAAGTGAAGAAATACTCTCAAAATGACAAGAATGGCCTTTCTGCGTGGATGCTGCTGCTGCTAGAAAACAAATGACGATTTGGGGCTGTTCCCCTCTTCAGAAAAAGCTGAAACTCTGGATTTGGGCTCTACTCAAGAAACCCAGAAAAACCCAGAAAGCTTTCCTGGAATGGTCGACCCCCGAAAAACACTCTCTTGGGGTTCTGCGTAGTTCCTCAATGCCCTGCACTACCACTGAAGAAAACCCCTCTAAACTCTGCCTAAAACACTGCCTGAAACCCTGCCAAAAATCCTCCAATGAGACAAGAGCTGGACCCCTGCTCAATCTCCCAGCATAAATCCACCTGTAAAACCCTAATCCAGCACTACAACTAAAAAGAACTGTGTCCCTCTCCAAGTGCTGTGCAGTCCTCCAAAATGCTGATGAAACTGCTGTTGAAATGCTGATAAAACTACTGCTGAAATATCGATGGAAATACCTTGCCCGATCAGGACTCGAAGTCCCCCGGGGCTAAGGGTGAGATCTCCGAATGGAGATCAATGCACTAAACAGTGCTGTAGACTAGCTAAACAACGAGCGTGCTCAGAGGTCGAAACGACTAACTCAAAATGCACATAATCGAATGAATCCAAAATGAGGGGGCTCCTCTCTATTTTATAGCCTCTGCCTCTCACAATCCCTAGGCTCAACTCCTCCTGCGTGATTCCCCTCTTGCCATGTGTTCTTCCCTCTTGCCCAGTCCCTCCATGTGTCTGCGTGGGCCCCATTTCTGCGTCCCCCTTTGGCTCCCTTGGCTCCTCCTTAAGTCACAACGTTGTGCTACTAGGAAGTGACTTTTTATTCTTAAAGTGAGTTATGTCCCTCGTCCTCACTTTTTTATTTATAAATAAATATAGAAGGCAAAAATTGGGCAAAATCGAATATTCCAATTAAACATGGCTAATTAGGAATAGTACGTTAAAATCGTTGTAGGAGGGTGAGTGGAAGACAAATGGAAAATGAGAAACAGAGTATCAAATACCAAGATGAATTCTAATTGTCATATTAGTAGAAAACATAGATGTTTAGTGAACTGAAACAAAGAACTATTTGTAGTGAATTCTGAGTCAATATCTTTGTTTAACTAAACAAGAGGATACATTACAAAGCATGATTGTTATAGAAGATAACTTCCAAAGAAAGAAAGCACAACTCCAAAGCAAACTAACACAAGAATCCTTGTAAATTCCACCTCTGTCTTCATTCACTGTAAAATATATCAAAATAAGTGTAGTACACAATGTCCCTTCTTCTGAACCTGACCAACCCTTTGCTTGATTACAATCACATCATAAATAGGCTAATACAAGTCTGTTCCCACCTCTAGGAACCAATTCCTCATTGGGATTTTTGTTTCTAACTTATGCAATGAAAATAGAACCGATTTCTGAAAACTAGGGACTGCTTGACTAGATCTTTTCTAAGCATTTTTACATTAAATTCTTAGCCCAAATTGAGCTGGTGGGTCATAGGATGCTTCATAATATTTACAATGGTCATAAACAAATTACAAGAGATTTTGACATGAAAAACTAGGTCAAAATGCTGATTGTGTGAAAGGGTAGCGTTGGCGCTGCACAACCTCCTAGTTCAACAAAAACACAACAAAGGAGCATCGACTGATTTAGCTGATTTTTTGACAGCAAGTTAATATCATTATAACCATTCTCCACAAAAAATTGAGCCAAATCTGACTCACGGATCTTGAGAAAATCCAAAAATGGTTGTATATGATGATGGCTCATTTCTCGAAAATTGTGAAGCATTTTCCCCTGAAATTAAGTCATCTCACCCCCATGCATATACTGTAAAAATTTCATGGCAAATAGGTTAGGGTTTAAGAGATATGGTGAAAATACGATGACTGTGCGAAAGCGCAACGCTCCAAGCTTATACTATCTCTAGCCATCATCTGACATTCTGAGGGCATTGGGATGGCATGGAATGGTCTATACAATGTTTTAAACCCATGAGAAAACTTCTAGGCCGAACACAAACCTTCAAATCCCAAACCTTCTTCTTGCAGCGGAAGCGCAACGCAGTTGCGCATCGCACCTCCATCTTCATGACTTGACCAAACACTTGATCTTCCGACTGAGCAAAATGATTTGGAGCTGATCCAAATATTCAAAAAAACCTCTTACATGGACAAAATTGCCAAGAACTCTAATTCCTCATCAAAATTTGATGCCTTGGTAAAAGCAAAGCACCCCCTACAGACTTTGCGCAGTGAACCTTTCAGACTGTTGTACTGGAGGTTGATGTCATAGTACAGGCCTGATTTGATCACAAAACTGCTTGACAAGATGTCACTAGCTCGTCCCAATGATGCAAGACCAGGACTGTCATACCCCCATTCATGACTTGAATGGCTCATAACACCAGACTCACTTAACTCGACTTCTTAGAATATAAATGACCATTTGCATGACCTTTCACACACACTGACATAATTACATTCAATAATGAAAATTTTATTCTAAACTAAGACCCATAGCTTGATCTCTACAAGATCATAGCAAACCTTTACAAATTTTCCAAAATTTGAAAGACAAAACTTGTTTTCTAACTACTATGACCATAAGATACTAACATTCGCTCCAATGGGGATGGCATCCTCCCTGTGAGTTGCCAAGAACACCGTAGACCATGTGCCTGACCATTGTGTTGTTCTTAATCTTGAAACTTGCAAATTGATTGCTTTTCTGATCTGCAACCAATTTATTCTGTAACCAAATCCATTGAAACCAGAATCACTGTACAAACTAAAAATCACAAATGCACATTGCAAACTGAAAATGAATGTTGAAAATTACCAATCTTCCAAAACAAACTGCTGGAAACTGTCACACTTTTGAAAAAGATGCTCAGAGTGCTGAGCTTATTCACACGCCTACCTACTCTAATCTTTTAAAACCACTGCTGGATCAAGTGAAGAAAAAATGCCAATGTAACCAATCGAGTAGTCAGATACTTGATTGCATTATGCTCACACTTTCTTTAAGCAGACAGAAAAAATTAGAATATGACAACTCCAATTCCAGGTGAAACTGATAACCTTGATCTGAAAATACTACAAACTTCACATTTTCTAATGATTGCAACATGCTAGCAAAAGAATCTTCAAAAGCATGAAAGCCTACCCTTTCTTGAAAACTAGCAAAAAGATAAGGATCTCTTTCATTCATAGTTGCTGGTTGTTCTGTGTGATTAAGCTGATCCTCCTAAAAAATCGTAGTAAACTGTCCTTTTCTTCTATCACGCAGATCAAAAACATCTATCTTAAGCTCATTTTCAAAACGAAAGGAAGCCAACGATTCATATTTCACATCATCTATAGTAAGACAAGGCTTTGTGTACTCTTGAAAAGGTTCAAAAAGGAAAGCCTTATCATATATGTCAAAAGCATAAGAAGTTAACCCTTTGTGTGATTCACAGAGAACACCATTTAAACTTATAAAGATTTCTGAATTTTTTAATTCAAATGATGAAAAATTCTCAATACTTTCTTCACCTCCAAGGGTATCAAAGACAGTTTGCTCCTTTTCCATATCACTTGCAACTGTAGAATGTCATTATTATGATTTGGCTCACTGTCACAAGTTTTTTCATGAAACAAGGATCCAAAAAATGAATGATATGAAGCATAGTTTTAAAAACCGCTCAGAAAAACCGGTAACCGGTCAAACCGGCAGGTTAGCTAGCTGGCCGGTCCGAACCGGCCTAAAAACCCGGTCAGACCCTTCATTTGCCCGATTTTTGGCCATAACCGGTGAAAACCGGCCAGTTTTGTCCTAAACTGGCCGGTTTTAGGCACAACCACCATAAAGTTAAAAAAACATGTTTTTGACTGTGTTTGAGGGGTTTTGGGGGGGGACTAAGGGTGTTTCAACCCTAACAATGTTGGCAATTAATGGTAATGTTAAATTCTTAAAGTAAAAGTGACATTTCCTTTAATTTTCATTTTCATCCTTTTACTTAAATTTTTAACATTCATGAAATGACTCAGGATGTTTGAGAGTGGTTTCGACCTCATTGGATTTCATATGGAGAAACTAGAATTTTAGATTTCACTCAAAATTCAGCATACTTAATGGTTTTCAGGATTTCATGGTTTGGGGGTAAACAATAAATGCAATTAGAGCTCCAAATGATAAGAAAAACTCCTGATCTAGATCCCATTGTGTTGGACGATATTGATCCAACATCAGAATGGGTGGAGGAGACTGAAGAACCTGTGTTTGACGCTGATTTTGATATCGACATGGCTTTGGCGGGGGATGAAGCAGATTATGTGGTGGCATCAGAACCAGGATCAATAGCGGCATCAAGGAAAGGCAAGGAACCAATGGAAGGCACTAGTCATGCAGGTCGACAAACTCGTGCTTCCATTAGGTCCACTTCTATTGTCATTGGTGGCATTGATACTGAGGTTGCAGATCAGGCTGAGGCATCCTCAGACTCTGAACCAGATGATGATCTTGTGTCTACTACTAGTAGTGGTAATGAACTTGATGATTGATCATGTGTATACTGTAGACTTGTAGTAGGCCAATGGCCTCATAGCTTGCAGCAATGTTTTTGGACTTTATAGGCCATTTAGAGCCTCATTTGTTATGTATTTTGCTATTTTGTTGATGATATGTATTGCACTCGGTGCCATTTTGATGTATTCACCTTTACATGGTATATAAATGAGCAAACTTTGCATATTTTGTCTCTATTGGCTTGGAATCATGGTTTTACATCTTAAAAATAGTTTTGTTTCATTAAAAATTAATTATTTAATGTATTTTTTTAAAACCGGTTCATTTAGACCAAACCAGTGCCGGTTAGACCGGTTCCGGTCGGTAAACCGGTTCATTAGGTGGACCGGTCCGGTCACCGGTTCCGGTTTTAAAAACATTGATATGAAGAACAGTTTGGCTGGCTATCCCAGTCTTCCTCCTGATCACTTAAAAACTGGCAAGACTGCTGAACATGTTCATTAAACACAGGAGAAGAAACATGAACATCTACATCAAGATCCTGATCAACTTCGTTGATAGTTAAGGAAGAAACTACTACCTGTTGAGAATTTCCTTGTGTGTCATGGCAGCTAGCTTCTACATTTTTACCCTGATTATGAAAAAGTTTCTCATGAAAAGCCTCTCATATCTCTTCGTCCATGAACTGATCATCTTCATAAAAACTTTCCAAATGCTCAATAAATTTTTTAAAATGTGGTCAACAGTCTTTGACCAACAACAAGGAAGGATAACATTCTTTATATCTCTCATAAAATACTGTATGAAAATATCTAAGAGAATATAAACAAGCATTTGGCAAGCTTTCATACCATGATTGTGCATTTCCCTCCAAGGATACCATGAACACCTTCATGAGACAATCTTCATGAAAATTAACCTTTAGCTTACACACATGCATGTGAAATTTAACCAAGTGAAGAGCAGCGTCATCTCCTACCTAATCTTTGAATCTCAGTAAGTAAGTCTGCCAATCTATGCAAGGCATTCGATTTGGAAAACCAAGAATGTGAGCACGATTCATGGGCACATAACTCGGAGTTGAATTCATTTTCGGCCAATAGAGTTGCTAGTAAAACTCTGATTTCTGGATCCTGCTGCCAATGGAGTCTTTGGATCAAGTTGAAACTTGTTGGGGTTGCCAGGTGAATGGTACAACCTTCATGTGTCTGATTGTTGTTCACCATCAACAATCAGATCTGAAACTTTGATGACCCTTCACGGGGAAGATGGAACCTTTCACTCCCCAGCAACGACGCCACTATGTTAGCTCTTCGTAATTTCTCCAGGCCGAGGAGAGAGAAAATCAGAGGTAACCACAAAACCACTTGTAAGTTAGAATCTAGCCCTTCTAGCTTAGAGAGGGCTCTCTTTGTCTAGAATGTTCAATTACTCAGATGTTAGGCTAGGTATGGTGCTCAGTAGCGTATAAATTTTCAAATATTTGTTGGTAGGAAAGGAGACAAATCCATTGGGCATGGAGTCATGTCTACTTGATTATGTTTTCAGTGATGAAATGAAGAGAAAGATGAGCTTCTACAGGGGCAAGGTAGGTAGTCTCTTTGGAGTTTTTTAGTTTAATTTCATTGTAAGAGGGTGAATGGAAGACAAATGGAAAATGACAAACAAAACATCAAACACCAAGATGAATTCTAACTATCATTTTAGCAGAAAACATAGATGTCTAGCAAACTGAAACAGAACACTATTTGGAGTGAATTCTGAGTCAATATCTTTGTTTAACTAAACAAGAGGATACATTTCAAAGCATGATTGTTATAGAAGATAACTTACAAAGAAAGAAAGCACATCTCCAAAGCAAACTAACACAAGAATCCCTGTAAATTCCACCTTTGTCTTCATTCACTGTAAAATATATCAAAATAAGTGTAGTACACAATGTCCCTTCTCCTGAACCTGACCAACCCTTTGCTTGATTACAATCACATCATAAATAGGATAATACAAGTCTGTTCCCACCTCTAGGAACCAAATTCCTCATCAAAATTTCTGTTTCTAGCTTATGCAATGAAAATAACACTGATTTCTGAAAACTAAGGACTACTTGACTAGATCTTTTTTAAGCATTTTTACATTAAATTCTCATCCCAAATCGAGCTTGTGAGTCATAGAATGCTTCATAATATTTACAATGATCATAAAAGCAAATTACAAGAGATTTTGACATGAAAAACTGGGTCAAAATGCTGACTGTGTGAAAGTGTTAGTTCAGCGAAAACGTAGCAAAGAAGCACATCGATTGATATTTTTTGAATATCTCCTAAACGGTAAGCCAAATTGAGCTGATTTTTTGACAGCAAGTTAATATCATTATAACCCTTCTCCACAAAAAAATGAGCCCAATCCTACTCACGGATATCGAGAAAATCCAAAAATGGATGTATATGATGATGGCTCATTTCTCGAAAGCTGTGAAGCATTTCGACCTGAAATCAAGTAAGCTTATTCATCTCACCCCCATGCATCTACTGTAAAAATTTCATGGCAAATAGGTACATGATTTAAGAGATATAGTGAAAATACGATGACTGTGTGAAAGCGCAATGCTCCAAGCTTATACTATCTCCAACCATCATCTGACATGCTGAGGGTACTGGGATGACATGGAATGGTCCATACAACGTTTCAAAACCATGAGAAAACTTCTAGGCTGAACACAAACCTTCAAACCCCAAACCTTCTTCTTGCAGCAGAAGCGCAACACGCCTCCAACTTTATGACTTGACCAAACACTTGATCTTCTGACTGAGCAAAATGATTTGGAGCTGATCCAAATATTAAAAAATACCACCTACATGGACAAAAGTGCCCAAAACCCTAATTCCTCATTAAAATTTGATGCCTTGGTAAAAGCGCAACACCCTCTGCAGATTTTGTGCAGTGAACCTTTTAGACTGTTGTATTGGAGGTTGATGTCATAGTACAGGCCTGATTTGATCACAAAACTACTTGACAAGATGTCACTAGCTCGTCCCAATGATGCAACACTAGGACCATCGTACCCCCACTTATGACTTGAATGGCTCATAACCCAAGACTCACTTAACTTGGCCTCTTACAATATAAATGACCATTTACATTACCTTTCACACACATTGACATAATTACATTCAATAATGAAAATTTTATTCTAAACTAAGACACATAGCTTGATCTCTAGAAGATCGTAGCAAACCTTTACACATTTGCCAAAATTTGAAAGACAAAACTTGTTTTCTGACTACTATGACTATAGGATACTAACACATCTATGGCTTGGTGCCCATGGTTCCTGACAGGTGAAACAAAACTTCCTCCTCCGGAGGTCTCGCAGGGTCTCCTCATCCAATTGTCCACGCCCCTAGTTGGCTCTTGGTGGTGGAGCCCTAGTGTCTCTTCCCTTCTGCTGGAAACTCTGTCTAGGTGGTAAAGGTGCTCTAGCCATGGGTAGAGCACCCTGTAGATCTCGGGCCCTCCCCATTGCGTCCTGCAAGGTAGTGGGCCTGTTGGACCTCACCAATCCCTTCAATGGCTGTTAAAATTGGCAACTAGGGCCAAACTCCATGTGGTCATCTTATTAATGACAGTTGATATTTGTCTTGGATCCCTCTCATCGAGAGGTGTAGGATTGATCTAAAGATCATCCGATTCCGATAAGTATTCATGGAGATATGAATTTATTAGTGTTATGGGACAATTCGTCAAGGTCGACCAACAACCAAATAAACCCCACCTGTGCTCAACGTTTTAGTATAAATAGAGGTGGCCTTCAAGTCATTTCTACACACACTTGGGATCTCTTCCTTTCTACTTGTTTTTGGGTTTTAGTAGGAGAAAAGATCCTACGGGATAACGCTGCCCTAATGGAGAAAGGCTCTACGCTGCCTTAGTGAAGAAGCCCTAACATAGTTAATCAAAGAAGGCTCTACGCAGTCAAAGGGAGACCCTCACTGCTGTCATGAAGGAGATTGAAGTAGGCTCCCTTGCTGTCCTGTAAGGGTTTACTATATGTCCTAAACTGCTATATGTTCAAGCCCTAGCCCTAGCCGCAGGTCTAAAGGGAGATCTCTGTTTTGAGGCCACAACATGGGAGGCTAGGGCAGTATGGGTTGGAGGACAGTTTCATGGGTTGAACAAAGTACGAAGTCTGTTGTAGGAAGCCGTGATGCTTGTTGTGCTAGGCCGAGGACTTGGGAGCTGAACGCTAGCTTGTTTAAAGGCTAACGGATGGTTTGTATCATTGTTGGAGGGTGTCGTGAGCAGCAGTAGTGTTGTGTGGTAGGCCACATGCCATACCACTACAACAAACCTAGCGTGGGCAGATTTGAGGGCTGTCTTGAGCCCTTACCTTCAGCATGGAGGAGGATGATCTCTCCTTGCCTAGTCTGCAGTTTTTGAAGGGCTGTTCTAGGAATGTTGAGAGGAACTTAGGCTGCAAAAGTATGCCCAAGTACCCTAAACAGAACAATCAGGAACAACAAAGTGTCAAGTAGATTTGAAGCAGTGTTAGAGGTGCATTGGGTCAAGGATATTGACTAGATTTGGATGAGACCTGGACCAGCCTGTGGGAGCCACATGTTGGGTCAACATGGAGTGTTGAATACCCCAAAGGAGTGCAGCCTGATGTGATGAATGTTGTGACATAGACAACATAGTATATGATAGTTGTATACATAGTACAACATAGTGCTATCAACATACAGTGATGGGTAGCAATGCAGCATAATGTAAAAAGGGTGCAGCATGGTATGATGCATAGTACAACACTATGTATGATGCAGCTACATGGTTGGATGCTACATGTCTTCATGCAACAAGCTTATACATGGGACAACTGCAATGACACTAGGACAACTGCAAGCTTGGTGACACATGGGACAACTGCAAGCTTGGTGACACATGGGACAACTGTAACATGGGACAGCTGCAAGCATGAAGAATCATGGACAACAGTAGCATGGTAAAGCATGGACAACAACAAGTACAGTGCAACAAGTACATTGGGACAACGGTAAGTATGGTGCATCAATGGCACTATGTACAACAGTGCTGAACACTGGGACAACGACAGCACGAGGTCCAGCGTTGTGATGATGGGTGCAGCATGGTGCAGCACAGTGAGGTGGAACATGATGACGAGATGCAACACTATGATAGGTGAAGGAGTCACCTTGGAGAATCAGTTGAAGCAGCATGTCTTCAATTGATCTCTTGTATCATCATCCTAGGAGATGATCTATGCTTTTATCTAGATAAGTCAAAGTGTTGACTTCTTTTGTAAATGTACTATCTCTATATCTCTCTCTCTCTGCTGAACTATTGAAGATCATATAAGAAGAATTGACGAAGGGTTTCCCCACGTTGGGGTTTGTCCCTGGCTAGCGCCACATCTTGTGTCCTCTTGTCTTGGCTTGTCTTCTGCGATTTATATTTATGTTTTATCTGTAGTTTACTTCAATGCTGATGTGATTGCTAATCTGGAAAAGATATCGAGCTAATTGTGAAAATTGAAATAAATTGCTCTAGCATAGAACATACCTAAATTTAACATGGTATCAGAGGTGAGGTGAAGACAATGCCTAAGCAAGAGTGAAAGAGCAATCACCGAAGACAGTTGGGAAAGGACAAAGGGATCAATGGATTCCTCATCCCTCTTCAAATTCACTAGGGGCGAAGTCGAAGCAGAGTATATTATGGCGCAGCGAAAGCTTCTGATGGCCTACCTACAGATCACTTCAATGGGGAGTTCGAATCTCAGGGTGAAAGGAAAGGCAAATGCCTTGCTTACAATAAGTTCAATTAGTATGCGAAGGAGTGTCCAAATGGCTGGGACACATCTCTTGATGAAGATAACAATCATTCCAGGGACATCTTCAATGATCAAAGGAATGACAGGTAATGCAGGTCATCAAGGAAACGACCAACTCTTCAGAGAAAGCAAGGAAACCCAGGTATGAAGAATCAAATGTTGTTTCTGATAAGATAAAGAAGTGTTATCTTGTATTGGCCCTCTCCTTCAGATTCTTTGGTAATTTGGCATATTGATTGTAGTGCTTCAAGGCACTCCATCAGATAGAAGAGTGCTCTCTCTAATTTGATAGAGATGGAAACAATCGTGGGATGATACTTGGAGCCGATGCCACCTATCCCAGAAAGGGTGTAGGAAATGTTACCCCTCAATTGAATGAGGGTAACTCGATTCATATACAAAATCTCTTTTATGTACTTGATTGCAAGAAGAACCTGGTGTCCATATCGGCAATGGAAGTCAAAGGTTACAGGGAAGCATTCATCGATGGAAAGGTACGTATTTGAAAATAGAATTTTCAAAAGATGCTTTTTCTCATGGGTTCAGGGTTGGCAATTTGTATCAAGTTGCAAGATGGTCCATTGGGGATCATGTCAATTGACATATCTCATCCATAACACCAGAGGTCTACTTATGGGGTCCTACTGGATGTGAGTCAGATGGTGACAGGGATGCTTGAATTCAGGAAGAGCATGAAGGTACATGTCTGAGATGTATCGAAGGAAAATCTTACAAGGGGACCATTCCCCTCATGTAGCAGGGCCACAAGTTTGGAACAACCCGAGGAGTTTGAGATTCATGATCGGGAATCTCATGTATAAAGATGGAAGAAAGCCCTCTATGGCTTGAAGCAAATCACCTCGGGTTTGATATGAGAGGATTGATAGCTGCCAGATGAAGCTGAGATTCACTAAGAGTGAAGCCGATCCAAACCATTGTTTGAAGGTTGTGGATGATAGACCTCTCATACCGGCACCTTCTAAGAACGATCTATTTCTGATAGGTGCTAACTCTCTCACCTGTAGAAGTAAGAGGGAGTTGGATTTCGGATGTGGAATGGTAAACTGCAAGCCTGTGACTACCTCGAGGATCTTAACTTTCAGAAGTTATATGGTGATGATGCCGGATCAGATTTGGGAAATGCCTTTGAGTTTCATAAACTCATTTGCATTGATGTTCTTGGTGAACTTCCGTTCGGATGTATGTTTTGCAGTTAGCATGGTGAGCTCATATTTGGTTGAGCCTCACTGGATTGGTGCCAAGAATCTTCTGAGATATCTTTGGGTCACAATCTCTCATGGATTGAGATACATTGCCAGAAATATGAAGCTGCATGATTATTTGAATGCTGGCTGGGTAGGCAGTGTGGAGGATCACTAGAGCACTTCTCAGTGCTGGTTCTCTTTGGATCCTGCTTCGATATCATGGATAAGCAGGAAGCAGAAGTCGGTTGCTATAAGCACTGCAGAGAACGAATACATAGCTACGAGTATGATCTCGTGTGAAGCTGCCTGGTTGTGGAAGCTCTTCAGTGAGCTGTTTGTACACACGATGAATACCATTGTGATCCTATGTGACAACCAAGGGGGATTCGATTGTTGAGAAATCCTGTATTCGATGATTGCTCCAGTAGATAGACATCAGATACTACCTTATATGGGATATGGTAAGTTGATGAGCGAGGAGGCTCCATCACATTGAGACTGATGTATAGGTCACAGACATTTTGTCAAAGCCCTAGGGAAAGGCCAAACCTGTGACTTTCTCGAACGACTTGGAGTCGTTGAGAGACCTTCTTAAAAGGGTCCTGCATGTTGCATGCATTGAGCTCTGGGAGCTTTGGGGGGCTTGGTGTACTTACTGGAGCAACAAACGACCATAGGGCGAATCGCCCTCCCCTAATGGTGCGTTGTGTACAGGGTAAATGGCTCAGCCTTCACCTGTGATACCCCGTGGCGACTTTAGGATAGGATTATTAGTTCTCCCATGGGACAGGATGATTAGTTCTCCTGTCGAGGCATCCTACCCATGCAGTCTGAGACTCATGGGAAGTACCTCTCATTTGATCAATGAGCAGGGAAATGGGGTTAGGGACCATAGTAGTACTATCGATGGACGCATCATTGTATCTACCGTACTCCCTATGCTAGGATGATCTCCATTGATCTGGGATCAATGAAACTGATCTAGGATCAGTATGAGTGGTTTGAGACACTCTCTTGTGATATTGATCTGGGATCAACAAAACTGACTGGGACTTGCATGTTGCATGCATTGAGCTCTGGGAGCTTTGGGGGGCTTGGTGTACTTACTGGAGAAACAAACGACCATAGGGCGAATCGCCCTCCCCTAATGGTGCATTGTGTACAGGGTAAATGGCTCAGCCTTCACCTGTGATACCCCGTGGCGACTTTAAGATAGGATTATTAGTTCTCCCGTGGGACAGGATGATTAGTTCTCCTGTCGAGGCAACCTACCCATGCAGTCAGAGACTCATGGGAAGTACCTCTCATTTGATCAATGAGCAGGGAAATGGGGTTAGGGACCATAGTAGTACTATCGATGGACGCATCATTGTATCTACCGTACTCCCTATGCTAGGATGACCTCCATTGATCTGGGATCAATGAAACTGATCTAGGATCAGTATGAGTGGTTTGAGACACTCTCTTGTGATATTGATCTGGGATCAATAAAACTGACTTCGGGTCAGTAAGAGTGATATGACACACTCTCTTCAGATGAAACTGACTTCGGGTCAGTAGAGAATGGTATGAGACATTCTCAATCAATTCTTCTTCTTCATGGTTCAGCAGTGCAGTGCAGGGCACTGATGGCAGAGATAGTACAGTCAGACATATGGATTAGCAGATGGTGTTCTCCCTAGTTGAGAGGGAGTGTTAAAATTGGTAACTAGGGCCAAATTCCATGTAGGTCATCTTATTAATGGTAGCTGATATTTTTCTTGGATCCCTCTCAACGAGAGGTGTAGGATTGATCTAAAGATCATCCAATTTTGTTAAGTATTCATGGAGATATGAATTTATTAGTGTTATGGAACAATTCGTCAAGGTCGGCCAACAACCAAATAAACCCCACTTGTGCTCAACTTTTTAGTATAAATAGAGGTGGCCTTTAAGTCATTTCTACACACTTGGAATCTCTTCCTCTCTACTTGTCTTTGGGTTTTAGTAGGAGAAAAGATCCTAAGGGATAATGCTGCCCTAACGGAGAAAGGCTCTACACTGCCCTAATGAAGAAGCCCTAATGCAGTTAATCAAAGAAGGTTCTACATAGTCAAAGGGAGACCCTCACCGCTGTCATGAAGGAGATTGAAGTAGGCTCCCTCGCTGTCCTATAAGGGTTTACTATATGCCCTAAACTGCTATGCGTTCAAGCCCTAGCCCTAGCTGCAGGTCTAAAGGGCGATCTCTGTTTTGAGGCCACAACATGGGAGGCTAGGGTAGCATGGGTTGGAGGACCGTTTCATGGGTTGAACAAAGTTCGAACTCTGTTGTAGGAAGACATGATGCTTGTTGTGCTAGGCCGAGGACTTGGGAGCTGAACACTAGCTTGTTTAAAGGCTAACAGATGGTTTGTATCATTGTTAGAGGGCGTTGTGAACAACAGTCGTGTTGTGTGCTAGGCCACATGCCATACCACTACAACAAACCTAAAAGTGGGCAGATTTGAGGGCTGTCTTAAGCCCTTACCTTCAGTGTGGAGGAGGAGAATCTCTCCTTGCCTAGTCCGCAGTTTTTGAAGGGCTGTTAGAGGACTGTTGAGAGGAACTTAGGGCTGCAACAGTATGCCCAAGTGCCCTAAACATAATAGTCAGGAACAACAAAGTGTCAAGCAGATTTGAAGCAGTGTTAGAGGTGCATTGGGTCAAGGATATTGACCAGATTTGGATCAGACTTGGAACAACCTGTGGGAGCCACATGTTGGGTCAACATGGAGTGTTGAATACCCCAATGGAGTGCAGCTTGATGTGATGGATGTTGTGACATAGACAACATAGTATATGATTGTTGTATACACAGTACAACATAGTGCTATAAACATACAGTGATGGGTAGCAATGTAGCATATTGTAAAAAGGGTGCAGCATGGTATGATGCATAGTACAACACTATGTATGATGCAGCTACATGGTTGGATGCTACATGTCCTCAAGCAACAATTAAATACAACAAGCTTATAAATGGGACAACTGCAATGACACTAGGACAGTTGTAAGCTTGGTGGCACATGGGACAACTGCAACATGGGACAACTGCAAGCATGAAGAATCATGGACAACAACAGCATGGTAAAGCATGGACATCAGCAAGTACAATGCAACAAGTACATTGGGACAACAGTAAGCATGGTGCATCAGTGGCACTATGGACAACAATGCTAAACACTGGGACAACAACAACATGAGGTCCAGCATTGTGATCATGGGTGCAGCACGGTGAGGTGCAGCATGATGACGAGATGCAACACTATGATAGTTGAAGGAGTCACCTTGGAGAATCAGTTGAAGTAGCATGTCTTCAACTGATCTCATGTATCATCATCCTAGGAGATGATCTATGCTCTTATCTAGATAAGTCAAAGTGTTGACTTCTGTTGTAAACGTACTATCCCTATCTCTCTCTCTCTCTCTGTGCTGAACTATTGAATATCATATAAGAAGAATTGACGAAGGGTTTCCCCACATTGGGGTTTGTCCCTGGTTAGCGCCACATCTTGTGTCCTCTTGTCTTGGCTTGTCTTCTGCGATTTATATTTATGTTCTATCTGCAGTTTACTTTAATGCTGATGTGATTGCTAATCTGGAAAGATATTGAGCTAACTGTGAAAATTGAAATAAATTGCTCTAGCATAGAACATACCTAAATTTAACAATGGCTCTGCCAGCCCCTCTACAAACATGAAAACCCTCCTGGCCTCTAATAGATTATACATCATCACTGACAACCTCAGAAACTCTGAGATGTAGGCCTTATCGCTTCC
Organism: Pinus tabuliformis; assembly: GCA_031772625.1. Classification (NCBI taxonomy): domain Eukaryota; kingdom Viridiplantae; phylum Streptophyta; class Pinopsida; order Pinales; family Pinaceae; genus Pinus; species Pinus tabuliformis. Next base: position 318,164,372 of record CM062811.1, read on the forward strand.
TGTCTATTTGAGCCTTGTCAACTCCCCAAAATGCTCCTCCGGGTCTCTCCTCTCGAAACGCTCCAACGCCCTCCTAGTGAAATCCTTGTAGGTTGTCACTCTGGCATGCCCCATCGTCGTTAGCCCATGGAACCACCAATCATGGGCTTCCCCTTCTAAATGCAAAGTGGCAATTTTAATTGCTCCTTCCGTCATCTGATTGAGCTGGAAGTAGACATCCAACTTCTCAACCCATGCTTTCGATGAGCTTTTGGATGAACCATTGAAAGTTGGGTGGAACAATCTCCCCATTGTGCGCTTTAAAACGGTACCATGAGTGTAGCTTTCTCCACCTTTCCCTTTTCCCCTGTTAATACCTTTTAGTTGACAAAAGTCCCTGAAGGTAATGGCCTCTCTAAAGTCCAACCCATAGGAATGATACTCCACAAAATAGTCTCCCATGGGCATCTCCTCTTGCCCTTGCGACCCTCTAACACCGGATGCTATAAATGTGGGAATAATGGACTTGGGTGGTGTGTTGGGAATGAGGGGTGCGTTGGGTCCATGACCCTCTTGGTGATGTGAAGTAACGAAGCCCTCACCAATTTGGATTTCCCCTTGAATCCCTTTTCCCTTGTTGTTACTGCAATTTTATTGCCTCAGCTCCTCAATACCCTTAGACAAATCCTGCATGACCTTGAGAATATGTTGGGCAAACTCCTCCTCTTTACTCCTTTTGTCTCCCTCGTTATCCCCTATGTTTGGCCTTTTGACCTCTGGTTCAACTATCACTAGATCTGGGGTAATTTGTAGTTGCCTCTCTCTGCTCTTGTACCTCTTCCTCTGGTAAGTTACGTTCTGTTGATCTTTTGGTGTCATAGATTGATGCTGCTCCCACAGGCTGAGTTAAGACTATGAGCTCCAATGCCACTGTAATATCCATAAGGAAAATTTACAGTAATAAACAAAGCATGCATAGAGAAAAACACACTAAAAATTTGCACACAAATCAAACCACGAGATAGAGCCAAAAATTGCTCTGTTAAGCCATTTTATTAATAAAACATGGAGTTACAACTGGTGCTTGGAAAGTGTGCACTTGGGCTTGCCCAAGGCAAGCTAACAAAGCCCAAGTGAAGAAGATGAATTTCCCCCAAGTCTGCTGGTTGATCTCCCTTTGGCTCTGCGTTGAACTGCCTAGAAAATGAACTGTTTGCTGTGAACAATAGCTACTAGGGCCTTCTCCATTGATAAGAAAATTTCAGGAAATTAACCTCGGATTCTCGACCAACTACCCACAAAAACCCACGAAGGAATTGGCCAAATGTTGACCTTGGAATTTCGGCTCAATTTCTTTCGATGGCTCTGCTGTTGGGTAATTCGAATCCCCTGTAAATCTTGATGCTGAATGCCCCCAAAGTAACTGCAATTACCAACAAATCTCCTTCTCAGACTCCCCCACAAGTTTCAACCCAAAATTCCCTTATCTCCTCAACCCCCACGTGTGGAACTACCAAGGACTACGCAGTGGCTATGGTGCTGCTACTGGGACTTCCCCACACTCACACTACCCTTCTCCTAGATCGATTCGAAAAGGATGAGACTCCCTCCTTGGGCTGGCACTCGAAGTCCACTGAAGCAAGGGGTGAGATTTTCGCCTGGAAACCTCATTTGCTCAGCAACACTTGCAGACTTGGCTTCAGCTCAAGTGTGCTAGTCTAAGAAAAAACTCAAATGATCAAGAATCCCCAAAATGATTGCTTCCTCTTTTTACAAAGAGCCTCCCAATTGCCCATGTGGGCCCAACCATCAACTTTCCCCCACCAGTCTCCTTCCAATGAGTGCGTACTTCCTTGTGGGCCGTATTTGTCAATGGGTGGCCCCCACTTACCACTAGCAGTTCGATTTTCTCTCCCTTATTCTAATGTTTGGGCCTCCCCTTAACTCCAAAATCCATGTGGGACCTCTAAACCCACCTTTCCTAAGTGCAAGTACGAAATAAGACAAAACTGGGCAAAATTGATATTTCCCCTTGGCAATATCGCTAAGTGGAAATATCACACTATTTGGCCTAATTGTGTGGGAGAAGCTATGGATGGGTATGGTTTGATCCCTTAGCAGTTAATCCACAATGTTTTTGACAACTAGGAAGGGCTTCTTAAGGAGCAAAATGAATGATAATATGTCCAACCAATTTAGATATCCAAGTTCATTAACTTCAAAATTTCAAGGTCCAATCTAATAAATAGGTGAGGACTCAACCTAGTGTATGTGACCTAAAGAATCCTAAGGGGCACCTAAATTGTACTATACGGGCTTGTTTTGTGAATCAACAAGATAAAGGAGGCAATGCACCTTCTCTAACATCACCATTGAATGAAAGTACTGCACTGTCGTCCTTGTAAACTTATGCAATCCTCTAGTACTGGGTTACATGCAAGGTTTCCATATGATTATATAATGAGCACATATAAAGAGTTACTTATAAAAATATAGAGAGCATCATATGACGGCCTCTATGACATCAATGGACATGGACTGCTGCTTGGCATGGTGAGCAGGCAAGGTATGGAGTAGCCCAGATGCTTGCATGTCTTTTGTTTTACTGGTGACATACTTGGGTCTACTTTTTCCTACTTATTGTGTGTTGTTTGAAAAAGATGCCTTCATTTTGGAAATGCTTTTCGTTAAAAACCATGGATTTAAACCTAGTAAATTGAACAATAATATGTTAGAATTTTACCTCGTGACAGCAGATCTACACTCATAGAACATAAACCCTGCAACCGAATCTGAAAACTTCTAAAACACCTATCAAAACTTTAAATCTGCATAAACCAAAACGCTGTGCAGAAGATTCAAGAACGTAGACACTGCATATCAAGTGGTTAGATCATAATATGAGAACAACCGATATAACTACAAAAAGAGAAGCCTGAAAAGCAAATCTGAATGATTCATCTCTGCACCAACTTAACATCAAGTAAAATGTAAAACAGATTAGCATGCTAAATCAGCGCTGCACCAGCCCATATGTCAATAGAAATCAGCTATGGAAAAATCAGATCAGCATATGCAATATGCAACAACGATCACATATCTTTCTTTTACAGCAAAAAGAAGATTACAGCTTCTCCCAAGCCTACAATGCAAAACCAACCAGTTGCTCACAAGCTCATAAAGTAAAACATTTCAACTAGAATGTAACATACCCAACCCCCTAAGTCTGATTAAGGAGGCGTGGCAATCAAAAATTTCCTCTTTAAACTTGGCTTTAAGGCTGATTATGAGGCCACACCCATATTCTGCTTGTCGAGAGTGTTCCAATGACACTGTATTTTTTCCCAATTCCGAGTCGGGGACACCAAGTTATGGCCATTTGAAGATTATAGGGCTTACCCTTTTCCTTCTCTAGGCTATGTCAACATCCATACAGTGCCATGTGTCACGTGACATGGCACTAGATTATGCAGCATCTGTACAAGGCTACATCATCTCGTGTATGGTCATTACTCCTGTCCTCACCCTCATTGAGGTGTGGGAGACTTGCCATTTAGGGGGGTTATGTCCTACAATGGCATATCTTCCTGCGCCTAATTATTCACAATTCATGTATTAGTTGTAGTTATGGCCAAAGCCACCTTATTTATTATTTTATTGTATTACTAGTCATAGTTAATGTCGACCTAATTGAACTTGGTATGTAGGCTCAGTACCCTGTTGGGGTGTGTGCCATTGTTATGTGGGCCCATGACTCAAACTCTCATTGTATCCTTTTATCTTGTGATCGTCTTGATCTAATACAGTGTGATATGCCTACAGGCACTTATGTCTGGCAATTTTTTCTTGTGATTGGTATTTTGTTTTAGGTGCACTTGTGCATTTCTGTTTAGTGCACTTATGCTTGGCTTTTGCACTCTCTCTCTTTTGCACTAGACCTATCTGTCTCTAGTGCACTTGTGAAGGAGCTATTTCAGAATTTGCGTGAGATTTGGTTCCATTGATTATCTTGTTGACTCTTAGAAATCTCAACTTTGATATTGTGTCTTGTAAGAACATTGACACCTAAATTTTCATTTGCATTGTGAGGCTTCAATAGTTCTTCTACATGTTTTCCCAAATTCTGTCTCCCAGCCAACATTTTGTATTATTGTATTCTTGAATGTTTATTAGTGATTTCACTGACAGTTTCTTTTGTACATAATATTATTAAACCTTTAAAGTTTTTTATTTTAGTTTGTAAGCTTTTTAACTTCAAGTGGAGGACTCCATCCGCGTTGATTATGCTTTCCTGAATAAAATCCTGATATGTTCCCACTGTATTAGGAACAAATTTTATTGGTGGTTACAAGTGCATGTTATCATGTTAAGCCAGTCTGGAAGAAGGAAACTCATTGCAGACATGTCTTGTGCTTTTACATTGATTTGCAGCCCTTGCCGGAGACTGCTGCATTAATGGAGGACATTTTAATGGAGTACATAACAGATATGGTATGAATTCTGGACTTGGATCTATTGGTTAATGGTTATGGGTACTTTTATGGAGTGAGTTTGTGTGCTTCAATTATATATTGCTTTTATTATGAGATAATAACAAATATTATACAGATTTTGTTGTATGTAAACATTCATTGCATCTATGGCAGTGATGACAGTGATCTTGCAGTGTTACTTCTTGCTTTGTCCATCATGATATGACGCTATTATGAAATGAAATGAAATTATTTTAATGTCCACGAGGCTAAAGATAGCGTCTGAGACAGATTATTCGTTCATCTGGTTTTTGTATTCGGCCCTTTTTTTGTGAAGTCTCACAATAAACGCTCCCAGCTTCTCGACAAACGCCTCGCAGAATAGATTATCCCAAGAGCTCGCTGCCAGAATATCTGCATAACTTTCCCTGCTGTCTTTGAAGGCCTCGCATTCTAAAATGAAATTCTTTTCTGTTTCCACTTTTCCGGAAGAGCAAAAAATACATACTCTTTCCTCCCACACTACTTTTGGCCTTTTCCAGCGCCTTTTTTCTCAACGGAGTTGAATTGAAGAATAAGAATTTTGGCTCTCCAAGAAATATTGGTCCCTATGTACGCTTTTTGTTGATGATTATAAGTGGGATTAAACTCTTCAATTTAGTACTTCTTCTTTCACCCTAGCTCCTTCTCCCAAGTACGTTTGTGGAACTTATCTATAACAAAAGCTTTTATCTCTTTATTGCTTGTGGGACACATGCTCAAGCATACCTATCATGCATACCTAAGTAGCTATGTTGCATGATTTTAGGTGCGCTCATTCTGAAATTTGGGTGAGGGGGTTGGGGTTTGTCGCTCATTTTTGTATTAAGACTAGCTTAGATCTGTCTTAAGCCTGGATCTATCAGGCATCAAGAGGGATCAAAGATTCAAATCTCTTGAGGTGCAAAAACTTGAGGTTTCCATCTCGAGAGATTTGATTCCTCTTGGCGCTTGATAGTTCCATCTTTAAGATGGATCTTAGCTAATGTTTTTTTCAATATTTTTATTTTTATGGGTGACTTGGAAATGTATTATTTAATTTTGTTGTTTATTTTGAGGGCAACTTGAAAATATTTTGTTTATATTTATTTTTTTATTGATGATTTTTTTCAAAATTTTATTTTGTGACATGCATTACACATTTACCTAGGTGAATGCACCTTGGAACAATTATCTATAAAAATACACATACACATGTTATATAATATTTAAATATATAATATGAAATATATGTGAGGACACCCTTGTAATAGGAAGTATCTACTTGTTACAGGGATGGATGACTCCCATAACAATTGTTACAGGTGTCGATGCCCTTGTAATAAAAATGGGGATGTTCTTGCAATAGGGATTGCATGCCAAGTCTTTTTGGGGATGTAGGGATTGTACTTCCTCTTGTTTCAAGGACAATACCTAGTCTAAAGCAAGTGGCATAGACTCAATGCTCTTGACCTTATGGGAATTGAATTGGGGACATGCACATGTTGCATTATCGACAATAACTTGACAACAATGGCACCATTTCATTGAGCTAACACTCGACGATTTCTAATGAAAACCTCATATGGAAAGCCAAGGGAGGTTTCTTCACATTTGTGGATGGCATCTCTAGTGTACAACTATATCTAGCACACACAAAAGTGGAGAGTCCCAGTCACCAATTTGTTAGTTTTGTGCAACTTAGGAAGGCTACCCATTGTCACCTTAGTAGCTCTTCTTCCCTATTTAGGTTGGCCGTTCTCTAACTCAATGGGGCTTTCCCTAAAAAGTGGTGTCTCTAAGGTGATGGAGTGAAGGCTCTAGGTGATGTATGAAGAGCAAGCCTTGACAAAACATAGGTTGTAGCATATGGAAAAAAATGGAAATTGGAAAAGGAAATAGGAATGAAAGGACAAAAAGAAGAGTGAACAAGGAAATTGGATGATATGATATTGATGCTTATCAATCTATTGGCTAATGGAGTCCTTGAATATTGCATGAATGAAGGGACTAGGTGTCACAATCGTCTACATTGGATGGATATTTGGTAGAATAGGCTAGTTTGCCACATTCAACCTTTGGGATGAAAGAACTTGTTGATACATTCATCATTTGGGTGCAGGGTTGTGGGGGAGTGCCCCCCTTGCACTCGCTCCCGAAGCACGCTTCAGACAAAAGTGCTTAGTGAGTGACCTAGGGAGCACGCTCTTGCCAAAAAAAAATCGCTCCCTAGTTACTCCTGCAAAAGAAATTCGCTCCCTCCCTATTGCTTTCACAGGTGGTTAATACTTCTTCTGCGGAGAGGTGTTGGAGCACTTATATCTCCATGCACAATGTTAAAAGAAACTACCTCAATGAAAACCGGGCAGAAAGCTTGGTTTATGTACACTACAACTTGAGGTTGTTGACACATTATTGTGAGCGGGCTTGATTTGATAGAGCATATACAACTTGGGACAACAACCTGGAGGAGGATAATTTGGAGAATGGAACCTTACATGATGAGAATCGAGATGTTCTAACTTGCGGACCTGTGGTTGATGATGATTATAACTACTAGATGATTGATGTTATATGGTTTAACTCCATGTTTTTATGCTTTTCATAACTAATTCATCATTCTACATGCTTTTTTTCACATATATGCACAAAATATATATTATATAAAAATCGTTCCCGATCCGGAAGCTTATGAAATTGTCACTCCCCGCTTCCGCTCCCTCTCCCCGCTTCTGCTGCCACTTCCAAGCAGCCTTGTTTGGCTGTATAGCTTAAGGTAAAAGGAACTAATTTGATGCAATTCAACCTCAAGTGTTTACCGTAAATTATTTTGTGAAAAATTAATTTGGAGAGCTAGGGGTGCTACTCGTCAAAGAAATTTGAAGGTGTTGTTTTGTTAGGCTGATTTGTCATTCTATTTCAACAATTAGTTTATGAGATGAAGAAAATAGAACAGAATTATAACAGTGAGGAAAGCAAGGGGGGAACCTCCTCACATTGCTTTACTCCTAGATGATTTTTTTTTTCATTAATAGGCCTGCAAATTAAAATTAGAGAAGAGGTTTTCTACACATAGTTAACAACAAAACTGAAGAGCATGTGCATAACCATACAACAAAGATGATCAATAGCTCACTTCTTCATCAATCTTCAAGAATTTGATATACAAGGGAGCTCCACATTAGACATGTCCAAGTTCTACAATATCCTATCACTTCTCTCTTTCATAATCCTCCAATTCCCAAATTACCAATTAGAAGTGAAATGGAGAGAAACTCCTCATGTGAATTAAATCTCTCATACAATAAAATATATTTTCTTTTTAACCAACTCCATGACAATTGAAAATAATATTACAATAATGGAGTAGTTAGACCTCTCTTCAATCCATGTTTGACCATGTTACAACATGCGGAAACTAGCTTCTCTAAGGGAATTTGTCCTCATCCAAAAATAGTAAGAGTAGGAACTAGGAACTAGGAACCAAATAATGGTCATGAAGGGGACACACCACCAAAAGTATGCATCAAACCAAGTCAATTGCCAAGTGTCCACATTGAATATTCCCTCCAAGAATGTGCATGCATGCAACCACTCTACATGTGTGAATTCCAAGGTAACCAATATATGGATGAATGCGCAAGATGCCATGTGAATGGAGTGCTCCACAAGAAAAGATGCGGTCAACTCATCCAAAGAGAAAGTAGATTTCTCTCCACGAGTGCACTCTCCAAGACAATCTAAAAATAGCAAGAAGAAACCTTCCACAAGTGTGCTTTTCCAAGAATATTCTCCAAAAATAAAAATTACTAGAGCATTGTAAGCTACACGCGTGACTCTCTTCATGTGCCACACGTCTCCCAAATAATAATCTCCATAGCCACCCTAAATAAAATAATATATACATGCCAAGTCAAAAAGGTGAGGGTGCTCTCCAAGGAAGGTCAATGATGTCGAGTGTAGCTGAAATATCCATGCAATAAAAATATGAGAGAACACCTAAGGAGAGGCAAACACTAGAAAAATGTGTCATGTAACTAAATAACCCAACAAATCATAAAATATTCTCCATTAAAGTGCACCCTAGGAGAATGTGTCAAAGTGGTTAGAAGTCATCAAATAAATACTCCTCCATATGCCATGTCATAAAAGTCTCTAACCAACCCAAGTGAGTACACCCTATAGGAGTGTGCCAACTTGTCAATAAAATATTGCATTCCTTGGAAATTGTGCCCAAGAAGGGGAGTGCACCAGAAGAAAGCTTCAACTGAGTCCAAAGAGCCACTCAATTGAATAAATTAGATTAATTTACCCATTGAATAATTAATTCAACCTCAACAAGTGTGCACAAAGGTTAATGCTCAAATATAACCATAGTCTTCCTCCTAATTAGTCACTAATCAATTAAGTCACCATGAACATGTGTGCCAATAAAAGGTGCACTTTAATAAAGTGTTGTGCCATATAAATAAAAGATGTTTTCCCGAGCAAAACCCCTCCATTAAAACAACAAAACACAAATTCCAACCTAAAGTGTCCCACCACCAAGGGATTATTACATTAAAAATCACCATCTAACCTTAGGAAAATGTTATATCACCACCAAATGATAATGTAATAAACCCCTGTCTAACTCAAACTTAGAAAATAAGATATCCATGAGGGTGCTAACATCATGAAACACATTACCCACTAGGTGATGTCTACCAAATGTGATATCATAGAGTTAAGTCACCTAGGAAAATTCCACAAAGGTATCGCGATTCATCCCACCATAGCAACATCATAAGAGAAAAAATGACATAACAAAAAAGGCTAACCCATCCAACCATCAAGTGTGTCCCCCGTCACATATCCAACACATAAGGACCATGTTGAACACCCTTCCTAGTTCCACCAATTAATACCACATCATCACGCAAAAGTCACTAGGAAACTTCAACAATCATGAAACATATATCTCCCTACTATCATCATCTAACCACTAGGTGGGATAGAACAATCATCTATATCCAAGATAAGCATATATACCAAACCACTATAATGATTGTTCTAGCCCCCCTAGTGATTGTTCATCATGCAAAAGTCTCTAGGAAACTTCAACAATCATGAAACATATATCTCCCTACGATCATCATCTAACCACTAGGGGGGCTAGAACAATCATCTATATCCAAGATAAGCATATATACCAAACCACTATAATGAGCTAGTATATTCCACATCCATCAAAAGTGCAACCAAGGGGTGATCAACAGGGCAAGCACGTGTGAGAAGACCATTAAGAAACAAGCACAATCACCATCTAACCAAGGAAAAGTGAGATTTCCCTAACCAAAGATCTCCATCAAGTGATAAAATGCAATGAAGAGAAGGTTGTCCATGAAGATGTATCCCCCGTAGTCATTCCAATGCTCCAAGAGTACCAACAACAAATCTACATCAATGTGATGAAAATCACAAGATGGAATTTCATACACTATAAGTTGTAACACCTAGTAAACAATAAGATCTAGTTCAAAACAATCTAGCAAACAACAAACAATCTACATATAAAAAATTTGGTTATCACCTTGAAAAATCATCCTATATTTATTTATTTATTTATGATAGAAACGATATTGTTGGAAGATGAGTAAAACTAGAAACTCCAACCACCTTGTTGAATCAGTGATGCCTTTGAAGGGCAACTATCTAGTGCATCCATTTGTAAAAGATGTCCTATCTTATTTCACAAACGCCTTGCAAATTTACACTCCGAAAAATGATTTTGATATCATCCTTATCCCTTGTTGAGCATATAGCCCATATGCTAAGTTTGTTATATTGAGTCATATTTTTTGGTCTGTGCATCACAAGGAACCAACCATAAAAGAACCATACGTTTAATTGCTAATTTTTCACATGTTCTATGTTGCAATAAATACTTAAAACAATTTCATTCACTTTCATTCACCCCAGTAACAATTAAGCAATTATAGATAGAACAGTGAACGGTAATACACAATAGAAGATATCCAAGCACAATGAGACACAAAGATTTTTGGTCGAAGACAAGGGAAAAATCCCACAAGGGGGGAAAACCAAAATCAATTCTTTGTCTTCTTAGATATTCATTCAATGTTCAACTTGAGATACATAGTCCAATTGTACATCCATAAACCAGGCAAAGTCAAACCTTTGACTACCAAGCCAATAAAGTCAAAACCAATCAAATGAGAGAGAGGGTCAAATCTGGTCAACGATCACACTTTGCAGTAGGGGGTTGAATTTCGGCTTGTGGAAGCTCGGTCAACTACAGTCAAGCATTGCCTACAACTCTCGGTCAAAGTCAACAGTCAACCCTGCGGTCAATGCCTAGAAAATAGTGCAAAAATCAGTCAACACAGTGTCAAAAATCGGTCAATGTAGAGAATATTTAGCCTTCCTCAGCGAGAACTTGGTTAAAGGAGAGAGAATTGACCCATGGTCAAGCTCAATCAATGTGCCCATAATAGAGATCAAAGTGCAGCCAAAATAGAGTCAAAGATTCTTGAAATATTTGGCCTCCATCCATAGTTAAAGAGCTCGATCAAAGCAATAGAAAACAACCCAAGTCAACACCAGCCAACGCAAGTAAAAAAAGAGAAGAAAAGCTAGTCAACACAGATTTGAAATGTCTCCTTGCTCCTTTGCATGTGTGGATTTACTTCTGCAAATTTCAGAGATGAATTGATGTGATGATGGATGTCCAAATGAGGTCCAATGAAGGTCTATTTATATGAGTTAAGCGACTTTTCCACTTGTGGGGCTGAATTAGTCAAACCCATAAATATGTATTTTCTTCATTAATTTGCTAATGAAATTTTGACCGAAGTTGCTATTTTCAACACTCCCTCTCAGCTAGGGGGGAATTTTCGGCTGCACAATAAGTCTCATCTCGGATGTACATGTCTCAACATAAGAGAAGCTCATTTCATCTCATCTCATCTCAACTGAACAATGATGAATTTATCCATAGAAGAAGAAGAATGATCCACACTGGAAATAAGGGAGATCGATTTACCACAACCAAGTTTATGACATTCATAAATGACCTTGGTAAAGATCACCCACACCTATGTCCACTGACTGATTCTCACCCAACTTGATCGTCAATGATCAAGTGGTAGAACACCTGCATCCAACACTTAGGGAGATCAATTTACCATAACCAAGTCCATGGCTGGTCGAAAGACTGGGGGAAGAGTATATGCTTAGTGTTCTCGATCAACGGTGTTCCCTCCCAAGGAGGGATACATTCTCCTACATTCCAAGCTACTCTCTGAAGAATATGAACTTTGCTTTCGACAAAGGCTTGGTGAGAATGTATGCAACGTGCTCATTAGTCCAGATGTGTTGGAGCCTCACTGCTCCTCTCTGTACCATATCTCTGATATAGTGGTACTTGATCTCAATGTGCTTTGACTTGTCATGGAATACTGGATTCTTTGAAAGTCTGATCCCACTTTGATTGTCACAGTATATCATAGTCGTATTCGACTTAGGATTAAACAACTCTGCAAAGAGACTTTGTAACCATACTTCCTCACAGCTAGCCATGCTAGCTGCAATATGCTATGCCTTGATTGTACTGAGAGTGACAAATTTCTGCTTCTTGCTCATCCAGGAAATCATGGTGGATCCCAACCTAAAGCAACACCCTGATGTGCTCTTCTTATCGGTAACACTCCTAGCCCAATCTGCATTTGTAAATTGTATATCCATGTAGTCTCAAATCATCACCAGAGGCATATCTTATTCCATAATTGATTGTCCCATGTAGATATCTCAACACATGTTTTGCGGCCACCCAGTGAGCATGCAAAGGTTCTACCATGAACTGGTTCAAGGTGTTAATAGCAAAACATATATTTGGTCTTGTGTTGACCATAAACATCAAAGCCCCAATCAACTGTCGGTACATAGAAGGATTTGCTAGATTTGGTCCTGCAACTTCACCACATAACTTCTTGAAGTTTGCCTCCATCGATGTGGCCATGGATTTGCAATCCACCATCCCAAATCTCTCCAAGAGTTTGACAACATATTTTCCTTGGCTGAGGAAAATCTCTCCAAGTTTTTGCCACACCTCTAAGCCCAAGAAATAGTGCATCAACCCAAGGTCTTTTGTCTCAAATTTGGAGTCAAGCTCCTTCTTACACTAGATGATTAGAGTCTATGTTGCTGTCATGAACAAGTCATCAACATATAAAACCAAAATCAAAGGCATACCTTGGACAACCTTGCAGTAATGGTTGGGGTTGGCATTGCTTCTGTGGAATCCCATCTTCATCAGGTATCCATCAATCCAAGCATACCAAGCCTTGGGGGCTTGCTTCAATCCATAGAGGGATTTATTCAATCTGCAAACATGGGTTTCACTGTCATGTTCCTTAAAGCCCCGCTGTTTCTCTAGGTACACTTCTTCCTTGAGTACGCCATGAAGAAAAATTGTCTTCACATCTATTTGATGAAGACTCCAACCTTGATTAGCAACAAGAGCAATGGTAGACTTGATGGTGGTGTATCTAGTAATAAGAGCAAATATCTCATCATAATCTGGAAGGCCAGGCTTTGGCATGGATGGATCTGCATCTACATCCATAGTACCATCTCTTCTTTCAGTGTTGGCAGGGACAGGAGAGTCCCTTACTTTTCCAAGGGCAACATTTTCATCATAGGTCACATCTCGGCCGAACTCAATGTTCCTCTTGTCTTGGCACATATATCTTGTAAGATTTGGAATTTTCACAATAACTAACAAACATACCTTTCTTTCCTGAAGCCTCTAGCTTTGACCTCTTCTCTTTCCATACATGAATGTAGACAGGGTGGCCAAATACTCTCAAATTTCCATCTTCCGGTTTCACACCTGTAAATGCTTCTTCAAGAGTCTTGTTCCCCAAGACTTGATGGGGTCTTCTATTTTGGACATACACTGCAGTATTTATAGTGTCTTCCCATAGAAACATGGGAAGCTTTTGATCATGAATCATGGCTTTGGCAACTTCCAAGATGGTCCTGTTCTTACTCTCAACAACTATATTTTGTTGAGGTTGTATGGAAAAATCACCTCCCTCTTAATCCCAGCTTCTTTGCAGAAGTAATTGAAATCATTTGAAGTGTCTTCTCCTCCATTATCTGTCCTCAGGATCTTGATCTTCTTTCTAGTTTGATTTTTCACTAGAGCTTTGAAGTCCCCGGACATGTTGAAAACTTGATCCTTGGTCTTCAAAAAGAAGATCCAAGTTTTATGGGAGAAGCCATCAACAAGGATCACATAGTATAGATATCTTCCAAGAGATGTCACTGGCATGGGCTCACAAAGGTCATAATGAATGAGTTGGAGAATCTCATTAGATCTGTTGCTCTACTAGAAGGGAATGGTCCCTTGACATTCTTGCCACTAGCACATCCCTGTCATACGCGTTCGTGTTCCACTTGAATCTCTGGAATGCCTAAAACCATCTTGCTCAAACCAAGCAAAGCCTTGTAATGAAGGTGAGCAAATCTACAGTGCCAAAGCTCACATTGATTAGTGGTATCATGGAAGTCCACAAACTCTGTATAGGCCTTCATTTCTGATACCAAACGTGAAGGTTTCCTTTAAGGTAGATCTCCTTGGCCAAGCAAGGACTTTTCCATTAATGAATGCAACACTAAACCCTTTGTCTTCCATGGCTGAAATGGAGACAAGACTCTTCTTCAAGCTCGATACGTATGACACATCTTGTAGATGAATGGTTTGACCAGAATCCAAATGAAAAGAAACAGAGCCAGACCCTTTGATAGGATGAGTAGAATTATCTCCAAGTATAATTAGCAAATTAGTCTCCCTCTCAACCAAAATTGAGAGGAGTTCACGATACCTAGTAAAGTGTCTAGGTGCCCCATTATCCACCATCTAGCTATCAAATGAGCTAGAAAGAGCAGCAACAAGATGATATTCAGATTGACTATTAGCAACCTTATTAGCATACCTTGTGTTCTTGGACCCCTTTTGAGGGCACTGAGTCTGTTTAACACTTGCATGAGTAGTAGGACCTCCTATGCTCCTGCTATTGTTGAAGTTGTTGTTGTTGCCATTGTTGTTGGTATTGGGCCTCGAAGCACTTCTTTCAGAGCAATCTCGAGCTATGTGGCCAAATTTGTCACATCTATAGCATTGGACTTTGGACAAGTCCCTTCTATTATTGTTGAATGTTGGAGCCGACTTCTTTGACTTCCATTTGGAAGGTATTCCTTTCCCTTTCCCTTTCTTGACATTGGCTGCAAATGTTGCAGGTTCTCTTTCCTCTTGTCTCTGAATTCTTCATCTGGAAATGAGCCTGGATTCTTCTTGAATGCAAGAGCCCAAGAGCTCATCAAAAGAAGGGAGCTCCTTTTGGCTACTAATCCTTGTAAAGAATTTTTCCCAAGACATGGGGAGCCCACCAAGGGTCATTTGCACAAGTTCTCTATGAGGTATGATTTCTCTAATGGAAAGAAACTGATCTCTTATTTGAGAGATTCTCATTAAGTAGCCTGTTATAAATTCTAACTTGGTCATCTTGATGTCACAAAGTTGACTCTTCAAGGAAATGATGTGGCTGAGCTTGTTGACCTCATACATCCCAATCAATTTGTCATACATCTCCTTTGACTTCTTCAGTGTGGACACATAAGCGATATGATGATCTCGAAGAGAATCAATGATGATCTTCTTTGCCTTGATCTCACCCTTCTTGTACTTGGATTTGACATTGGCATTGGCATTGGCATTCTCTGGGGGTTCAACTACCTTGACCCCCACATACTCCATCACATCATTCTCTTCAAGGATAAGATCCAATCTAGCTCTCCATGTTGCAAAGTTGGAGGCATCTTTCAACTTCTCTTCAATCATGAAGTAGGAGGAAGTCATCTTGAGCAATACAGCAAGTCACCAATCAGCAAGAGAAGTATCTCAAAGGGGTGTATCTCTATGCTCCAATGGCTAATCTTCACCTCAACTTTGAAAGCATGTTAATTTTTTACATGTTCTACTGCAATAATTCTTGAAACAATTTCATTCACTTTCATTCACTGCAGTAACAATTAAGCAATTATAGATAGAATAGTAAACAATAATGCACAATAGAAGATAGCCAAGCACAATGAGACAAAGATTTTTGGTCAAAGACCAAAGCAAAACCCACAAGGGGGAAAACCCAGAATCAATTATTTTTCTTCTTAGATATTCATTTAATGTTAAGCTTGAGATACATAGTCCAATTGCACATCCAAAAACCGGTCAAAGTCAAACCTTTGACTACCAAGTCAATCAACTCAAAACCAATCAAATGAGAGATAGAGTCAAATCTGGTCAATGATCAAAGTCGGCAAGAAAGGGTTGAATTTCGGCCTGTGGAAGCTCGGTCAACCACAATCAAACAGTCCCTGCAACTCTCGGTCAAAGTCAACAGTCAACCCTATGGAGAGCACCCATAAAACAATGCAAAAATCGGTCAATGCAAGAGTAAAAAAATTGGTCAATGCAGAGAATATTCGACCTTCCTTCCTCAGTCAGAACTCGGTCAAAATAGCAGCAAAAAGTCTTGGTCAAAGGAGAGAGATTTGACCTGCGATCAAGCTCAGTCAACATGCCCAAAACAGAGATCAAAGTGCGGTCAAAACAGAGTCAAATATTCTTGTAATATTCGGCCTCCATCCACAACCAAAGAGCTTGGTCAAAGCAACAGAAAATAGCCCATGTCAACACCAGTCAAAACAGAAAAGAAAAGTTGGTCAACACAGATTTGAAATGTCTCTTTGCTCCTTCACACGTGTGGATTTACTTCTGCGAATTTAAGAGATGAATTGATGTGATGATGGATGTCCAAATGAGGTCCGGCGAAGGCCTATTTATATGAGAGTTAGGAGGAGGCTTTTCCACTTGTGGGGTCGACTTGATGGACTTAGGGCCAACTTAGTCAAACCCATAAATATGTATTTTCATCATTAATTTGCTAATGAAATTCTGACTGAAGCTGCTATTTTCAACATTAATAGCACAAAGGCTAATCCAAGTGGTTTGGATTCTAGAAGCTATCTAGCTTTTGCATTGTTAAATGAAGTTAGAGAAGGAAGGGTTCTGCTAAATTTGGCAAAGGGACCCACAAGTGATGCTAAGGCACAATTTACTTTTTATTATTATTACGACTTTAGGAAAATTTTAATTTTCTTATAATCAAAAAGTGAATCTATCTCAACCTTCCATTGAGATTTAATCTTAGCCATTCATGGAGTTTGTGTGCCTCGGTTGACTTTATAAGGAGGAAAAGAGTGCAGACTTGGCTGAGGATGCACTAGACGATTTGCGTTTAGCGCAGTAGGATAGGAAGAGAGGCTGAATAGCCTCAACGTATTCCTCCAACTAGTGTACATCTCTTTCAAGGCCGAATTAGCTTGTACAAGTCCATACAATGCACATGTAGGGATGCCGAGTTGGGAAAGAGTGCGCAGACCAGTTGTGTTGAGGGTTAGCGAATGGAAGGGAAATGTTCCCTCAGATTTGTAATCATTATTTGAATATTTTGCTGAGCAGAATAATAAAAACAAACTAGTTGGCAGGTTTTCCCCAGTGGGGGTTTCCTCTGTAAATTTTTGGTGTATTGTTTTATTGTGTGCTTGTGTCTTCAAGAATTTGTCTTTTCCGCTGCTATTATTCTGTTAGAATATTCAACATATTTAGTAAGTGAATTTGACAGTTCAATATTTAGTTCTTCCATTTGTGAATACTTATTAAATTAGCAGTTGGGTATTAGAAAACTAACATGTATCTCGAGCATCCCAACATGTATTGAGCTTTTTTACCACATCGATTTTGGGTTTGATCCTCTTTTATAGGGGCATCTTCAAGATTATCCCTTGGTATAGTGGATGTTCCTATGCCATAACCTCTGAATTGAGGACAACAAGGGATCCCCAAGTTGTCCTTATGTCCTTGGGACATAGGAGGCACATCCTTGAGCCTCAGGGATGCATCCCTAATGAAGCATTGTGACGCATGGGAATTTGTCCCTGTTGGAAACACTGAGAGGGGGGTGAATCAATATTTCCCTAATTTTTACAATTGGTTAGATTCCATTAATTATTCAGAGCATCGAGACAGAACATAAAACATCACATGAAAAGTACACAGACATTTTGTCTCAACCAAGTGCTTTGTTATGTATGATTTACATAAAAATTTACCAGTTGAACTGGAAGGAAGTACAAGACTCCCCAAGGGTTTTACCAGCAATGTTGGAAGAAAGCAAGTGCTCCCTGAAAGGGTTTGGGCTCCTATACCAGGGATAATGGCCCAACTACAATATACTCCTCATTAAGCTGCAGCCTCTGTTGCTGCACTTCACTGCCACTGCGGTCCACTGCTCCCTGAAAGGGTTTGGGCTCCTATACCAGGGATAATGGCCCAACTACAATATACTCCTCATTAAGCTGCAGCCTCTGTTGCTGCACTTCACTGCCACTGCGGTCCACTGTTACAACCACTGCTACCACTGCTGCCACTGTTGCTAATACTGCTCCAACTGTCCACTGCTGCAAATGATGCTACTGCTCCATTCACTGCTGCCGCAATTTAGACTGCTGCCACACACACTTTCACAACTGTCTTACTGTCACTGCCACATATAGCTCACTGTCACTGACTCACTGTCAAACTAGGTCATTGTCAAGATTATTGTTATAGTCAAGGTTCACAAGGTTGCTGCCACATACTCAGCAATCCACTGCTACCACTGTAGTATAGATTAATTGTCACAAGTTCACAACATAAGATCACATCTAGTGCATATATGAGGTCACTGTCATATATAAAAGGTCACTGCCATGCTTCAGGTCACTGTCATATATGAAAGGTCACTGTCATAAGCACATCTATCAGTCATTGCTATCTAATTCAGTCACAAGCACATATATCAGTCATTGTTAAGGTTACTGTGTATTTATCATTGTTTCACTGCCACTGTCTCACTGTCATATAGATTACTGTCAACAAGGTCACAATTTCACTATCAACAAGGTCGCTGTCTTCCATTAAGGTCTCAGTTATATACATCAAAGATATTGCCATATCAAATTCAGCCAAACAATTCTGCGACATTTCCTTAACCAAATGCAGACTTATACAGTAACAAGGTAGAATGAATGCTACAACTCTGTTCTCTTCATCATAAGGTTCATCACAGTTATATGTATAATCAATTTCATTACTGCCCAACCTACAACCATATATCATAATCAAGAATAAAAGGTTTTGCTGCCAATTTTTCTGTAAACCCTTGCTAGCAACCTTACCATCATATTTATGTCATACCAAAAATTGTCTTCAAGGTTTCAGTCATAAAGTGTCACTGTCGTCAAGAGTACAATCTCACACATGAATAAAGAGAGCCATAGAATCACAATGTCACTGTTATGCAAGAATAGATTCACTGTGCAAGTAAAGCGAATCCATAGGAATATTTAAGAGGCACAGTCACTGTTATGGACAGAGTGAACCCACAGAAATATGAAAAGCTTCAGAATGCAATGTCATAGCAATACTCTATTCTTACACATTCCAGCACCATGACATAAATACGAAGACTCTCCTGCACACTGTCAATTTGTTCCAGTAATCCACAAGGAAATCTCATACCATCATTTACTGCTTTTAGATCTTATGATGCAGAGTCTTCAACACATCAAGCCAAATGTCATGACAGTGAGGTTTAGATAGCAAGGTTATACACTGCCTGTCTTACATGCTATACATTATTGGTGCTGCCCCTCTTATACTTAATGTTTAGTAACTGGAACTGTTGCAAATAGGTGGACCATTTCTGATGGCGATCGTTCTGCAACTTCCCTTGTGTCTGTATGAACTGTAGGGGTCAGTGGTTTGTGTGGATGACCGTTTCCTTCCTCAGAATGTAATGATTCCATTGACGGCAGGCCTGCACAATGAAATACATTTCTTTGTCATAAGTGGGGTACTTTCGGACTGTGTCTGAAAGTGTCTCACTGTGGTAAGCCACTGGATGCCCATGCTGAGTAAGAACCACACCAATAGCATAGTCAGAAGCATTTGTCTCAATATCAAAATGGTTGTTGCAGGTCTGGTAATGTGAGCACTAGTGCAGAACAAAGGCGATTCTTCAACTCAGAGAATGCTTGTTGTTGGGTTTCCGACCAAAAAAACTTTGCTTTCGCTCCGCCCTTGGTGACTTCACTTAAAGGCCAAGTGATGTGCGAAAATCCCAATGGGAACTTACAATAGAAATTGGCAAGACCCAAAAAGCTGTGGAGCTCTGTTAGAGTGGTTGGGGCTGGCCAATCCCGAATGACTTGTATCTTGGATGGGTCCACATGTACACCCTGCTCATCAATGATGTACCCCAGATATTGAACTTGGGTCAGGCCAAAGGTGCATTTCTCCAAGTTAGCACACAACTTGTGTTGGCGCAGGGTTTGAAGGACCTGTCGAATATGGTGGAGGTGCTCTTCCCAACTCTGGCTGAAGATCAATATGTCATCTAAATACACCACCATGAATGCATTGGTGAAGGGTTGCAAGATGTCGTCCATCAATCTCATGAAGGTTTTAGGGGCGTTTGTCAATCTGAACGGCATGACCAACCATTCGAAAAGGCCCTCCTTGGATTTGAAGGCAGTCTTCCACACATTGGAGGGTTCGATAGGCACCTGGTGATAACCTGACTTCAAGTCAATCTTGCTGAAATATTTGGCCCCCTTGAGCTGGTCCAAAAGGTCATCAATTCGCGGGATTGGGTACCTATTCCAGACAGTGATCTTGTTCAGTGCCCGATAGTCAATACAGAGCCTCCAGGTCCCATCCTTCTTCTGTACCAATACAATTGGGCTCCCACAAGGTGATGAGCTTGGCCTGATGTGCCCTTTCTGCAATAGTTCTTGAATTTGCCTCTTGATCTCATCGTTCTCCAGAATAGAGTGTCGATAGATCGGTCCATTGGGCAGCGGTGCGCCCAGGGTCAGATCGATGGAGTGCTTGACCTGACAGTGCAGAGGTACCCCTATGGGTGAGGCAAAAATATCCTTGTACTCCTCCACGACCTTGTCCATCTCTGCTGCTGTGCAGAGGAGCCCTGTCTGGAAGTCGTGCCCACAACCTTCTTCTTGCCCTGGGGGCGAATCATAAGGAAAACAAATTTCCTTGTCTCAGAAATAATCTTACTGCATTGCTTTACAACGATCAAAGAGATGAGGATAGGTGGGGTTACCTCCGGTATCCTGTACAACTTATTAGCCTAAGTAATAATCACAGAGCGAGGTCTAGATTCATGTACAACATGTCACTTCCACAAGTATGGTTGTCCTAACAATACATCACAAACTTCAAGAGGAGCAACGTCACACAGTACCTCATCTGTGAAGGGCTTGATGCTGTAGGGAAGGCGACATTGTTGGCTGACACAAAGATATCATCCTTGCTGAAGCCACCCAATGGTGTACGACCGTGGATGTGCTATAGTCTTTAGGCCCAACCGCTTCACGACCTCTACTAAAATGAGGTTCTTTTCGTTCCCGCCGTCGATAATGAACTGCAGCGGAGAACACTTCACCCACATCTGTGAGTGGAAGAGGTGTTCCCCCTCCTCTGGATTTTTAGGCCGAATTTTCTAGATCTTGGTGGTGGCCATGGTGGCACTGGGCCCCGCATCAATGCTCTGCTTCCCTTTTGTCAGTTCCCTTATCAGGTTTTGATTCAGAGTTGGAACCTGTGTCTGATTTGGAAGCCTTCAGCTCGGCCACCAGTGATTGCTTGGCCCGACACTCACTTGTATTGTGAGTGGAGCTCTTATGGAACTCACATTATTTTTTTGTGTCCTCCTTTGTCTTAGGGGTGTTGTTCTTTTCTTGCGGCTTCGGTGGGCTGTCCTGAGTAGTGCTGCCTTGGCTTGGTCCTTTGTTCTGTGGTTCGGGCACCTTTTCCTTGCTTTGGATTCGCAGATCCAAAGTCCCGCTTCTTCTGTTTAAGCTTCTGCTTAATCTTGACAGTTTACCGATATGTCGTGCCGAGCGAGGAAATGTCCAGGAACTCCATCTCGTCCTGGATGTACTTGTGTAGACAATTGCGGTACTTCAGCACCAAATGTTGCTCAGTGTCCTTGATACCGAGCTTCGTGTGAAGGGTATGGAAAGTATTTTTGAACTCTGGCACATCTTGGTCCCTTCCCTATCGTAGCGTGGTCCACTTTATGTATTTGTCTTCATAGCTTCTGACATGGTAATATTGTTCCTTGATGGCATCTCAGAAAGAATTCCAAGTGGGTGTGCTTAAAACAGCAAGGGTTTCCATATTCGAAGGCGTGATAGATGCAGACGCTGTAGATAAATGGTTAAATCTATTGGAAGGATATTTTTTAGTTCATGACTTTTTCAATCGGGAAAACATTACTTTTTCACTTCTTAAAGCCGCAGACCCCAAAAAATGCCGTTTAGGGGGTCAAAATTGCTCCATAAGTTCAGGACTCGGAAAACTGCTAAAAATAGTAAATGTTGAAATGAACAAGGAAACATATGAAACTGACTGGGGTTCAAGGTGGAATAGGCAGGTGGCCACCAATATCCACGTAGATCATCGCTTGTAGTCTCTAAACATCCATGAAGATCTGTGGAGTGCTGTTTGCTGCTATGGAGGCCCATGGCTCTCTATGCACACCCTACATGTGCCTATGTGGACCTCGGGGGGTCAGGATCCCATATAGGGAAGCCAAACCCAAATGGAAACCACCTGCAATCTTGCATAACATCCTATGCATCCCCTAGGCTTTCAGTACAATCAATCATTAGAATAATTGGGTAAAGGAGCTTACAAACCATGGATAACAAAGTGGGCACTTCATAATGGCATGCCCTTTCGTAGTGGGCTTTGGCATGTGCTAATATCTCCAAACTCCAAAGGGGGTTAGCCAAGTACCTTATTAGGTGGTTTCAACCCTTAGAGGGGATAGTATGTCCAAGGCACACCATTCTAATGGGGGTGGCAAGTGACGAATAGGTGAGATGGAATAGGGAATGAGAGGGGCAGCCTTGGGCCACATAATGGGGCATAAGGGGAAGCCCACACCTGGGTATATAATGTATAGGAGGGAGTAGTCGTGGTACATGAGGTGCCCCGGCCTTGATTTTTCCACCCTTCTTTATATGCCTTTTGCCTTTTATGAATTTTCTTTAATTAACTGCTCGGGGCTCAAAGGACAAGAGCATGATGTGTATAATATAACAGTGATTACCCCTTTTGAGGTAGGGCGGTTCATTTCCCTCTAGGGGTTGGGACAATCATGGGTTCCTAAATGATAGAGGCTCATCTAGGGCTTATGGAACCAAGATGATGGGCATGGATGGGGTAGAGCTTATGTGTCGGCTTTTGCCCACGTGTTAATTATTTTTGTCCCGACCATCTTTTGCATTTTGTGGTGCAATTTCCTGTTAAATGTGGCCAATTATGTTTTTCACTTTTTCTTTTAATTGCTTTAACCTCCGGGGCATCATTCTAGGCCTGACCCAAGGTGGGGCCAAATGGGATAGGGAGGCTAGCCTATGTGGACGTAGAATAGGAATGTGGACCCAGGTGGGAGAAGTGATGAATGGGGGTATAGTGAGTGGAAAGGGAGTAGTATGTGTGGATAAATGAGCGAGACCACACACCCAAGGTCGGAGTTTCCCAAGTAGTACCACCCTAGAACCAAATGGCCAATAAAGGAGATCCCACGAGACTAAGATCCAAGGGTAACAACCAAAAGAGATCAAGGAGACAAGAGTACAAACTAAGCCTACTCTTTCTGCCAAATCCCCCCATCAATCCATACCCAGAGGTATCCATGTTAAGCAAACTCAATACTCAATTATCAAAGGACAAGACACCTTTACATTTAGGAGGCCCACCTTCAAACATACGATCAATACAGGGGGCTGAGGAACCACATGGCTGGCTCAGGTGGCAGAGAAAAGGCACAACGAGCTAGTAGGAGGCATCAAGGCGCTGCTGGCTGAGGCTCATCATGGAGAAAAGTTTCTCCTGGGGATGTCACCCACAAGGTGGTGGGTAACAGGACCTATGTGAGATGCAATGACCTTGGTTTAGTTTAATTATGTGCCTAGTCTAAGTGGGGCTTTCCCCTAACTATTTTGAAGCTGGGCTCCAAGGTAGGTTGTGAGAAGGAGGCCAACAGGAAGCAGGCTAGGGCCTGATTAACGATACCTTCTGTTGTGCTCCTATCACCTGATGCCTCCAGCACTGCAGAGACTGTGGCTCTGACGACTGCAAGGTTACCGTGTTAACCACCGAAGAGTTGCCAAGCCCCTCAAGTTAGGTGAGAAAGATGCCCTAGATCTCTATCAACCGAGATTATGCTAGAAGGAAAGTTTTAATGCAGGCTAGATCCTAGAATGCTTATGCAAGATGATGAGTGAAGTTATATTGAATTAAGATTGTTTCTGTTACTTAAAGTACTTAATGTGAATAGTCTTAAAGCCAGAGTACTTTTAACAATATTGAGATAACAATCTTAACAAGATAAATGCCGAAAGATACAAGTGCAAACTTCGCAAGATATTTCTTAGGATGTTAGATTACTTAACAATTAACCACAAAACTATAAGATGCCAATATTCAACAATATTCAATACTTAAGATGAGCCAAATATCACTATATAACCAATGGAAACTTAGATGTCCAAAACAAGATTAGGAATGATCTATTACTTCAATGGAAATTAAGAGAAATTTAATCACATCAACAAGATACCAATATGATCAAGAGACTTATTGCCAAGACAATTTATGATTCAAGTGCTTTTAGGTGAGTGAACTTATTAAATGTGAAATCTAAATTCTTTTAACATAAACTCACAATGTTAGACACTTTCACAATATTAATGCTAGGAACAAGTAACAAAATATGAAGATACTTAGGCACTTTATGTTCCAATGATTTTTATGAGTAACAAGTGATTGTTATGACAACATTAAACAAGTTATTACAATAGTAAACAAATATCAATTTAACAAAGCTTATGTTAGCCCAATGTCACAAAAATCAACCTAACCACCAAATAACTTGACAAACTTGAAAAATCAGATGTGCTAGCCCCTTTAAGATGTATTTTCAGAGATATTTCAGATATGATATATTTATTTTAGTAGTAAGTGAGTGACAGACGAGCAAGCTAATGAAGCTACAATCAATGCCTAGAATAGCCAAAACAATAAAAAAATTCACTGTAACTGAAAATTTCTGTTATGCAGTGAATTCTAGCAAGCATAAAAAGTAGATGTAGGCTATATCTAGGGTGCCCAAGTGGCCAAAATTCATGAAAATCAAAATTTTGCAATTTTATACAATTGTGATCACGTAACATGTGATTTTAGGGCTTAATTGTTGTTGATTTAATTGCTATAATAAAACAGAGATAAAACTAGGGTTTAGAGGTCAAACCGTAGGCCTCAAGCCTTGTAGAAGCACTTGGCCAAGTGGCCCAAAAGATTTGGATGAAGATGCCACTTAAATATCAGAATTTTGGAGATCCTAAACCTATAAAACCACCAAGGAATCAGTGTTAAAAAAATTAGATGAGGATCTAGGGCACGTTAGGGCCAAGGGCTTGGGGAGGGCCCTAAGGCCTAGAGGCCTTGAAGGGTTACCACAAGCCCCTAGAGGGCTGCGGCTAAGGGAAGAGAAGGGAGAAGGAGAAGAGTAGGGGTCGAGGAAGGAAGGATGGTTGAGGGGAGGTGAGGCCATAGCCCCTAGGGTTCACGACTAACCTTAGAGAGGCTAGAAACCTTGACGCGGAGGGCCAAAGGAGGGACATTGAGGGCTTGGAGGGGAAAATCGGGGCTAGAAGCCTTGAAAACCTAGAAACCCTTGCTCAAGAAATTTTTATGCTTCAACTCTTCAATTTTTTGAAAATTCTTCTGTGGGTAGCCCTGCAAATTTTCCAAGAGACTAGATCTTACCCTCAAGGGTCTAGATCCAACCTTCCACTTGATTCTTTGATTCAACCTGCAAAAATGAAAAAATACAACACCCAAACTCCAAATATATACAAAAATACTTAAAACCAATGTTCCACCAAGACTCCGGGACCGGGAGACGCACAAGGGGGATGTGTGGGAGTACCCTAAAATTTTATTGAAATTTAGGGGGGACGGGGGGATGTTGGGGTATATAATTTTTTTCTTTTTTTTATATATATATATATATATATATATTTCAAATTCATATTCAATAATGAAAGCATAAATAGAATGATACATACATAATTGAATTAAATAATGAAATACATTGATCCATACTCATCATTCTTACTAATACATACATGATTCATCCATAAACCATGAGATTCAATAATGAAATCTAGGATACCGGAAACGGCTGCCTGAAGGGCCAAAACGCCGTTTTACGTTTTGGATACGTATCCACCCCAGAAACGGCAAAAAAACGGCCAAAAAACGTTTTGGGTGATTTGGAAACGTTTTGTTTTTTTTTTTTTCTAGCCGTTTTTTAGGCGTTTTCCTGAAAAAACCCTCCCGTTTTAAAAAAACCAATACGTTTCAGCAAATCGTGAACTGCTATGCAATAAAGGACAGGAATTGTTAAGGATGTGCTTTGGTCTTTTAGACGTGAAAATTGGAAAGTACTATGTAAAAACTTAAAAGGCACATGAATTATCGAGAATGAGCTTTGGTCTGTTAGACCCAGAAATTGGAAACGCTTGTAGTTTTAAAAATCTGTTATTAAGATAGGATACTGTACAGTACAAGAACATGATCTGAAAGTAGTTTATGAAATGGCCCTCTGAAGATTTTAATGGACTGGTCACTGAAATGGGAAGAAGAGCTATGAAAGCACCCCAGATATCTTAAAGGTTATTTCAAATTTTTAAATTTTGAGATCAGTGCAGCAATGCTCTGAAATGGCTCAAACATCCATGAAGAGGGAAATAGTTCATTTTGTTTTAATAATAAATACACAGGCAAACCTGGATTAACAATGTTGGAATCAAAGGATTCCATGGCTTCATTCCATTATATCATAAAAGGACAAAGAATCAGAGGTTTTGCCATTTGGCATTATCTTCATCTTGGAAGTTGGAACATAGTTGACATGATACAGGCAGACACAAGCAAGACTGCCTCCCTTGGCTTTTAAGTTTTTACTGGAACTGTTTTGGTCTAGCACAAGATAGATTCAAAAAACGCAAGACTGATATCAAATATTACCCACAGTTCTTCCAAACAAATCCTCAACCACCAATAACAGAGGTCT
This sequence comes from Pinus tabuliformis, assembly GCA_031772625.1. Taxonomy (NCBI): domain Eukaryota; kingdom Viridiplantae; phylum Streptophyta; class Pinopsida; order Pinales; family Pinaceae; genus Pinus; species Pinus tabuliformis. Next base: position 318,191,181 of record CM062811.1, read on the forward strand.
TGGGCAGCTTGAATGGCACAACAAGAGGGGACTAAACCCCCTTTTTAGTAGCATCTTGAACTCCAGAAATAGACTGGAACTGGGTCCTCAAAAGGACAAAACTCAGCCCATTTAAAATGGAAGAACTCAGCCCACAAAGCAGCAAACTCGACTAGCAAGTAATAAGAGGTAAACTCGGCCTAGATAACAAGATATATTTAGCCAGCAAAAAAGGAACCCTTGGCTTGATATGAGAAGGTAATCTCTGCCTCTTTGGAGAGTGAACACTGAAAACGTTGCTTCAATATGGCATATGTTGAAACTTGAATTGATGATGATGAATCATGAATCATGATAGATCATAGATGATACAGATAATCTAGATTCTGAAATATGAATGGTAATATGAATTTTTTATTTTTAATATATATATATATATATATTATGAGCCTTTTCCTGCCGTATCGTATCCAGATTTTTTGAAAATTTGCCGTATCCGTTTCAAACCCCGTTCCCGTATCTGTTTTCTGGTAACTTAGAATGAAATACTTTGATCCATATTCATTATTCATTATTCACCATTCTAGAATCTACATTGATTTAAAAATTAAATTCATCATTCTAGATTCTAATTTGATTTAAAAATAAAATTCATCATTTATCATTCTAGAATCTAATTAGTACTAAGCATAATAGATTATAATAGATACTGAAATCTAAAGATTGAAATATTAAATTGATATAACTAAAACTCAAAAACAATGGAGTGACGAGTCTAAAAGTCACTCTAAAGTACACCGAGGGCTTAGTGCTCTTGATTAAAGACTAATTCCATACCCTTGTACGTGACAAAATGCAATGGAAACATTGCAATCCATCAAATCTTAAATTCCTGAAAAATTGTTAAATTCGCTGGATTTTGAGTGAGATCTAAAATTCTACTTTCTCCATAGGAAATCCAATGAGGTCGGAACCACTCTCAAACATCCTAAGTTATTTCATGGTAATGTTAAAAATTTAAGTAAAAGGATGAAAATGAAAGATAAAGGAGAATGTCACTTTTACTTTAAGAATTTAATATTACCATGAATTGCATAGCATTAGTAGGGAAATATGGTCAAATACTAGGTTTTCCTTGTCATAAATAATTGTTTTCAAGCAAATTTAAGAGGGTACACATAGACCATTTTGAGGGGGGACATCCAGGCATCCCCCTTTTGGGGAGTCGCGTCCCCCACATTGGGGAAACGTCCCCCCGCGTCTCCCCAAAAGGGGGACGTGGGGAAATGTTTCCCTAGACGTCCCCCCGTCCCGGGTGCGTGGGGTGCGAGGGGTGCATGCACCTGACCCTGGGGGACGCGTCCCTGTGGAACACTACTTAAAACCTTGAAACCAAAGTTAGAAAAAATAATTTACAAATTATATCTACAAAATTATTCACAAGATCTACAAATATACAAGGGTTTTGAAAAATTTTGAATTTTGAGAAAAGTAGTTTTTGAGCTTTTTTCTTTGAAGAATGGCTAAAAATACTTTTGAAACCCCAATGTATACTATAGCCTTAGCGAAGATTTAACCCACCGTATAAATATTTGGAATCCAATCAACAACGATTCTTGCCCAAGTTTGTGAACTTGGAGGCCAAGGACTGAAGTACCTGCAAACACTATGTATTTATCTCAAAAAATAATTTGTTAGATCACATGGGGAATCAAACCACCTAAGATTAGCCCAAAACTATCAATAGTATGATTTTATCTCCATCTAATGAAAAACAGATCTTACCAATATTCAGCACAACATAGAGATGCCCGTAGTCAACACATACCACAAATCAATAAGCAATAACACCTTGAATTGCACCCCAAAGTCTTTATTATGATAGAAAAAATAGTTCCCAACGGGACAATAGTTACAAAAATGCTTTTACAACAATTTTCTAGCCAGAGATCAAGATGCTAGAGACTCAAATGACTCTTTAATTTATAGATTTATCCTCCAAGTGGAAAAATAATGGCTAGTTTCTTTGATCCTTGTCAAAATAATCTTGGCTGTTGATAAACACTTCAAGATATTTTAATCTTGGCCTTTGATTTTTTATTTTTGAGGAATTTTCAAATTTATCATTTAATTCCTTTTTTATTAGCTTAAAATTAATTATTTTGAGCTAATTTCTTCAAAAATTTGACTTTGACTTAACCACCAAGGTCCAAGGGTTCAAATTTTCTTGAAATATACAATATTCCCTTGGTGGAGGACCTTTAAAAATTGATTTCTTTAAGACCCACAAATTTTTCCACTTGGAGAATTATTTTTCCTAAGACAATTTAATTTTAACTCTATTAATTAATTTTCTGGCTTAGGATTTAATTTTATTTTGCCAAAAAAATTAATTAATTTATGCATGAGGGGATTTAATTATTTTTCCACCCTCTAATACATAAATTTTATATTTACAACCCTCAAAGGGGGAATACACATTTGACTTAGACCCTCAAGACATAGCCCATCTGCGACACAATATAATCTAGCACACCAAGTGATTTGTAATAAAATAATTAAGCCAACTAGCTTAAATTATTCCCAAATTACTTTTACATTAGACTCGACTAAAAACACTAGGACTCACCTAAGATTTTGACAATAAATCTCACCCTAGCTTTGGGGTTTAAGCTGGAAGGAAACAACTCTTTTGATTAGCCGTGTCTAGAAACACAAGTAATCAGTGAGGTTAAAAAACCTCCTAGGATGAAATTTGTCATCAAAATTATAGGCTTACCTAGGTTGGGTGAAATTTGGTGCCTAATGTGTAGCATTTTGATGGACAAGTGACTGTAGATTGGCGTATTGGAGCTCAGGTATTGGCCAACCTAGAGAACAGATTGGATCAGCCTTTGTTCATTGCAACAGATGTGAATTGCAACAGTGATAGGAGGCAACCCTCTTGGAGTCTCTATGAGTTGTCCTTTGAAGAACTAAGGGGCAGTGAGAGAGCAGTACAGAAGCAAAGAATCGGCAAAACAAAATATGACATAGAGTCTGCAACATGATTACCATTGTATCTTGTATTCCATAGATGGTTGTATTATTCAAATTTGTTTAATATAACGAAGATTGGGTTGTACATTATTGTACAATATTTGTTAAAAATTGTGTATACTGGTGCATATGTGATTTACTGCTTTATATTTTTCGTTGTGCAAAGTAGTTCTTGTTGAGATTCTTGATTTGGTAGCGTCAAAGATTCTAAGATTCCAACTTAGATCCAAGATCGTGGAAATTCAACACTAAGTGCTGCATACATCCTTGAACTTTCGCTGAGTTAACAACCTCCTTAGGTACTGCGTATAGGCTGAAAATAGGTCGCGTATGACTGAGGATTGGTAGGCCTGCGTGCCCCCTTTTGTGCTACACATTCGCTAATAATGAGCCTGCATATCTGTTAAAATTTGAAAGTTCTATGCAAAAACTAAAAAATTCTTTACAAAAACTTGAAAGTTCTATGCAGAAAACTGAATGTACTTTGCAGAAAGATGAATGTACTTTGCAGAAAACTGAATGTACTATGCAGTTGCAATTACTCAATTTTTCAGATCAACAATTGTAGATTCAACATATACTTAAGGATCATATGAAGACAGTCAAACACAAATATAAGACACTGAGAATTCGGTCCAATGGTTCCTCTTCTATTAGATTCCTTCAATTGTTCAACAGAGTACAGAGAGAGAGAGAGAGAATAAGAATGAATAAAATTATCAATGCTTGATCAAATTGCAGCTGAAGTGCTCTTGCTCTTTGCTTGAAGTTTTTATTCTTTTGATCAAATCTTGTCCTTCACAATTTCTCTAGCTCTTCCCTTGCTCTCACTCTTCACTTGCTCTCGCACTTCTCTTGTACACACTCAACATTAGCTCTCCTTCTTCACAATGAACATGCTATTCTCATCTCTCACTTTTTCTTGCTTAAATAGATGAGAAATGAGAGGAGTTACAAAATGAATTCATGCCTTGAGCCAATGAAATGAGAATCAAATTCCATGAAGGAGGAGTTACTTGAGGAGAAGTGTAACTCATCCCAAGAATTGAAAGAGAGGTACACTTGTCTTGAGGAGTTATAATTCGAATTAGGGAGAGAGAGAGTTACACTTAAACATGAAAGAATATTTGGTGAGAGTTACAAATCGAATTGAATGGGGGAGTTACAAGTGCATTTAATGAGGAGGAGTTACACTTTTGCCATACATTGAGTTAAAGAGTGAGAGTTACATTCTCTTAAGTGTGGAGTTATTGTTTTGTTCCAAGAGAGAGGTTCAATTTTCCAAGTAAGAGATTCTTAATTTAATTTTCTTATTCCTTGAGAGAATTTGTTTTTATTATTCCATTAAAGGTGAATGACTTTAGACTATTTTATAAATAATAGTATCATAATAATAATAATACTAGTAAGGATAAAAATATTAATTCTTGACTTGTATAATCATGATTGATTTGATTTTAAAGTGGATTCCATATGTTGATATCATCCTTGATCATTTAGACATGAATTTCTATTTTTGGAAAGTCACTTACAAATTGAGATGTGATTTACTATTCTTGGAAAGTCATACTAGAATTGTTAGAAATGAAATTTTATTATAGGTGGTTCAAACAGAACTGAAATATATGATTTCTTCTAGGATAAATTCATCCCTGAGTTGTCAAATTTTAACAATATCCCCTTAATTGAGGGGCTGTCAAATCCTCAAATCAGGGCCGTGTATAGGCTGTTATAATAGGTCTGTCAGCTCCTTGATTATAGGCTAGCACATCCTCTTTTTCAGTTGCCAAATCAATAATTTTATTCTGTCTTGGTGGAGCCACTTCAACCTTTGACTTAGGAGCCACTTAATCAATCCTCAATTGGTCTTTAGTTGAACCTTATCATTGCCAAAGTACTTGACTTTTGCTTTTTACATTTGGAAAATTATCTTTATGTGTCCCTAGATATTAATTTTTTGACCTTTTTTTCTCCCTTTGGTCTTTAACTTAGGAAAAGTGGGTTTTCATGGGGAAGAAGTCATTTTCGACCCCCAAAGGTCTTAGGAGAATGTTGGCATCTTGAGCATGAATTTTGAACTCCTATATGCCACCAACATTTCCAAAGGTCACTTGTTCACATCATTACATAGAGAATTTAATTAGAATCCCGTTTTGCGGGAACTTTAATTATTAAAAGAAATCCTAGAAGACCTAGTCAAATTTTGCGACACTTTAAATATGACCTAGCATGGTAATATACATCGACTCTAGATGTTACGACGGACTCAAGGCCCCATCATCAAGTCACACTCTAGCTTTGGAGGTATGTGAGTGAAAAAACTTAGTGAGTTATTCATCATTGAAAAGCGAGAATAATTAGCTAAGTGAAAAAAAACACTCTAGAGCGGACTCACTTGATGACTGTGTCTCAAGTCGCCTAAGCTTGTTACAAAAATTCATCACGCTAGTGACATTTAATACAATTCCATGCAGGTTTGCAGAATTTGAGAGAGAATGAAGAGGAGAGAGAGAGAGAGAGGGACAATCATGCCCTGTTGGACTTCTGGTCTTCAAAATTGTTTCTCTTTGCCTTATCCATTAGGCATTGGGGTCTTCGTTTCTTGCCACGTGCATATGAGAAGGTAACAAGAGGTCTTCGTTTCTTGCCATGTGCATATGACTCATGAGTAGGTAACAAGAGGTCTTGTAGAGATTACTAGAGAGCTTGTCTCTAAGAGGTCTTGTAGAGATTTTAGGTCATGATCTTCAATACAACCAAAGAAGCTCTCTCTAAGTATCATTTTTCCTTTTAGGGGTTACCTATGGAGATTACCACTTCTTATACTTAGAGGTCTAATTCACAAGTCCCAACTTCAATATGAAATCTCAATCCAAGCACAAGTGTGTAAAGGGCATGCCTCATCAACCATGCTTGACAGACAATGCTTTAGGATGGTACCTCTCATTAGCTATGCTTGAGAGAATGCTTTTAGATTCCTTTCCAGGACATATCATCTAAGGTGAAGTGGTTTTGATGTTGCCACCAATCACAATGTGTTATGGAATTGGGATTTGTGGTCGTAACCTTGGTCATATAGTTTGATCCTGCATTGAGAGGGGGTCCAAACAATCATGCTCTAGCGTGTTACTTGGTGCAAACGGATACGTGAAGAGTTTGGTGCATATCTCCTTTGTCTCAAGACAACCTTTAGGATTATCATCCATCTTTGTAGAGTACGAAATATGGAAGACTCCTTAAGGATGCGAGACATACCCCTTTATCGCACTTTGTTGTTCTAACTTCTAAGAGACTTGCATCCCTTGGTTAGTTGGGTCGACGTTGTTGTGGGTTCCTTAAGGCTAGGTCCTTTCTTGAGTAAGTGCCCTTGTGAGTTCTCTGAGGTTAGTCCTTCCTGAGTTTGTAGGTATTTCGATTAATCACCTCCCTTCCTACTTGATATTCCTTGATGCCTCTTCCAACTCTTCCCCCCACCCTCCCCAACAAAGGAGGAAATTAATTCTATGACTAGAGTGGAATCTATAGGAGCCCCAAGCTAGTCTTTTTCCTTGACAACTTCTATATCTTAGACAACTTTATTGTTCAGCCACTCCATATTCATCTGCCACAGTTACATGAGCTTCTCTTTCCTCTTGGTTTCTTCGGGTGTGCTTGCATTGGCTGAGGGTTATAAGACAAATCATCATCTTCTAGACTATAGTGGATCTACATAATTTTTGTTTGGCTTGGAGTAGAGAGTTGAGAGTGAGGATGACATTATCTTTAGACCATTGTTGCAAATATCTCTGGTTTCTCCCAATATTTTGAGTTCTTCCTGACTTTTTCAGATTTCCAATTTATCCAATATTTTCCAAGTTTATTCTTGTCAAATAAGATACAACATTTTCTGCAATATTTCTGATAAGTTTCCTTTCAGACCCTTGGTGATATATCCCTGAATTGATATTTGCAACGTTGCTTTAGACATGAGTTTAGAGAGAGGTTTCATTGTATCTATAGTGACTAAGGAAATGCTTAAGATACTCTAATCTGTGGTGCCTTGCCTTGCACACTAGAGGCATTTTTTTCTCAGATGTCATCTCCTTCAGAGTTGTTTTGCAATAACCACCCGGATTACCTTCTGTTTCGTCAGGTTCAGGACATTATGGAGTAAAGCTCCCCACAACCACTTAATTGGATAATAATATGACCACCCAACATTTCTCCCTGGCCTGCAGCACGTGGGCTCCAGAGTGTGCCATTTTGAGAGCTCATAGGAGTATCATAATTGCTTGGGAGAGCCGCCACTATATGATACCTATCCACTTGTATGGTTATGTTTATGTCATTTCATTTCATGCTGCTCTTGGACTCATTTTTCATGCCACTTTATTTCATTTTAGTGGTGCTTTTGCACCCCTCTTTTGCTTGGTTATTATTGCTGGCTTTAGTCACTAGTCCCTTTGACCTATTTTGGTCTTTCGTGGACATTAATACAAATTTCCATTTCTATTTGGATAGTAGAACAGGGTATTGAGATGTAAGCTTTCACCGTTAAGAGCATAGAGCAGTTTTTTGCAATTTCATTTTTGAAAACCTTCTCGATATTGTGTTTGCTAAGTGGCAATTTGCAGAGTCCACATCAATTGCATGTTTTTGATCAAGAAAAGGGAAATTATTGTCACATCGAAGAATCTTTCTTTCCAAGCTCTTGTGCAGTTCCAAACATGAATATGGGTTTCTATTGGTGTCTGGTTTGCTTCGTTCATGCTTTTCTAAATTATGCATTTATTGTACATGGGAAAAAGTTGTCATAGTATATCAAGGTAATATTAGACTAACATATAAAATCAGAACTGTCAGGTACCATCTTATGCTAATTATGCTATCATGATAGGAGCTTTATCTGCTTTACAAAGTATTATATACTTTCATTTTGCTTTCATGCTTTATAAACATTAGTGCCGTTTTCTTCATACAGGTACATAAGGCTCAAGATGTTGCATCCAAAAGAGGAAAGCTTTTGACAGAGGACTTTCTGTTTCTCTTACGTAAGGTGAGGCCTTTTCTTTTGAAGTGTTCTCAATAGACTTTCCATTACCTAATCTAGTGAACCAGAGCAGAAAGTATAGTATGGCCATTTCAATTCACAACATTCAATTCACCAACATTATTTTTATTTTTATTTCAGAAGCTTTATATGTTTTTGAATTGTTTATTTGGGACAATGGAAAAGTTATTGGTTATGCAACCTTTAGTTGTAAGTTATAACTTAGTTCTGTGTCTAAATTGCATTTCTTACATTATGTTATTACTTAAGTAGATGCTTGAACTCCATAAGTTAGAACATATAACATATCTGTACCAAACTAATGTACGTACCTGTTTTTGTGAGCTAAATATGCTACACTTGGACAAAGCAATGTTTTTAACTTGCAACTTGAATGGTAAAATATAGGGGATAATTATCCAAGTTTGAAATTCTACAACTTGATATATTGCTAATTTAGTTCTTCAAAGTTTCTCATTATTTGTCCCTTCCAATTTGGAGCTATTCATTTACTGCATTCTTTGGTTTTTATGCTCGTCAATGCATGTTTGATGGAGATAGAGTGTCTATTAGAAATGTTGCCAACACTTGTAGATGTTTTTGGAAACCAAGAACTCAAGAGATGGAACTGCAATGCACATGAATCCTAAGTTTTAAATAATTCTAAAGAAAGTTAGCTGATCAAACATGATGAAATGCACGAAGAATTTTTGCACTTACGAACTTGAACATTTTCGGATGCTTTTTATCTATGCAAGAATGTGCTTTTATAAACTTGAAACTCAAAATTTATTCTCACCAATTCTGATAGACTCACAAGCTCTCACTGTTATTGTCAACAGTTTCCTCAACATTAAGGGGCGGTGACAGTGGTTGATGTGTTATAATCTGTGTAGAATGCAGTTATTATGGACTTCATGATCACTTGTTTGTTGTTTTTCCACGGTACTGGAGAATCTAGGTTAGGGTCTTAGAATCTCCGACACTACCAATCCAAATACCACAACAAACTACTTTGCACAGTGGAACAAATAGCAATAAATCAACATGTGCACAAAATAGACAACTTTTTACAATTTTCAACAACCTAACCCCGTTATATTAACAAACTGTAATACAACTGTCTAGGGCTCTTGTACCAGGGATAATGGCCCTCATACATCCATTGATACAAGAATTCACAACTAGAGTTTGGTGTCAGTGCTTCGACAACCAATCTACCCTGAACAAGATACCCTGACTGTCTAGCTGATGTAGCGTTCTCTCTCAGCTCCTCTTGGTTGTACCATGAACACACCTACCTGGTCCTTTGGCTCTGATCTGCAGCAACACAACTCTGCCTCTATCAATGATCCGGGTCCTTTAGGTCACCGAACACGGCTCTCCAATCTGCCCTCTAGCTGATTATTCGTTCATCAATGACTCAACACCTCGGGTCTTCACATCTGCCCACTCGCTGCTCCTTTGTCCTTCAAGATGTCAACACCTTTGGGACTTCTTTCCCACTAGCTGCTCCTTAGTCCTTCATGGACACAACTCTTAGGGATTTTTCTTCCCACGATTGCCTTCCTGTGCTGCCCGATGAAGACAAACTTAGGGCATGGAGGGCTGCCCTTCTACTCACTGCAAGTGTCCTTCTTAGCCAGTAAACTAGGGCTAATTCATAGGCCTACTTGGCTGCCCTTAGTCCTTCGGGAGACAAACCCTTACGCTCCTTAAACTCCACCCTTCTTACAGCTGTCAACGTCCTTCTTGGCAAGCTGATATAGGGCTGCAAAGACACCTTACTGCTGCCCTCCAACAGACCTTCAAGATGTCCTTCAAATCTGTCCTAAAACTAGGACTGTCTATCCACTAGCAAAAGCATCAAAACAATAGAACAGGCATACCTTGCTTATCAACAATCTGCTGTCCTCCTTGTCCTTGAATTCTGTACCTTCCTCTGCAATCTCGGCCCTCTGGTTAGGGCTGACTGTAACCACTGTTACAGCCCCTAAAACTTAGCCGTCTAAGCTTCCAGGACTGCGGCTTCTCTTCCCAAACAAATCCTCCCTACTCGCTGTCCATTACACCACTTACAGCCCTCCTGTTTAGGCTTTCAGTCCCTCCAAAAGTCACCCACAGGTGTGCTGCTGCAACCTAGGGCATGAACAGAGGTTCGGACTTGAATTCTTGAAGAGAATACCCTTCAAACTAGGCACAGAACTCTCCTTACTCGACTCCCTCCTTCGCTGGATATTCCTCCAACCTTTGACATGCAATCACAAGAGAAATATCCTCAAAACCAGATCCTTCTCTTCCCTTTGCAAGTCTCCTAGGATGTCAGCTGCCTCAGAGGTAAATCTGCCTTTGATGCTTGCTATTTGGATGTCCTTTAGAGGTATCTCCTCCCTTATATTTATACTCTTCCTTAGGGTGACGTCTAGCCTTTCAAGAGGGGTCACTTATCCTAAGGCTGACCTGAACTTGTAGACAACTTCACCCAAATAAACATTCAAAAATTAATATCCCCATTTCTACAAGGCATCTCTTGGTGCTACAAGCAGCTCCTTGCTCCTTTAAGGATGCCCTACAATCTCCAAGTGCCAAGTGCCCAAATTCATGCATGGTTTCATACCCACAAGCTTGGGTGCAAATCCCACACGCTTGGGTTCTTAGTCCACAAGCGACCTTGTGATGCCAATTCCTCCACAACCCTGTAGCCTAGGGTTTGGAGTACTTCCCAAGCTACCCATCTCAACATTGTCTTGCTATTCCTTGGCATGCGATTCACAACATCATCAGATCAGGAAGGCAATCAACGAGTAAAAATGAACAATCAAAAGTGTCAAATCCCATGACAATCTTAAGTGTTGAGTATGGTCACCAACCAAATTGGGAAAACTGAAGTAGCAATTTCCTAGGCTGATTTTGACGCCAAGCAAAGTTGTCCTATATAAGCAAAGAGAGAGTGAGCATGTCTGCTTTTGCCCCAGTTTTAAGTGAATCAATCTCCTGTTTAAAAATCCTTATTCTTGCTGCAAATTGAATTGAGTGAAAGTTTGAACCCAACAACTTCTTCCCATGTGAAACAATGCAGTTTTGCCATTAAAAGTATCCTAACAATTTATTTTTTGTAGTAAATAAATACCTGTTGGCCTTATTTCTGATGCCTCCACGTGCCTGACCAAACATACATTTTCCCTCAAAAATGATCCTCTTCAATGGTTGGGGCACTGAATGGGCACTAATGGAATATGTTGTTCCACAACCAAATACCAAAACGTTTGGGCCACCTTGCCAACGCACAGATGATGCTTGACTTTTTATGACTTGGGACAAGTCACACAACTGCTATATATAAAAGCTTTGTGATGACATTTGACATAACTACTAGACAACCAACCATCCATGAAATCTAGCTTTAAAGGATGCATGGGTTTGTAAGATGTGCTGAAATTTATGAATGCACCCAGGATTCATAATAGTGGACCATACATTTTCTATTGTGTGTATCTGCACAGGAGAAACTTGGGAAAGCCATAGCCTAAATCTCTTTGTCTGTAGTCAAAAAACGATTTCCCATCGGATCATGTTGTATAAGGTGGAGCCAGCTATAATATAATAGGGTTATATAAGCTTGCTTGTCCATAGCTTGTAACTGTTGAGCACAGTTGACCACTCTCCATTGGATCTAGTTGCTTGAGTTTTCATCCTACTATTGCCTCCATGTATAGCAGCTCTGCTTTTCCAATCTCTTACCAGAAAAGATGGGGATGAAATCTATCTGTGTTGTCACTTGTCTAAGGCATGATTCAAATCAACCTGGTCACAACTGCTCTGAGGGCCAACTAAATCCTGATGAAGCTTATTTGAAACTCTGTTAAGTTTGCCACATCCCTGTGAGAATACATAATCCCGCAATTCTAAAAGCCACCACATGGTCGACCAACAATGTTATATAGATTGAATTGACTCTTTATGTCTGCAACATGTGTGGCTGCATGAATACAATGGAGAACAATGATCTGTCAAGGGGCTTTCCCCCACATGATTCCTTTCAACTTGAGCTGTCCTTGTTTGTGTGGGAAAGTACATGTGTCCCAACTTTCAAGTGATTTTAGGGAGTCCCCTCTTTGCCTTTTCCCCCAAAGAAGATCTCCACACAAGTGCACGGAATTTCTATAGCTTGAGGCAGATTGACAGTAGGGAAGAGACAAGAGGAGACATGTTCTGCAGCTAGAATGTTTACTGTAATGTCTTGGGGATACCAGTTTTGAAATTTTCCTTTCAAATCTCTGTAGCACCTAGTTCTCATATTTTTCTGACAGATCAAGTTTGAAAGGCATACCGAGGTACCTTACACTCCACCTTGGCTGAGAAAACTTCCATTTTTTGTCAAACCAGTAGGAAGGTTCCTCCTGCACAATAAGGAGAGCTTCTGTCTTCTCTTTGCTCATTACAGCTCCTGCTGCTTTGGCAAAGGTGTCCAGAGACCTCAAAGATTTCTCCAACAAAATTTTGGGAGAGTGCTAGGGTGAGCATTGACTCTACAAAGTGTATATGCATAGATGTATAATTTCTTATAATAACTCATTATCATGCAATAAAATAAGAATGATACACAAATGACATTTGAGGAGACCCATGTCTGTAATACTGACATTAGATTGTCTCAACTTTCTTTCATGCTAACTGTGCCCAAGGAGATTGGATCAGGGAAGGGAAAGATTAGACACTGCATCATATGCCAATCATGAAAAGGGAAATCAACTTTATGCTTTTCTGCTTGGTAACTTTTAGCAGCAGCAATCCTTTATCCACTTCCCTTTTGGCATGCAAGATTCGAATAAACAGTAGGATTAGGCTTCAAGGTTTTAAGAGAGTTAGCAGAATTGCTAATTTTAACCAAATAAACTAACCTAACTTCCTGTAATGTTCAAAAAAGGAAATAACTGTGATAAACAAAACAAAATACCATACAACACTGAAAAATTTTAAACAACAATCAAACACCGACCATTTACACCGGATTTGCAACAAAATTCAGCCATTTTATTATATATGGAGAAGAGTACAATGCATGAAATGTGTGCACCTCAGCTTGCCAAAGCAAGCTAAACAATCCCAGGTGAGAAAGATGCTACCCAGATGCAGAGGAAAGGCTTCTCCTCAATGTTCTAAATTCCATAGTTCCACCAAGTTTCCAGGATGTGGGGACGGGGGAGCGGGGAAACGCAGGAGCGACCTATGCAAAAGCCCCCCACCAATTTTTAGCAAACATGGGGGACATCGGGGTCTTGAGTCTTAACACAAAGGACCCGAAAAATAGTAAAATACTAAAAAATTATAAATATATCATTGAAATTTTATAATTTAACTGTCTTTATCATTGTATAACACCTACATCATGAAGGATAAATTGATGAATCATATCACTGAAACAAATTTAAAGCGAAAAGCCTATTACAATCATACATGTACATGTCACTGTAACATTGTACAACGAAAATGCAAGTTTAAACCATATTAAAGTTCCAACTGTGAATACTGAATAGTGAAATAAAAATAAAGTCTGATGCATCAAAATTCAAATTTTTATAGAGTCAAGTCTAATATATCATATACCAAGATTCAACACAAACTAAAGCCTAAAACTGAAGTTCGAAACAGAAAAGCAGATAACATAAGAATATATGAAATGACAAAATATCATAATTGCTCAAGGTAATGCCTTGCTAGTCTCTGCATCCAGCTGCTGCATGAATAAATTAGGATCAACCATTTCACCATCTGAATCAGAATCACTTGCATTCTTAAACATGCTAAGTGGCACACCAACCAACCCCATTCGTGTCTCATCACGTCCCTCCTCCATATCTACCTGTGCATCATCCTTTGGATCAACATCCTATCATGTTGTTGGTCCCTTCAAATATGAAATAACAAAAAAAAACCTTGCCCCCATCAATTCATAGTATATTTATAATATATTATAAAAAATTTAGGGATTTGACTTTTTTTATTTTTATGATTTGACCTCAAATTGTTTTGGAAATGCAGGAAACATTTCCTCTTTTAGGAGGAAACGTGCCCCCTTCGAGTTTCCTCGCGTTTCCGTTTTTTGGGGATGTGGGAAACGTCCCCCAGATGTCCCCACGTCGCCATAGCGCAAAGAAGCATAGGGACACATTTCCCAGGTTGGGGGACGCGTCCCTGTGGAACACGGTGTAAATTTTGGAACTGTTGGCTGGAAGAAACCCCTGTTTGAGCCTCCTAAAGTGCTCAGAAAATTTCGCCAAATTCATCTTGATCTCTCCACCAAAAACCCAAAAAAACTCAGAAAGGAATTGGATTAATTCTGACCCCCTAGAATTACCCAATTTTTGGTGCTACACCCTTCCTAGCGGAAATTGTGTCCCCCACACTTCAACTAGATTTGGCACTTGGTTCTCCTCAATCTCCTGTAGAACTGCCCTGGAAATTACCTCCGGAGAGGTGAGTGGATTTCCTTCCCAAAAACCCGCACAAGCATGAAGTATTCAACTCCACAAATTTTACCCAGTGTCACTATTGTGCAAGCCCTAGAGTGGCATATTTGGCTCTCACGAACATTGCAACTTATAGCCCTGAAAATATCCACAAATGCTAGTCCAATTTGAGGAGAATTTCTGCTAAATACTTGGGACAAAATACCCCTTTTCTTTGCCCCAACTCAGTGGTATGATTTTGATCCCTGCGTCCTCCTTGGAAATCGAACTGGTTGAGAAATGGGCTGAAAGGTACTATAGTCTCCAACAAATTTACCTCCCACTGAGTTAAGAAATTCCTCCTTATGGTGGCACTCGAAGTCCACCAAAGGAGAGGTTGGAATTCCCGCTTGGGAATTCCTTGTGCTAAACAAGACGGGCTGTGTTGGCTAAGCAGCTCAAGAGAACTAGAGTTGATTTGTAAAAATGATCAAAGATGCCAAATGGAGGCCCCAAAGCTCTATTTATAATTATTGGCCCTCTCTCCCTTGGTGGTCCCCACCTTCCACTAATTCACACCTCTTCCTTTCTCTTTCTTCTCAGTGGTGCGAATTTCCACTTGGGTCGATTTTTTCTGCTTGTGGTCCCCATTCTCCACTAAATCTGCGATATCCCTTTTCCCTCCTAAGTCCCAATGCCAGAATTGCCTCCTCTTCTAAAAATAGTCTCTAATGCTAAAAATCAAAATTGGGGATATTACTGTCCTCCCCACCAAAAATTGCTTGTCCTCAAGCAATGCCTGAACAAGTACCCCCTCTGATTGTTGATCACCACTATCACCATCAATAATAACAGGGTCCCAAATGTGCCACTGAGTCATCCCTGATCTCTGCACTATCTGGTCATGAATAAATCCCTCGATACTCGGATCCCAAGCCATTCTGATCACTGTGAAGCACCCCTTGCTCCGCTCACTGTCCAACAAGGAATAGGTACCAGAAGCCCTCTGCATACTATCAATAAGTAAAGCATTATGATAATGTATCTTTGTCCAACTCCCCATGAAACTGCCTTGCCGAGTATTCCACCTCCTGCACTCCAAGAGTAAACTCCTGAAGATACAATCCAATCCTCGTGGGGATGAAATCTCTACCCCATGGGCTTCCCCTGATATCCTCCTCCTGACCACCTTGCCATGTTGATAAAGTCCCCCATGCCATCAACGAGTCACAAAAGCCTAATGGAAGATTTGAATGATCCCCCGTTGTGGTAGCCATCTCATCCCTCAAGGTCATTGCGCTGTCTAGTACTGCGATGCTCGGGTCCCATGCTAGCCTCAGAAGGGTGCCACCATGTTGCTGCTACGCCACTTTGGTTCTCATGGGCTGCCCATCGTGGGTACACTTTATCCTCCTCCCTTAATATCTAGTGGCAAAATATTGACGAAGATCAAGCTCATCATGCCTAGGTATCTCTATGATGTCAATATCTACCCATCCATCGCTAATCCCAATCCTGAGCAACAACTGGAAAAACCTGCCTCGCCATACAATGGAGGCCTCAGCGATCCCCCATGAGTCAACCCCAAAGTGAGCTAGATCACCCTCTGCCATGACCCTGCTTATCACAAAATAGAGTGACCTGTTAGCCAACTGAATCCCCGGACCCCATAACTAGATCCGCTGCAACATAGTCCTGATGACTGCTGGAACCCTCTTGTTCCACATCTCTGCTCCTTGCATGTAATCAATATATAGACTCCGCATATCATGAATCAACCTGGTGTACTCAAACTGCCCTGCCCCTGCCATATCACATCGTGAAATCTGCGATCTTGCCTCCTGAAAGCACAACTCGATATTTTGCCTGGAGCCTAAACATCCACCCACAAGAGAGGTCATCCACTTGCTGTATATGTTCCCATGTCACCTTTGAGTGCCTCACTCGAAATGTGTCATGTATCCCCTTAAGTGTGAACTCAAGGGCGAAACATACACTACTGCTGCAGCAACCCATGCACTCCCCAAACCTGTACCTGCCAGCTCGTGCCTTGACCCAATGCCATCGCTGAGGAGTCTCTCCTCTAGTGCGTTGAGTCCCCTCCACATATCTCAAGTGAGCTCCCAACCCCCTGCTACTCGTGCCTAGAGTGTTAAGGGACAACAACCAAATCATCTGTGCCTGTTAAGTGATGTAGAAGAGGGATAGGCGTGTGAGTCCCCATGGATACCATCAAGTATCGCTCATCTACGTCCCTGTCGATCCTGGGTGAACTACACCCAAAGGTATGCCCAGTGTCTTTGTTCATAAGTCTCCCTGGAGGCAACACTCCAAGACCCTACTATATAACACCATACACCTCTGCATACCATCGAGCATCCTTGTACTCCTCGACATGCCATTGTACATCACGGCCTACCCCTGTACACCATTGGATACCCCCTGCTAGTGTTGTCCCATCCTGTATCACCTCGTGTCCTGCCTGTGTCACTGTACCTGACACTCCCTGCGGGTACTCAATGTGATGCGAGTCACTCCTACTCCACAGTGTAAACCGACATGCTACAACACACCACCATGCATCTCCATGCTCCTCTACAGGCCACTGCTCCTCGCTGCATAACCCTGCACACCACTGGATGTTATGGCCTAAAATTGGGTCTGTACGCATCCCTCTACATAACACTAGACCCTATGACATAACTCTGTGCAGTCCTGTGTATCACTGCCCATTTTCATACCATCCTGTAACATACGGTATCCTACATGTGGCAAAGTATCCACCACTCTATTAGTAAACCCTCCATGATGTGGCTACATCTCCCCATCTGCCTTGAAAGACCTGAGCGACCCAACTCCTCACATTCCAACAAAGATGACACTATTGTGCCTATCCTTAGTATCTCCGGTGTCCAATATACCAATGAGAGAGCACTGTCTCCATGTAATGCCTTGTCTGGTGGCTTGCCGATGCCACCTCCTCCTACCAGCTCTTGCTAGAGTAGGCTAATCATCCTGTGACCCCACGCGCAGTCAATATGCCAAGACAACTCATGAAATTTGTCTGCTTCCCTGTCGAACCATCCTATCACTAGTGTTTTCCGTGGCTCTAATGGAGATCTGAAAATGTGTGTGTGCCCAAACATCAGATCCATCACGCAGCTACTACCATCACCTACCGACTCTATGATGTGATGGGAAATCCCACCTGGATCCCAACAACAATCTGGCCCTTGTGTCCCTCTGGTAATCCATGGCCTTTGCTGAAATGTGGCCATGGAGGTATCCAACCGCCTAGCCTGCTTCATTGGGTACCAACTCAGCGCCTCTCACCATCCAATCCCAAAGGAGGGATCGAATGTACAATCCCCTGTGGAAGGAACAAGCCCTCCAAGCTGATGCGGTGTCAGGCTTAGCTCATATCACTTAGTCCTGCTAACCTGGCCATACCCTCGGGTATGTTTAGACAACTCTGCCTCTCTCAATCCAATGTAAGGGTGTTAATAACTCTGTAGATCCCATTAGTGTGCCTCTGAAGCGAACTGTGCTAAAACCCAACGCGTGGCCTCTACGTTGCCCCTCATCAATGGTTAGCCCAAAGGATGGTTGCACATCCTCCTCCATCATGGACTCAACATGAGCCTCCAACTGCTCTCCTCCATAGACAACCCAACACGCAAGACATGTTCACCAGTCAGCTGTAGGTGACTGTCGTCCTACAACTCTATCATAGATCTAGATGCCTTTGTACCTATCGACTCCTCAACAACGATGGAGATGTTTCCCGACACCTCATCAACCTGTGGTGCGTTGCTATCACCTGAGAACTCGGTCACAACCCCGGATAACTAATCAATGGATACCTCAACAACGGATGTCATCTCACCAACGTGCGTATGCTCAATTGTCTCCTTGTTAACCATGGCCCCTGCAACTGCTCTTTCATCTTTTGCCTTAATCCTTCTCATCATCCCTACGTAATTCCACTGAATTCCCACTGATTTGTGCATGTCTCTTAGTTCACAAAACTCCCAAAAGAGAGGGACGCTTGTATGCCATGTCCCAATGATAGATATGCCCTCCAATTTGTTAAAAATAACTCCACGTAAGTTGCAATTATGCCTTGCCATCTTGATGCCTTATCCACAATTTTGGGCATAGTGGAATTGTTGTATAATTGAGAATGGTCATGATTCCCAATTGTTGTATGAATTAGCTGCATCCCCACATCAATCATCATTTGTTGCATCCTAATCACCTCATTCAAGGTTACTGCCATGTTGTTTGATTTTAACCTTTCTTTGGATCCCATAATTTTCTTGTTTTTGTTTTTTTTTGTAATATCTTAATGTTTTAATTTAATTTAATTTTTTATTCTGGTCTTGTCATAGAATGAAGGGTTTTCCATAGGCTGAGCCAAGATTATGGCTCTGATACCATTGTAATGTTCCAAAAAGGAATTAACATTGATTAACAAAAGAAAATACCATACAACACCAAAATATTTAAACAACAATCAAACACCCACAATTTACACTGGAACTGCATCAAAATTCAATGATTTTATTATATATGGAGAAGAGTACAATGCATGAAATGTGTGCACCTGGTATTGCTAAAGCAAGCTAAACAGTCCCAGGTGAGAACGATGCTACTCGGATGTAGAGGAAAGGCTTCTCCTCAATGTTTTGCGCTGGCCCTGGAAATTCTGCAATTACTAGCTGGAAGAAACCCCCGTTTGAGCCTCCAAAAGTGCTTAGAAAATTCTACCAAATTAATCTTGAGCTCTCCACCAAAAACCTAGAAAGGAATTGGGCTAATTCCGACCTCCCAGAACTACCCAATTTTTGGTGCTACACCCTTCCTGGCAGAAACTGTGTACCCCACACTTCAGCTTCTAGATTTGGCACTTGGTTCTCCTCAATCTACTGTAGAATTACCCTGGAAATTACCTCTGGAGAGGTGAGTGGATTTCTTTCCCAAAAACCAGCACAAGCATGAAGTATTTAGCCCCACGAATTTTACCCAGTGTCACTATTGCGCAAGCCCTAGAGTGGCATATTTGGCTCTCGTGAAAGCTGCAACTTCCAGCCCTGAAATTCTCCACAAATGTTAGTCCAACCTGAGGGAAAATTATGCTAAATTCTCAGGCCAAAATACCCCTTTTTCGTGCCCCAACTCAATGGTACGATTTTGATCTATGTCCTCCTTGGAAATCGAACTGGTTGAGAAATGGGCTGAAAGGTACCACAATCTCCAGCAAATTTACCTCCCACTGAGTTCAGAAATTCCTCCTTAGGGTGGCACTCAAAGTCCACCGAAAGAGAGGCTGGAATTCCCGCTTGGGAATTCCTTGTGCTAAACAACACAGGTTGTCTTGGCTAAGCAGCTCAAGAGAACTAGAGTTGATTTGTAAAAATGATCAAAGATGCCAAATGGAGGCCTCCAAGCTCTATTTATAATTGTTGGCCCTCTCTCCCTTGGTGGTCCTCACCTTCCACTAATTCGCACCTCTTCCTTTCTCTCTCTCTTCTCACTAGTGTGAATTGCCACTTGGGTCGAATTTCTTTGTTGGTGGTCCCCACTCTCCACTAAAACTGTGATTTCCCTTTTTCCTCCTAAGTCCCAATGCCGGAATTGCCTCCTCTTCCAAAGATCGTCTTTAATGCGGAAAATCAAAATTGGGGATATTACACTTCCTATCTGACATAATTAGCATGAAACTTAAACAATAGGGTTTCCTTAGTTTGGCGAATTAGGCATAGACACTAAGTGTAGGTGACCCAACAAATGAACGAACTGGCTGTTTGTGCATATATATATATATAGGACATTTCACCTGATGTTTCCATTTTGGGGGGAATGCCTAGAAATGTGACACCCCTGCAAATGGGCATGATGGGGAAGCACAATATTATATAAATGTTTTCTATTTTTATTTTAAATAACACATTATCTTGCAATAAAATAAGAATGATAGGTTAATTTGATTAGTTGTTAATTTGTCAGTAGGTTTAGAAACAGATTAGTTGTTAATTTGTCTTCATTTTTTTATAGATTATGGTTCTTTAGACTTCATGTGGGCCCCACACCCCTCATGGACAGTCGGGGTTTTCCGAGAAGTTTTTGATCATTTTTAGGTTTCTGGTACTGATACCATGGTACATGGGCACTTTAGGAGTTTCGTGCAACAAAGTTAATTACCAAGGTGACAAAGTCCTCAAAGCTCAATCCCGTCTCCCTTTTGTCTTAAAGAGGTCATTGGCATGGATAGGCTGATGTTTTCGTATGGCACTTAAGTGGGCTCAGAAACATTGCTGCTGTCTTTCAATGGTTCTGTGGCTGCATATTACACCTTCTTGACATGATAGCAGCCCCTAATCTGTCATGATCTACTGCATTGATTTTAGTTTGGCCACCTAATCATAGTGCTTTCTGTAGAAGATAAACAGAATATCAGACAAAATCCATATTTTTAATAGATTTCTTTTGCTAAACACTTGATGCTTTCATCTTATGCAGGATTTACCCAAGCTCAACCGCTGTACAGAATTGTTAACAATGAATGAAGAGCTTAAGAAAGCAAGAAAAGCTTTTGAAGTTGACGAGGAAAAGTTGGTCACTGAAGATTAAAGAATTAACTGTTCCTGCACAGAAGTGGACAGAAAATTTCGATAAGATGAAATGATAATTATGTTGCATAGAGATACCACATTGCCGATTATCTTCACATTGTTCGTCACAAAGTAACCTGAAAGAATAGTGTTGTAAGTACTGGAGCAATAAGATAGAGACGAGTGCATAATTGTAACTCCTCGGAGAATAGTATAACTAATTTGAAGATTTTACAGTAGCAACATTCAATTGCAGTTTAAATTGACTGTACTTATGACCATGCTAATTTGGTCTTCTTCATCATTTCTTTTTAATATTTTCAGTCTTATATTTCTTCTGTTTGCAATTGATATCATGAATGTATTTATCATGTTCTTTTGAAGTCTCAAATGATTGTGCACATTCTTCTTTTCTTTTGTTCCAAGATATTGTCGTTATCTTTAATATTTTTGCCCTTTAATCACCTTGCAAGGAGTCTTCAAGCATCCAGCGTTGCAAACTGCCTGGATGTTTCTACTTGGGTTGCTTTATATTGATGAACTTTAATCGCCTTTGCAAGGAGTCTTTAAACATCCAGTGTTGCAATCTGCCCGGATGTTTTAACCTTTTGGGCTCTATTGTATTGACAAGGTGTTTCCAAACTTTAAATCTGTATTGCAATTCACATTCCCAATGATAGGATCAATTAGCCATTTTCCTTCCTTTTTGAGAGATTTCTCTTCTCTACTGGATGGTTCTAATTTATACGGTAATCAAGTAAGCGTTGAAATCCATGTTAGAAACGGATAATTTCATCTTCATCTTAATGCGTTCCATTGAAAGCTGCCATTCTATTGCCTTGTGCGGCGTGCCTTTTGCTAGTCAATTTGAAGATAATTGAAGGATCTCTGGAGATATTAAATGAAAGGATTTTCCCTAGAAGGCTTTCTAAATGAAAGAAAATAAGGATTTTGACTAGGAGGATGTCTAATTGAAGGCACAATATCTTTAATATTTTTTCCCTTGACAAAAATTGTTTACTTGGTATCTTTTGGCAGTACATGGTAATAACGACGTTTGAGCATGATCTGACATACCTATATTTCCCTTCCTCGCAAAGTATGGAAAATGGTGCATGGTACATTTATGTCGGAGGGTTTAACTTTCTTTTTTGTAAGCATAATTTACCCATCTATTTCCTCCATGACCAAAACTTTTGTCATTGTTCTGTTTTACTTGGCATAACCCTAAAAAGGGGATTGAGATCCATTTCTAATGGTTGAGATTCCATTCATTGCGAAAGACACTATGCAAGTAAATTTGTGTTCTCTAAATAATGCAAGGGGTGTGTGGATGGAGTTGCAGAACACGAGAATGCAGTTTTATTGGTTTTCATTTTGATTTGCAGTGTCATTTTAAGATATGGCATGGATAACCGATCATTTTGACTTTTATTTAATTATAGCAATTTTGTATTATGGTTTGTTTTGTATGTGATATTTGCTTATAAGTTTTGCATTACCAGTACTGTATTCTAAGGGATTATGTATATGACAACATAAATATCCACATTGTATTTGATTTGCGCCTATGATTGTACTATTTCCACCTGTGCCTATGCTTTTGTTTGTATACTTTTCAATAATTTCATTGAACTGTGCACATACCTGCCATATGTTGATTGTTTTGATTTTTAATTTGCATGTATTGTCAATTAATCCTCTGTATTGTGGCAACTGAATTTCATACACAAATATTTAGAAGAAACACGTGGGAATAATATTCAGAAAACCGCTGACATAATTAATTTCATACAAAATATTTAGAAGAAACCTGTGGGGATGATATTTAGAAAACCACTGAGACAATTGTAACGAACTTGGTGTTAGATTTTATCACCTAAAACCATATTTCAAGTTTTAATGTACGTGCACATTTCTTTTAGGTTTTATTTAATTTAAATGGTATTCATATATTTTGCCCATGGTATCCTGTATTAATCAGTTTAGAGTTCAAGGCTCAAGTGATAAGTGCAACATAATATTATTTAAAAAATTAAAAACTTGAAAAAAATCCACAAATCATCCTTCATGGTCTAGATTTTCCATAATGGAAGATGACTATTTACTTTTTTATTAAAGATTTATATTAAGCTCAAAAAAAAATTGTTTTCAGAACCGAAGCTCTTGCTTGTTCCATTTCAAGTGGAATTTTATCAACTTGCTTTTCTATTTGACTTCCCTAAGTTCAACTATCCTAGGTTTATTTTGGGGAAGCTCAGTTGTTTGGATTCACAATCAGGGTGCTTACCACAAATCCCAAATTAGAGTGTCAATGTTTCATTGATTTCCTCTCCATCGACTTGGTTTTCTCTCTATGGACTGAGCCTCACATATTCAATAGGTTTCAGGGCATATTTTATGGGACATTTTCAGTGTATTGCATTTTTGTGTTGCAATTACATAGTCTAGATTTTTGATACAATCACTTGAAAGATACATAATCTCTTCAAGTTAATATATTTCCAAATGGGACTTGGCTTAAGCCCCATTCATGTTGGTTTTCTTGTAGCTTGCTGTAACACTTGGGCTTAGTTTGTAAGGCTTGGCCAGATTTTATCATTAGTGTAATGGATACTCAATCTAGACTTGATTGGTTTAAGTGTCATTCTCAATGTAAGTTTAAAGATTGCTTTGTTCCATAAGTCTTATTAGTCAAGGTGTTTGTAACCTTAACATTTTAATATTTCATTATGCCTTCATACTTGGTGTTGCAGTTCATTTGCCATGTTTGGGCAACTTCTTATGTTCTTCATTGTTTCAGTCCTAAAATAACATATTTTATGTAAATGACATAATTCGAACATAATAGCAAAACAATCCATGTTGTGGCATTTTTTAATTATTAGGAGAGCTCATGCCAAATAAAAGAAAATTTGATACCAACATCATATCCTTATTTTAAAAGGTGTTTTCTATTTGCATAGTAATTTTACAAGTTCTTATTATCATTTCAAGGCCATCTTGCCCACAAATCTAACTTGGGATTTACAATCAATTCAACAATAACATGGTTCCATATGTATAAAGTATGCGGATTTTGGGCACATAATCATCCTCCCATTTCATAATGAAAGGCCAAGCTTCATGTTTCCTTCCTACCTACTATGATAAACATAACTTGCAATTCTAGTAATCATCTTACGCTACATGTACATACCATATATGACAAATTTAACTTGATAAACAAAGACATGTTCATAGAAGATCGGTTCATATGGGGGTTTTGATGTGTGTTGCTCTCAAATATTCTTACACAAACATGGAAGAGGCACAACTTTGCCTTCCAACAAAGTACTTTTATTCTCTCGAGACACCCCATGCTACATGAAATGAATGCAAGCCTTAAACCTTTACAATAAGAAATGTACTCATAGATTCATTATAAAACATAAAAGCAAATAATAATGTTCACATAGAGTATTCATAGATTTACCCTAGAAACACTTAATACAACGCTAACTCTCATTGTAGTAACCTCACTATTTACAATACAAAATATAGGTTCCCATGGCAACCAAAACCATAATATGTTGACCTAAATTTGATTAAGAAGCTATGGACCAAAAAATTATGTGCTAAAAATCACCGGAAATAAGCCCAAAAACTACCCTTTTGTTTTTTCGGGGGCCCCACCCTTGAGCCCCCAAACAATGGGGACCTACCAATGCCCTTGTAACCCCCTATGCAAAGGGTGCCAACAATGACCTCCCCAACACATATATACAATGTTTAAGCATAATTGTGCAAAAATATAACACATCCAACATTCTCTTGTTTTCTTTGCACGTACAGGGTTAGCGGAAACAAAGTTTCCCAATAAATCTGCAATATTTAAAGTGTCCACCTTCATTAGTAGCACCTTCTCGTCTTCAACAGTGTCTCACAAAGTGATATTGAAGATCAATATGTTGTCATAGATTAATAAGCTAGGTTCTTTGCCATAAATACTACCCTCTAATTGTCAAAAACTAAACTTATAGCTCGCTATACAAACCCAATACTTGAACACAATCTCTGTAACCATACAATTTCCTTACTTCCAACACTCTATTTGCTCCAGGTCTTCTTTGTTAATAAAATCCATAATCTGTCGTGCCACACAAATACTTGAAAACCCTCTTTACAACTGTTTAATGGCCCTTCCTTTGTTTTGATTTAAACATGCTCTAAACTCCCACGAAATGTGCAATGCTTGATCTAATACAAATAATTGGATACATCAAACTACAACAACGCTAGAATAGGAAGCACATGACATGCCTTTTTCTTCTTCTTCTTCTTGTGTTTTTGGGACACTAATTTGTAGATATCATACACCTACATAAACAAGGACCTTGATAAATTTATATTCTTGCATATTAAACCTCTACAATATTGTTGATGACATTATTGTCATTGATGGCAAAAGACCAATAAAAGCAAGGTATGCAGCAGCAGGAGCAAGGATCAAAAGAGCAACATAAGAAAATGAGCTGATTGATTACTGTCGATGAATTTTGTTAATGTAATTGCAAACGCTGAAAGTGATGTGAAGTGCAAACGCTGAAAATCGTTAAAAGTAGAACATAAAATATTGAAACAAAAGCTAAAAAATATATGCTTTCATTGTATAGAAAAATGTGGATGAGACAATTCTGATTTGCCTCTTTGTAATCATCACTGATTGAGTTGTTCTATTTCAGCTTTATTTTATGTTACACATTTTCTTTCAAAACTAAAAATGAAGAGACAAGCTTATGAGCAGGTTTTGGAAGTCTAATAGACAACACTTCATTTCATATTCTTGCAATGAATGCAAACAACGAATATGACTTGCTTATAAAATATACAATGTGGAATGGAATTAGAACTTTTTGATGTGAAGAAGTCTGCATAAGAAGATTGACGAGTAGCTGCAGAAGAGGCACAAAGTTGTAAAGGAGAAGCAATGCAACATTAGACTTGACAACAAAATTGTATATAAGGTAACCAACATTTGTGATTTGATGTTGTGATCGAGAGATTTTTGTCCCTTTCCATGTTGTAGCATGATAAAAAACATGTTGTAGCTTGCTGAGGTAGGAGCCTCCTGTGGGTTGTAGTCTGTAGAAAATTTGTGGGAGTAGGGGCTTCCTTTGAGGTATGAGCCTCTTGTAGGTTGGAGCTTGCAAAAATATGATGTAATAGGGTATGAAGAACCAAAGGAAACAACTAGTGACAAAAATGTCAAACTTAATTTTATAGCTAATGCAAAAGCTATGATGTAATAGGGTATGAAGAACCAAAGGAAACAACTAGTGACAAAAATGTCAAACTTAATTTTATAGCTAATGCAAAAGCTATGAATGCACTTTTGAGTGGTCTATGTGAGTCTGAATTTATCAAAGTAATGCATTGTGAGATAGCTAAAGATATCTAGGTTAAATTAGAAAATATTCATGAAGGATATAAAAAGGTAAAGATTACAAAAAAAGTACAAGTGGTGGTGCATTTTACCTAGGAGAGCCTTTGGTTGCATGGTTAAGCAAGATACAATCATGAGTTTCTCTATCTACAACAAAAGTTGAATACATAGCAGCTGCAACTTGTTACACACAAGTGTTGTGGATGAAACAAACACTACAAGGTATGAAGGTAAATTTTAGTGAACTTATATCTATCAAATGAGACAATACAAGTGCAATACGCATTTCTAAAAATCCTTCATTAAAAAACTAGTAGTAGCATTAAAAGGAGAATTTAAAACTTGAAATTGAATGCATTGTCTAAGGGGGAGACTATAGGAGTAGGAAGAAGTAAAGAAGAGGAATAAGAAACATATGATTTTGTCAATAATTTGACGCAGCTAAGAAGTAGAAAGAACAAAGACATCATCAAATTGTGAGATCAATTCATCTTCTTCATGAACAAGCAACATCAATCACGTGCACCATTCAAAAGTTCAGTGTTTAATGAAAAGTTTTTATAGACAAATGTACACATGTATATACCCTGTATATAAGCATGTAAATAAATGGTTTCAAATGAACATTTACATACCTAGACAAAGCATGTAGGCATTATCATAATTTTTTCAAAAATCCTCCATCTTTTGATGAATCTAATTGTTTATGAGGAATACATCAATGTACATTACGATGATCCATATATTAACTGAAATTTGATCTAAAGATCCATTCAAGTATATACATGCAAGCAGAGAGACTACTATGGAAATTGGCTCTTAAATCAAAAGGACAACTAGTAATGAAACTACAATGCTACATTCAAAACTGAGATATATTCAAATATGTATGCTACCATCAAGCCTAAAGGAGCAGATTTTATTCATCTTTGTGTCGAGTTTTCAAGAAGTCCACCATGAAGAATCATGAGATCGATATCTGATCCACATTATTTGAACCTTCCATATGAAGGAATCTAGCTCAACAGATGATCAAGAACAAATTGCTGCAAAGGATCATTTCATGCATAGATCCCCTTGTGATTGCAAAGAACTACTATTGAAGAAAGTTGTGAAAAATCTTCTACAATTAGAAGGCCATCATGTGATTGAAACACTGTGCCACACTCAATTGCATCACTAGGATTTCTCCAAATCCTTCAGCTTCATTATTATGGCCGTAAAGATTTGGGTGATATTAATGCTATATGATCAAAGTGCAAGAAGAATTAAAGTGAAATTATGAAGGAAATTCTTCAAAGCATCAACATCACAGTTGAAGAAGAACAAATTCCTTCACCTGAAAATTTAAATGAAGAGTCAATTCATCAGTAATTTTTTTTAACGCGACCAGATATTGATTATATTGCAAAAAGGAAAAGAGGAGCATACTCCTATTACAATCGATGAGGTTTGGATTCAAGTAGAAAGGTGAAAATGGGAGCGCAGTCCCTGTTTCTATGCTTGAGATCCAATGTTCTATTCATTCCTTTGTCTATCCTGGCATATTGCCTTACATACTGTCTTGAAAGTAATATAAACTTGCAATACATTAAATTATTTTTCAGTTTTTCAGTATTGATTGACTGACTGCTCCTGTTGAGAGTGATGCTTCTTGCCTTGCTGAACTGAGTTTTCTCCTTCCTGGCTCTGAGTGGTTGACTTGATGTAGGCGACGACTTCCTCTAGGTGCTCACATTTATTCTTGAGTGCAAGTATTTCGGCTTTCTGAGCTTCAATATCTCTCTGTTGATAAATGAACTCCCTCCTCATTTCTGTCCTGAGTTCCTAAAGGGCATCATTGAATCTGCTTATCATGAATTTATTTGCCCTACATGTGGGACATCCGTCATTTTTTGCAGCTTTTTCAATTGGGTTGCATTCCATTTTGTTCCATTGTTTTGCTATATTTTTTATAAGACTACTGTTCCTCTTGTAAGTGCTATTACTATGCTTGCTGTTGTCTTGATTGTGCCTTCTGCTGGTGTTGTTTTGCTCTGCTGTATTGTTTTTTGAAGATTGTCCTTCCTTTGAAAAACGATCTGAACTGAAGCAGACTGTCACCGCCCAAGTGTAAGGGAGGCACAACGACGCCCAATCTGAGAGAGAAGAAAGGCTCTGAGACCGATTGGAGGAGATATCTGCCAGAAGCTTAGTGATGGTTGCATGAGTTGGAATGAAGAGATCGCAGTGTCGCAGATGATGGCTCTGAGGGAGATGTTGTAAGTTTCGGTGAAAGGATGACTCAATAAGAGATTTACGCGGGGAGATGGAAACACAGAGAAGAGAACTATAGCGAATCAGGGGAGAAAGACACAGGGTGGAGTGGAGAATGTTGTGCCTGTTAAGGAACAAGGAGTTAGGAACACGCTTGATGCTATTGCAGTGATTGGGGATAAGCATACGCTTACAATTTATGAACGCAAATTTTCTTTGGAGCTTGACAGTGATATGACAGATAACTGCGCTATTCATGTGGAGAGGATCTCGATCCTCCTTGGCCTGCGGGCTTGAGATAGAGGCAGATTTGTTTTGGATTTTTTGTATATACACCTGTGATTGCCATTTGAGTACAGCTACTAAAATATCTACCTCATGATTTTCTGATGTACTTTCACAGTTGGTTTGATTTTTCTCATTCTTTTTTCCAATGATTAACTCTTTCCTCATGGAGATTGATTTGATCTATGGGATGGAGCTGAAGTATATATCTTCATTTTCCTTAATACTTCCTGCCTCTCTTTCTGTTGCTTTGTTAGCAAAATTATCAGCCTTTTTGTTATGTTCTCTTAGAACATGCTTAAAGCTAACCATTCCTGAGCCTTTTAGATTCATTCTTATCCTCTTGTAGATTCTGTTCATAGTTGAGTTATTGGGGCTCTTGTTTTTGATCATTGCTTCTATAACAATTGCTGAATCTCCTATTATTATAGGATCTCAGATTGCTTTTTTATTATTATCCTTGAGCCTAATAGTAAACTGTAAGCTTCAGCTTTGTTATTTGTTGTTTCTCCCAGGCCCCATTCGTAAGTGACTATTTCTTTTCCATTTGGTTCACTTATAAATCTTCCTGCTCTTGCTTTCCCTCTGTTGTTTTTTGATGCCCCATTGAAGAACAGACTGAATCTTTTTTTTTTCCACTCTGCGAATTCTTCTTCATTCATCCTTATTTTCCAACTTCGTGTTGTAGGAGTTTTCTTTGGTCCTGCTTTCCCAGTGTTTTTCAATATAGCTTTCCCAATCCAATCTCTCTCCTCTTGCTGTAAGTTGTTGTGATCCACTGTTGACATCCCTTTAGTGTTTAAAATTTCTGAAACTAAACCCCAAGTTTTTGATAAGATTCTACCTGTTCTTGGCTTTTGTTCTTTGAAGATGCTTTTATTTCTAGTTAGCCAAATCTGCCAACACAAAACTGTTGGAAGGCATTTCCAGAGCCTGTTAATTGTAGCCTTGTTCTTTGTAGAATAGGGGTAAGCCTTCTCCCATGCTTTATAAAACTCTGAGAAAGTGTTTGTGAAATTTAAATTGATTTCCAGTGGACTTGAAATCTACTTCCAACATTCTCTGGCTATCTTACAGTCCAGAAAGAGATGTTGTATGGACTCTTCTTCTTTCAGGCACATGGAGCACCTGGAGGGACCATGAATTCCTTTCTTTTTTAAATTTTCAGTAGTTAGTATTTTTCCTTTTAGAAGAGTCCATATGAATGCTTTTATTTTAGGAAGGCTTTCAGTCTTCCATGCCAATTTCCAGAGGTTCCATTCCTGATGATTTTGGTGATCTTGAAGTGCTTTGTACCTTGTTTTAACAGTATATCCTCCTCCACTTGGATCCCAAACAAAATCGTCCTCTTCCTCAATACTTATGGGTGCTGCCCCTTTGAGATGATGCTTTAATTTCTCCCATTGTCCTTTCAAATTTAAAGGGATTGTTGTGATTTTCCACTCATGCCAAGTTTGTTGATCCCATGCTGATATTGAGTGAAGAGTGTTCAACCCTCTTTCTGTCATCCATCTTTGTATGCCTTGGAGGTCCAGTTGAAGGTTTAAGGGCTCTTTTCCCATGATTCTGTCATCCCAGATTGACACCGTTTTCCCATTGCCAGGAGTTTTAGATATATGATTCCTGATTAAGGGGATTATTTTTTTCACAAGTTTCCAAACTTGCGTGCACGGCCTCATAGGGATGTTGTCGGTCAATAGCTTTGTTCTGGATTGATTCAAGTATTTTGTGGTGAGAGATTTTTTCCACCAACTCTCCTTTCCGGTTATCATTCTCCAAATTATTTTCATTCCTAGTGCAACGTTCATTAGGCCTGGTAAACGAATGGATAGTCCTCCCTGTTCGTATGGTAATGTGACTTGATCCCACTTGACCAAACTGAACTTTTTGCTCTCTTGCTTCCCTCCCTGCCAGAGAAAGCTTCTTATGATTAATTCCATTTGCTTATGTGCACTTGCCGGTGCCAAAATTATCACATACTGATATATTGGGAGAGCTAAAAGTAGTGCCTTTATCAAAATCACCATGCCTGCCATATTGAGCCACATCATACCCCATTTTTGTATTTTGTCTTTCATTTTTTCAATCTGTTTGCTCCATAATTCAGCCTTCAAATTCTCTTTAGCTATTGGGAGTCCTAAATAGAAGAAATGCGTCCATCTTGCTTGGGTTGGAATCTCTAGAATTTGCGAGATACTCTGCATTGTTCTTGATGGTGTGTTCCAACCATATATTTTGCATTTCGAGTTGTTTAAGAGCCCTCCGGATACCTGAAGAAAGTCGTCCAGAACTTTTTAAAATCTTCTTGCTATTATACTTGATGCCCCTCCCAATAAGAGGGTGTCATCAACAAAGAGGGAGTGATTGATACTTTTGACTCCTCTTGCAATTTGGAGACCTGTAATGTTTTTTTCTCTTCTTTGTCTTTCTAATGCTGTGCTTAGCGTTTTAGCCATTATAATATATAGAAATGGTGAAAGTGGACACCCTTGTCTCAACCCTCTTGAACTCTGAAAAAAATTGCTTGGTCTTCCATTTATTAGAGGCGCTATCCAAGGGGTCGAGATGCAGGCCTGTATGATCTCTATTATGTCTTGAGAGAACCCAATTTTTTTAAGAACTACTGTTAGGTATGTGTGGCTGACCCTGTCAAAAGCATTATCCATGTCTAACTTTATTATAATTCCTTTCTCTTTCCTTTGTATGCTTGTGTGGATAGCTTCCTGTACAACAATCACATTGTCAATGATTTGCCTGCTAGGAACAAAGCCTCCCTAATTTTCAGAGATTATTTCAGGGAGAACTTTCTTGATTCTATTGGCTATTATTTTTGTGATAATTTTGTAGGAGTTACAGAGAGATATTGGTCTATATTTGTTGAAGGTTGTTGGATTAGGGTCCTTTGGAATTAGAGCCAGATAAGATGACTTGGTATTTCCTCCCATTTTTTTTTGAAGACATTTTTAATCATTCTCAAGAAGTCTTTTTTTATGACATTCCAATGCTGCCTATAAAAGGCGATTGTGAAGCCATCTGGCCTCGGGGCCTTGTCTGGGTGAAGACTCCATATTGCTGCCAACACTTCTTCTTTAGAGATTTCTTTGTTTATTTCTAAGTTTTGAACATCTCTTATTATTTTTTAGTGTGTTGTAGAAAGTCCTCGTGATGTGCTTGCTGTTCATTAGCTGTTAATAGATCTTTGAAGTGGTTATGAGCTGTTTTTTCAATTCCTCCACTCCCTTTATTTCTTTCCCATCCACTTGAATTTGATCTATTTGATTTCTAGCTTTTCTTATTTTCATTGTGTTGTGAAAGAAGACAGTATTTTTGTCCCCAACATGTGGATTTCATCTAAGCTCTTCTTCTTCTTTTTGTTTTCTCTGTATATTTCCCAAAATAATTCATTTTCTTGCAAGTAGTCTTGCTTTTCCTCCTCTTTGTTTTCATTTTCTTATTGCATGCTGTCCATTTTTTTATTTTTAGCTTTATTTTCAGATTTTTTAATTTTGTTTCCCAAGCATAATGGGGTGTTCCTGTAATTTTTTGTGCCCAACCCTCTGTGATTTGAGTTATGAAATCTTCATTGCTGTCTCAGATTGGGTTGTATCTAAAAGGAAGAGGACCTTGATTGTCCATTTTACCCAATATGATTGTTACTGGTTTATGGCTGATGCAGTTGTATGTATAATTTTGGACTTGACAGAAATGAATTCAGATACTATGTTTTCTTGAACTAATATTTAGTCCAGCCTCTCCTTTATATTGCTCTTTCCCACTCTCTTATTGCTCCAAGTGTATTTCCCATTACTTGGTGGAATGTCAATTGAATTGTGATATGTCCCTTCAAATTTTTCTTCTATATTTCTAACCAAGTTTAAGTCACTTCCAAAATTATTTTTCCATTTTGAATTTCTGTTAGAGTTTCTTTCAATGTATTCCATCATTGCTCTTTTTCCTTGTAATTGTTTAGAGCGTATATGTGAGACTGTATTTTTACTTTGTGCTGATTTCCTTTATATCAGTGTTGATCCAGTGTTTATCCATTTTTTGATTTATCATTTCCCATTTCCCTTTTTCCCAAAGGGTGCAAATTCCTCCTGAAGCCCCTATTGCCTCTAGCCCTAATCCTTAATAATTTTTTAATTTTTGTATCATTTTTCTAGCTTCTTGATTGTTTCTTTTAGTCTCATGAATCATGAAGATGTCTGACATTTCTTTCATTAAAATGTCTCTTGCTGCATTTACTTTATAAGTTGTTCCCAAACCATAATTCATCAGTGATTTTACAAAAGAAGAAATTGAATCATAAAAAGACACTGTTCTCCATATTTATACAAGATGTTGGAAAATAAACCTCATATATCTCATAACAAGCAAATGAACAAACATTCAAATCCATTGTATTGTCAATTCTATTCTCTACTGAGATGCAATTTTTGGGCATTCAATTCTAAGAAAATTTGGAGAACAATAAATTGTTGAATAAAAAGCTACGAGTGCATGTTATTGAAATGGGCATGAGATGCAATTTCTGGGCATTCAATTCTAAGAAAATTTCAAGAACAATAAATTGTTGAATAAAAGGCTACTAGTACATGCCAATAAAAAGAGCATCACTAACATTGATCATTTACATACATTAAAAATATTTAAAAGAGAAAGGGGAAAGATACCTCAAAGTTCTAAGAAAAATGAGAGAGCAAGCACCCTGAAAGAAATGACAGCCATCAAAGAGAACCAAGAGCTCAAAATTATTTCTATATGTAATGATAAGGTACTGATATTTGCAAGGAAGAGTAAAGTTTATGTACATTTATGAATATCAAAATTTGTGTGGAGTAGAAATGTGAGGGACAGAAAGACAGGCCCATACTTAGTATTGACAACCAGTTAAATGAGATATTGATTTCATGGACAACATTTGTAATTGATGAACCTTGTAAATATCACCAATATACGTTTCAATAGATTTTGGACAAAATGATGATGATTTTGGCGTCACATTAATTTGGCAAGAGAAATTAAACCATGGAGCATTTATATGATGCGTTGAATGGAGTTCTATTATATGTTCATTGTAACATCATTTCACCAGCATGATGAATTAACACCAGGCCAACATTTATATGATGTGTTGAGGTCTTGCGCTTTTGATCCTTGAGGCAATCGAAGCGATCAAGAAAACCAAGCAGCACTCCCGACAATCGAATCAATCCAATTGAATCGATCTTCTTCGGCCATTCCCCGTAGACAACCGAAAAAATCAAGCCGAAACCATGAGCAAACCCGACAAGCAAAGCGAACACCGACATACTTAAAAAAGGCAATCAGTTGTGGACCGTCATGAGCCCTTTTGGGGTAGTGGAACCTCATGGTATGCCTTTGGGGTCAAGCGATATAAATCAAACACTCTTTCATCTGCCTCCTTCTGAGATATTTATCATTTACAAGCATAATGCCACTGTGACATACAAGACAGAAGCTCTTATATGAATGACACCAACGAACCACCACCGTCGATCCACCACTGATTATAGTCAATCAGTCATTGCCAAAAGGAGAAGGATCAGCTGATTCAGATGGCCTAATGCCTCCACGTACAAGTTCCATCAATGAAAAAGAAACGATTCCTTTGAAACAACGTTAATGCAATTATGAACCAGTTGAGCTCGAAACTCTGCGTTGAACGATGATAAAAGAACCCAACGTTGAGTAATTTGCAATCTTGTTTTATATGTGAATGTTGAACAATGCTACACATTTTTGGAGCTCCTTTCGTATATCGTTGGCACTTGTTCAACATCGTTGGAGTTCTTTCATTATTGTTGAACACTTTTTAATATCGCTGGCGTCTTTTATCTCGCTTATTGGAGCAACCTCCTTCATTATTGCGCTTCAGCGTTCTGCATTCTTGTACATATATTTGGATGCGTTCCCCATTATTTGCAACCATATGCGTTACTCCGCTACATTTTTCAATCATGTAGGTTCTCCATTATTTGGATGCGTTTCCCTTTATTTGCAATGACAACGCTCTCTTTATGATTGCATTCACCTTAATGAGGCAGTTCTCACATTTATCAATATCGCAATGTCTTACAACACCTAAAACAATGTTAAATTGATATAAACTGAATTATTGTGGAAATATTACGTTATCCTCTCATTCATTGAAAGCTTGAGCTATGTTTTTTTTAAAGTATCCATTCAATCCAGCTCCCACTCTCAAAGTTTTCTACACTGGACCATTATGAACAAGATTCAATAGCTTCAATTTACACTTTGTATAGCCACCAAGATCAGGGAGATTGCAATGACAAAAAAAATTGTTATGCTTATTCTTAATCAGCCGCTTGGTTTACATGCTTTCAATGAAATGAATCGGTGGCTTGTTAATGGCCTGACCTGCAGGATCAATTTTTTTTTTTTTTTTTTTTTTTATATATATATGCAAATACCACTGCGAAGCTTCAACATTTTATGAGATCTTTTTAAATTGTGGCTTTCATTCATCTTCACTTGAATGAAGTTAATGTTTTTTGGGGTTGCTGAATGTTTAAAGTACTATGTGCGCTAATGGAATTGAGCATTGGCACTACATGAGTGTTGCCACATGATAGTGGATATACAAAGGAGAAATTTGCATTCGCACAATATGGCAAAACAACACTTACAAAATCCTTTATAAATTAGGGTTTTTATGTTTGCCCTAACATGCAGCGTTCAAGTCATGAAATTAGTATTTTGGGCAGCACATTGTTTATAAAAAAGCTAGAACTTGGTTAATCTTGGGCAGTGTTATTATAAGATGGAGCGGCTTTGGTTTAATAGTTTAAATCATGTTAAGTTATTGTTTTAATACAATTTGGAGAGCTATGAGACTTTTGATCCAACTTTAATGCACACATTGAACCAACATATACAAAGGACACAACAATGTTTTCATGAAGCCTAAACCCAAGCTATTGCATTTAAATCTTTGAGAAGGTTGGAGAACAATGAGAGTCATATATTTTTTAGATACATTTCTTGTTCCTAGAAGATGAGGTCAAGAACAGAAAAGTGCTCTTAATGGGTACAAGGTGATGCATGAGTTTTTGAAGTTGCTGTCAATTGCAAACTAGAAACACTTTGGTGAGGTAAACTTCATGCATTGGTTCCTTGGATTTATTTATTGCTATTATCAAATGTGTACGAAAAAATGGTGGCTAATAAGATGTTGATCATTGTCATGAGGACTTACAAGATGGTGACTGAATATTTCCTTGTCATTTCGTGTTGTAAACCCTTACCATTGATGTCAAAGGGGGAGGTAAGCAGAGGTTAGATGTGCACATGAAGGATCATTGTGTTGCCATCAACGCCAAAGGGGGAGATTGAAGGCATTATTGTCATTGATGGAAAAAGACCAACAAAAGCAAGGTATGAAGTAGCATGAGAAAGCATCAAAGGAGCATCATAGGAAAATGATCTGATTGATTAATGTTGATGAATGTTAATGTAATTGCTCGGGCTGAAAGTGATGTGAAGTGCAAAGAATGAAAATTAAATGTGAAGGCTGAAAATTGTTAAAGTGGAACATAAAATATTGAGGCAAAAGCTAAAAAATATATGCTTTCATTGTACAAAAAAATGTAGATAATACAATTTTGATTTGTCTCTTTGTAATCATTACTGATTGAGTTGTTTTAATTCATCTCTATATTATGTTACAATTTTTCTTTCAAAACTTAAAATGAAGAGACAAGCTTATGAGCAGTTTTTGGAAGTCCAAGAGACAATGCTTCATTTCATATTCCTGCAAAGAATACCAACAACCAATAGAGATTTCTTATAAAATATACAATGTGGAATGGAATTAGAACTTTTTGATGTGAAAAAGTCTACATAAGAAGGTCGGTGAGCAGCAACAGAAGAGACACAAAGTTGTAAAGGAGAAGCAATGCAACAATAGACTTGACAACATAATTGTATATAAGGTAACCAACATTTGTGACTTGATGTTGTGATTGAGAGATTTTTGTCCCTTTCTATATTGTAGCATGATAAAGAATAGGTTGTAGCCTGCTTCATGTTGGTTGTAGCTTGCAGAGAATTTGTTGGATTAGGAGC
This sequence comes from Pinus tabuliformis, assembly GCA_031772625.1. Classification (NCBI taxonomy): domain Eukaryota; kingdom Viridiplantae; phylum Streptophyta; class Pinopsida; order Pinales; family Pinaceae; genus Pinus; species Pinus tabuliformis. The sequence continues at coordinate 318,228,369 of CM062811.1, forward strand.
TCTTTTGAGGTAGGAGCCTCTTTTAGGTTGGAGCCTAATAAGGAGTAGTAGCTTGCCTTCACATCACTTTCAGCCTAAAATTCATGTGTTGGTTCTTGAATGTTGTGTGAATGTTATTGAATTCTTGATAAATATATCTGCAAATTTATCTCTTTGACATCTGCAAAATTAATTCAATAATAATAGATAACATACATAAACTATTAGTTGCATAAGAAGAAAATTAAGTTGAGACAAAGTAAAGATTTTAAATTACTGAGTCACCCCCCTCTCTTAGTAATTTCCAATCATAAATATCAATTGTTTCAACATATTTCCTTTGATTGAACCAAAGTTTTCTGTTTTCCCAATATTTTTAATTTCCATGTCGAAAATAAATTTTGTAGCACCAAAATCTTTCATGTCCAATTTAGAGAACAATTGAAATTTGACATCCTTGATGATATCTTTGCTGTTTGCAATTAACAAAATATTTCCAAGGCTATATAAATAAAATGATTACCTACTAATTTGAAATAAACACAATGATCAAATTTCTTCCTCATAAAAGCAAGTCCCAATATATAAGTATCAAACTTTTGATACCACAGCTTTTGTGATTGTTTCAACCCACAAAGAGACTTTTTTAACTTGCAATCCATCTCTTTCTTTCCCCAATGTAAAATATTTTGGCCATTTCATGTAGATTTCTTTTTCAAATAACCAAGTAGTATTGTTGCCCTTATTTCCATCTACTTTACTTCAAGATCAAAAGTAGGAACAATACAAAAGAAACCTAATTGAAGTTAATTTAGCAACAGGAGAAAAGATTTCACCAAAACCAATTTCCTCTATTTGAGAATATATCCCTTTTCCACTAATTGAGATTTGTATTTCTCCACTTTTGCTTCTTCATTCCCCTTCTTAAACATCCATTTTCTACCAATGGGTTTTTTTCTAGCCGAAAACTTAATTAGATCTAAAGTCTCATTTTTATCCATAATTACCATTTCTTTAACCATGGCCTTCTTCCATATTTTACCATATTTTGACTCCACTACCTCCCTATTAGTTCTTGGATCTCATTAGTAATAGATAAAACAAAACTAAAATGAAAATAAGGTGGAGTATGAGGTTCTTCTTCTCATTTTTGTTCTTCTGTTGAGTTAGTTTCACCATGCTTTAACTCAAACTCTATCTTCTTTGATTCTTTTACCCTTAGTAAGACTTCTTGTTTGGGAACATCTTTAACCTTTTAAAGATGGCATTTTGACTATAAACAACCTTCTTAACTTATAGGTTTCAAAGTTTATAACCTTTTATCCAATTTTTTTATAACCAATAAAGATACACTTTCCAACATCATTATCCAACTTACTCTTATTTTCCTTTTGGAACATGTATAAAAGCATCACAATACAAAAAAATGAGATGTTTAAGAGAGTTTTCTCCCAATTTATGCTTTGTGAGGTGTATTTTCAATCAACGTTGATGAGGGTTATTGATTTCCTAGGTAACATGTAATATCCAATGCCTCTCCCTAGAATTCTTATCCTAACTCATCACCATTGAGCATGCTCCTTTATTTTTTCAAAAACGTCTAATATATCCCTTTTGCATCCCCATTATATTGAGTGGTTTAAGGAGTAGTATTTTTCTTTGCCATACCACGTTTCTTACATAATTCTTCAAATTCATTTCTATAGAACTCTCCACCATTGTTGATTCTCCACACTCAACCTTAAACTCTTTAAATTTCCAAAGGCCTCAATTTTTTCGAAGGAAATAAATCTATGTGTTTCTCAAGAAATAATTTATGAATGAAACATAATATGTAGATTTACCTAATGATAGAACTAGCACAGGGATAAACACATCATTGTGTATTAACTCTCATATTCCCTTTACTTTTGTAGCAACATATGAGAAACTTACCCTATTCTGTTTACTATATATGCATGGTCTAGAGGAATCCAAATCTAATGTGCAATCAACATGCCTTCAGTCATACCTTTACCAAGTAATGCTTGAAGGCCCTTCTCTCTAATATGTCCCAGTTTTTCATGCCATGGCATTGTTTTTTCTTCAAAGAAAATAGCGGTTTTGTCTTCTTCATTTCCATCCTCAGGAACAATAGAATTGTTACACCCATTAGTGATGATGCTAACCAATATATTTTTGGGAGTTCTAGTATGAACCCTTGTTAACAACACCATTGATCCTCTATCCATTTTTTAGGTTCCCATTTCAAACAAAATATGTAAACCTACATTAATAATCTTGCTTACATATATCAAGCTTTTAGCTAGCTCTAGAATGTGGAAATCCCCTGTGAGTGTTCTAATCCTTATATTCTTGAGAAAAACATTTATTTTTCATTGTTATGTGATTCTAGCTATTGAATCATCTTCCAAGAAAACATCAAATCCATCAAAATTTTCATATATACAAAAGCACTCACTCTGAGGAGTCATGAAAGAAAGCATCTAAATTGATTAGCCATACATCATGATTTGAATGTGTGCTTGAAGAAGCTAAGTATACATCCCCTCCTTCCTTTGAGGTGGCTTTCCCTTCTGTGGAAGTTAACGAGTCCCATCAATAGGTACATTTTGAAGATTAATATGCCATCCTCTAGCCTTAAAAGTATCCTTCTCTTGCAATAATTCATATTTATTGTTATATTATGCTTAGTAAGAGGAGTAAAAGGTGTTTATCATAGTATGTGGCTTAATGTGGTCTAATTGGAGTTAAATGAAGCATTTTTGAGGCTATTACTATGCAGGGGCTCAATTGAGACAACTAGGAGAGAATCTAGGGGTTTTGTCCACCTCCTTAACTCCCTAAACTCGGCTTGGGATCACCATATCCTCTCTCACTATTTTGAGTTCATTGGCAACTGAGTAACGCCTAGTCCAAGTGAAGATCAGGAAGGACAAGATCCACCATTATCGAGATCAAGGAGGGAACCATTCCTATTTCAAGGGAGTCGCTTCAGCTACCTTTTTGTATAAATAAACTAGAGGAAGAGTTCATTAGGATTCAAAGTTTTTTTTTTTCAGCTAGGTGTAGCTATTGAGATCCAAGCATTGACATTGTTATTTTCAATTTTTATGTGAAGTATTAGACCTACACCTTTTGGTAATGAGAAGATGGATTTTAAACTGCATCTGAGTTAGTTTCAGAGTGATGAGACCCTTGGGGTTTGAGCCCAACCCAGAGGCTTTGGTCCCTCTTCTTGAACTTATGTTTCTTCTTGATTCCAAGCAGTTTATAGTTTCTTGCATTTCAGTAGAAGTTAAACTCTAAAATCCTGTGGTTGCAGCCTCTACATCACCTCTCTTATGGGAGAATGGGTGGAATGTCTACAACCACAACCCAAAACAACTGTGTTTATGATTTCATGGAAATAGATTAGTGTTGGTTGTCCTATTTTACATTTTCTTTTTGTAGTTTAGAAGTTAGTTCAGTGGTTTGCATGAATTAGATGTCATTTAAATTCAACTCATCTTTTCCATCATAATTTATTTAATTTTGTAAATGATAAATGGATGAATGCATGTGATTGATTGTAGGGTTAATTGATCTGCAAGGAAGGGAACCTTCATCACTTCCATCCTGAGCTCTTTCACCTTCTCCTTCCACCTCCAAGATCTGTCCGAAGAAAACCCTGTTTTATAAGCTATTCTGTCTAGGTCACTGAGAGCACTCATCCTAGTGCAAGACAGGCTTCCGAGAGGTCCTGAGCTTGACTAGGGGCTCAAACCAACCTCCTTCCATTTTATTCAACTACTATTCACCTCCCCCTACCCTCAAGTCAATGTCTTCACCTTCAAAAACCACTCGATTTCGCTCCTGTAGCATTATAGGCCTGCTTGTAGCAATCGCCTATAGAAAACCTGTACCAACCTTTTCCTTCATCAGTTTTGACCCACACTACAACTTTGACTTAGCATATATGCATAATGACCTCCAGTTGTGATAATATGATAAGGAAAATCTCCTAAGCCACTCCAAACCTTCGTTGTTCTCACTGCAAAAACAAAATAGAGTTAGTTTCTTTATCATGCAAGTACGTTATTGATTTATGAGCAAGTATGAACTAGGTAGATGATACCTGTGATTCTGATTGGTATCTTGATGAATTATGCAAGATATATTAGTTTCTTTTTTGCAAGTATATGATGTAATTTGATGAATTCTACAAGATAACATAACTTCATTTCTGTAAGTAGGTTAGCCTTTATCTTTTCATGAATTGAGTAATTAGGGTTTTACAATTTGAGTCAATGGAATTTCTATATTCATACTTAGATGAAATTTCCAATTTGTCATTTTATCAAGCTTTCATTCTAATTCAGTAGAAGGAAGGGTCTTTGAGAACTTTTTGATTTGATTTCATAAATGAGGGTGGCATGAGTGGAATCCTATCTACTGTGCATATAACATTGTCACTTCAAGTTTGTACAAAATCATGGTTGATAATTTGAGTTGAATATCCCTTGGGAGTTGCAATATTCTTGGTGCAATACCAGGGGTCACCACTTTTTGGCGCCATTGCCGGGGAGGTGTCCAGGTAGATGTTTTTTCTGCTTAAGCATTATTTTCTAATTTGCATACAGTTTTTGAAGAAGTAACATAAAAGAAAAAGATAATTTTTTTTCTTTCATGCCTCATAGGAGCATATATACTCAAGGAAAATTCTTCCTAAAAACCCCCACACCCTCAAGCAGTCAACCTTCACTCTTCTACTATGACTTTCAACCTCCATCTCTGACTACAAGAGAGTTAGAAGACCCTCTAGGTGAGAAACCTGAAATTTTTGAAGAACCTATTTGGGAAGAATAAAAACCCACTTCACTTACCAAAACTATGAATGAATACAGGGACAATGAGGTTTTCCATATCAAAGAGACCAATGGAGAGGTTAGAATGAAGAATATAAGCTCTACTGCCCTTCCACACTTCCATGGCTTAACCTCTGAGGATCTTCGTACCTTCATGTTTGAATTTTCCATTGTTTGCAGGACCTATGACTATGCCTCTAATCTAAAAAAGCTGAAGTTATTCCCCTCTACCCTTAAGGATGCAGCCCTGCGTTGGTTTATGGGTCTGCCTTGGGGTAGCAACACTACTTGGGCCCAAATGCAACAAGCCTTCAATAATAAGTATTGGGACTATTTTAGTACAAAGAAACCAAGGAAGAAATCTTTAGGATGAATCTTGGACTTGATGAATCCCTATAAGACTATGAGGAGAGATTTCAACTCAACTATAGGAGGGCCAACTGCACCCTTGATCCTGAATCACTCAAACTAGTTCTTCTCTGAGGGATTAGGGAAGACATGTTGGAGACCCTCAATATGCTGTCTAGGGGAGATATCTCTCAATTATCCTATGATGAAATTAAAATGTGTTGAAGAATCACTCTAGGGTTGCTAGAAAGAAGGGTAGGGCTAGTCAAGGCTCGGTCAATTCCTCTCCCTCCACAACTTCCATTAAGCATGAGATAGAAAACATGTTGGAGGATTTCAAGTGTGAAATGCTGCATACGTTTACACTGAAAATGGATATTATGAAAATCAAAAGAAAACAAGAGGAAGCAAAAAGGGCACTAACTATTTTATACCCAAGATGCACCAAAAGACATCCTAGGAATGAGTGTCCCTTAAATGTCATAGAGGTTTGACTAGTATGTGAAGAAAATCATGCAACAGATAAGTGACCTTTTTTTCTAGTGCTAAAAGCTGTATATCAAGGAGCAGAAGGGGGGTGAGAGTAACTTTGTTTCATCAATCAAATAAGAACTCAAGGAGCTAAACCATATCAACAAGGCATGCAAGGTGCACACTACTCTTATTATAATCCAAATCATAATACACCCTTGCAACCTTGGTACTCTTCCACTCACCCATCCTAGTCCACACCCCTTCTTGGACTTATTATCCTCCACATCCTCCTCAACCTGTCAACCATCCTTTTCAGCTATATCCACTCCAATATTCTCGGCAACCCATCACAAGGGTGGAGTCCTCAAGTTAACCAACCTACTTCTTTACTACCTCCACCCCAACCTCAAACACAACTCACTCATCCTACTCCAACTAACCAACCTCAAATGCCTGGTCAACCAAGTACAAACCCGAACAACAAGCAAGGCCAACAGGTCTACAATGGAGAGGCATCTTACTCTGCTTATGTTGTGGAAATCCAAGAGATCAACCTTCGGTTTGTGAGAGTGCTTCCGGATAACCACCCACCTTCTCCACCTGAAGATATTAAAGGAGAGAAGGAAGAGAGTGTTCCTCAAGTCAATCTACCTCCTTTTCCTGAGAGGCTGACCCACTCTAGCTAGCACACCCCAGAAGAGGTTGAACTTTTGGGAGAATTAAAGTATTTGTGTGTTAAAATACCCCTTATCCAGGCTATTAAATATGTTCCCTTATATAATAATCTCATCAAGGAGAAATGTTTCAAACATCCTGGGAGAATAAACAGAGACACCCCCACCGTAAATTTTGTTGGACAATTATCTGATTTGATGCTTGGGAGAGTGATCTTCCCGAAATATCTAGAAATTGGAAGCCCTATAGTATATGAGCACATTGATGGCCTTATAGTCCTTAACACCTTGATTGATCTTGGGGCTACCAGCAATGTGATGACTAATGAAACTATGCTAAATCTAAACCTCCAAGGAGCTTTTGAGAAAGGACACCACCGTAGCTCCCGAGGGAGTTGTTGAAGATGTTGTTGTCTCCAATGACTCTTGGGAGGATCCTATTGATTTCTTGTTTCTCCAGCCCAAAACCAAGTTTAATTTCTATCCTCTCATCTTGGGAAGGCCATGGTTAGCCACTGCTAATGCTTACATTAGTTGTAGGGTTGGGAACATGACCATTAAGAATGGACATTTGTTTAAACAATTGGTATTGTATCCTCCTGATCAGTATTCCATTGAGCATGACTTACCCTTGTGGCTATAAGAGGAAGAAGAAGAGAGGAAGAAGAAGATGAACTATATCACACCACCCCCCACCAAATATACACTTTGGAAATCATTACAGGAGGTGGGTAACTTGATGAAGATGATCTCATTGACCACATCCTTCAAAACCAACCTCCCACTCCCATACCCATTGATGAGTTGATGAAAGGATGTGAGAGTAATCCTTGGGCTGACTTATGCCCTATTGACTCATGTCCAGAACATGTCAAGATTGTATAGTTTGGGACATCCAAAACCTTAAATATCAACCCTTCTCTCTTGGCCAAACAAGAAGAACAATTGTGCAAAGTGTTGAGGCAACACTTGGATACTTTTTATTGGGACTATAAGGAAATTAAAGGTGTGCATTCCTCAGTCTATACCCACCATATTTACATCAAGGAGGGATGAAATCCTATGCACCAACCCTAGAGGAGGATGAACCCAACCCTTAAGGATATTGTGAAGGAAGAAATGCAAAAACAATTGGATGCAAGGTTCATATACCATATTTCAGATAGTGAGTGGGTGTCACCTCTTGTGTTAGTTCCCAAGAAGAATGGGAAGTGGAGGATCTTTGTGGATTACAGGGAGCTCAAAGAATCCACAAAGGACCATTTCCCCTTGCCCTTCATTAACCAAGTCCTAGATGGCCTTACAGGGAAGGAATTCTTCTGCTTCCTGGGTGGATTTAGTGGATACAATCAAATCCATATTAGCCCCGAAGATCAAGACAAGATCACATTCACATGTCCTTGGGGTATATTTTCTTATAGAGTCCTTCCATTGGGTTTGTACAATGCCCCTGCTACTTTCCAGAGGAAAATTTTGAGCATTTTTTCTGAATTGGTTCATGATTATGTGAATATATACATGGATGATTTCAATCCTTATGGATGTGACTTCCATGTAGCTCTCTCCAATTTGTGGAAGGTTTTGAAAAAATGCATTAAAATGAATCTCTCTCTAAGCCCTGGAAAATGTGAGTTCTTGATGAATGAGGGGACTGTCCTCGACCAATCCATCTCTAAGGAAGGGATATAGATGGACCCAAACAAAATTTATATCATCAAAAGGGTCCCTACCCCTCATAAGCAAAGGGATGTTAGGAGCTTCTTGGGACTAGCAGGGTATTATAAGAGATTCATCCAAGGCTTTACTAAAGTGGATTCACCTTTGTTTTGTTTGCTGACCAAAGATGCAAATTTTTGTTGGACCAACAATTATCAAGAGGCCATTGAAGTGTCAAAAGAAAAGTTGACTACTGTACCCATCCTAAGAGGTCCCAACTGGCATTGCCTTTCCATATCCATACTGATGCATCAGAAAAAGCTATGGGGGAGCCTTGGGACAAGTAGAGGATAAGTTTCCTTATGCCATTTACTTCATTAGTAAGAATTTGTCTATAGCTGAGATGAATTAGACTGTCACTAAAAAAGAGCTCTTAGTTGTAGTACATTCTTTAAAAAAATTTAGGCACTATACCACTGGGTACCAAACTTTTGTTCATACTGATCATGCAACTATTAAATATTTGATGAACAATCCTCATGTTAATGCTAGGATAATTAAGTGGTTGTTATTGCTACAATAATTTGATTTGACTATCATTGACAAACCAGGAAAAGAAAATGTGGTTGCATATTTTTTGTCGAGGTTAACCTTGCTTGCAGGTAATGAAGAGATGGTGGATGATCAACTACCATACGAGCACATATTTTCTATATTAGTTCTTTCTCCCTGGTTTGCTGACATAAAAAACTACTTGGTTGCTGGGAGGTTCCCTCCTAATCTATCAGCTAGGGAGAAAAGTAAGAATGTAAGGAAAAACTCTCCTTTCACTTGGATTGGCGGAAATCACTTTAGATTGGGACCTAATCAAATCTTGAGGAGATGTGTAAGAGATAAGGAGGTCTTTGACATCCTCTCAACATGTCATGGTGGTCCTCCTGGAGGTCATTTTGCTGCAAAAAGGATGACCTTTATAGTTTTACAGGTTGGTTACTATTGGCCCACCTTAATGCAAGGAAATATACCACTAGATGTGATCAGTGCCAAAGACTGGGCAAACCCATACCCAGGGATGAAATGCCCCTACAACCTCAAGTGGCCTTAGATCCATTTGAAAAGTGGGGCATGGATTTCATTGGGCCAATTGATCCACCATCATGGCAAAAAAATTACATCATTACATGCATTGGTTACTTGACAAAGTGGGCTGAGACAAATGCAGTCAAAGAAACAACTGAGTAGAAAGTGGAAGAATTTTTAAGAGAGAACATCTTCTATAATTTTGGGTATCCAAAGGAGGCAGTCACTGATCAAGGAGCACAATTCACATCCAATTTGATTAAGGAGCTCATGAGGCAACACCATATCAAGCACAAGACATCCATATCGTCCTCAAGAAAATGGGAAAGTAGAAGTCACAAACAAGTGCAATGGAGAGTATACTCACCAAAGTTGTTAGCAATAGTAGGAAATATTGGGCAGAGAGACTAGTATAGGCCACTTGGGCCTACAATACCACTTGGAAAACCACCACTAGATTCACTCCATATGATTTTGTTTATGGGAAGAAATATTTGCTTTCTATTGTGTTTGAATATAACACTTTGAGAATGTCATCTCAGTTGGACTTAGATGTCACCACAACACAACAAGAAAGGTTGCTCCAACTGAATGGCTTAGATGAGTTCGTAATGCAAGCTCTCTTACACACTGCAGTCATACAACTGCAAAGGAAGGCCTAGCATGAAAATCATATCAAGGAAAAGAGTTTTCAAGAACTTGGGGATTGGGCCCTGTTATATGATTCTAGGTTCAAATATTTTAAAGGGAAGATAATGACAAGATGGTTGGGCCCATACCTAGTGGAAAAGTGTTATGAAAATGGATCTGTTCAGATCATAACCATTGACGAGGAAGGAATTCCCTTGCTTGTGAATTGTTATAGGTTGAAGTTATATAAAAGACCTCTATCCAAGGAGGAGTTTATTAGTTTAGTCAGCAAGGAATTGCATGTGATTGGGAGTGCCATAGCTTCCAGTCCACAACACTCTTAGATATTAGAAAAGAAAAAATAAATAAAAATAAGAGGCCTAGATGAAAACCTCTATGAGGCATTTGAGGCCAACTCCTGGGTTGAAAACCCCTCTGATGCAACCCAGGAGAAAAAAGAAGAAGAGAGAAAAGATAATAAATATCCCTAGGTGAAAACCTCTCTTGAGGCACCTAAGGTAGGCATGCAGGATGAAAACCTCCTCTGAGGCAGCCTATGTGTCTCAAGAAAAATAAAAATGAGAGAAAATAAAAGAGAAAAATGAAGGAACTTATATCCTATTTGCTAACCTTTCTTTTGTTTTGCAGAGTTGTACACAGTGGAAAATTTCATGGTTACAGGCCAAGACCTATAGGCTGCCATCAATTCCTCTCTCCATAAATGCCATATCCATCCTCTCCATTCACATTAATATCTCTCTCCACCATCCCATCATCATGAAATCTGAAATCCACCTCGTGTCTATAGGAAGGACCTGTGTTGCTACAGGAAGGTCTTGTAAGGATACAAGAGGAGCCTGTGGAGCTACAGGAGGGAGATCCAAGGAGGAAAATGATCCAAAAGACCATCCTGACTCTAAGAAATGGTAAATAGGGTCATCCTATAACTTTTCCATCACTCATCCATCATCCATCCACTCATTTCACCAAAAGTTTGCTCAAACTTATCCACTATGTCCTACCTTAAAAAACACAAAATCTATCATTTTCTATCTCTACAGTGCCTACATTACTCCTCCATGATTCTAACCATATCCTCATCACTCATCATCATATCCATCATGCCAACTGAAGAATTAAAGGGGAGAACAAGAGACTACTACAGGAAGAAACTCCTCCTGTAGCAGCTTGTACAACCACACAACAAACACTGATATTATGTTTTTTCACCACAAGAAGGGATGATGAAGCTCGTTTTGTAGCCATGAAGAAACACCTCGTTCTCAGGGAGGATTTACACCACCAACAACAACTTAGAGATTAGAAGAAGCCCCTGCAAACACACAACTACATCAACAATCAAGGCAACATAAAAAATGAATAAATGCACAAGAAATAAGTCAAAGAAGTCAACTTCCTTGTTCATAATGATGTATGGTCCAACTCTAGCATGCAAGCCTCTATAACAAGTCGATCCATATCTAGGCTTAGGTATGGAAACCCTAACCTCCTCCCTCTACATAAAAATGACAAAAATGTGTTTTAAATGAGAAAATGTGTTTTTATAGGTTGGAGGTGGCTAGTGAACTTGGCCACCCTCAATTAGTCAACTCAAGTGTGAGTTAAGTCACCAATGCAATGTGGAAATGTCAACTGAAAACAAAATGGTGTCCTCGAAGAGTGGGGTGATAATCACGAGGAGGGAGAGATGACTACAGTTAGTGGGGACAACGGTCTAAAAGAAGAAACTTGTGTTAATGCCAAGTCACCACAATGCTCCAAGATTTTAACCAAAAAAGGATATTATGTGTTGGATCAACTCCATTTACACCATCACTCATTCCAAAAATGGTGGAGGAAGGACGAGCTAGTGCATCGAGAAGCTAGAGTGCCACCGAGGAGTTTCGAACCCTACCTGCACAATGCTACAGGAAGGCCTGCAATTGCTACAGGAGGGCCGAGAGGAGCTACAAGAGGAATTGAGAGGAGAAAAAGGAGTCACAGTGGCTCGATACTGTCTCAAAAACTTCATGCACACCTAGAATTGTGTTGATAAGAAGTAAGTGATACCCTCATTCTTTGTTTCTACACCCAACTTCATGACCAATATGCTTGAAATTAAAAGCATATAACAGTGAATTGATTAGTAGGGGATCCTTTTGGAGGGTTTTGTGGTTAAGATAAATGAAATATCTTGGTGAATATAAATTTGAGCAACCTTCTTCCTCACTATCACTAAGAACTATGCCACTGTTTCACCACTAAGATTGCTTGAATTTTTGAAATTCCACACCTACATAGCATCAACATGTAATAGAGAAGAAATGTGGGGAGGATTTAACATAAGGGAACCCTTCGACACTAGGAGGATTCACCAACACCCACCTGTAATTAACATCTTTAGAAATCACCAGTGGTTGGGCTTCTTTGAGCTACTAAAGGGGTATGATGATGACCTTGCCCATGAATTTTCCACAACATTACACTCTCAAGGGGAAGACAGTGCCATAACTGTCATCATAGGGTTGGCAATTTCTCTCAATCTAGAAACTATCAACAGAGTAACCACCTTGCCTCTAGGAATGAGATGGAGCAAAGAAGACAAGCAAGTAAGTGACATAACTAAGAAAAACTTCTTCCGTTCAAAAGAGAAGCATGTAGAAGACAAGAATGGAGTGACGAGAGAAAGTCTACCTTACCCTTGGGACGAGGTAGACTACCATATCCTTAAATACATATCATGTGAATGGAGACTAAGTGAATTTTATGCCTACCACTTCAAGTTTCTCCAGGAGATGAGATTCAAGGTAGACTTACCCATTTCTCAGACTTAGTATCCCTCATTTCCTTCTCCAGTCAATCATGGAGATGAGTCAGAGGGTAAGAGAAGAAAAAAATCAAAATTTAGCTCACCATGGCCTCATCAATATAGTGGTAGATTCTCTGAACCATTTGAGAATCCCTGTCTGATGGAACAAATTTGTAGACATCGATAGGGATACTTTCATAGAAACACAAGCCCTCACACCAAGAGAAACCCCAACCTATAGTGTTGGAGGAAGAGAGGGAAAAACAAAGGAAGAAGAAGGGGAAAAGATACAAGAGGAAGAGGCAGCAAGGTTAGAAGAAGAAGAAATAAAGATAGAAGAGGAAGAGGCAGCAAGGTTAGAAGAAGAAGAAAGAAAGACAAAAGAGGAAGAGGTAGCAAGAACAAAAGAAGAAGAAACAAAGGCATAATATAAAGAGGCAATAGAGACAAAGGAAGGAGAAGAATAGATGAAAGGAGAAGAGGAGGAGAAGAAATAATAAGCCCTGAGAATAATTCTCCACCCCAAGGAACAAACGACACTGAACATGAAGTGGATGCAACCTTAGCTACATTGGGCACTCTTGTCAAGCCAAAAAGGAAGAAATCAAGACCAAGTCAAATGTATTTCAAAACCAGGTATAGCACTAGAATTAGACAAAGAAAGACATGAACTCTGTAATATTCCTAACCCATAATATTCCTCAAACCCTAGCAAAACTCCAAACAAATATATGCAAATGATATAATAACCCAGAAGTGATAAAATAATAGTGGAACAACATATAATAATGTAAACTGGAAATATAAGCAGATACACAAGAAATGCAGTGAGAAATGCTAAGCCATTTTATTACATTGAGCAATAAAATGAGTACAAGAGGTGATTAGACAGATGGCACCTCGACTTGTACAAGGCAAGTGAAGAAATACTTTCAAAATGACAAGAATGGCCTCTCTGCGTGGATGCTGCTGCTGTGCTGCTATTGTTGCTAGGAAACAAATGATGACTTGGGGCTACTCCCCTCCTCAAAAAAAGCTAAAACTCTGGATTCAGGCTCTACTCAAGAAACCCAGAAAAACCCAGGAATCTTTCCTAGAATGGCTGACCCCCGAAAAACACCCTCTTGGGGTTTTGGACAGTTCCTTAATGCCCTGCGCTGCCACTGAAGAAAACCCCTCTAAACTCTGCCTGAAACACTACCTGAAACCCTGCCAAAATCCTCCAATGAGACAAGAGCTAGACCCCTGCTCAATCTCCCAACATAAATCTACCTGCAAACCCCAATCCAGCATTACAACCAAAAAGAACTACGTCCCTCTCCAAGTGCTGCGCAGTCCTACAAAATGCTGATGAAACTGCTGCTGAAATGCTGATAAAACTACTGCTGTAATATCGATGGAAATACCTTGCCCCACCAGGCACTCGAAGTCCCCGGGGCTAAGGGTGAGATCTCCAAACAGAGACACTCAATGCACTAAACAGTGCTGCAGACCAGCTAAATAGCCATCGTGCTCAGAAGTCGAAATGACTAGCTCAAAATGCACATAATTGAATGATCCAAAATGATGGGGCTCCTCTCTATTTTATAGCCTCTACCTCTCACAATCCCTAGGCTCACCTCCTCCTGCGTGCTTCTCCTCTTGCCACGTGTTCTTCCCTCCTGCGTAGTCTCTCCATGTGTCTGCGCGGGCTCCATTTCTGTGTCCCCCTTTGGCCCCCTTGGCTCCCCTTTAAGTCACAACGTTGTGCTACCTAGGAAGTGACTTTTTATTCTAAAGTGAGTTATGTCCCCCTTCCTCACTTTTATTTACAAATAACTGTAGAAGGCAAAAATTGAACAAAATCGAATATTCCAATTAGCTATAGCTAATTAGGAATATCACAGTCTCCCCCAGCAAAATGTTGCTTGCCCTCAAGCAACTGAAGTGATGGATGCTGCAAGATCTTCTCACTCTCCCAAGTGCATCCTCATGCGGCAAATTCTTCCACCTCACCAAGAATTCCCGGACTGTCCTGCTCCGCAGCTGCCTCTCCCTGGTATCAATGATAGCCTCCAGCTGCAATACCAAATGCCCTTCATCATCCATGGGTGGTAGCTCATCTGTCACTGTCACCTGCTGCCCCAATGCCCTTTTCAGGCATGATACATGAAAAACGTTATGAATCTTACTGCCTTGGGGAAGTTGCAGCTCATATGCGACTTGTCCAACCCTGCGTATCACCCTGTACGATACATAAAAGCGGGGCTTGAGCTTCTCGGCTCCCTTCTGCTTTAGTGACAATTGTCAGTATGGATGTAATTGTAGGTAGAACATGTCCCCTACCTTGAACTGTCTCTCCACCCGACCCCTGTCGGCATACAACTTCTGCTGATTCTGTGCTGTAGCCATGTTATCCTTGAGAGCTCGGAGAATATCTTGACTCTCTTGGATCCAAATCTTGGCTCTGGGAGCCTTGCTATCACCAAACATCATGTCAGCAAAAGATAAAGGATGATACCCATATAAGGCATAGAATGGTGACATACCAATGGACATGTGATGTGAAGTATTGTAGCAATACTCCCCTAGATGTAGCCACCTCAACCATGCTCGTTGCTTCCCACTGACATAGTTACACAAGTAGCTCTTTAGCCACTTGTTAACTATCTCTGTCTGCCCATCCGTCTGTGGGTGATAACTGGTACTCAGTGTCAACTCCATCCCCACCAACCAGAAAAGCTCCTGCCAAAACCCGCCCATGAAACGACTGCCCCTATAATTGACAATGGTCTTAGGAAGACCATGTAGCCTGAAGATCTCTCTGAAGAACAGCTCGGCCACATGTGCTACTGTGTAGTGTGTGGATATGGCAAAGAAATGTGCGTACTTTGTTAGTCGGTTAATGAAGACAAAGATACAATCCTTGCCCTGTACCGTGGGCAATCCTGTGATGAAGTCCATCGAAATGCTCTCCCATTTCCCCTCCGAAATGGGTAGCGACTCTAATAAACCCGCGGGATGGCATATTTCTCCCTTGTTTCGCTGGTAAACATCGCACTCCCTAATATGCCAGAGTACGTTCTCCTTGAGGCCCTTCCAGGAGAACCTCTCTCTAATGGCCCTGTAGGTTTTGGTAAACCCCTGATGGCCTGCCAATGGTGAATCATGTGATGCCTCGAGTAACTTCTTCTTGAGCTGAGACCCCTCAGTCAAGAAGATCTGATCCCTGTAATAGATGATCTCATCGATCACCCTATACCTATCATCTGCCACCTGTTTGTCCAGAATCTCACATGCAAACCTGTCCTTGGAGTACTCTACTAAGAGTCGAGCCCTCCAGTCTATATCCAAGCTCATAAGAGACAACGTGGCTGGTCTACATGAGAGGGCATCTGCTACCACGATGTTCTTACCCTTGACATACTCAATGTCAAAGTCATATGCTTGGATCTTGCTGATCCACTTCTGTTGCCTCTCCTATAGCTGCTTCTGCTCTAGAAAGAACTTAAGACTATTGTGATCAGTCCTCACGCTGAACCTGTTTCCTACCAAATACTGCCGATACTTAGCCAATGCATGCATGATGGCCAACATCTCCTTTTTGTATATGGAATACAACCTCTCCTGTGGAAGGAGCTTCCGGCTCTCAAATGCTATAGGGTGACCTCTCTGCATCAATACTGCGCCATCCCCTCCCCCGACGCATCACACTCCAAGACAAATGGTTGTGTAAAATCTGGCAATGCAAGCACTGGGCAGCTGCTCATAACCTCCTTGAGCCTGTCAAAGGCTCGCTGCGCTGTATCAGACCAACTGAATGCCCCCTTCTTCATCAAATCTGTCAGGGGTGCAACAAGCTGTGAGAAACCTTTGACGAACTTCCGGTAGTAAGTGCAAATGCCAATGAATCCTCGAAGTTCCATCACGTTTCTCGGCTCTGGCCATTCCCTGATGGCCCTGATCTTCTCCTCGTGGACCCTCACTCCATCCACCCCTATGATGTGTCCTAGATACAACATCTCCAATAACCCAAACTCACACTTGGAGAGTTTGGCATAGAACTACTGCTCCTGTAAGATACGAAATACTGTCTCAATGTGCTGGAGATGCTCCTCCCAAGTCCTGCTATAAATGAGAATATCATCGAAGAATACCAACACATACTTCCTCAAGTGACTACGGAAGATGTGATTCATGCAGGACTAAAATGTAGCGGGGGCATTGGTTAGCCCAAAAGGCATAACCAAGATCTCAAAGTGCCCATAGTGACACTTGAAGGCGGTCTTGGGAATGTCCCGATCCCTCACGCGAATCTGATGATACCCCGATCTAAAATCAATCTTTGAGAAGAAACGTACCCCTCTCAACTCGTCCATCAAATCATCGATCCTGGGTATGGGGTACCTGTTCTTCAGGGTCTTCTTGTTTAGGGCCTTGTAGTCAATGCACATCCTCAGCGTACCATCCTTCTTCTTCACCAACACCAGAAAAGAAGCAAAAGGAATCGTGCTCGGTCGAATGTGCCCAAGAGCTAGCAACTCCTGGAGAGCCCACTCAATCTTGTCCCGATAGGCCTTGGGATGCCTATAGGGGGTGGTGATCACTGCATGGATGCTCTGCTCAAGCTCGATAGTGTGCTCAAACCCACGATCCGGTGACTGTCCTGGTGGAATCTCTCCAAATACTATGGAATACCGATCAAGGATGGAATGAATCTCTGGATGTATCGTCTGCCCTGTAGTCCCTGCCTCTGATGCACACAGCTTCAATACCCACTCTATGTCTCCCTTCCAGAAGACTGCCTACATCCGATGAGCCGAAACAGTCTGAGGCGGATACGTATGCTATCCTCGTATCTTCTCATGCATCCCTGTCTTCTCATCATCCCACTCCATCTCTAGGGTCTTCCAATCCGTTGTGACCTTCCCTAGAGTGATGAGCCATTGAACACCCAGTATCATGTTGGTGTCCGGAATATCAACCACGAAAAAGTGGTTAGTCAATGTGTAGGTGCCCATCATCACTGAAAGCTCCGGAACATATTGAGCACACGTCATGGTTTGATCTCCTAGGACCAAGACTAAAAACCTATTGAAGCTCTCTGTCTGTATGCCTCTCCGCTCAACCATATGTGCATTGATGAAGTTGTGGGTCGCCCCACTGTCAACCAAAACTGACACTCGCTGGACATGTACCGTCCCTCGTATGCGTAGCGTCAGATACTTGGGAACTCCTCGCAATGTGGCAAGGGCCCCTCTGGTGGGTGCAAAAGATGCACCACCTGCTGCTGGCGGTGGAGGTGGCAAAGGTCCCTGTCCATCATGGATATCTCCTGCCTCCACACCATC
Source organism: Pinus tabuliformis (assembly GCA_031772625.1). Lineage (NCBI taxonomy): Eukaryota > Viridiplantae > Streptophyta > Pinopsida > Pinales > Pinaceae > Pinus > Pinus tabuliformis. The sequence goes on from CM062811.1 coordinate 318,246,196, forward strand.
CTCGTCATCCTCTTCTCCACTTCTCTCGGAGAAAACCTCAATGATATGTGCCTTGCTAGCAGCACATCTATGTCCTGGTGCCCATGGCTCCTGACATGTGAAGCACAACCGCTTCTTCTTTAGCTCCCTCTTGACATCATCATCAATCTACACTCGTCCTAGATTCCCCTTTGGAGGTGGAATCCTCACATCCTTCCCCTTAGATTGGAAAGTCTGTCTCTAGGGTTAAGGTGTCCGGGTCCTGGGTAAGACATCCTGTAGGTCCTGGGTCCTGCTGATAGCATCCTGAAGGGTGGTCGGTCTAGCGGATCTGACTAGACCCCGAAGTGGCTCTGCTAGCCCCCAACATACATATAGATCCTCCGTGCCATGGATAGATCGGCACCATCACTGAGACCCTCAAGAAATCTGCAATGTAGGTCTCTGGGCTCCCTGTCTGTTTAAGCCTTGTCAGCTCAACAAAATGCTGCTCTGGATCCCTCCGATCAAATGGCTCCATCAATCTCCTGGTGAACTCAGCATATGTCATCACCATGGAGTGTCCTAGTGTAACCATCCCATGAAACCACCAATCCTGGGCCTCACCATCCAAATGCAATGTCGCCACCTTGATGGCCTATGTCTCTGACATCTGGTTAAGCTGGAAAAAAATGTCCAGCTTCTCCACCCAAGACTTTGTCGAACTGTTTGATGAGCCATCAAACGTAGGCAAGTGGAATCTACTCGCTACACGGTGGGTGTCACCATCATGATAATTTCAGTACCCTCTGTGATGGTCGCGGGGTCTACTATCCTATTGGAGCTGAAAAAAATCATGGAATGAGAGGGCTTCCCTGAACTCTTGCCCATAGGCCTGGTACTCTGAAAAATAATCACCCATGTGTCCAGGCTCTGCCTCCTGCTGGGCTACAGCCCCCGTGTCTGCTCCTAAGAAAGTGGTCATGGTAGAGCGTGTAGGGGCATGTGAGACCACTTGCTGCGTAGTATCACGCTGCTCTAGCAAATGGTGGGATGCACCCGATCCCTCACCAACCTGGAAAACCCGTGGGCTCTCACGCTGTCTAGCCTCTACTGCCATGAATCTCTGCCCCATCACCTCAATTTGCCTCGACAGATCCTGCACTGATTGGAGGTGCATATTCGCAAATCTCTTCCCATCATCATCTGCCATTGGAGCCTCCTGCTCTGCATCCACCACCGAATCCCTCTATTCTGTGTCCACCACAGGCTCCTCCTGTTCTGCGTCCACCACTGGAACACAGTCTCCCTCTCCGTAGGTATTCTCCAATCTACACCCAGTGTCTCTGTATCTCCGACCTCTGTAACAGATATAGGGTTTCTCCCTCGGTGTCATAGATTGCTAGCTTCATAGGCTGAGCCAGATCTATGCTCTGATACCAGTGTAATATTCCTAACCCAGAATATTCCTCAAACCCCAGCAAAACTCCAACCAAATATATGCAAATGATATAATAACCCAGAAGTGATAAAATAACAGTGGAATAGCATATAATAATGTAAACCGGAAATATAAGCAGATACACAAGAAATGCAGCGAGAAATGCTAAGCTATTTTATTATACTGAGCAATAAAATGAGTACAAGAGGTGATTAGACAGATGGCACCTCGATTTGTACAAGGCAAGTGAAGAAATACTCTCAGAATGACAAGAATGGCCTTTCTACGTGGATGCTGCTACTGTGCTGCTAGGAAACAAATGATGATTTGGGGCTGCTCCCCTCCTCGGAAAACACTGAAACTCTGGATTCAGGCTCTACTCAAGAAACCCAGAAAAACTCAGGAAGCTTTCCTGGAATGGCCGACCCCCGAAAAACACCCTCTTGGGGTTTTACGCAATTCCTCAATGCCCTGCGCTGCCACTGAAGAAAACCCCTCTAAAATCTGCCTGAAACACTGCCTAAAACCCTGCCAAAATCCTCCAATGAGACATGAGCTGGACCCCTGCTCAATCTCCCAGCATAAATCTACTTGCAAACCCCAATCCAGCACTACAACCAAAAAGAACTGCGTCCCTCTCCAAGTGCTGCACAGTCCTCCAAAATGTTGATGAAACTACTGCTGAAATGCTGATAAAACTACTGCTGAAATATTGATGGAAATACCTTGCCTGAACAGGCACTCGAAGTCCCCCAGGGCTAAGGGTGAGATCTCCGAACGGAGACACTCAATGCACTAAACAACGTTGCAGACTAGGTAAACAACCAGTGTGCTCAGAAGTCGAAACAACTAGCTCAAAATGCACATAACTGAATGATCCAAAATGATGGGGCTCCTCTCTATTTTATAGCCTCTGCCTCTCACAATCCCTAGGCTCACATCCTCCTGCGTGCTTCTCCTCTTGCCACTTGTTCTTCCTTCCTACGCAGTCTCTCCATGTGTTTGCATGGGCTCCATTTCTGCGTCCCCCTTTGCCCCCCTTGGCTCCTCTTTAAGTCACAATGTTGTGCTACCTAGGAAGTGACTTTTTATTCTAAAGTGAGTTATGTCCCCCTTCCTCAAGTTTTATTTAAAAATAACTATCGAAGGCAAAAATTGAACAAAATCAAATATTCCAATTACCCATAGCTAATTAGGAATATCACAAACTCCTACAAGCGTGTTGATAATTATTGCGAGTCACCAAGAAAACAGGAAGAAATAGGACCCAATGAGGGAAAAATTGTGAAGGCCACTCCTCCTAGAACCAAAAACAAGTCACCCATAACACCTGTGATTAGGCCTACCACTAGGTATGTCACCTTCAAGAAGCCAAGGACACACTCTACACGTGAGGAAGAGGAAAAAGAGAAGCTACATGAGAGACATGGTTTGCTATGGGAGGGGAAGAATTTGCTACATGCAGAACAGGCGAAGCTACAGGAGCCCAAGAAAGATTCATAAGAGGTAGTCACCACCTAAAAAACTATTAGAAAATACCTACAATATCTCCAAGAACCTAGCCCACAACCTAGGTTGAGCTCCTACTGTAAATTCATTGAAGGAGGGAGGATTATCCCTGAAAAATTTGCAGCCCCACTCCTTTATGAGCTGGAGATAGAAAGAGGTAGAATCCATAGGTGGATGAAAATTGATAAATCTAAGAAGGTAGAGGATGTAGGCCTCATGGAATAAAAAGTCATTGAAATGAGAAAAAAATTAAGTGAGCTGAGAATGAGGGAGTCTATAATGAAGGAGAAATTACAATCATAAAATACGAGGTTGAGAGAGAGGCTGCAGGAGAAAGAAACACAACTTTCCACCATGGAAAGTCTCTCCATGGAAGAATTTCAATGCAAACAACCATCAAAGTCTTATTCCCTCTTTCTCAAAGAATAATGGCTGCAATTCCAAATCAAAACCTTGGCACAACATGGATCTATGCCCTTTTAGGATTACAAACAATTCATTGAATTTGTAGCCAAGATAACATGGAGGACAAAGCAAAATTGGCTAATTTGTACATACACAACCTCACTTTGAAAAATATGAATTTTTGGGACCCCAATGCAAGATTGGGAGATACACAGTTGATGGCCTTAGCATCCTGAATGACCCATGAGGAGACAAGAGCTGAGGAAGTGAAAAGGGTAATGACAAAGGATGAAAAAAAACCATTGTATATCAGGGTAGAGTTACTGATCCCAAGGGATGTCATTAACAATCATGGCCTCATCTCCAATGATGTTGCTTTAGCACCTAAATACCTTGCTACTTAGGAGCAATCCATTCTACACTTTGAAGACACATTCAGGTTGTGGGGAATACAAAGTTCGTAATCTTTCCAGAGGAGATGGCATGCCTTACCCCACAATATACAAATAAGATAATATCACTCTCCTGAAAGGATAAGGTATTCCTTGGAGAGAACACCATTATACAAGAGGATCATGCAGAGGATGAAAGTCGGGTGGATATGACTCAATCTTAGTCCACCCTTGCTTCTAGGCTTACAAGAAGGAAGATATGAAGCAGGAGAGCAGAAGGAATGGACATAAATAGAGAAGAATACAAGATTTTACCCCCAAGAGGGAAAACCATTTGAGGAGCCTTGGGATGTCAGGGAGGCCACTAGGGCCATGCAAGATCTGCACATGGATGATTGAGTTTCTCAGAGGATTAGCAACATTTTCAGCAGGGGGTGATGATGAGTCCCATCAATAGGTACATTTTGAAGATTAATATGCCACCTCCAACCTTAAAACTATCCTTCTCTTGCATTAATTCACATTTCTTGTTATATTATGTTTAGTAAGAGGAGTAAAAGGTGTTTGTCATAGTATGTGGCTTAATGTGGTCTAATTGCAGGAAAATGAAGACAACTATGCAAGGGATCAATGGAGACAACTAGGATATAATATAGGGTTTTTTTCCACCTCCTTAACTCGCTAAACTCGGCTTGGGATCACCATATCCTCTCTCACTAGTTCAAGTTCATTCATAGTCGAGTGAATCCTAGTCCAAGTGAAGATCAAGGAGGACAAGATCCACCATTTTCGAGATCAAGGAGGAAACCATTCTTATTTTCAAGGGAGTTGCTTCAACTACCATTTTCAATAAATAAAATAGAGGAAGAGTTCATTAGGATTCAATTTTTTTTTTTTTCAGCTAGGTGTAGCTATTGAGCTCCAAGCATTGACATTATTATTTTCAAATTTTATGTGATGTATTAGACCTGCACCTTTTGATGACACCCTTGGGTTTGGGCTCAACCCAGAGGCTTTAGTCCATATTCTTGTACATATGTTTCTTCTTGATTCCAAGAAGTTCATAGTTTCTTTCATTTGAGTAGAAGTTAACCTCTAAAATCCTGTGGTTGCAACATATACATCACCTCTCTTGTGGGAGAATGAGTGGAAGGTATCACAACCACAACCCAAAAGGATTGTGTTTATGATTGACTAGAAATAGATTAGTGTTGGTGTCCTATTTTACATTTGCTTTCTTTATTTTAGAAGTTAGTTCAATGATTAGATCTGTGGCTTGCATGAAGTAGATTTCATTTAAATTCAACTCATATTTTCCATCATAAGTTATTTAATTTTGTAAATGATAAATGGATGCATGCATGTGATTGACTGCAAGGATGATTGATCTGCAGGGAAGATAACCTTCATCACTTCCATCCTGAGCTCTTTGACCTTCTCCTTCCAACTCCAAGCTCTGTCCCAAGAAAACCCTGTTTTATAAGCTATTATGTCTAGGTCATCGAGAGCACTCATCCTAGTGAAAGACAAGCTTCCGAGAGGTCCTGAGCTTGGCTAGGGGATCAAACCAACCTCCTTCCATTTTCTTCAACTACTATGCACGTCCCCATGCCGTCAAGCCAATGTATTCACCTTCAAAAACCACTTGTATGCCCTCTTATAACATTACAGGCCCACCTGTAACATTACAGGCCTCCTGTAGAAAATCTATAACAACCTTGTTATTCATCAGTTTCGATCCACACTGCAACTTTGACTTAGAATAGAATCATAATGACCTCCAATTGTGATAATATGATCAGGAAAATCTCCTTAGCCCCTCAAACCTTCCTTTTCCCCACTGCAGAAACAAAGTAGAGTTAGTTTCCTTATCATGCAAGTAGGTTATTGATTTATGAGCAAGTATGAACTAGGTAGATGGTACCCGTGATTCTGATTGGTAGATTTATGAATTATACAATATAGATTACTTTCTTTCCTGCAAGTAGATGATGTAATTTGATGAATTCTAGAAGATAACATAACTTCATTTCTGTAAGTAGGTTAGCATTTATCTTTTCATGAATTGAGTAATTAGGGTTTATAAGTTGATTCAATGGCATTTCTATTTTCATACTTAGAAGCAATTTCCAATTTGTCCTTTTATCAATAATTCATTCTAATTCAGTAGAAGGAAGGGCCTTTGAGCACTTTTTGATCTGATGTGATAACTGAGGGTGGCATGAGTGGAATCCTATTTGTTCTGCATATAACACTTTCACCTCAAAGTTTGTACGAACCCCGGGTTGATAATTTGATTTGAGGATCCGTTGGGAGTTGCAACATTCTTGGTGCAATACTAGGGCTCACCAAAAGTAACATCATCAAATTTTAGTTTTCTATCAATACTTTTAGGTCTATAACAGTTCTTCTAATTCTTGGTTTTACCAAATTTTTAGCATTTCCACACACACACACACACATATATATAGTTTTAATTTAAATTAAATAAAATGATCAACGGTTGAAACATTTTCTTGTATGCCACTCATATGGGCAGGCTTTCCAATTTGGGCTTGCACGTTGTCTCAAAAAGGTTGTGGTATCAAATATCTCTCTGTATTTTTTAATCTTGTCTTTTTACCAAGCATCCAGTTGTGGTTTTATTGCCTCTACCTATTTTTTCATCTTCATCTATCTCTTATAATTTTGCATGGTGTTTTCCTTGTGTTTCATTTAGTGTTTGGTGTTCTTGCCTTGTAACTTGTCTTGGAAATTGCACCAATATTGTAGGCGTAAGGATGTAAGCTCATAACTATTCCATGTTATTCATCTCATGGAATTGTAAAACGTAGAATTCATTCAAAGTATCATCACTTCTTCTTTATGCGCATGTAGGATTTCCAATTTGGGATTGCAATTCATCTCAAAAAGTTAAGTGGTCACCAAGTCCTCTCATTGTTTATCGATTTTTTTATTTATTTTTATGAAGCACTCCCTTTGTGGTTTTGTTTCCTCTACTATTTTTTTTGCTTTCGTCTTCCTATTCTCATTCCACATGGTGTTTTCTTTTGTTTCATTTAATGTTTTTCCTTCTTACATTGTGTGTTGCCTTGAAAACCCCATATGTTTGGTATGTGAAGGATGGTGGCTCACAAATATTGCATGCCACTCATCTCACAGATTTGAGAACCCAAAATTTTGTCAAATTTTACTCACCTCTTCATTATGCAAGTGAAAGCTTTCCCATTTGGGCTTGCAAGTCGTCTAAAAAAATGTTTAAGAGGTGATCAAGTCCTCTCATAATTTTTCATTTTTTCCCAAGCACACTTTTATGGTTGTGTTGTCTTTGCCTAGTTGTTCACCTTTGACTTCCTCTTCTTGTTCTGCATGGTGTTTTCCTTATAATTTGTTTAGTGTTTGGTAATCTTGTTTTGTGGCTTGTCTCCACAAAATCATCATTTTGGTAGGTATAAATATGGTTGATTACAATATATTCCATGCCATTTATGTCATGAAAGTGGGAAACCCTAAATTCATTCAAAGCCTCCTCACTTTTTCCTTGTGCATGGGTAGGATTTTAATTTGGACATGGAAATTGTATCAGAACATTTAAGTGGTGAATAAGTCCTCTATTTAGTTTCCAATTTTGTTGTGTTTTTTCCAAGTGGTCCCTTGTTCTTTTGTTGCCTTTTCTCATTTTTCACCATTGTACTTATCTTCTCATTCAACATGGTGTTTCCATTGTGTTTCATTTAAGATTTTGTCTTGTTTCCTTGTATGTTGTCTTGGAAACAACATCTTTTTGGTTGTTGTAAGGATGGGAACTTGTAAATATTCCATTCCACTAGTCTCATGGAAGTGGGAAATGCCAGACTCATTGAAGGTGTTTGTTAGATACATGTTGTCATTGATGTTAAAGGATTCAAAGGAAGTCATGGATTGGTCAAGATCAGTTGTATGCATGCATAGTAGTGAAATAGTTCCTTTTGGAGTATCATCTTCAAATCATTTTTTTCCTTGGGAGATTAGCTCAGAAGATCTTAAAAATGGTGTAGTTGGATAGTGCTCGGAAAGAGTTGTCCAAAAATATATCAAATTTATAAAACAATCCATTGGATAAAAAAATATCACCAGTCAAATTTCAAAGGTCAAAAGTCAAAATTTTGGTGTTCTTGCAATGGGCCCCACAATATAGTCAACATGCAGGTGGCAATAGAAGCCATGATGACATTAAGGTGGACCGAACATAAACTAAAGAGGTAAAGTGCGTGGTCCCACTAGGGGAAAATCACCTCGACGAGTTTATCCCTAAAAGTTTCCAAAGGAGGCCCTAGTCCAAAATTTTAGGGTGACAGCGCAATGGGAGGATGTGGCCAGATGTAACATATGATTGGCAAGAGGAGGACCCCATGGACATGTAACCTCGATGGTTTCTTCTCGACGAGTTCCATTGGAGTTGCAAATTTTATTTTTGAGGAAATGGCTTCAGAAAAACAGGAAAGTTCCAGTCGGTTGTAGTGAAACTTCCATCTTTGCTTATTACATTATTATTTTATAAATAAAAATCATGAAAAACAAAGGCCTTGAACCCCATCACCACCATATGATGATTGGAGCCATAACAACATGGACCTATCAAAATAGGACACATGGAACAATTTGATTGGTTGATAGACACAAGTGGAGACATAGTGGCATGATGATGCCAACATCTGAAATTCCCGAGACATGTGGCACCAATAGGATGATGACATGTGGCAAGATGATTTGGAAATTTTAGGTGGCTAAATGGGATGAAAACACATGACACGTAGCATAATGAGAACAAGACATGTGGCAGTAAGTGCATATGTGGTAGGCAGGTCAGTAGGGGCAGTCCCCACAAGACACGTAACCCAAGAAGTTTCAAAGCGAGCTCCATTGTAAATGGCTAGGGAGACGACTTTGGGGAGACAAAAAATTTCAAGACAAATGAGAGTTGATGGAAGAAAAGTCTGTCTCGATGGATTGAGGTGATGATGTCACATCGATAGTTTGACCCCGACGATTATGAAACAAGGCTCATTTAAAAGGCCGGGGTAACAGGCCTAGGAGAGAGAGAATTTCTTGTTTATTGATGTTCGATTAGTCTTTGGAAGGGGTGCCAAAAGGAATCAACAAGAGGTGCTGTGAGGAGGTTTTCTATGTTTAACATTTACATGCCTTCGAGCTTAAACATGTATTGCAAGAGTTTTAAAGGGTTGCAGGGGTTTATGTAGATAAGCCCTCGGGGATATACAAATCTATAGCCTTGACTATAATAGGTCGAGGGCATATAAAAAAAATGGGCTTAGTATTCAAATTTTCATGAACGGGTTAATAGCTTTGGAATTTTTGTGCCATATCTGTTGGAAAGCGCTTATGGGCGTTAAGACTTGAACAAGTCAATAGATATATTTAGAGGAATCCACTATAACTAACAATGCATCAAACTTGAAAATGTAGCATTGAGCAGTTGGCAATATTTTTGGCACAATGTGACATACTTGGTAGTTTTTGCCAAAGTTGGCAGTTTGTAGCATTGAGCAGTTGGCAATATTTTTGGCACAATGTGACATACTTGGTAGTTTTTTTCCAAAGCTGGTAGTTTTCTAGATTTGGAATTGCAGATGAAACCTTTGCTAAATCCTATAATGTACCAAAATTGAAGAAAACAACAGTTTAACTTAGATTTTCTCACAGAGAAGGGTGATTAGAGATTGAAGATTACATGGACACATCCTAAGACTTTACAGAAGTGGAATATAACTAAAAAATAAGAATTCATGCATGGTGAAGAGCTGAACTTAACTAAAGTTCTAAATCTAAAAATATCGACTCTTATTCTTTATAAGCAGAAATTGAATTAGTAAGAATGTTGTTGCTATTTTTTTTTTTTTGTTTTTTGTGAGCTAATAAGAGATCAAATATAGCTGAAGGTGATTTTGTGGTGGTTGGGTGTGTGATTTTGGAGAGATTTTTTTGTTTTATGAATCAGGAGGTCAAGAGAGTGACATCTTTTCAAATAAAGGGTAATAGATCCTTTTAGTAGTAGTTGATAAACTCAAGGGTAGTATCTCCTTTGAGTGATAACTACTAAACTCAAGGGTTGTAACTCATTTCAGTAGCAATTGATAAACTATGGAGTAGTAGCTTCCTTCAGGTTGGAGCCTGAGAAACCAACAGATTGAGGGTTGTAGCTCTCAAGTAGGTTGAATATTAGAAATTATGTAACAAGTTGAAGCTTGATTTTGTAAAAGCAATTGGAGAAATTATTGAAGTCTTTATGTGTTGCAATTCTTCTTGTGTTGATGCTTACTTGAATTATCGTTAAATAGATTGTTGATGTTTTAGTATCCTTTACTTTTCAAAAGAAAAATTTTAAAATTCTCACAATATTGATTCACCCCCCCTCTTAGTAATGTCCTGGTTTATAACAATTAGTATCAGAGAAAAGGTTACTTCATATCAGTTTAATAGCTAGAAGAAAGATTAGGGATTATGGGAAACCAATAAGGAGGATTCACCAATAGGGAACCTATGTTCAATGGAACGAACTATGTTTTTTGGAAGGTAAGGATGAAAACCTACATTCAATCTCTTGGTGCTGATGTATGGGACATTGTGAAAGAAGAATATCAAAATACTCCAAACATGATCATTAGAGATCATAATACTATATTTACATGTAATGCTAAGGCTATGAATGCCCTACTTGCTGGCCTACCTAAATCATAACTAGTCAAGGTCATGGATTACACTACTGCAAAAGCAATATGGGACAAGATGACAAAATTCTATGAAGGTGATAAAAAGGTAAAGCAAGCCAAACTTCAAGGTTTTAAAATGCAATTTGAATCTTTGAAGATGCATGATGATGAAGATATTGCTAAATACTTTCTTAGAGTTGATGAAGTTGAGAATCCAATAAGAGGTCTCAATGAAGATCTAAAGGAGCCAGTGGTAGTCCAAAATTTGTTGTGATATCTCCCTAAGGGATTTAATATGAAAGTTCTAGTCATCGAGGAGATGACATATCTCAAGTCTCTAACATTGGATCAAATACTATCTATGAGATGATGATTTCTATTGGAAAATCGAAAACAAAGTAGTCAACTTTCAAAGTAGATAAGAAGCCCAAGGAAGAATATAATGACTCATTTTGTGAATCAGATGAAGAGGAAGCTAAGTTCATGAGAAAGCTTAGGAGAGGATATGGAAAGTACAAATGTAAGCTACCTTTTAAGTGCTTTAACCATGGTAAAGTAGGTCACTATGCTTGTAAATGCCCAAAAAAGAAGAAGAATGAATATGAACCGAGAGAGAAGTTTAAAAAAATGAAAAGGGACAAAAATAATTCTAAGAAGAAAAGCTTCTACACCCAAGACTCTAGCTCCTCTGAAAGTGAAGACAATCAATATTTATATGAGGACAGAGCCTATGAAAGCTCAAAATAATTTATGCTCACGCCCATAGAAAATATGGAAGTAGAAGCTATTAAATGATGGAGAAGAGGTTGAAGTTGATTTAGAAGGATAGCTGATTAGTGATCTTGAAGAAATTCAAAGGTTGAAAAAGAAAACCAAAGCATAAAAGAAACTACTGGTCAAATATAAAATTGAAGCAATAGAACCCTTGCTCCTACAAATTGAAGAAGATAAGAAGATCCAGGAAACTTTGAATAAAAAAATCAATGAGAAAAATAAATTATGTGAAAGGCATGAAGGAGAAATTGATTCTTTTAGGAAAGAACTTGAAAAGGAAAAACCCAGTTGAAATTTAATGGAAAATTTGGAAAAGGGATTGAAATTTTAAATGAACTTCCTGAAGCACAAAGAGTATCTAATGACAGAACAAGTCTTGTATTTGAGGCCAAGTCAAGCTCAACAACCGATGTGAAAGGTAAGAAGGTTATTACCTTTGTTCAAGTTGTGAACAAAGAATGTAGCGTAGGCAACTCCTAGGAAAATCAACCATTCCAAGATAAAATGATGAATTTAAATTTGGGTTAGCAAAATAATAACAATGCAGAAAAGACAAATCAACAAAGAAATTCAACCCTTAGAGAAGATTGAATATCTCAAAGAGAAGCTCATCTAATTGAAGGGCCTCTAAATTAGACATAAATCAAGGCTCATACCTCTAAATTAAACAATAATTTAAGGCCTATGACCATACTTTAACACATTAAACCTCTCTTTCTACATTAGATAATTTATTTTTAACTTTAATATATTCATTAGGAAGGTTTATGAATAATTGGATATTTGTGCCTAATATTATTTATTTTTGTGGAATATTATGAGAATATTGGGTAGATTATGAAGATTTGGAGGAGGATATGATTAAGGGACTTGTTCCCTACTACAGGAGGATAAATAATAAATCAAAAAGATATTATGGAATTATGGAACATATTGTGGAACTCCAATGATTGAGAAAATCTAGGATTGTGTTCCACTAATCAAGGGACCAGATCGAATAATCAAGGGATTTTGGTGGGGAAAGCTTCCTCCATTCATGGGGAATGATTCCTAATCATTTTATATAAGTACCAAGTAGAATTTTCCTCTAGGCATAGATTTTCATTAGTGTTCTTGTGGAGAGAACTCATATTTTTGCAGCTCCATTGTATTTTCTTGCAGGGATGTAATTCTATTGATGGAAATAATAAACATTGGTGTCATGTTCAGCTTCTAAATCTTGTTCTCCTCCATAGGTCTCTGATTTTCCTTGGGCTTGGCCATCCCAAGAGCCTTAGAGCCCTTTTGTATCATTCTCTTTCCTTCTTTTCACTTCTTATTCACATGCATCTCTTGTTTTTATTTCTTTCTATTTCTGCATTTAGTATTAATGATTTCTTGTTGTAGTATTGAGTTAAATGGTTGATGTAAGTTTTACAGGATCAAAATCATTATTTCATCCTTGGAAAAGCTTTGGAAGTTCATAGTAATCATTGAGATGCTTGGATTAGTCTTCTTATTCCCAAATCTAGATTGTTGGGCCTCCTTTTTAGCAAAGAACAATAAATTTTTGTTATTTTTTAGAGTTTGCTAAAAAGCTTCAATCAAGTTGGTTCCACTTGAATTAGATAAAAAAAAAAATTCTATTTCATAACAAAAATTACACCATTGCATTTGCACTTGATTTGGTTAGGCATTTTTTAGATTTTATAGTTTACTAGTTCTCGAATTTCTAGATTTTCGACTAGTAATGTTTTTTATTTTTTTTTCATGGGTTAGCAGAGCTATTTTTGAGTGATTCCACTTGGAATGGGGGCCTAATACATCCTAGTTAATAACAAAATTTGTCCCATCAAATTTTTATTTGATTTGCTTGGTCATTAAACCCTCACCAATTTCATCATTTCACAAGGAAACTTCTCCAAGCTTTTTGAGCAAATCCATCCATCTCCTAACTTTGGTTTTGAGTTTTGAAGTGGTCCTAGGCACTCCCTTCCCTCATTCCATCCAAAAACCACATTACCTAAGCTTTCCATCACCTCCAAAATCCATCATTTTTTCTCTCGGATGTATCCTGTAGGTTTTCAGGGGATCCTTTAGGTTTTTAATACATCTTGTAGGTTTTCCTGTAGTGGCATGTTTTGAGGCCGAATTGAGGGAAATCCTCTAGGAAGACACACAAGGTCACCTAAGGGCCTTACAAGCCTTCCAACCATACACCATCATCTCTAAGCCACCTGCCACATCACCAAAAGATATTAGCTTTCACACTCTCACATGAAAAAAGACAAAAAGAAAAACAAATTTATTTTATTCATTTACATGCACAACAATAGAAGGTTTGATGGTTTGAATCTACATTCTTAGGACAATAGGATTGCATACATGTTGACTTAGAATTATTTTGAAGCAAAGCTTCTTAGCAGTTAGTTAGAAAATGGTTTGTTTTAGCATTTGATTTTAGTCTTTTTCCTTGTACTTTCTTTCTTGCAATAGGTTAAGGTTCCATTTCGAACATTTCATTCTCTGCAATTAGTTTAGGATTTGACTTCCTTACATGCACTCCATTACATCATGAAAGCAAAGGAAGGACACATTGTGTGTCGCACATATAGTGCCGTTACCTCTTAAGTTTGTACGAACCCCAGTTTGATAATTAAAGTCGGTAGCCTTGGGAGTTGCAACATTCTTGTTGCAATACCAAGGCTCATCACTTTTTGGCGCCGTTGCTAGGGAGGTGTCAAAGTATGCATTGTTTTCTTCCCTAGTTGATTCATTTCTTTTTACTTTGTGAAAAAACAAAGAAATTTTTGCATTAGGCATATTTAATTTCAAAATTAGAAAACTACATTGCATTATAGTTTCCATTCAATCATAAAAACAAAAAAATTCTCCAACACCAACCCACCCCCCATTTGATCACGTGGTGCAGTAAGAGCCACATCACCATTCACTTTTGTAGGTAGAAGAAGAATATGGAAAATAATGTAGAAGAAATGGATGAAGATGATGACAATGAGGAATATCCTCTTGGATTCCCCATTCAAGATCCTAATGTCAGCGTGCATATGAAGAATATCCCTCCATCCTTTCTTCCAAAATTTCATGGTCTAAGGTCAGAGGATCCAGAAACCTTTCTCTTTGAATTTGAAATTGTTTGTAGATCTTATGGTTACTTATTAAAAAATAAAAAATTGAGATTGTTTGTGGCAACATTGAAGGATAGAGCTCTTAAATGGTTCATGAGTTTAGGGACTAATTCAATAAGATCATGGAATGATATGCAAAAGATATTTATAGAAAAATATAAAGATCATGATCTTAAGGAATAAATCTTTAGAATGAATCAAAGAGAAGATGAAAGCCTTGAGGATCTAATAGAGAGGTTCATGTATAATGCTAAGAGGGGAAAACTACATCATTTAGGATCCGACACACTAAAAACCCTCTTACTTAGAACAATTAAGGATGAATGGATTGATCTCCTTAATCTCATGAGTAGAGGTGATGTATACCAATTATCATTTGATGAAATTTGTGAAACATGCAAATGCATATCAAGAGGAAAGGAAAGAGTAAGTCAATCAGCATCAAGATTGGTAAATCAAGCTAAACTTGGAAATTTGTTTGATGATTTTAAAACAGAAATTCTTAGCAATCTAACTAAACAAGTAGAAATGTTAAGAATGCAAGATGAAGTAAAAAAATTATGATATTTGTGTTGCAGAATCACATGATGTTAAATGTTGCTCCTCATTACCAAGGTTGAAGGAAGTTCACCAAGAGGACAACGGAGCAAGTCAATTGCCAATGAAACAATGTTATGTAGCTCCAAGAGGACCATGGCACCCTATTCAGTCTGATATGATGCAAGAGCCTAATTCACAATTTAAAGGTTATGCATATCAACCTCAAAGTAATTGGAACACACCTTTTCCTTGACAACATTGGCCATCTCAACGCAAAAACCAATCTTGGCAACAAGGTTGGCACGGAACTTATGGGAGCCATCCAAAATATCCTCAATATTTTCCTCAATATCCTCCATACCCAACTCCATGTTATCCCTACCATTCACCTCCACCACAACCACAACCCCATCAACATCCATCTCAAATATTCACTCCCACTCAACTACCTGTACCCCCATTTCCAAACCCACACATTGAAGTAGCTCAACCCACTTATAATGCTGAGGTACAACACTTCCAAACATCTCCTCTTGAGCTCAATGGTATTCACCATAGCTCAGGAAGAGTATTGAAAAAAATAGATTCTCTTGATATCATTGAAGGACTGCATCTAGAAGAAGAAGATTCTAATGAGAATACCAAAATATCATGGGCCGCATTTGATGAAGAGCAGATAACAAAATCAGAGATCGAGGAAGCTCCCTCATGGTTACCATCAAATCCTCCATGTGTTCAAGAGAACAATCAGAAAAAAGAGGAATATTTGAGGGTCATGGAAGAAGAAGACATCCAAGATGATCCAAATCAGCAAGTGGACCATGGGCATCACAACTATATTGAAATATGGTTCCAAACAGTCACTAAGTTGTAGCAATACTCTCTTCTTTAATCGTGCTTGATATCATCAAAGTCAAAGCATTTGATCACTCAAATGCAGGTACATGTCAAAGCATACATTTCAAGCCTACACATCATATTGTCTATCATCTTGATGTGCAAATGGCTCCATTGGAAGTATTATTATACTTGAAAATGATTTTGTTTTTCAAGTAGGGTAGGGTAGAAAAATAAAAATAAGAAATAAAAAATAATGAAAAAAAAAGAGAAAAAAATAAAAATCTCAGGTGAAAACCTCCTTGGAGGCGCCTGAGTTTGGCTCATTGATTGAAAACCTCCATGAGGCAGTTAATGGGTTGGGAAAAAAAGAAAAAAAGAGAAAAAAAGAAAAGATCCTAGGTGAAAACCTTCTTTGAGGCACCTAGGTAGACCTACTAGTTGAAAACCTCATTGAGGCGACTAGTAGGCCTAGAAGAAAAAAGAGAAAAAAATAAAAAAATAAAAGAAATTCTTGCTCCATGCATCTCTTTGATGAATGCATGTACTCTCCAACATCTGCAAGCAACAAGAACAAGTTGGTACCAAAAGGAAAATTGGTCAATCCTAGTCAAAAGAAGTCAAATTTTGACTTTCTCCTCCTTTGCTCAAATGCTCCAACAAGGCCAAGGCCATGCCAATCCATCACCCTCATCTATTTCCACCATCCACCCATCATTCTCAAGCTTCTACCATTCAATTTGCTTGTTGTCCTAAAAAACTACAGGATGCTCTGTTTTACTACAGGATACAAAAATACATAGAGCAGAAATTTGTTTTTGCCATAACTTGAAACCATGCATCCATTTTCCAAGCTGTTTTAGGGGGAGATGCATATGGATGATGGTAACATGCTCAAGCAATTTTAGTAATTTCTAGTGCACAGTTTTTGAGAAATCAACCTCCATCACCTACAACCAGTTTTGAATTTTCTCGATATATGTGCATCTATTTAAAAAGATGTTTCATGGGGAGATGCATATGGATGATGGTAACATACCCAAGCAATTTCAGCAAATTCCAGTGTACGGTTTCTAAGAAATCAACCTCCATCACCTTCAACTTTTTTTAGTTTTTCTCGAGATCCATGCATCTATTGACCAAATTGTTTTTATGGGGAGGTGCATAATGATGATGACAACATGCTTAGAAAGTTTTAGGTCAATTCATTCTACCGTTTGGGAGATATGGACAAAACGAGTTGTTGTCTTGAAAACCTATAGGATTCCCTGAGATCCTATAGGATACAGAACAACACCTATAGGATTGGCAGTGAGCAGTTTTAAAAGGGAAAAATAGAGGTTGGCTTCATCAAGTAGTGTTAAGGAGGTAGACTCTACATTTCTCCACATTTTTCAAAGTGAAAGGAACATAGAAAACCCTTCTAGTTTGTTGAAAGTAATTGCAGCATAAGGGAATTGTATACACAAATTTTTAAATTTGGTATCAGACATATACGCACCTCCATCCATCTGAGAAAATGAGAGGGGGAACCCATCAAAACAGTGAGGATTCATCATCACCCTCCTGTACTAGAGATATTCCCAAGGCACAATTGGATGGGTTTCTTTGAAAAATTGAGGGGATATGATGATGAAGTAGCTAGAGATTTGCAGTCAACTTCAACATGGAGATCCAGAGGTCAAAGAAGCTCCTCCAGAGCTTAGCAGCAGCATCAGGATCATCAACATCACCATCCAACACCTGCACATCAACATCAGCTTAGCAGCAACATGCATGTCTCTCCAACAACCATAAGGTAGGTACATGTATGCAATATTCTTGACCTCTTCTCTTGAGCATATTATAGTTAGAAATTTGTTGTCAATGCATGAGAAATGAGGTTTTATAAGCTAAGGATGGGTTAGCAGTCTCAACTGCCTTCAACTAGTTAATTTCAGCTCACTCCTTTACTCATGCAATGTTGAAAAGTCAAATTATGAAGGGTGATGATTTCAAGGAATGAGGACAATAGTTAAAAGAAGAAAATTTTGTAAAGGCAATGTCACCATAACACTCCAGGTCCTCCATCCACTTCATATTCACTATCTATTCATCATTCATCCATCCCATTTCATTCCTGAAAAAACAAACAAACAGAGCATCCTCTCCATTTTCACAAATGTACGCTACTCCCTTTGAGCCCTAGCATCATCATCCAATCCCTCTTCATCATTTCTCATGACTCCCATACAGTTAGAAGACCCTGAAACAGGAGGAATGATTACTACAGGAAGGTAAAATGTTGCTATAATAAGGAAGAAATGAAAAAATTATGCTAAACCCTAAGATGACAGAGTTTAAGAGAAACCTAATCAAAACAGAGAACTCCAAGGCCATTAGGCAATCATCTAGGCCACATGAGAGAAGAAGAAGGCAACAAAAGGAAATGAGGCATTCACCATCAAAACAAAACTCAAACTGCAGTGATGAAAATATGTTTTCCAAGAGGTCTCCAATCTCTTTCTAGATTTTGTCCAAGGCCTAAAAATGGGAAAAATGCACGGGATTCAAGTTGAGGGCCTGTCCTAGGCTCAGAATATCATTTATACTAAAAAAAGGTTTCTTGTAGTTTTGACAGGAATTACTATAGGATGTCCTTGTTCTCATCTAAATGCAATTTGAAGGTGTCAGAGGTGTCCAAATGGTGGATCAAGGTAGCAGAAGGTTGATAAGGGTGTGGAATACCTTGCCAAACTGAAAAATATTCAAGAACCCATCTTGAATATGGGTAAGAAGGCAAGTTAATGGTATCAAGAAACAATGGTTTTTCTTTGCACAAATATGTTTTTGGGCTTGTCTTTGCAGAACTTGCTACCAATATTCTTAATGCATGAGAGAGAGGCCACCAAGGTCATGGATGAGGCACAATCATGTCACTAAGTTTCTTAGAGGATGAGCAACACTTTCAACAGGGGGTATGATGGGCCTCTAAATTAGACATAAATTAATGCTCATACCTTTAAATTAAACAATAATTTAAGGCTTATGACCATCCTTCAACACATTAAACCTCTCTTTCTGCATTAGATAATTTACTTTAAATTTAATATATTCATTAGGAAAGTTTATGAATAATTGGATATTTGTATCTAATATTATCTATTTTTGTGGAATATTATGAGAATATTGGGTAGATTATGAAGATTTGGAGGAGGAGACAATTTAGGGACTTGTTCCCTATAGGAGGATAAATAATAAATCAACAAGATATTATGGAATTATGACATAGGTTGTGGAACTCCAATGATTGAGAAAATCTAGGATTGTGTTCCACTAATCAAGGGACCAGATCCACTAATCAAGGGATTTTTGTGGGGAAAGCTTCTTCCATTCATGGGGAATTATTCCTAATCATTATGTATAAGTACCAAGTCGAATTTGCCTCTAAAAATAGATTTTCATTAGTGTTCTTGTGGAGAGAGCTCGTATTTTTGCAGCTCCATTGTATTTTCTTGTAGTGATGTAATTTTATTGATGGAAATAATGAGGATTGGTGTCATGTTTAGCTTCTAAATCTTGTTCTTCTCCACAGTTATCTGATTTTCCTTGGGCTTGGCCATCTCAGGAGCCTCAGAGCCCTTTTGTGTCATTCTCTTTCCTTCTTTTCACTTCTTATTCACATGCATCTCTTGTTTTTATTTCTTTCTATTTCTGCATTTAGTATTAATGATTTCTTGTTATAGGATTGAGTTAAATGTTGATGTAAGTTCTTTTGCAGGATCACAAGCATTATTTCATGCTTGGAGAAGCTTTGGAAATTCATAGTAATCATTGAGCTGCTTGGATTAATCTTCTTATTCCCAAATCCAGATTGCTAGACCTCCTTTTTAGCAAAGAACAATAAATTTCTGTTATTTTTTTATAGCATGCTAACAAGATTCAATCGAGTTGTTTCCACTTGCATTAGATCACAAAACATTCTAGTTCATAAAAAAAATTACCCCATTGCATTTGCACTTGATTTGGTTAGGCATTTTTTAGATTTACTAGCTCATTAGTTCTCGAATTTATATATTTTCGACTAGTAATGTTTTTTATTTTTTTGCATGGGTTAATAGAGGTATTTTTGAGTGATTCCACTTGGAATGGGGAACTAAGACATCCTAGTTGATAACAAAATTTGTCCCATCAAATTTGGATTTGATTTTCTTAGTCATTAAACCCTCACCAATTTCATCATTTGACAAGGAAACTTCTCCAAGCTTTTTGAGCAAATCCATCCATCTCCCAACTTTGGTTTTGAGTTCTGAAGTGGTCTTAGGCAATACCTTACCTCATTCCATCCACCAAACACCTTCCCTAAGCTTTCCATCACCTTCAACATCCATCATTTTTCTCTCGGCTATATCCTGTAGGTTTTAAGGGGATCCTATAGGTTTTTAGTACATCCAGTAGGTTTTTCCGTAGTGGCCTGTTTTGAGGCCGAATTGAGGGAAATCCTCTAGGAAGCCACACAGGGTCACCTAAGGCCCTTCCAAGCCTTCCAAACATCCACCATCATCTCCAAGCCACTTGCCACATCACCAAAAGAGATTAGCTTTCACACTCTCACATGAAAAAAGACAAAAAGAAAAACAAATTTATTTTATTCATTTTCATGCATAGTAATAGAAGGTTTGATGGTTTGAATCTGCATGCTTAGGACAGTAGGATTGAATACATGTTAACTTAGCATTATTTTGAAGAAAAGAATCTTAGCAGTTAGTTAGAAAATGGTGCGTTTTAGCATTTTATTTCAGTCTCTTTCCTTGTACTTTCTTTCTTGCAATAGGTTAAGGTTCCATTTCGAACATTTCATTCTCTGCAATTAGTTTAGGGTTTGACTTCAGTACATGCACTCCATTACATCATGACTACAAAGGAAGGACACATTGTATGCCACACATATAGTGTCGATACCTCTTAAGTTTTTACGAACCCCGGGTTGATAATGGTAGCCTTGGGAGTTGCATCATTCTTGTTGCAATATTGAGGCTCATCACCAATCTTCATAAATCATTCTTTTACTATATATGAGGATGTATTTGTAGGATACTATTTTATTTGTACTAATTATGGGAATAAGGATGCGTATTACAGGGTTAAAATAATGTTTAGGCAAATTGTTCCACAAAGAAGAAATTATTGGTCTGATAATTAGTTTTCCAGGTAGAGGAGAAGAAAAACTAGTCTCAGCAATTCCTTCTTGCCTTTGAACAATTTGATTCAATTTTATATCTATCAAAATTTTGGTCGCATAGTAGTTATTTGCAGACTCAAAAATAAAAGGCATACTCTTGAATTTAAACAATCAAGCCAACAACCCAAGGCGTGAAAAAAAAGGAAAACAAAGAAGGCTGTAATCTGGTGCTATATGCTCAGAATGAAGGGAGCCAATGGTATGTTAACAATGGTTGTTGCAGGCACATGTGAGGAGATAAATGTATTTTTTTTTCATGGAAACCTATCAACAAAGGTAATGTAACCTTTGGAAATAATGCACATGGTAAGATTGTGGGTAAAGGAATTGTTAACCTAGCTAATGGATGAGATAAGGCCAAGGACGTGTTGTTTGTTGATGGCTTCAACAATAATTTACTCAGTGTGTCTCATAAGTGTGACCAAGGCTATGATGTGTTTTTCAAATCAAAAAATTGTCAAATCATGTTTTTAGCCACGTGAGAGATAGTAGTTGAAGTTGTTAGAACATAAATAATGTCTATGTTCTAAAAGAGAAGATAAAAATGTGATGTTTGAAAAATATTGATGAGAGTTGGCTGTGACACCGAAGGCCAGGACATCGAAGGCTAGAACAATGTTGTTAGATCCGCTAAAGCTTTCAAAGCTAGAGAACACTATTTGCAAGCCTTGTCAAATTGGAAAATATGTGCGATTACCATTCAAATCCAAGAACTCAACAACCAAACTATCGCAATTAGTACATATGGACTTGTGTGGTCCTTCAAGAACTTAGATACCCTCAAGTAGACTATATTTCATGCTTATCATTGATGCTCTTAAAATAATGACATGGGTAGAAATTTTAAGATAAAAATCAGAGGCTTTTGAAAAGTTAAAAAACTTTAAGGCCATGGATGAGAATGAGATAAACTTTAAAATAAAGTGTATAAAGTATGATAATGGTGGAGAGTTTACCTGCAATGATTTTGTTGATTTTTGCAAACAACAGGGTATCAAAAGACTATTTACCATAACAAAAACTTCATAATAGAATGGAGTGGTAGAGGGAGCCAACATATCTATCCAATAATTGGCTAAATCCATGACGAGAGAAAGAAGTATACCACAATTATTTTGGGATGAATCCATACAAAAATTAGTGGTACTTTTAAACAAGGCACAATTCAGACCAGATAGTGATAAAAATCCATATGAGCTTTGGTATGTCAGACCTGCTACAGTCAAGCATTTTAGAGTATTTGGAAGTAAGTGTTTTATAAAAAAGAATGACGAAAATATTGGTAAGTTCAATGCAAGAGATGATGAAGGTATTTTTCTTGGGTACTCTCAGAACAACACAAGATATAGATTTTACAATAAGAATACAACAAAAATAATTGATTGCATTGATGTTAAAGTTGATGAGCACATTGAATTTGAAGACAAAAATCTAGCAAATATAAGCTCTAATGATCTAGTCAACCATGATGAGAAGGTTGATGAGCCATTTACAAATGAAGACATTGAATAACCCTTCAATCCACAATCCAAAGATTGTGCAAGGTATGCACAAAAACACCAGCCAAATGACAAAATTGTTGGTGACTTCAATACAGGTGTTCAGACAAGAAAAATTCTAATAAACCGACCTACACAAGTGCACGTAGATTTATTGTATATGATGGAACCAAAGGTTTTTTCTCAGGCCAACCAAAATGACAATTGGTAAAAGGTCATGAATGGAGAACTTGATCAAATAAAGAAAAATTAGACATGGGAGCTTGTTCCAAGACCAACAAACAATAACATTATTGGCACAAAGTGGGTGTTCATAAACAAATTGAATGAAAATGGTGAAGTGGTAAGAAATAAGGCAAGTTTAGTTTGCAAGAGTTATGCACAAATTGAAGGTTTGGATTTTGATGAGACTTTTGCTCCTATTGCACAATTAGAAGCAATTCAAATGTTCTTGGATTTTGCTAGTTTCAAGAAATTTAAGATATATCAGATGGATGTCAAATCTGCCTTTTTAAATGGATAATTGCAAGAAGTCTATATTGAGCAGCCTGATGGTTTTCAATTATCAGATAAATCTGATTATGTTTACAAGCTGAAAAAGGCCTTGTATGGTCTTAAGCAAGCCCCAAGGGCTTGGTACTCCAAGTTGGATAGTTATTTGCTGAAGTGTGGTTTTAAAATAGGTGAAACTAATAGTAATTTGTATGTGAAATCCAATGATGGAAAATTGTTAGTGGTGGTTTTCTACGTTGATGATATTATTTTTTCCAGTGATTCAAATCATCTAACTTGTCAATTTGCAGTTGATATGAATGCCAAGTTTGAGATTTCTTGTTAGATTCCCATAATACTAATGTATCCCTCATATTGTTATTGTTGTGCTCTTGCATTATTATTGTTATGTAGGCCCTAATTATATTTTGACCCCTTAGACTCCTATATATAGTAAGGAGGTCTTGTCATTTGAATCATCCAAAAATTGTTCATTTATGTGATGTAAAGGGAGGTTTCACCCTCAAATTGGCTTATTATATAGTCGTTGATATATAATTTCTTGTGTTTCTGTGCTATTTTTGATCTGGATACATAACATCTGGTATTAGAGCTCTTGATCCTAGGATTTTCTACTTAAGGCAGGTCATTGTGACATGTTTTCTATAACTTTTTTTATGCAAAGATTCAGGTTGTGAAATTGATATCACATGAAGGTAAAATTTTTATGAACATCTGTATACAATTTCAGACCTTGGTTTGCTATATTTTTGGAGATGTGGTTTGCGGAAGTTAGGGTTTATGCATGCTTTAGAATTTAGCCTCAAACAAGTTTTTTGGGGAAAATCATCATAAATTTATCTTCAAGCATTAGAATTGAATTTCACAAAAGGTTGTTGAAATTTAACATAATTTAGTTTCTTTGGTATTATTTTTAGGGCCTAAGGTTAAAACAGTGACACATGACATTCCGTAAAAGTTCGATCTACTGAACCAGTCCATAATCAGGTCATCATGGAAGATTTGGAATAACTTTAACTTGAAGAATCAAATCTCAGTCTAGTTAGTTGGGTTGGAAATAATACACAAAGAGATACCTTAGGATGAAATTTTAGATCTCAGGAGGCTGACATAACTGAGATACAACAGTTTCAAGTTCAGCGAAATAAACAAGCTCAAAATAAATCTCTTAAAAGTTGTGTATTTATAAATTTGCATAGATTTTGTTTGAAAGATGAGTTTGAAGTAATTAAAAGGGAATAGTGAAGCACATATATCATTATTTTGTTCCAAAATTATTCCCAAACAAAAAAATTCTACACTCATTAAGCCTTTAGAAAGCTATAGTATGACACGTGAAGAGGAAGAAATGAAATGTGATGAATCAAAATTACAGGACCAAGTGCAACAAATTTTTCTCTCACAAAAACCAACCAAAGATGACATGGATGGTTTAAAAGGGGACATCTATGGTTTAAAAGAGAACATGGAAGGTTTAAAAGCTAACATGGAATGTTTTAAGGAAGGCTTGACAAAGTTACTACAACAAAGACTTCCTAATGGTGACAAGGTAGTCCATGAAACTCATGCTGAAAACAAAAGGAATAGGAAGAATGATTTTAGAGACTCCAACTTTAGGTTGAAGACCAACCAATTTCCAAATATTTATATGAGGAAGTTTGATGGAAAAGATCCGATAACATAGATACTACAAATGAAGCAATTCTTTGATTTACATGATGCACAACACACAGAAAAGGTACGCATTACATCTTTATATGTAGAACCCAATCAATTTGTGTGGTATCAATGGCTTTGTTCTCATAAATCATTTGTCACTTGGAAAATTTTTATGGAGGAATTTATAGAGAATTATGAGGATTAAAAGAGAAATACCTTCTTTATCCAATTTATAAATCTCAAACAAAAGGGTTTAATGGCAGAGCACATTGAGGACTTCCAAAGATTGAATATCAAGGTAATTGATATTCCAGAGGAACATATGATTGATGTAAATAGAGACTTTAAAGGATAAAATATAACATGAGGTTTTCCTTTGGAACCTAATTCATTGGAGAATGCATTCAAATTGATAAGAAAATTTGAAAGAAAAATTATGCCAACAAGGAGGCCTACCACTCAAAACTATAAAGATGTAAGTGTTGCTACTCCTAGCCTCAACATTGGATAAACCAACGCTCTCCGTATATTTCACAACATGTCCTTAACTGCATCTCATGGATTCGTTAACTATGGCGATGCATCCATTTACTAACACCTACAGAGTTTGGTGTACGTGATTCCAACAAGTGGTATTAGAGCCAAAGGTCTTGAGTTTGAATCACACCCAACTTGCATTCGGTGGGATATTGTTGGGCATTGGATAAACCAACACTCCCTTGTGTGTTTCACGACATGTGGTTAACCACCTCTCATGGATTCATTAACTTTGGCGATGAGTCTGTTTACTAACATGTGCGGGTTTTGTTGTAACAAAAATTTTGATTCTAACAAGGTTGACACCACAAGAACTGGAGGAAAAAAGAGAAAAAGGGGTTTTATATAGTTGTGATAGTTGTTGGAGAATGTAACTAGTTTCGGTCTTCATAATTTGTACCATTATGTATTTTTATGTCAAAAGAAAAAGAAAAAACTATTATCTAGATGTTTTTTACATGCCAAGTCGGTCTACATGTCAAGTTGGCCTTGCCACAATAGACATGTCTATTCAAACCCCTATGAACTATATAAATAGCAGATGGATGGAGCTCATTTGGACACACACACTTGGATGGATTTGATCTGAAATATCATAAAGAATAACACCAAAGAAGTGGAGGTCAAAGTCTGGGAACAAATATTTCTTCTTGAAGTGAGGGTTTTTTGAAGATATTTATTGGTTTATCTCTTGATTCTGCTAGAAGGAAGGAAGGTTTTACTTGGCACCTAGAGGTGGAAACTTTGGTGGTTTTGGGTCTTGGATATCTCAATTGATATGATTATATAAGAATAGATTTTCTAGGTTTTCCCCTTCGAGGGTTTTTCCCTGGCTTGGAGTCTATTGTCTTCTATGATCTTCTTGTTTTATGGTAATTTCTTGATGAAGACATAAAACATAATAATAATAATGCTGACAGATTCACAAGTAATTATCATGTAATGGAAATCTAAGATAAATTTTAAAAATTTCCTGATTTCCAACAATAACAAATACAGTAAAGGTCATAAGTGTGTTGAGAAGAAATTATTTTACATAGATTGTGAAGAGGAGGAATAAAATGAACAAGAAACATCAAAAGAAGAAGATATACACTAGGATCCAACCCCGGTGGTTGAAAAAGAAGACATGAATCCAACCATATCTTGTAATGCATTGGTAAGAATTACCACTCCTCAAAATCTCAATATAGAAGGATATATCAAGAAGAATAATGTAATAATTTAGGTAGTACCCATAATTTTATTAATTGTAAGATAGCTAAGGATTTGAATTTCTTTCTTTATCCAACAACATAGTGTCAAGTGATGGTTGCAAATGGAGGAACTATAAATTACTCAGGAAAGTGCAATAATATCAATCCAATCATGGGGAATATGTATTGACTAGTCCAATGCTTTCCATTCCAATGGGTGGTATCAATGTTTTGTTAGGAGTCTAATGGATACAATCTTTGGGGATGATAGATTTTAATTTTCAATATTTTTTCTTGAAATTTTTCTCGGAAGGAAAGAAAATTGAATTAGGGGTTATTGCAGGGAAACATGGGAATCTAATTAACTCTAATGGTAAGACAAATCTTTTGAATAAGAAACACCGAGGGGTAATTGCACAATTATGCTCACTAGATGTTTTGATATCTAAGTCATCTATTTCTAAAGATCTCCAAAGAGTCATTGACAATCATTCCAAGGTATTTGAGACTCCCAAAGGTATCCCACCTATTCAAGATCATGATCATGATATTCACTTGATTCCAAGAAGTGTTCCTGCAAACATCATACCTTACAGATATCCCTATGCCCAAAAGAGTGAAACTTAATGTATGGTTGTAGAAATTCTAGAGGTAGGTATAATTCAACCTAGCCAAAGTTCTTTCTCTTCTCCAGTAGTATTGGTGCACAAGAAGGATGGATCATGGTGTATGTGTCCTGATTATAGAGAGCTCAAAAAGATCACTATTAAAGACAAATTCCCCATTCCTATCATTGATGAATTTTTGGATGAACTACATGGAGCAATTTACTTCAACAAGCTAAATCTTTGTTCAAGATACCATCAAATTAGAATGAAGACATAAGACATTTCGAAAACACCATTCAGAACTCATGAAGGTCATTATTAATTCTTGGTCATGCCTTTAGGTCTTACTAATGCACCTTCCACATTTCAAGGTTTAATGAATTCCACTTTCAAACTCTTCCTTAGAAAATTTGTATTAGTATTTTTTGATGATATACTAATCTACAACAAGTCTTTGAAAGATCATGTTCAACATGTTGACGAGGTGCTCAAACTATTCGAGGCGAAACAATTGTATGCAAAGCCCTCCAAATGATTCTTTGGGGAACAATAAGTGGAATATTTGGGTCATATTATATCTCATGAGGGTGTTAAGTTAGACCCTAACAAAATCAAAGCCATCGAGGAATGGAAAATCCCCACAACCTTAAGGTATATTTGAGGATTTCTCGGGTTGATAGGGTATTATCAAAACTTTGTTAAGAATTATGGGAAAATAATAGCACCTATAACAAAATTATTGAATAAAGATGAATTTTTTTGGACTCCATAAGTATATAGGGCATTTGAACACCTTAAAGAGGCAATATGCCAAGCTCCAGTCTTAGCTACACTAGAATTCACAAAAACCTTTGTTGTGGAATGTGATGCCTCAGGAAATGGCATTGGTGTTGTTTTAATGCAAGACAGAAGACCCATTACTGTTGAAAGTTATCCAACCAAGGGAAAGTATTTATACAAAGTTATTTTTGAGAAGGAAATGTTGGAAATATTACATGCTCTAAAGAAATGGCGCCATTACCTAATGGGAAGAAACTTTAAGGTAAAAACAAGTCACGATAGTCTTAAATACTTCTTGGAACAAAGATTATCTTTAGAAGAGCAACAAAAATGGTTCACAAAGATTTTGGGTTATGAATTTAAAATCATCTACCAAAAAGGGGAGAAAAATGTGGTTGCAAACACACTCTCAATAAGGGATGAGAATGTGGAGGAATTTCTCTATGCCATTTTTAGTATCCAACCTGATTGAATAACTGAAGCAAGGGATGAATGGAGGAATGACGATGGGGTGTGGACATTCATTCAAAATTTGCATCAAAATCCTAGTGCATCTGGTACATTTATCTGGAAAAATGATTCACTATAGTATAAATATTGCTTATATCTATTTAAGAAATCCCAACTCAAACAAAAGGTTCTTTGGAATTGCACACCTCTACTATAGGAGGGAACTAAGGATTTTAAAAAATTTACCATAGGGTCAAGAAGGAGTTTTTTTGGGATGGCATTAAATCTAATATTCAAAAGTTTATGGAAAAATGTTTGGTTTTCCAACAAAATAAAGTTGAGACAATTAAGACCCTAGGTCTTTTACAACCATTAGGAATTCCAAGTCAACGTTGGGAGGAGGTCTCCACAAATTTTATCACAAGTTTACCCAAGTCTGAAGGAAAGAGTGTCATCATGGTGGTAGTTGATAGAATTACCAAGTATGCACATTTTTGTGCACTATCTTATCCTTTCAAAGCTAGTACCATTTATGCTGCATTTGTGGAAAGAGTTCAAAAGTTACATGGAAACCCAAAGATTACTGTAAATGACAAAGATCCCGTTTTCACTAGAGATTTTTGGAAAAAAATATTTTCTTGTCTTGGTAATAAATTAGCTTGTAGATAATCTTATCATCCTCAATATTATGGGAAAAATAAGATAGTGAACTAATATTTGGAATGATATCTTTGTTGCTTTGTATATGATAAACAAACGCAATGGGTCAAGTGGTTACCTTTGGCAGAATGGTGGTATAACACTTCCTTCCATATCGCAACAAAAATGGACTCATTTATGACCCTTTATGGATATCATGCACCATCCATCACATCATCTTTAAGAGCAAATCCTAAGGCTCAAGCAATGGAAGATCACATCGAACATCAATAAAAAGTTCACCAACTCGTAAAGGATAACATGACTCTGGAACCAAACAGACAAATCAACGTCACAGTGAATGGATTTTTGAGGTGGGAAATTGGGTATTTTTACGACTATAACCATACAAACAAATGTCCCTTAAGAAATCTAAGAAGGATAATAAATTATCACATAAGTACTATGGCCCTTACAAGGTGTTGCAAAATATTGGTACTATGGCATACAAATTGGAACTGCTTGCATCGTTGCGAGTACACCTAGTTTTCCATGTTTCATGCTTAAATAAGTTTATAGGTGACATTCTGCTAGTTTAAACTATATTGCCAAAAATTGACGAGGAAGGAAAAATCATATTGCAATCTGAAGCAATCATGGAAATAAGAATCTGGTAGCTACGAAATTGATTAATTTCAGAGTATCTCATTAAGTGGAAGAACTTACCTGCTAAATATTGCACATGGGAGGATGAGTATTTTGTACAGAAGCATCCAAACCTACTCAAGCATTGAGGACAACAATTTTTTGAAGGAGAGGGGCATGTTATATCCCCATAAGACTAGTGTAGCCCCCACATTGTTATTTTTGTGCCCCATAGGGGCCCACAATTGTTATTGTTGTGCCTTTACATTATTATTTTTATTTAGGACCTAATTATATTTTGACCCCTTAGACTCCTATATATACCAAGGAGGTCTTGTCATTTGAATCATCCAAAAATTGTTCATTTATGTGATGTAAATGGAGGTTTCCCCCTCAAAGTGGCTTATTATCTAGTCATTGATCTATCTTTTCTTATGTTTCTATGCTATTTTTGATTTGGATACATAACATGTTATGCTTGGAGAACTTTCTTATTTCCTTGGTTTTTAGATTTCATAATCTTCAAAAGGAATTTTTATCTCACTATTGTAGTTGCTACAACCACCCTCCAAAATTTTACCTATGCTTTGATTTTAGAGCCTTCTTTATGCCCGCAGGAGCTTATATTTTACTGTCGTCAAGTATTCATGCCATGATAAAAGACTTATCTTTTTAGGATGTGCTTGTGACTCTTTATTTTGACCGTGATTTGAACTTTTGCAGCCACAAGCAAACTTCCGACTTGACCTTGTAGCATTGCTGGGTTTGCCTCCAAAAAATGCGCAATCTTGAAGGCATACCAACCTTGCCTCCATAAACTACACAATCCTTATTGGTAGGCTATGATTGAGCTTGAGAACTATGTAGATATGGATAGTAGCCTAAGCTTTGTAATGGAAACTACACAAATCATCCCTTGAGCTCAGAAACTATGCAATGCACTGAGTCAAGAAATTTCCTAGTCCTTTGGAATTGTGCAATCCTTCTTGGCAGTGTGCATGCAAGTTTCCTGAAAAAATAAAAAAAAGCAAAACATAAAATAAAATAAAATAAAATAAAAAAGAATCCCTAGAAAATAGGGATTCACTAATTAGTTTCCTGAAGGTGGCACACTTACTATTTTTGGAACTTTCTGCCAAGTGTCACTTTTTCCTTGATTTTAGGCATGCACATCATAAACCTCAATCAGTATATATATATATATATATATATATATATATATATATATATATATATATATAGATATATAGATATATATATATATATATATATATATATATATATATATATATATATATATATATAGATATATAGATATATATATATATATATATATATAATTGAAACCCCTAGAGATCATTTGAAAATTTGATCTTGGAGATCTAGCATTCCCATGGATATCAAGGAGACTTCGATGGAGTTTGCAGCGCTTTTCATGGTTGCTATATTTTTAATGTATTTTAGCTTTTTCAAGTGTTGATTCAGTCCGTCATTCGCATTTCACAAGTGTCACATTAGTTTTCTTGTTTTTGCCTGTTAGTGGTCGCTATTGTGGTGACTCTTGTTGCATGCTTGCTTTTCCTTTTGCATGTTAATATTACACACTTGTTTTTCACTGATCTATCCATAATTAGTCATATATGAATTTTGACATGAACCATCACTCATATATTCTTGTTTCCCACACTCTCACAGGGCAGATTTGCCCTTTCCTTGGCTAGTTTTCACCTTGTCTAGCTGGGCATTGCGCAAGTATGAGGCTCAAGCTTTCAACTTGGCCTCTAGTACTGCATAATGTGAAATACATGTTGAACCAAATGCACATTTCACAGTTCCAGGGCTCAAGCTTGCCACTTTGGCCACTAAGGCTATGAAATATGCACTCTCTCCCACAATCTGCCCAGGTTGGACTGCACATTGCGCAGTCTCTAGCATCAAGATGAATCATTGGTTGTTGAGACTGCAAAATTCACAGTTCCCATAGTGAGCCTCCTTCCCTTCACTTCCAGAATTACACAATTTTCCCATTGAATGCATGTGGTTGCTTGATCTTGCTTTGAAAATTGATTTTATGAAGTTAACTTATGTTTTCCATGAGTGCTTTTCCTTCCATGGGTATTGAAGGTGTTGATCACATCTCTTTATCAGTGACTGTTATCATGGCACCCAAGAGAATTGATTCAAAGGATAACACAAAGAGTAGTACCGGGAGGAAGTTGAGAGTACAACAAATTACTTGCCAGTATACTCAGACACTCAAATGTTTGTAGAAACATAATCAGATTTCACATGGCAGAAGGTGAATGAAATTTTATTATCAAGGACCTTCAAAGAATATCTGGAAGACCGATAGATGTACATTAATGTCCAGAAGTCAGGGTTACATAGGGTTGCATGTAAGTACCCAACATTTCCATGTGCAAATGTTATTAGATGGATATTGTCTCACATGGATCCAAAGAATATGACTCTTGGCAATACCAGTGCACGAAGGATTGCTTATTTTTTCTCAGCAGATTATCATCTCATGTACCATTTTCCTGAGCCAAAATTTCTCACGGATTCATACTTTTATGCGAAGACTAGCTACTTGAGTACCAAGGAGATTGTTAAAGGCTAGGTGAAAGAACCAACAAAGTTTCATCAGACACCCACCAACACATACAAGACAAAATATATCAGGAGGGACTATCAGCTGTTGATCATGTTATGAGGATAAATCCCTCTTGCTAACAAGAGCGATCTCCCTAGATCCTAAAGGAAACTAGTGACAGACAAACAATCAAACTAATTGCTTCCCTAAATCTATCTTTTCTTGAATCATCAGCTAACATGGTGGGAAAAGGAAATTCATACCTTTTTATAACATGCTTGATGAAGATCCTCCTTTGTGCTTCAGTGTAGCTCCTCCATTCTTGAATCTAGACCTGCACACATGGAAACAACAAAGGATCAAAGGCATATGCAACATAAATGATTCATAATTCAAACTAGTGATCGAGGAGACTAGTAACAAACATCATTCCAATGGACAAATATAAATAACATAATTCCTATGGACAAATATAAATAACATAAAACATCCGTGGAATCCATTAAATAATGTAGTGAGAAGAAACACTTGTTTGTATTACTTTCAGAAAGAAAAAGGAGCTACAAAAACTATGCCTTGATGTTGTGAAGCTCCTCCCATTGATCTCAATCCTCCCCAAGAATGATAAGATCTCCAACATACTATCTCCAACATAAAATTACTCTTAGTAGCCTCCCTCAATTCCCCCAACTATGGATTGATTAATAGGTAAAAAGGAAGTAGTTTGAGATCCGTAGTCCAAGGATGAGATCCACTAAAAAAGGGATGAGGGATCCTTGAAGAATGGGAATTAGTTCCATAGAAAATGAGGTTAGGCTCGAATAAACATGAGTTTGAGGCTTTATATTGGGAATGATTAGCCCAACAATGCTTCTAGATTTTACTTTTTATTTTTATTTTTGACTTATGTACATGCATAGTTTATAGTGGAATTCACAGAGTAGATCTGTTTAGTTTATAGTGGAAGAAACCACACATGTGCGGATTTTGTTTAGAAAAACTGCACAGATTCTCAAAAACAAGGTTTTGTACCATGAGATCCAAAAATTTCACTTTATTCAATGTATGTAAGTTGTTTACTTGCAAGGGAGTGCTTCATGACACTTGGATGGATTGAGAGAGATCCAATTTTGATGATTATTTGTCATGGTGACAAAATGAAGTGTAACAGAATGCCCCCTAAAGTGTGAAGTCAAAAAAGTTTGAGGACTGAAGTAATTTATCATATCAAGGATTGGATCAGAGATCACAGTTGGAAACCTACAATAATAAATCAAGGTTCACAATGCAATATAATAATCATCACTGAGGTAGGCATTCCCATACTTAGAACATAAAAGTCTTAAAGCATAGTACAAAAATACTGTAGGAATTTACAGGGTAAGTTCCACAGAAGAATACCAAAAGGACACCGCTCACAACCAGATCTCAAATCAATACACCAGTATTTTTGACGTGGTTAAAACCCTCAGAGTGCAAGGAGGGAAACAGTCCACGGCCTGTCCCAACGTGGGTACAGACAATTTATTAATCAAAGAATGAAAATTTACATAAGCTTCTCTCATGCACGGATTGCCCGAACAATGACCCTCCATGCGCTTTAAATAGAACTCATGGACCAATCGGGTGTCAAGCCACGGATCAAGTGTCGGTAATACCGAGGTGAGAGTGAACCGTCGGATCACTACATATCGTGACCGTCGGATTGTAAGTTACAAAATGTACAACGGTAAAGAAACACACTTTACCTAACTCTAACCTAACTCTATACTAGACCAAGTTGAACTTAACTATATCCTATGTGTCGGAATATCCTAACATCCCCCTTAAGAACAACTTGGGATAGGATTGAAGGATTTACAAATATGACACAATAGGAGAAGGAAGGAGGCACTAGAGCCTATCCCCCCTTAGTGACAACTTCCTGAACTCCAAGCATATATCGAAGTTTAGTGAACTTCGCCTCTGTGAGAGCCTTTGTGAAGATGTCTGCAACCTGATCATCCGTTGGACAATATTGCACTTCAAGAACATGGTCAAGAATGAGCTTTCTGATGAAGTGCATGTGTAGTTCAATGTGTTTGCTGCGCTGATGCTGGACTGGATCTTTGCATAGCTGAATGGCACTTTGATTATCACACCAAAGTGTGGTTGGATGCTGCTGCTCAAAGCCAAACTCTGATAGGATCTGACGAAGCCACAAGGCTTCCTTACTAGCTTCCACGGCACCACGATACTCTGCTTCTGCTGACGAAAGAGAAATGGCAGCCTGTTTCTTACAAGCCCATGTAATAGGTCCTGAACCAAGAGTGAAGACATAACCGGCAGTAGACTTCCGATCATCAAGGTCACCAGCCCAATCAGAATCAGTGAAACCAACTAACAGAGGAGCTGCTTTGGCACTGTAATGAATCCCAAACTGTATTGTACCTCGAACATAACGAAGTATTCTTTTAGCTGCTTTCCAATGACTTTCACGGGGGTTTTGCATAAAACGAGCAACAAGGCCAACAACAAAGGAAAGATCAGGACGAGTATGGGTTAAATACAAGAGTTTTCCGACAAGTTGACGGTATAAGGTAGCATCAACTTCAGGAGAAGTACAAGAGACTGAAAGTTTGACTCCAGACTGAAAGGGAGAAGGGGCTGGCTTACAGTCTTCCATGTGAAAATGACGAAGAATATCACAAGCATACTTGGACTGGGAAAGGAAAATACCCTCTTGGGATTGCAAGACTTGAAGACCGAGAAAATAGTGTAAGTGTCCTAAGTCTGTCATTTCAAATTTCTTTTTAAGGCTGGACTTCACATGGTTTATAAGGTTGGGATCACTACCAGTAAGAATAAGATCATCAACATAAAGAACAAGGATGATGAGAGAGTTGCCCACTTTCTTGGTGTAGACAGTATTGTCAGAATGACACCTAGAAAAGCCAGATTCTAAAAGAAAGCTATCCATTTTGGCATACCAAGCTCGAGGAGCTTGCTTGAGGCCATAAAGGGATTTCTTAAGGCGACAAACGAGGCTGGAGTCTGTTTGTATGAAGCCAATGGGTTGTTCCATATAGATTTCTTCCTGCAAGTCCCCATGCAAGAAGGCAGATTTAACATCCATTTGATGTACTTCCCATTTTAAAGAGGCAGCAAGGGAAAGAACAAGGCGGATAGAGTTCATTTTGGCAACTGGAGAGAAGGTTTCAGTGTAGTCAATGCCTTCAACCTGTGAAAAGCCCTTAGCAACTAGACGAGCTTTATGTTTGTTAACTTTCCCATCTGGTCCATACTTGGTTCTGTAAACCCATTTGCATCTAACAAGTTTGCGTCCCTTTGGTAGAGGAACAAGATCCCATGTATCATTTGTCATCAATGAATGATATTCTTCATTCATAGCTGTTTCCCAATGTGGATGGCCTGAAGCTTCTGCAAAAGTGTCAGGATCATGATTCACTGGAGCTTGAGCCAGTAAAGAAGAGGCTCTTTCAAACTGAGAACGTGTACGTCGCTGATCTGTAGGATCACCGGCAAGATCACCTGCTGCATCCCGAGTAGCACGGACCCATCTTGGAAGTTGAGGATCCTGAGAAGGTGGGGAAGGATTATCATCCTCGCTTTCATCATCAGAAGAAGAAATGTTCTCAAAGATAGAAGAGATGGGAAGAGGTGGCACATCCGCCGGACTAGGCTCGCAGGCCGATTTATTTTCATCAAATTTTACATCTCTTCTAATGATAACATTTTTGGACTTAAATGGAATAAGTCTATAGCCTTTTACATCTTCAGAATATCCAACAAAAGTACATTTCTCACTCTTAGGTTCTAAGCTTTATGCTTTTCATCTGGAATATGGGCCCATGCTTCACTTCCAAACACACGAAAGTGACTTACATCTGGTTTAATGGAACTCCAAGCTTCTTCTGGAGTGATATTCTCTAGAACCTTAGTAGGAGTGCGATTGATTATATAATTTGCACAATTAATTGCTTCGGCCCAAAAACTAAGACTGAGTCCTTTAGATTGCAGCATACAATTAGCCATTTCCTTTAAAGTGCGATTTTTCCTTTCAGCTACACCATTTTGTTGTGGAGTGTATGGAACAGTATGTTGCATTTGAATCCATTTTCGGTGCAAAAGGTGATGAATGCATTTTTAACATATTCTCCACCATTATCAGTTCTTAGCTTAAGAATTTGATGTCCAGATTGTTTTTCAACGAATGCTTTGAAGGCCAAAAGGTGGTAAATACTTCGCTCTTGAGTTTTAAGAAGTATACCCAAGTGCGTCTAGAGAAATCATCAATGAAAGTTAAGAAGTACTTGCAGCCAGAGAATGAAGCAACAGGAAGAGGACCACATAAATCACTGTGCACAAGCTGTAAAGGGGCTGAGGCGTGCCAAGAGGCACGTTTGTCAAAACTGTCCCGATGATGTTTTCCGAGTACACATCCGGAACAAACACCATCTTTGCAAGATACCATAGGAAGACCTGTCACCATGTTTTCTTTACAGAGATGCTGAAGGGAGCGATAGTTTAAGTGACCATACCGCTCATGCCAAAGTTTGCTCACTTCATCATTATGAGCAACAAATACTGAGGGAAGATGGGATGACCCAAAGTTGTGAAACTTATACAACCTTTTGGAATCATCAGCAAGACCAGTAGCTAGAATCTGTTTAGGATCTTTTAGATCCTTGATTACAACATCATGAGGTGAAAATTCAACGATTTTACCTTCACCTGAATGAGTTATCTGATAGACAGATAGAAGGTTGCAGGATAAGTTTGGAACACATAATACATCATTGAACTGACCATTGTCTAGATGAACAGTTCCAGTCCCTACAACATTAAGAGATCTATCATCACCAACATATATATTTTTGGTGTTACAATCATTTAAAGAAGAAAACATGGCTTGGTTTTTGGCCATGTGACAAGAGGCTCCAGAATCAATGAGCCACTCATGAGAATGAGAAGAAGAAGAAGATACATTTAATGCATAACTAGACTGAGATGATTGACGATGACATGCAGAAAATGCCGTTCCGGAAGTTGAAGTTGAAGTAGGCTCCAGATGGATGTTATGTTTCTTCATTGCGGCTTCCAAGGCTTCCATCTTCTTAAAGCATTTAGATTCTAAGTGGCCATCTCGATTACAAAAGTTACAATGTCTTTCAGTCTTCTTCCATTTGTTTTTATTGGGCTTATCATATTGCTGAAATGATCTTTCATCTTGAGGCTGAGTTGGTTTAGGACCATTCCTTTGAGGATAAGACTTCTTAGGATTCTTTGAATTTGGATACTGCTGGGCGGCTAACGCTTTTGTGGAAGAGTTTCCAAGATTAAGAAGACCAAGGTGTAAGAGTTTTTCTTGTTCTCTTATTAAGGAATCACAAAAGGAGTCAAAGGAAGGGGGCTTGTAGTCTTTGCCTTGACAAATGAAAGCTTCCCTGGTAGAATGGAAAGTGGAAACAAATACAGAGTAGGCTGGCCCTAACTTAGTGAGGATGGAATAAATAAGGTTACCATCATCTTTCTTAACTTTAACACCTTCCAAGAGATATCTAAGGTTCTTGAATTTTGACAAGAAATCTTCAATGCAAGAAAAATTATTAGGATCCAAAGTAAGCAGCTCATTTTCAAGTTGATGGGATCTAATTTCATTTTTAATCCCAAAAACTTTAGCAAGTTTTTCTAATGCTTCATGAGGAGTTTCAATTTCTGCAATGTGGAATCTAAGATCAGGAGAAACAGACATTCCTATCAAGCCACGTGCTTGATCTTGTCGATTTTCCCATTTTTCGGCCTTGTCTTCATCTTTGGGTTTCTTCTCTTGGTCTGTGGCTATTCTGAAGAGACCTTTACTTCTAAGTAAATCTCCCATGTAGGCGACCCATTGGAAGTAGTTAGTGCTGTCAAGAATGACTTGGCATGGACTTTCCATTTTTGAAAAACAACTGAAGCTGAAGATGCTAAAAGTGAGTGGTCCAATGGATAGATCTCGAAAAAATAGGCGGTTTTAAAAAAAACGGCTCTGAAAAAGGCTTCCGGATGAAGAAGTTATGGCTTTTTGAAAAAAAATTGTTGACGTTGCCGGCAAAGTGCGCGAATGTGCGGGAATGAAAAAATCCGCCCCCACAAAATGGAGACTTGAACCCAAGACCTCTACTCTCTTAAAAGGTCTTTGAACCAATTGATCTATACAAAAGATTTGAGAGAGAGAGAGAGAGAGAGAGAGAGAGAGAGAGAGAGAGAGAGAGAGGGGGGGGGGGGGGGGGGGGGGGGGGGGGGCCTCGATTTGCGTGCTTGCCTTGGGAAGACTCTTTTCCCCTACAAAACACAAAACACAAAACCCAACACGAATATCCAAAGAAAAACGAACCTTACGGCTCGAAGTTAGCTTTAGCCAAAAAACTAGAAATTTTAAAAAAATCTCAAAGTTAGCTTTTAGCCGAAAAACTAAATATTTTCCTCAATGTTTCTGATTTTCCGAGATCACACTAAGGTGCAGGGAAAAGAGCATACGCATGAGAAAAATCCTTTCTTTCTGTTTCTGATTTGCCCAGATCGCACAGAGTCGCAGGGCAAAGAGCATACGCAGAAATGAAAGGTATAGATCCGGGAAAAAAAAAGGCTAAATAAACCGAAACCGAAATAAGCAGAGAGAAAATGACAGTAAACTGCAAAAAAAACACTGTATACCTCCCGATCTGAAAAATGACGCAGCTAGGGCTACCGGAAACCTTTTCGCGTGAAACGAAAGGGGTTCCTCACTGAAACAGATGCTCCGAATGCAACAGAGCAGTCCTCTCGGCCCGAAAGCAGTCAGAAACAGCAGATCTAGGAAACGACAGCCGCATGCAGTTCTACCGGCTTCAGATTTGGATCACCAACGGACGCGGCCCTCAAATAGCTCTGATACCATGTAGGAATTTACAGGGTAAGTTCCACAGAAGAATACCAAAAGGACACCGCTCACAACCAGATCTCAAATCAATACACCAGTATTTTTGACGTGGTTAAAACCCTCAGAGTGCAAGGAGGGAAACAGTCCACGGCCTGTCCCAACGTGGGTACAGACAATTTATTAATCAAAGAATGAAAATTTACATAAGCTTCTCTCATGCACGGATTGCCCGAACAATGACCCTCCATGCGCTTTAAATAGAACTCATGGACCAATCGGGTGTCAAGCCACGGATCAAGTGTCGGTAATACCGAGGTGAGAGTGAACCGTCGGATCACTACATATCGTGACCGTCGGATTGTAAGTTACAAAATGTACAACGGTAAAGAAACACACTTTACCTAACTCTAACCTAACTCTATACTAGACCAAGTTGAACTTAACTATATCCTATGTGTCGGAATATCCTAACAAATACATCATGTCAAAGTAGATATAAGATGGATGCAACCATCAAACATAAAAATCTATGTATAATTATGAATACAAAACTCCTCTCAACCTGGATGGATGAAACTAGATCCATGGTCTTGATCTCCATCTCTCGATCCATAGTATGAATCTAACCATGTGAGTAAATGTCTTGAAGTCAAACATGGCATAAACCACTTGATTACCGGTCAATGATGTGAATCGTTAACAAGTGTGGGAGAAACCATCAATAATGACAATGAATCTCAAGGTACTCCCAGTACAGTATATGAAGTGTGAATAGGTGATCTGAAGTCGAACACTCATAGAATTGTTCAATCTAAGGCTAATGATGAGAACCTATCGTCGAAGGCGAGAAACCTGCCATTAAGGCATGCTGGCTTCAAGGTACTGAAGATTTCTAGATCAACTTCCTAGACAATGAGTTGAAGTCGATAGGAAGTGATCCGTCGCAGGAAATCCTACGACATGAAACATGGTGTCAAGTTTTGAAAAATAGTTTGCAAGGACTGACTTAGGGATGGCTGACACGATTGAAGGCTAAAATTTGCGAAGGATAATGAAATGAGGTTGAACTTCTCTTGAACACATAATGATATGACAATTGACTTGGCAGAATTTGACTCAAAAGAGTGAAGGGAACTCTACTTGAATGGTTCATGAGGCATAATACTTGCTAAGGTTTTGCAAAAGCCCCAGAAGTGATGATTGATGCTATGTGATTCATTTCACTAGTTTCAATCCCACTTCTTCACCCCTGTGAGCATCATCCGGTGCAATAAGTGCTAAGTGGACTATTAAAAAATCACGAGAAATTAGTCAGTTATGACTACCTCTCATGTAAATGGTCATAGATGAATGACTTACCTAATGCAATTGAATCCCAAAATGATATCTAATATAATGCACTGTGAAAACCCTCAATACTTAATTCAAAAGAGTGAAGGGAACTCTACTTGAATGGATCATGAGGCATAATACTTTCTAATGTTTTGCAAAGCCCCGAAAGTGATGATTGACGTTATGTGATTCATTTCACTAGTTTCAATACCACTTCTTCACCCCTGTGAGCATCACCCGATGCAATGAGTGCTAAGTGGACTATTCAAAAATCATGAGAAATTAGTTAGTTACGACTACCTCTCATGTAAATGGTCATAGATGAATGACTTACCTAACACAGTTGAATCAAAAAATGATATCTAATATAATGCGTTGCGAAAACCCTGAATACTTAATTCAAAAGAGTGAAGGGAACTCTACTTGAATGGCTCATGAGGCATAATACTTGCTAAGTTTTTGCAAAAGCCTCGGAAGTGATGATTGACGCTATGTGATTCATTTCACTACTTTCAATCCCACTTCTTAACCCCTGTGAGCATCACCCGAAGCAATGAGTGCTAAGTGGACTACTAAAAAATCATGAGAAATTAGTCAGTTACGACTACCTGTCATGTAAATGGTCATAGATGAATGACTTACCTAATGCAGTTGAATCCCAAAATGATATCTAATATAATGCACTGTGAAAACCCTCAATACTTAATTCAAAATAGGGAAGGGAACTATAATTGAATGGTTCATGAGGCACAATACTTGCTAAGGTTTTTCAAAATTCCCGAAAGTGATGATTGACGCTATGTGATTCATTTCACTAGTTTCAATCCCACTTCTTCACTCCTGTGAGCATCACCCGATGCAATGAGTGCTAAGTGGACTATTCAAAAATCATGAGAAATTAGTCAGTTACGACTACCTCTCACGTAAATGGTCACAGAGGAATGACTTACCTAACACAATTGAATCCCAAAAGGATATCTAATATAATGCACTGCGAAAACCCTCAATACTTAATTCAAAAGAGTGAAGGGAACTCTACTTGAAATGGTCATGAGGCACAATACTTGCTAAGGTTTTGAAAAAGCCTTGGAAGTGATGATTGATGCTATGTGATTCATTTCACTAGTTTCAATCCCACTTCTTCACCCCTATGAGCATCACCCGATGCAATGAGTTCTAAGTGGACCATTCAAAATTCATGAGAAATTAGTCAGTTATGACTACCTCTCATGTAAATGGTCATATATGAATGACTTACCTAATGCAGTTGAATCCCAAAATGATATCAATGATAATACTCAAAACTAGCTGAAGACTTTCAATGGGGTTCGATTAACTATAAGAAAAGTGGATTTCTCAACCCGGAAACTTGAGTGATGGAGTGTCATGTTCAAGAGAGACATACTGCCTTTATGATGAATGTATAATGAACACATTTTCCCAATTCCCTCTGCCATTACTGGAAAGTACATTTTTATTTTTTACAAGGTTGAGGAAGATAACATATGATTTTCTTGTAAGCTCATCCTTCGGATGAATTCTTCGAAGTATTTTTAACGAAGCCTAGGAAGGAGCGGTTCGGTCTCGTCATGCTTAACGAGTCCAGTAAAGGGGTAACTTGATGTCTTTTTCATGTTTAAAGAGTTTGAAATAGACACAAAAAGAAAAATCATTCATTTATTTTATTGTAAAATTTTAACAAGCCCGAAAAAAGTAAAACTTGGTGTTTTTTAGTTTTAGGGAGTCATAATAAAAACATAAGTAAACTTTGTCATGTTATTTTTCGTAAATTTAGTCTCTTAGGTCCAAAAAAGGAAAAAATAATATAAGAGAGAACTCTGTTGACCATAATCAGTCAATGTATACCTTTTTCGTAAACATATATCTTTTCATGTTTTAAGAGTTTGAAAAGGGATTAAAATAGGACTCTTTGGTTTTCATTTTCATAAGTTTTCATGAGTTTGAAAAAGTGATAAAAATATACTCATATTATCGACTTTAAATTTAATTAACGAGCAGGAAAAGACATAAATAAATCGACATTTTCATGTATGTTTTACGAGCATGAAAGGATAGAAAAAGAAGCTCAGGATTTTCATGAGTTTAACGAGTCTTGAAAATAATAACAGAAATGGACTCGAGATAAGTTTCATTTTACACAAGCTTGAAACAAAGAAAAATAGTGCTTGAGGGTGGTTTCATTTTTACACAAGCTTGAAATAGAGAAAACTCTGCTTGAGATAAGTTTTCGTGCCCCCAACATAATGACTACAAGGGCACCCCCAAACTTCATTTCATTCACCTAAGTAGACTACAAGTTACTAATAGGTGGATGAAATGAAGGCTTGTTTACAAGATCAGAAAGACTCGACTTAACATTTATGAGATCTAGTTAAAGAATCAACTCAAATAGTGGAGGATTTGTTTCATTTTTTAATGAGCTTGACACAGGAAAAGAACTATGCTCATGAAGAGATGTTTCATCTTTTAATGAGGTTGACGCAATAAAAGAACTATCCTCAAGAAGATCTATTTCATTTTTTAAGGAGGTTGACACAGTAAAAGAACCATCCTCATAAAGGTCTGTTTCATTTTTTAGCGAGGTTGACATAGTAAAAGAAATATCCTCATGAGACCTATTTCATTTTTTAACAAGGTTGTCATAGTAAAAGAACCATCCTCATAAGGACCCATTTCATTTTTTAACAAGGTTGACACAGTAAAAGAACCATCCTCATGGTGACCTATTTCATTTTTTAATGAGGTTTTCATAGGAAAAGAACCATCCTCATAAGGATCTGTTTCATTTTTTAACAGGGTTGACACAGTAAAAGAACTATCCTCCTGGAGACCGGTTTCATTTTTTAAACGAGGTTGACATAGTAAAAGAAGCATCCTCAGAAAGAGTTGTTTCATTTTTTAGTGAGGTTGACAAAGTAAAAGAACTATCCTCATAAGACCTCATTTCATGGCTTCCAAATGGAAGAAACACATGTCAAGTGACACCCCTTGATCATGGCTTTCAAAATGTCTTCATCAGATGGAAGAATAGTTCCTTGGAAGGAACCCATGTCAAGGGTATCAATAGGGAGAAGAAAACCATATTCAAATTCCCCCATTGCAGTTTTGACCACGTCATTTATCGGATCTAAGTCAAAATAAGTTGAGAAGACAGTGAGAGTCTCTCTTGCATCGGTAACTGAAAACATGGGACATGTTGCCACATAATTAGCCCATGGCGGGGTAGGTACCACTTTCATATAGGGAACATTCAGGAGTGTCATATGACTGGTAGTTGAAGCAAGATCAACGTATGAAATTTGATCAAATGTCATAATGTTTCCATTGTGAGGGAAGGACATCACATGAAAGAGTGTTGATACGAAAACTTTCATGTCATAGACATAGTATCGCTTAAGGAGAAAATTGAAATATAAGGAAACTTGGGTTGTAATAAGATCGATACAAACAATATTACCTTCCAAGGTAATAGGTAACTTAGGAGGGATCCCTAAAGGTTCACTAACAGTTCTATTAAAATATAACAAATATTGAGTAACATGCA
This sequence comes from Pinus tabuliformis, assembly GCA_031772625.1. Classification (NCBI taxonomy): domain Eukaryota; kingdom Viridiplantae; phylum Streptophyta; class Pinopsida; order Pinales; family Pinaceae; genus Pinus; species Pinus tabuliformis. The sequence continues at coordinate 318,290,031 of CM062811.1, forward strand.
CAAGCTGAGGGGAGCCCAAAGCTTGCCAAGCGGTTGAGGATAAAATATTGACAGAAGCACCTTCATCTGCATTTGTGCATCACACATTCTTACCATAAGCCTTCACAATGATTTGGAAAGGGGTGGAAGAAGGAAGACAAGGTTTTCTCAGTCTACTCCAATAAAAATAAATAGCCTAATTACTTGGATTGGGTTCAAAAGCAAAAAATGAAATTCCCCCATGTGTAGAAGAATTTGAGGTAACATGAAGAACCTGAGTGGTATGAAGTTCACTCTTTAAAGGGAGAGTGGGATCAGCTGAAGATGGAATCGATTCGACCACTTGATAAAAAAATAGTCCATCAGCTTGAGTGATACATGTTTCACCCTCCAATGGAAGAGTGGGATTGATTGTACTTGGATTTAGATCAATCACTTCATCAACTGATGGTAGATGGGGAGAAAGTTTACATTAATTAGTTGGAAATTGTTGCTGTGAAACAACAAGTTTTTCAAATAATTTTGAGGCTTTGTCCATGTGAGGGAAAATATGACTATGATGAGTCCCTTTGCATAACATACAAGGAAACATGACCTTAATCTTTTTCCCTGGAATATGAGAATCACTAGTTGATGGATGTCAGTCCAGGTTGCTTTGTTGATTGAGTTGGGACTGAATCATGCCAGGGTAACTCCAAAATGGGCAGAAGAAAACTGACTGATTATTTCATTAGATAACTATTGTTTATATACATAAAATGGGACGGATCAGTTCATCTTCTTGATGACTGTTCACGTTCCAGTTTACCCAACCGTTGAAGATTAGGTGTGAACATTCCCCCCCTTAATCTCAAGGGATGTTGGTGAGTCCAAGCATCGTTCTGAATCTTTCAATCTTTTCTCTTCCAAGTGCTTTGGTGAAGATGTCTGCAATTTGCTCATTTGTGGAACAATGACGGAGATGGATTGTTTTGGCCTCAACATGATGTCGGATCAGATGATATTTAGTATTGATGTGCTTAGTACAATCATGGAACTTTGGGTTCTTGGCCAACTTTATTGCAGAGGTGTTATCACTCATGAGTGGAGTTGATTGCACTTGTTTTACCTGCAAATCTTCAAGAATTTTCCTGAGCCACACAATTTCTTTCGTTGCTTCAGCTGCTGCCACGTATTCTGCTTCTGTTGCGGAATCTGCTGGAACTGATTGTTTGCGTGATCTCCAGGAGACAGCTCCTGATCCAAGACTCATAGCATATCCTGAAGTAGATACCCCAGTTTCTTTGTCTCCATCGAAGTCTGAATCAGAGTATCCAATCAAGCTGAAGTCGTCCACTTGTGTATACTTGATTCCAAGGTCTTGAGTTCCCTTCAAGTACCTTAGAACTCTTTTTGCAGCAGACCAATGTCCCTCACAAGGCTTTTGCATAAACCTGGAGAGGATTCCAACAGCAAATGAAATGTCTGGTCTGGTAGTAGTGAGGTAGATGAGACTTCCTACAAGCTGTCTATACTTTGTTGCATCCTCAAATTCCTTTCCTTCAATAGATGTGAGCTTCAAGTTTTGTTCCATTGGAGTAGAAAGAGGATTGCACTCTGTCATGCCAAATCTGTTTAACAAATCTCCAATGTATTTCTTTTGAGAAAGAAATATGGATTTTGGATGTTGGGTTACTTCAATGCCAAGATAGTAATGAACATAGCCCAAATCAGTCATTTCAAAACTTTTTCCTAATTCTTTCTTTATGGATGCAATATAGCTTTCATTGTTCCCTGTCATTAAAAGATCATCTACATATACCACAAGATATACAACTGTTTTGCCAACTTTCTTGACAAATAAAGTTGCATCATCAAGATCAAAATGTTTGAAGTTGAGTTTCAGAAGATGCTCAGTTAGTTTTTCATTCCAGGCTCGTGGTGCTTGTTTGAGGCCATACAAGGACTTCACAATGGGTAACTCCAAAATGGGCAGAAGAAAATTGACTGATTATTTCATTAGATAACTATTGTTTATATACATAAAATGGGATGGATCAGTTCATCTTCTTGATGACTGTTCACGTTCCAGTTTACCCAACTGTTGAAGATTAGGTGTGAACATTCCCCCCCTTAATCTCAAGGGATGTTGGTGAGTCCAAGCATTGTTGAATCTTTCAAGCTTTTCTCTTCCAAGTGCTTTGGTGAAGATGTCTACAATTTTCTCATTTGTGGAACAATGACGAAGATGGATTGTTTTGGCCTCAACATGATTGTCAGGCCAGGGTAACTAAAAAATGGGCAGAAGAAAACTGACTGATTATTTCATTAGATAACTATCAGTTCATCTTCTTGATGACTATTCACGTTCCAGTTTACCCAACCGTTGAAGATTAGGTGTGAACATTCCCCCCCTTAATCTCAAGGGATGTTGGTGAGTCCAAGCATCGTTCTGAATCTTTCAAGCTTTTCTCTTCCAAGTGCTTTGGTGAAGATGTCTGCAATTTGCTCATTTGTGGAACAATGACGGAGATGGATTGTTTTGGCCTCAACATGATGTCGGATCAGATGATATTTAGTATTGATGTGCTTAGTACGATCATGGAACTTTGGGTTCTTGGCCAACTTTATTGCATAGGTGTTATCAATCATGAGTGGAGTTGATTGTACTTGTTTTACCTGCAAATCTTCAAGAATTTTCCTGAGCCACACAATTTCTTGTTGAAATTTGGTACCGGAGGACAGGTGGTTCCCTTAGGCTTTGATCTTTGGCCTAGGGAAAAGTGTCCAAAAGAATTTAATTTTTCTCCTAAAGTGACTTTATAATTTTATAAAGTTAAATCTAATTTAAAAGTGACTTTAAGTGATAAAGTTATTAAGTCTAATTTTAAAGTGACTTTTATAGTCAATGAAAAATTAGAAATGAAAAGTGACTTTGGAAATAAATGACTAAGTGGGTCTTTATTAAAGTGGGGTGAATTAAAAAATAGAAAGTGAGATTTAAATGAGCATTTAATCTCAGCCATTGATCTAAATCTATTTCAACCATTGGATTTAGAGATCACCCAAAAGTCACTTGGATCACCCAAAAGTCACTTGGAGTTATATTAAAGGAGGAAAAGGAGGAAAATGTCATTCATTCTTTCATGAGTAGATTGGGAGAAGGAGAGCAAGAGAGCAAGAGAGATTTCTGAGCAGAGAGGAGAAGAAGACAACAACTTGGCACACATTCCAAGGCAACAGTTGAGCAGATTTGTACATCTGATTCAGCACATAGTGAAAGACAGATTTTTGCACAAAAATCGAGGAGCAATTTGTTGATTTTTCTGCACACAAAACGGAGGCCGTACAACATTTATTGCTGTCCTGTTTGCTGTAATTTCCAGATTGCTGTGAGGCACGGGAAAGGAGATAAGTTGTAAATTTGCTTGCTGATTTTTTGCTCAATAATTCTCACTGTAAAAAGGCAATTTTCAGAAATAAAGAAGAGCTCTCAAACTGGTTTTCCCCAAGAGTTGTAGGGGGTTTTTCCAGGGTCAAGTTGACCAAAAATATCAGTGTTTTAATGTGTTTTAATGGATGTTTTTGATTGCTGATTTTTAATTCTGCAATTTCCAGCATTCTGAAAAATTTCCAGAATTTGTGTTTTCAGCAATATTTATTTTTTTCAGTTTGTTAAATGTATGGTTATGGGAATGGGCATTTAACTACATGGGAGAAATAATGAGAAACTGAAAACCGGGGTGGGAAAACAGAAATTTCTACATGGTATCAGAGCTTGAGTGCTGAAGGGCAGTTTGGGACAGCAAAAGGAAAAATTACAGTTACTGATTTTTCACTCAGAAAATTCCAGCAAGCTGATTTTTTCATAAACAACAGTTTTATCTTTACTACAGCAGTGCTATTTTTCAGTTTTAGGACAGTAGGATGTCATTGGGATTGAGGGTGGAGGATAGGTTGGATGGGCATATAAATTACAGCGTTTGGAAGGAGAGAATGCGGAATATCTTTGAGGAGGCAGAAGTCTGGGATATCATGATGCATACCACACAGAACCCTGTTGTTGTGCCCACTGATGTTACTCAGTTGGCTGAGTATAAAAAGAAGAACAATAAGGGTAAGAGGCTGATTCTAGACGGAATCAAAGACCATTGCATTCCTCATGTGAGAGGAAAGAACAATGCCCATGAGATGTGGACAGCATTGTCCAATCTCTACCAGAGTACCAATGAGAACCGGAAGATGGTCCTGAAGGAGAAGCTGAAGAACATTAAGATGGGTAATGATAGTGCAGCTGGATATCTCACAAAGATTACTAATGTGAGAGATGAGTTGGCAGCGATTGGAGAGGCCATTCCACCCACTGAGTTGGTGCGGATTGCAGTGAATGGCCTCCCTCGTTCATGGTTGAACTTTGCTGATGGGGTTTGTGCACGTGAGACCCTTCCCACATGGGAGAGGTTTTGGGATGATTGCATTCAGACAGAGATCAGGAAAGGACAGCTTGGGGCAACCAAGCCAGTTGAGCAGGATGAGGACATAGCACTGGTGACAGGAGGCAAGAAAGGCAAAGGAAAGAAGCAGGCTTCCACAAGCAGTGGTGGGGGAAAAGGCAAAGGTAAAGGTAAACAGGGGAACACACAGAATGACTATTCCAAGGTGAAGTGTTGGAATTGTCAGAAGATGGGACACTATGCAGTTGTGTGTCCGGAGAAGAAGAAGAAGAAGGGGAAGAACCAGGATGTGGCAGCTTCAGCTGAGATTGAGGACTTTGTAGGTCGTTTTGACCGGGAGTTTTCATTCACTACATGTGAGTCCTCTAGTGCAGGATCACCTGCCACACAGGTTCAGAGGGAGCATGCTTTTCCCTCGATTAGCGGAGCATCTACAGGTATCTGGTATGTGGACAGTGGGGCTTCACGTCACATGACAGGAGTCCGTGAGTACTTCTCAGAGCTTTCAGAGAGTGGCACTGATATCGAGGTAGTACTCGGTGATGACAGAGTTGTTAGAGCGGTCGGGGTGGGGAAAGTGACATTTCAGAGGGAGTCCAAACCTCCCTTGAAGGTGTGAGAGGTTCTTTATGTGCCAGGGATGAGGAAAAACCTCATATCCGTCTCAGCTTTGGAGGACAGAGGATATGAGGTACTGTTCAGGGGAGGACAGGTGTTGATGTATCCCAGGGGCACTCCAGCTGATTCAGCTAGAGTGATAGGTGTACGCCATGCAAAGGTGTACAAGTTTTCATTTCATCCCCTTTTGGCATTGAGCAGTAGTACCGACAACAGAGCTAGCAGTTCTGAGCTGTGTGAGATTTGGCACCGTAGGATGGGACATATGTATCATGGAGCCTTGAGGAAATTGCGGGAGATCACTACAGGTGTGCTAGATTTCAGTACTGATCACTTTGATACTTGCAGAGGTTGTGCGATGGGCAAGTTTGCCAAATCCCCTTTTCCCAGCAGTGACAGCAAAGCGACGGGGATACTTGATTTGATTCATTCCGATGTGAGCGGTCGGATGTCTCATGTTTCCTTGAGTGGATATGAGTACTATGTTTTATTCATTGATGATCACTCCAGGAGGACCTGGATTTATTTTTTGAAGACCAAGAGTGAGGTCTTCAAGCGGTTTCAGGAGTTCAAAGCTCTTGTGGAGACTCAGACAGATCGAAAGATCAAGTCCTTGAGGTCGGACAATGGAGGAGAGTACACCCTTGGAGAGTTTGTTGACTATTGTGTGGAGGCAGGCATTAGGAGGGAGTTAACTATTCCTTACAACCCCCAGCAGAACGGGGTTGCGGAGAGGAAGAACAGACCCATCATAGGGGCTGCCAAAGCCATGATACATGATCAGGGTTTTCCATTGTTCTTGTGGGCAGAGGCCTGCAACACAGCTGTTTACTTGCAGAACAAGAGTCTGCATCGTGCCCTGGGGCACATGACTCCGGAGGAGGCTTTCTCTGGGAAGAAGCCTGATATTGGTCATCTTCATATCTTTGGATGCATTACATACTCCTATATACCCAAGGAGAAGAGGACCCAACTAGAGCCCACCGCAGAGAAGGGTATCTTTGTGGGCTACAGTGAGACCTCAAAGGCCTTTCGGATTTACATTCCTGCACAGAGGAGAGTTGTTGTCAGACGGGATGTGAAGTTCGAGGAGGACAGGGCCTTTAGGAGGTCACGGGAGTTAGAGTATCGGGATCAGCCAGACCCTCAGCAGCAGTTGAGTCAGTCGCAGGGATCCAGTGGGCAGGGATCAGAAGGATCAGGAGGTACATCTATGAGGATGTCAGGTCCGTCAGTGAGCAGTGGCTCATCGAGCCAGAGGGGTGGTGCTCCGAGCAGCATGCAGAGCAGTTCACAGAGCAGTTCACTAGGGAGTCCACTGATGGACAGTTCGCACGGTACCTCAGCTTCTACAGGTTCAGGTGCAGGCAGGAGGACAGCAGACAGACAGTCAGGAGTTCAGGCTACTGATGATGATGAGGAAGAGGAGTTTCATTCTCCGGTGGGAGAAGTGCGCTCAGGGAAGAGGAAGCCCAAGTGGCTTCAGGACACCTTGAGAGATGCCACATCTGTTGCTGAGCCGAAGAGGCCGGTCAGAGAGAGTAGACCACCTGAGAGGTTTTGTAGTTATATGGCGATGGTTACCAGCAGCCTTGACTCTGAGCCTTCTAGCTATGAGGAGGCAGCTAGCCAGCAGGTCTGGAGAGAGGCCATGCAGGAGGAGTATTCTTCTATCATGAAGAATGATGTTTGGGAGGTGGTGCCGAGGCCTGAGGGCAAATCCGTGGTTACTTCCAGATGGCTTTACAAGGTAAAGCATGCTGCAGATGGCAGCATTGAGAAATTCAAAGCGAGGTTTGTGGCTAGAGGGTTCTCCCAGGTAGAGGGAGTTGATTATGAGGAGACCTTCGCTCCCGTGGCTCGATATACTTCGATCCGCTCCATTATATTGATAGCAGCAGAGATGGGTTGGAAGATCCACCAGATGGATGTGAAGACCGCATTTCTCAATGGCTTCATACAGGAGGAGGTGTACATTGAGCAGCCACAGGGCTTTGAGGTGCATGGGAAGGAGTCCCATGTGTGCAGATTGAAGAAGGCCCTTTATGGCCTGAAGCAAGCTCCCAGAGCTTGGTACTCCAGGATAGATGCATACTTGCAGGGGATGGGTTTCACAAAGAGTGAGGCAGATCCGAACCTTTACTTTATTGTGATTGGTGAGGAGCCTCTCATTCTGGTGTTGTATGTGGATGACTTGATCATTACAGGTGCAGAGAGACTCATAGAGCACTGCAAGAGAGATCTTGCGGCGGAGTTTGAGATGAAGGACATCAGTTTGATGCATTACTTTTTGGGTTTGGAGGTGTGGCAGGAGGAGGGGCATTTCTTCCTGGGGCAGGGGAAGTATATTGTGGACATCCTTAGCAGATTCCACATGGAGGATTGTAGACCCATGTCAACACCGATGATCACCAACTGGAAGAAGCTTCATGCTTCAGATTCCGAGTTGGTGGATCCCACATTGTACAGGCAGCTGATTGGTTCCTTGATGTATTTGGTCAACACTAGACCAGACATCTATTTTGCAGTCAACACGATGAGTCAGTTTATGTGTGAGCCTAGGAAGGTTCACTGGGTGGCTGCAAAACACATTTTGCGGTACTTGCAGGGGACAGTGGATTATGGTCTGGACTACAGGCAGGGAGATGGAGTGAGATTGGCAGGATACACTGATTCTGATTGGGCAGGTTGTGCTTCTGATAGGAAGAGCACTTCAGGGTGTTGTTTTGGGTTGGGTTCAACAGTAGTGTCATGGTTCAGCCGGAAGCAGCAGTCAGTAGCACTGAGTTCAGCGGAAGCAGAGTATATGGTAGCCAGTCTAGCTAGTTGTGAGGCCATTTGGCTTCGCAAGATGTTGTTTGGCTTATTTGATCAGCCGTAGAGACCTTCAGTGATTTACTGTGATAATCAGAGTTGCATTAAACTCACGGAGAATCCAGTATTTCATGATAGGTCAAAGCATATCGGGATCAGATATCATTTCATTAGAGACTATGTTCAGAAGGGAGTTGTGAAACTTGAGTATATTTCCATTGATGAGCAGGTTGCAGATATTCTTACCAAAGCCTTACCACGGGGCAAGCATGTCTACTTCAGAGACAAGATGGGTGTGGTGAGGAACACCTTCCTCGGTAAGAGGGAGTGTTGAAATTTGGTACCGGAGGACAGGTGGTTCCCTTAGGCTTTGATCTTTGGCCTAGGGAAAAGTGTCCAAAAGAATTTAATTTTTCTCCTAAAGTGACTTTATAATTTTATAAAGTTAAATCTAATTTAAAAGTGACTTTAAGTGATAAAGTTATTAAGTCTAATTTTAAAGTGACTTTTATAAAGTCAATGAAAAATTAGAAAGGAAAAGTGACTTTGGAAATAAAGGACTAAGTGGGTCTTTATTAAAGTGGGGTCAATTAAAAAATAGAAAGTGAGATTTAAATGAGCATTTAATCTCAGCCATTGATCTAAATCTATTTCAACCATTGGATTTAGAGATCACCCAAAAGTCACTTGGATCACCCAAAAGTCACTTGGAGTTATATTAAAGGAGGAAAAGGAGGAAAAGGTCATTCATTCTTTCATGAGCAGATTGGGAGAAGGAGAGCAAGAGAGCAAGATAGATTTCTGAGCAGGGACGAGAAGGAGACAACAACTTGGCACACATTCCAAGGTAGCAGTTGAGCAGATTTGTACAGCTGATTCAACACATAGTGAAAGACAGATTTTTGCACAAAAATCGAGGAGCAGTTTGCTGATTTTTCTGCACACAAAACGGAGGCCGTACAACATTTATTGCTGTCCTGTTTGCTGTAATTTCCAGATTGTTGTGAGGCACGGGAAAGGAGATAAGTTGTAAATTTGCTTGCTGATTTTTTGCTGAATAATTCTCACTGTAAAAAGGCAATTTTCAGAAATAAAGAAGAGCTCTCAAACTGGTTTTCCCCAAGAGTTGTAGGGGGTTTTTCCAGGGTCAAGTTGACTAAAAATATCAGTGTTTTAATGTGTTTTAATGGCTGTTTTTGATTGCTGATTTTTAATTCTGTAATTTCCAGCATTCTAAAAAATTTCCAGAATTTGTGTTTTCAGCAATATTTATTTTTTTTCAGTCTGTTAAATGTATGGTTATGGGAATGGGCATTTAACTACATGGGAGAAATAAGGAGAAACTGAAAACCGGGGTGGGAAAACAGAAATTTCTACATTTCTTTCGTTGCTTCAGCTGCTGCCACGTATTCTGCTTCTGTTGTGGAATCTTCTGGAACTGATTGTTTGCGTGATCTCCAAGAGACAGCTCCTGATCCAAGACTCATAGCATATCCTGAAGTAGATACCCCAGTTTCTTTGTCTCCATCGAAGTCTGAATCAGAGTATCCAATCAAGCTGAAGTCGTCCACCTGTGTATACTTGATTCCAAGGTCTTGAGTTCCCTTCAAGTACCTTAGAACTCTTTTTGCAGCAGACCAATGTCCCTCACAAGGCTTTTGCATAAACCCGGAGAGGATTCCAACAACAAATGAAATGTCTGGTCTGGTAGTAGTGAGGTAGATGAGACTTCCTACAAGCTGTCTATACTTTGTTGCATCCTCAAATTCCTTTCCTTCAATAGATGTGAGCTTCAAGTTTTGTTCCATTGGAGTAGAAAGCGGATTGCACTCTGTCATGCCAAATCTGTTTAACAAATCTCCAATGTATTTCTTTTGAGAAAGAAATATGGATTTTGGATGTTGGGTTACTTCAATGCCAAGATAGTAATGAACATAGCCCAAATCAGTCATTTCAAAACTTTTTCCTAATTCTTTCTTTATGGATGCAATATAGCTTTCATTGTTCCTTGTCATTAAAAGATCATCTACATATACCACAAGATATACAACTGTTTTGCCAACTTTCTTGACAAATAAAGTTGCATCATCAAGATCAAAATGTTTGAAGTTGAGTTTCAGAAGATGCTTAGTTAGTTTTTCATACCAGGCTCGTGGTGCTGGTTTGAGGCCATACAAGGACTTCACAAGTTTGCATACTTTGTGTTCATGTCCTTTCACAGCAAATCCTTCAGGCTGGGACATAAAAACATTCTCTTTTAGATCTCCATTCAAGAATGAAGTTTTTACATCCATTTGATGGACTTTCCAACCGTTCTGAGCAGCTAGCGCAAAGAGTGTCCGGATGGTGGCCCATTTTGCTGTGGGGGCAAAAGTTTCCTCATAATCGACCCCTTCCTTCTGTGCAAAACCTTTTGCCACAAGCCTAGCTTTGTGCTTGTCAAGTGAGCCATCAGCTTTGTACTTGTTCTTGTAGACCCACTTGCAGCCAATTGGTTTGGTTCCAAATGGAGGATCAACCAGCTTCCAAGTGCCATTCTTTATGAGGGCATCATACTCCTTCTGCATTGCTTCTTTCCATTCATCATGAGAAGCAGCTTCTTTGAAGGAAGTTGGTTCAAAATCTGTAGACAAGTTCAATTCACAATCATAAGTAACATCCATATCAACAGGTGAATTAGAGTTATCTACATCACCTCCATCTTGTCGGTTTGTATTTCGGGTTCCTGTTTTTCCGATTTCATCAGGATGAACACTTTCAAGTGTCTTTGTCAGCCACTTTGGGGGACCTTTCTGAGATGGTCTAGGCTGCTCTGTTGATTGAGTTGGGACTGAATCAAGATTGAGTCTCCCAATTCTATCAATTACATCACTTAAAGGATCATCCGGTGTTGGAGTTTCATGCAAGGGAGATTGTTCATCAGAAGAAGATTCCACATGTTGATCTAGTATAGGAATCCCCCCTTCAAGATGTGGAATCTGATTATCAAACTCTTGAAATGATTTCGTTTTTGTGAATCTATCCAAGCGATCAAGTTGCCGCTCAACAACATTGTCAGATTTGGATGATTCAAGAAAAATGACATCTCTAGATACAACAAACTTTTTATTTACTTCATCATAGAGACGGTATGCTTTAGAGGTGTTTGAATACCCCAGGAAGATACACTTACAACTTCTAGCACCAAGTTTGTTTCTATGTACCTTTGGTATTAACGCATAACAGGTGGAACCAAAAATCCTGAGATGTTTTACCGAAGGAACATGTCCATACCACAATTCATAAGGAGTCTTGTTCCCTATAGCACTAGATGGACATCTATTCTTTATATATGCAACACATAGAACAACATCAGCCCAAAACATTATCTTTACATTTTTGAAGAAAAGCATGGATCGTACCATATTCAAGATTGTTCTATTCATTCTTTCTGCTACACCATTATGTTGGGGATTATAAGGTACAGTTGTTTGATGTTTGATCCCATGTTGGCGAAGATAGTTTTCAAATTCATTTGATGTATATTCTTTTCCATTATCAGTGCGAATAGACCCAATATAAGATTGTGCATCATTTTCAATCCACTTATGAAAATTCTTGAATGTTTGAAAAGCATCAGATTTGTTCTTCAGTAAATAAACCCAACACATTCTGGTGTAATCATCAATAAATGTGATGATATATTTATTTCCATTTGCAGAAGGCATTGGACCACATAAATCTGAATGAATGAGTTCAAGCTTCCTATGTGCTCTTGAATGTGAATCATGAAAAAACTGTTTGCTATGCTTTCCTAGAATGCAAGCATCACATTGCTTATGTTTTCTAGTAATTGTAGGCAAACCAACAACACCATTTTTCTTCAATAAGCGAAGACTGTCATAGTTTAAATGTCCAAATCTAGCATGCCATAATAAACTTGATGGAAGTGTACCTTCTTCATGATGAGAAATATATGAGAAATGTTGTGCATGAGCAGAGGTTCCTTGCAGTTTAAGAAGTATTTCTTCTTCTATTCCCCTCATGACAAGTGAGTGATCAGATGCCTTTCTTACCTCAAGCTTTCCATCAAACATATGAATGGAGTGACCTTGCTGGCGGATGTGGACCAAGGACAACAAGTTTCTCTTGAGCTGTGGGAGATATAGAACATGATCCAGAAGAAAGTTTGGAAGACCAGGCAGTTTAAGCCTGATTGTGCCAAGCCCTGATGGCTTGATTTTTGACTGATCTGCAAAGTATACTGCTCCATCAACATTGTCAGTGAAATCTTCAAAAAAATCTTTCCTATGAGTCATATGACAGGTTGCTCCTGAATCAAGCAACCAATCATTTTTCGAAGAAGCAAGTGAAGCATTAAACAAATCTTCATTTACTCCAATGTTACATTGTGCCTCAACATAGTGAGCGGATTCAGGTGCTTTACCTTTGTCTGTATCATCAGTTTTACCTTTCTGCTAATTTCTTCTCTGCTCAATTTTGTCCCATGGTAGCTTGCATGTAGAAGCATCATGTGATCCATTTCGTTTGCAGCGAATGCAATGCAGATCTGCCTTTTCTCCTTGAGAATGTCTGCCCCCCTGCCTCTAAAGTATCTTCCTCTTCCTCTTCGTCCACCTCTTCCTCTTGTATAATCTTGAGCAGGATGCTTTTCTTTATGAGCAAGGCAAACAGTCTCTTCAGAAGATTCAGGGACTGTCTTCTTTCCAAAGTCTTTCTCTCTTTCAGCAAACTTTTTCACAAGAGAGTCAAAGGTTATATCTTTAAGATTTCCATTTGCTTGTAATGACTCAAGATAATTGGAGTAGGTAGGATAGAGTGCTTTGAGAAAGGCAATAAGAGAGATATCCAGCTCAACCTTAGTGGATTTAATATCATGCATTATAGACTTTATTTCAGATGCAAGAGCAAGAGGATCATTATTTTTTAGTTCAAGAGTGAAGAGTTTAATCATGAGCTGAACAACTTCAAGTGCAGAATGTGAATCATAGAGTTCTTTCAGCTTTTGTAAAGCTTCAAAGGCAGTGGAATAAGATGAAATATGACGACTTACTTCTTCATTTACAGATGCTGTGATCAATGCATAGGCTTTCTTGTTCTTGTTTTCCCAAATGACAAGTTCTTTATCTGATGTAGGCTGCACAGGGTCTTTGTTTTCTTCTCCGACACACACTCCTTTCCACAACTCATTGTAGATGAGGGTGTGTTTTACCATCCGAGACCATTCAGAATAGTTCTCCTTGCCAGTGAGAACTATTCCGACCATAGAGATGATTGAATGCATTCTGTAAAAAATTACTTCTGCTAAAAGAATCCTTACGTTACAGCCTTCAAATCCCTCTAATATTTTGCTAAAAGCATCAACATTTCATTGTACATATCACTGCAATACTATTATGTTTTGAAAAATGCGCAATGGATCACTTCAATATATCACTTCATTCTATTAATATATCACTTCAATATATCAATACTACAAATGCTTTGGTATATAAGACATTCTGGAAACACCGCAATATTTTGAATGATATACAAACGCTTTGAATTATTTAAACTGTGTAATATCATGAAGTCAACAAACTGCTCAACGCTATACCAAAACCGCCATCATAAATATATATTGAAGTTAAAATCAACAGCACAACATTATACCAGAACCGCCATACTAAAGTTAAAATCATCTCTCTTGTCATATATCGGCATTCTCAAACTTAAGGGACTCACAGATTACAGAGCGACTTCAATCCATCAGGAGGACCATGCCTTGTGCTAGCACAATAGCCTCTGATAATGGAGCTCTACCCACGTTTAAGATGAGCGAGTCCACCTTCAAGTTGGTATATGATCTTTTACAGAGACATTGACTACTCGCTTAAAGAAAGAACGAAAGAAAAAATGGGAAGAGAAACATGTGGAAGCCACACTGGAGGCTTTAAGTAAGCTCGCGGCATTTGATCAGAAACACCCTAAACCTGGCAGTAGCACATTAAAAAAGGAGCGTGAAGATCTTCAAAACAGAGTTGATTATCTTCAGAAACAAGCGGATTGCTATGAAGACAAGGGCCCAGTAATAGATGCTGTTGTATGGTATGACGGCAGTGTATGGAGAGAAACACTTGACACACAAGACCTTGATGAGGATCCGTCCGAAGATGCTGCGTCCGATTGGGATAGGCTTTCTTCAGATGTAGATATGATGGATGCCAACGCCGAGGGCGAGGCAGATGATTTTGAGGATATGCCGCTAAATAATCAATGCGCCACTTCTGGAGTGGAAATCTGGTGATTGGATTTGTGGTAGGTCAGGATGTAATGAGCATAACTTCGCCCAGTAGAATGGAATGCTTCAGGTGCAGTGCTCCAAGGGAGTCGAGAATTGAACAGTAATCGAGAGGCGGTTGCAGAGATTGAAGCTGTTCAGGAAGCTTTCAAAAGAAGCTCTGAGTCGGGCGATTTGTGGAGCAAGGAAGTATTAACTAGAGAGGCAGTGGGATTCAACGTAATGGTAGCAACGTATACGGTGTGGAGAGGCAGTGAAAATGATCAAAAATTGTGTGGATAGGCAGCGAAAAAGTGGTATAACTGATGCAACCAGTCAAGGTATAACCGACACTTCATGCACAGAGAATCAACATCATTGAGACGCAGGACAAAGGCGCTCAGGACAGAGGAGCGCTCAGGATAGAGCAGCGCTCAGGACAGAGGAGTTACAAGGAATCTGGGACCTCCGCTCTGATACCATGTCAGGCCAGGGTAACTCCAAAATGGGCAAAAGAAAACTTACTGATTATTTCATTAGATAACTATTGTTTATATACATAAAATGGGACGGATCAGTTCATCTTCTTGATGACTGTTCATGTTCCAGTTTATCCTTCCGTTGAAGATTAGGTGTGAACAATGGATCAATAGTAAGTTGATGAGAATTATTTGAACATACTTCCAAAACCTTAGGAATACCAAGACATTAACCTTACAAAGCTTGCAAAGGTATTTTGGCTTACGATGCATTGTGTAATTTCCCTCAACATTACCAATACTTACGACCGTGATTGGTTGGTTGACTACTTTCTTATCTTCCTTCTTCTTCTTCTTAGCCACTTGGTTACTAGCATCAAGGCTTTTACCAAGTGAAGAAGAAGAAAGGGAGGAGGACATGTTGGGTGAATAAGGTAAAGGGTCAACAATAGGTTGGTGATGTTGGGATGAAGAACTCAATTGAGGTGAAAAAATCAGTTGAGATGGTACAATTGGAGTATTTGGAATTAAAGAAGTTGAGAACAACCATACAGGAAAACTTATCGTGAACCTAGGAAGTGACAATGTAGCCATATAAGGAGGACTGACATTTGCAAAATTAGGAAAAGGATTAGGATTCCTGTTAAAAGGGAGGTCTTTATCGATAACTTCCGAATTTGTTTCCATTAGATTCAATCCAAATAAGTTTTTATTATTAAAATTAAATAATATTCACAATCCACACCTAAGGTCATGTAAAAAGTAAAAA
This sequence comes from Pinus tabuliformis, assembly GCA_031772625.1. Lineage (NCBI taxonomy): Eukaryota > Viridiplantae > Streptophyta > Pinopsida > Pinales > Pinaceae > Pinus > Pinus tabuliformis. The sequence goes on from CM062811.1 coordinate 318,305,382, forward strand.
CAAATAAGGTAACAGACGCTAAAACATCTAGGGATTCAAACCATACAAACTAACTTGTCACAAAGATCAATAATTACTAGTTGGTGATGAAATCCAACGTTGCATAGATCAAAGTAATTTTTTTTTATAGATATGAGCATTTGGAACTAGTTACACTCACAACCTGCTTAATGAAACGATCTAGTGCAAGTAACTTCACTTATGCCATCTCGAGCGAAGATTACCCTCCAAAAAGTCCAAGTGAGTCTAGTCAACGTCTGTTCCAGGTACAATAGGACCTTCCCTCTGCCATCACCTTAGGGAGATCACTAGTATTATGGTCACTAAGTTTACCAACTACAACAATTTCACCTAGGGGGACAATTGTAAATCAGACGTACACACAAGGGTAGAGTAACAAAGCTCAATCCCCTTGAAAGCTCCTCAACATGGTTAATTGGAGGTTTACTTTCAAGTGACCCCAAGTACCTTTCGGCACCATCGTAATACATGAAAATCACTCTATCATAGCTAATGAAGTGGATACGATCACTTCACTAGATCTGACATGATCTTGTTCTTAACTCATGTATAAGAAGAGCTTCCCAGAGCGAAACTGAAATAATTGGATTTCTCTCCCTAAATTAAAATTTTATTGTTTTTCTGTAGCTTTGGAAAGTTTACTTCCTTTCCTATTCTAAGTCCCTACAACCTAATCTACTGTAGGTGGAAAGAGCCCTAAAAATAATAAAAATTCTAGATGAATTTTATTAACGCTGCGTTATTAAGCTATTATTTACTCAAAGGGTAAATGGATGTGAAATTGATGGTATTATGACTTGACTCAAAACTCTAATGCATCAAATATGAAATTTGTAATCTCTTCATTTTGATGAATTCTAAATAGAGTAAGTAAAGAGGTTTTTCTTTAAAATATTAACTCGAAAATATACCACTTCTAATTTTTCAATGCAATTTAAAGCTCTAAGTTGCAAACCATGCAATGTAATCTATGCACAATTTTCTTGAAAACTATGCAAATGTAATCTATGCACAATTTCCGTGAACACTATGCAAATGTAATCTATGCATAATTTCTGTTCATGAAATGAGAACTCTGGCCATGCAAACGTAATCTATGTAAGAGAATTCTTCAAAACAAACACAAGATGAGTCCAAAGTAGCGAAAGAACAACAAGACTATTTCCCTTCACTAATACAACTAAAGAACCAATCAAGTGTAAATAAAGGAAATCGGGTGAAAATTCCAAAGATGAAAAATAATGACACTCAAAGGCGATTAACACTCAAACACAATTCAACCAAAAACATGAAAGCAAAAAGCATGCATTTTTTTTTTTAAACTAAGACAAATCTTTGAGCAATGACCAAAGGAAATCAAATTCAAAACACCCAAATAAATCCTTAAAATGAAAATGCTTGAATGAATGTTATGAAATCAATGCTTAAAGTGTAATTCTGATTAAAATTCAGTATTGGAATACAAATGACTCTTGTTTTCAATTTAGCACAAGAAGCACATGGTAGAAACCACTAATTCTTGAGAAACCCTACTTTTCGATCCTTGAAAATGAAAAAATATCAAGAAAACTCCTTCACAACACCCGATCAAACACACAAAGACTGAATGGAGGCATAGAAAAATGTAATGAAACCTTAAAAACCAAATATTCAGATGTTAATGAGAGGAAAAGCTATTTTTTCAAAAAATTCTCAGAGTATGTGCAGGTAGACAATATAGTACAATGCGTATACGCACTATCGCGAAAGGTAAATTGCGTCGATATGCACTCTGTTTCTTAACAGAAACCGCGCAGGTAGAGAAAATTGAAGAAAAAATAAAAGTATCCAAACACATCACAAAATCTGAAAGATCATTAACTTGTCAAGACTTAGATAAAGATATCAAAAAGGTTCAAGAATAAAAAACAAGGGGATGGAAGAGAACAAAACATTTCCCAGTATGGTCTCCAATTTGTTAGGAGGATAAATCCCTCTTGCTGACAAGAGCGATCTCCGTAGATCCTAAAGGAAACTAGTAACAAACAAACAATCAAGCTATTTCCTTCCCCGAATCTATCTTTTCTTGAACCATAAGCTAACAAGGTGGGGAAAGGAAATTCATACCTTATCATGACACGCTTGATGAAGATCCCCCCTTTTGCTTTAGTGCAACTCCTCCATGCTTGAATCTAGACCTGCACACATGGAAACAACAAAGGATAAAATGCATATGCAACATAAATGATTCAATAATTCAAACTAGTGATCAAGGAGACTAGTAAGAAACATCATTCCAATGGATAAATATAAATAACATAAACCATCCATGAAATCCATTAAATAATGGAGTGAGAAGAAACACTTGTTTGTATTAATTTTAGAAAGATAAAGGAGCTACAAAACCTATGCCTTGATGTTGTGAAGATCCTCCCATTGATCTCAATCCTCTCCAATAATGATGAGCTCTCCAACCTAATATCTCCACCATAAAGTTAATCTTAGAAGCCTCCCTCAATTCCCCCACCTATGGCTTGATTAATAGGCCAAAAAGAAGTAGTTTGAGATCCTTAGTCCAACAATGAGATCCACTAAAAGAGAGATGAGGGCTCCTTATAGAATGGGAATTATTTCCATAAAAAATGAGGTTAGGATCGAATAAACATGAGTTCAAGGCTTTTTGTTGGGAATGATTCACCCAACAATGCTTCTAGATTTCACTTTTTATTGATTTACCTGTGTAGTTTGTAGTGGAAGACAGAGTGCAGATCTGCGCAATTTATAGTGGAAGAAACTACACGTGCGGATTTTGTTTAAAAAAACTACACAGATGCTCAAAATCAGGGTTTTGTACCATGAGATCCAGAAATTCCACTTTGTTCAAGGTATATAAGTCTTTGACTTGCAATGGAGTGCTTCATGACACTTGGATGGATAGCGAGAGATCCAATTTTGATGATTGTTTTTCATGGTGACAAAATGAAATGTAACAGATCATCCTATGTTGTAGAATATACTTTCAACTAAGCACTAAGACCTTTCCTAAAGGGTGGGATTTCTTATTGGACCAGGTTGTGAACGAAGGTAAACAATTCAACTGGTCAAATTTGTTGGCTCATCAGTTGCGGATCCATGTATCTAACACCCTTAGTCCTCCAAAGGGAAAGAAAGCTAGATTTTATACGTCTGCATATCTACTATATGCAATCTGCACACACAATGCATTCCCTGGCATGAATTAGACTTAGACACCACGAGAGCCTAATGTGTATGTTTATTGTAAGCTACTTTCGGATTGCAACCATAAAGGAGTAATGGAAAAGCTAACTGATCACTTCCTCATTCCATCATACAAGATGATAATTGAGGAAAAGCCACCTTGCATGTACATGGGGCAATGGAAGTAGTATGACAGATAGCAGATTGGTTTGCCTCACCAGATGGCACTTTTCGCAGGGTATTCGACGAATAAAAGTCGCCGAATATTTTACCAAGGTATGCCAACAATAAGCTAGTCATGCAAGAAGTTGCATATCATCTCTCCACAGGGTTGTCAGCAGCTCTACATAGGAAGAAGAAATCACCTTGGCTTATGCTTCCTTTGTAGATTGTATTGTATGAGATTAAGAACTTGAAAGTTGTAGATACAAAGGGAATACGATAGAGAAATTTGCATTCGGTACTTGGGACTTCAATATGTACAATCCAAGGAGTATTTGAAAATACCACTGTGTGAGGATCCATTTTCAGTGGCTAAGTGGGACCTTTCACTAGCCAAAGGAGGATGGATGGAGGAATTGTTACAATGCCTCCAAGTCCCATGAGCCAATCATTTTTGTAGGAACTTCATAGGTTGCTCTACAGTGGGAAGGCACTCCAGAGGAAACACCAACAGAAGTGTGCAACCCAGTACACGAGAAGAGAAAGAGGAATGTTGTGCACAATCCAGGGGGAGAACGAAGCTACAAGACGAAAGCAGATCCAACTATTATGAGAGCGACTATAACAAAAAATAATAGGAGGAAAAAAGGGGTGTAGGAAGAAAAATGAAAGGAAAGGGAAGAACATGAGCAGAGGAGGAAAGAAGAAGAAGAGAAATATAAGTAAGAAGAAGAACAAAGGTGAAGAGCAGAGGCAATAAGAGAAGAAAGAATGTAGAGACAAGCCAAAGAGCTAGAATAAAACCAACTGTTAGAGGAGGAAAAAAAATAGATGTAGGACAAATCTTTCTCAAGAGATAAAGGAGTTGATTGAAATCCAAGGCATGGAGGAGGAACTAGAGATGCAGAACCACGATGTTGACCTGATTCCATGTACAAATGGATACGTACAATTTGACTTATGACGAGTTTCAAAAATATTGTACAATCAAGGAAGAAACATTTTTTGGACGACCTCGCATCTCCTACATTCATTAGAGAAAGGGCGATCATGACCGATACTAGAAGAAATACCGGTGCCATTTCCACAACCAACTTGGCCTTTCGCAGGTTTTTTAAAGTCAAATATAAATTATTTACTGATCGAGAACAAACAATTGGAAAAGAACTTGCAAGATATTAGGAAAGAGGTTTAACAGCTCCGAGTAACAGTTCATAATGCAAATTCCACACAGGTCCATTTGGAAGAACTTAAAGCAACAATACTCAGTGAAGTATCAACTCTAGGAGAGAGCACACGAAGTCTTTATGAGGAGCTTGTTACCATGCATAAGGAAGCTATCCACATACATGGCTTGGAACAAAAATGTGAGTATTTTGTCAAACTCTCAGGAATGTACAAATCTTTCTCAAGAGATAAAGGAGTTGATTGAAATCCAAGGCATGGAGGAGGAACTAGAGATGCAGAACCAAGATGTTGACCTGATTCCATGTACAAATGGATACGTACAATTTGGAAGAACTTAAAGCAACAATACTCAGTGAAGTATCAACTCTAGGAGAGAGCACACGAAGTCTTTATGAGGAGCTTGTTACCATGCATAAGGAAGCTGTCCACATACATGGCTTGGAACAAAAATCTGAGTATTTTGTCAAACTCTCAGGAATGTACAAGCTTCCATCGCTGCCATGCATGAATGGTCAATGCAATACAAAGGGGAACTGCCTGAATTGGGCAGGAAAATAAAGCAACAGGAAGAGCTGGAGAAAGAAAGAGTTAGGATACTGATCTAGAACAGCAAACATATCACCTCGTTCATTGGTAACATTCAAGCCTCGTATGCATGGTTATACAACAATATGGAATTCTTGGTGAAATATCACAGGATCCCATCAGTCGGTTCACTCACAGAGATCAATCTCAAGAACTAGGTTTGGCATGAGATAAATGAATACTTGGAACAATTGGGACATGTAACCATCAAGGAAGATCTTGAGGTGAACAGATAGAACATGCACAAGTAGTTTGGTGGCCTTGTCCAATCAACACGATGTTTCTCCTACTCAAGAATGAAACACAAACTGGTTCCAAGTCAGTGTACCTAGATTCCATGGAGGCTAGAGTCCGCTTCCAGTTAGACACCATCACACAATTTTGGGATAACATCGTGCAGTACAAAGCTTGGCACTGCTACTACACCGAGAAACATCAAGTGGAAGTTGCTGAGCTAGAGTTTCCCCAAAATCAAGCTTAACTATTTTATCTTATGAGGCTGTCTAGTTGGCTCTACCCAATGTTATCTTATATGGGTATGAGTTTAAATTGTAATATTATTTTTAATTAATTTGTGAGTGGAATTATAAGTGTCAATATTGGAATGTGAAGAGTCATAATGTAGCATAATGAGTCCTTTTGTAAAGAAGTTGAAGGGTCATAAGGGAAGTCCAAGGGTCACAAAGGGGAGTTGAAGAGTCACCCCCTCGTCTTATAAATACACCCTCATAACTCATGTAAATGACTTTTGGGGTAGCCAAGATTTTGGCTAGGTTTTGGCTTATAATCATGAGCTTGGGAGTTTGTGAGAGACTTGGATTCTCTGTAGCATAGAGGGAGTATCTTTCTTTGGAGGAGAAGGTGTTGACTTCATCTTCCACTATTGGGGCTGGTGGTCCACCAATGGTATATTTATGAATGGAACTTTCACTTAATAAAAGATTAGAGCCGACATGTTTTCATGCATATGTTGTGAATATTGTAGGACTATTCTTGTTATGTTTGCAATGTATGTTATTTAACTTATGCTTATGCTTATGAACTATTTCGTTTGCATTGGTATGAATCTTGTTGAATGCATGCTATTGTTTAATTCCATCACTGTTAACTTGTGAACTATTTCGCAGATTAGCTTGTGATGTCTTTATGCTCATGTGTTCCTTTCAAGATGCGTACTATTACAAGCTTCTAAGGGACTCACTCATTTTACCTTCACGTGTTATAACCTCCATGCATTGCACTTGACTTTTTGTAGAGTCACAAACTTATTCCAACCAAAGTCACCATACATCACTCTATGCATTATTGTAGCCAAGGCACATCATTAAAACCCACTGCATAGGAACCCAGGTCGTATTCTAGATGGGACACCTACACCAAATGGTGTGAGGTCTAATTCGGACTTCATATCGAGGATATCACCTGAATGTTGGCGGGTCTAGTACCGTCAACACTCATAAAGCAAGTATCTCAAGGAAGTTTTGAATAAATTAAGTATGGAGGAATGTTGTTTGGTAAGCATTCCAATGGTTATAGGTTGCAAAATTAACAAGGTTGATGAATCACCAGAGGTGGATCAAAATTTATATAGATATATTATTAGCATCCTATTATAATTGACAACTTCTAGAATAGACATCATGCAAACAATTGTTATTTTTGGAATATTTCAAGTAACCCCCAACCATAGTCATCTCCTTGTAGCCAAGCGGATTCTGAAATATCTAAGAGCCACAATGGACTATGGACTTTGATACCCTAGAGGTAGATATTTTTCACTAGGTATTTTTATTGTGTTGATTGGGTAGGTGAGCAGATGACCAAAAAAACATTAGTGGCGGTGCTTTCTCTCTTGGTGAATGTCTTGTTTCATGGTTGATAAATAAGTAAGCTTCAATTTCTCTCTCTACTCCTGAAGCAAAATAATAGAAATAACTTCTTGTTGCACTCAGTTATTATGGATGAAGCAGAATTTACAATATGTTCAAGTAATATATGATCATCCTATACCAGTCATTTGTGATAACACAAGTGCAATCAACATGTCCAATAACCTTTCTTTTCACTCGAAAACAAAACAAATTCCAATCAAGTACCATTTCCTATGAGAGAAAGTTGCAAATCAAATTGTAAAGTTAGCGTATGTACCTACAGAAGAGAAGGTAGCTGATATAATCAAAAAACTTCTCCCAAGAGATCAATTTAAGTACTTAAGGAAAATATTTGGAGTAGTTCCGCTTACCTCCCTCCATTAAATCTCCCCCAAGAGGAAGAAAGGCAGGTAAAAAGCACTCAACATATCAAAAGGGAGATGATAGGTCAATAGGATCAGAAAGACAGGGGGAGATTGGTTGTAGGGGGACCATATTATTTTCTTTTCCATTGGTATCAAAGGGGGAGAAGTAAGAAAAACAATGCCTAATTATGAGTAGAAGTGAAGTACAAATAATTGCATGGAGAATTCAACTAATTGGTGTAAGAATATTAATTTTAGGTATGTTCTATGCTTAGAGCAATTTATTTCAATTTTCACAGTTAGCTCAATATCTTTCCCAGATTAGCAATCACATCAACATTAAAGCAAACTGCAGATAGAACATAAACATAAATCACAGAAGACAAGCCAAGACAAGAGGACACAAGATGTGGTGCTAGGCAGGGACAAACCCCATTGTGGGGAAACCCTTGATCAATTCTTCTTATATGTTCTTCAATAGTTCAATAGAGAGAGAGATAGTACGTTTACAACAGAAGTCAACACTTTGACTTATCTAGATAAGAGCATAGATCATATCTAAGAAGATGATACATGAGATTAGTTGAAGACATGCTGCTTCAATTGATTCTCCAAGGTGACTCCTTCACCTATCGTTGTGTTGCATTTCGTCATCATGCTGCACCTAATCGCGCTGCACCATGCTGAACCCATCATCACTATGCTGCATCTCATCACGCCTCATTAATCATGACTATACCCATCACTGTATTGCATTATGTGCCATTGCTACACCATGTTGCCGTACTGACCTATGCTCTGGTTGCACCTTACTTGCTTGTTGTCCCTTTCTTGCTTGTTGTTCCTAGCATGCTTGTTGTCCTTAGCATGCTTGTTGTCCTTAGCATGATTGATGTTGCATGCTAGCTGTCCCTTGCATGCTAGCTGTAACATTGCATGCCTGGTGTATTTTCTGCTAAGTACCATACAACTGTCCCAATGTTAGTTAGCTGTCCCTTGCATGTTGCTCTCCTTCGAAGATAGATGCTCTGACAGTTCCCGACAGTTCCAATAGTTCCCGGCTATTTTGGCTTTTTCGGCGGTTCCAGTAGTTTCGGCAGTTCCCAACAGTTCCAATAGTTCCTAGTAGTTTCGGTAGTTCCTAGCAGTTCCTTGCAGTTCTCAGCAGTTCCTGGCAGTTTCGACAGTTTCGACAGTTTCCACTGTTCCCGGCAGTTTCGACAGTTCCCGCTGTTCCCGGCAGTTCCGGCTATTCCTGACAGTTTCGACAATTCCCAACAGTTCTGACAGTTCCGGCAACTCCCAGCAGTTACAGCAGTTCCGATAGTTCTGGCTATTCCGGCTGCTCTGGCTGTTCTGGTAGCTCCGACAGTTCCAGCAGTTCCCAGCAGCTCCCAGTTGTTCCCATGGTTCCAACAGTTCCGGTAGTTTTGGCAGTTCTGGCTGTTCCAGTTGTTCCGGCAGTTCCGGGTAGTTCCGCAGTTCCAGCTCCTACCCTCTAGATTAGGGCAGCGTTATCCCTTAGGATCTCTCCTCCTACTAAAACCCAAAGACAAATAGAGAGGAAGAGATCCCAAGTGTTTTGAAAATGACTTGAAGGCCACCTCTATTTATACTAAAACGTTGAGCACAAGTGGGGTTTATTTGGTTGCTGGCAAACCTTGACGAATTGTCCCATAACACAAATAAATTCATATCTCCATGAATACTTATCAGAATCGGATGATCTTTAGATCAATCCTACACCTCTCGATGAGAAGGATCCAAGAAAAATATCATCTTCCATTAATAAGATGATCCACATGGAGTTTGGCCCTAGTTGCCAATTTTAACACTCCCTCTCAACTAGGGAGAACTTCATTTGCTGATCCATATGTTCGACTGTACTATCTCTGCAATCAATGCCCTGCACTGCTCTGCTCTGCTCTACTCTGCTGAACCATGAAGAAGAAGAATTGATTGAAAATGTCTCATACGATTCTCTACTAACCTGAAGTTAGTTTCATCTGAAGAGAGTGTGTCACATCACTCTTACTGACCCGAAGTCAGTTTTATTGATCCCAGATCAATATTACAAGAGTGTCTCAAACTACTCATACTGATCCTAGATTAGTTTAATTGATCCCAGATCAATGGAGGTCATACTATCACAGGGAGTACGGTAGATACAATGATGCGTCCATTGATAGTACTAATATGGTCCCTAACCCCATTTCCCTGCTCATTGATCAGATGAGAGGTACTTCCCATGAGTCCCAGGCTGCATGGATAGGATGCCTCGACAAGAGAATGAATCATCCTGTCCCACATTTGCCATGGGAGAACTAATCATATCGGCCCACAAGAGAACTAATCATCTCGTTTCATAGTTGCCACGGGAGAACTAATCATCCCGACCCACAAGAGAACTAATCATCCTGTTCCACAGTTGCCACGGGTGAACTAATCATCTCGGTCCACAAGAGAACTAATCATCTTGTTCCACAGTTGCCACAGGAGAACTAATCATCTCGGCCCACAGGAGAACTAATCACCCTCTTCCATAGTTTCCATGGGAGAACTAATCATCCCGACCCATAGGAGAACTAATCTTCCTATTCCATAGTCGCCATGAGGTATCATAGGGAAAAGTTGAACTTGTCACCTTGTACATAGCGCACCACTAGGGGAGGGTGAGTCTCCCTGTGGTCGTATGTCACTCCAGTAAGTACCCCAAGCCCCCCAGAGCTCCCAGAGCTCAATGCATGCAACATGTAGGACCCTTATAAGAAGGTCTCTCAATGACTCCAAGTCGTTCGAGAAAGTCACAGATTTGACCTTTCCTCGGGGCTTTGACAAAATGTCTGTGACATGTACATCAACCTCAATGTGATGGAGCCTCCTCGCTCATCGACTTACCATGTCCCAGATAAGGCCGTATCTGATGCCTATCTGCTGGAGCAATCATCGAATATTGGATTCCTCAATAATCGAATCCCCCCTCTGGTTGTCACAGAGAATCACAGTGGTATTCATCATGTGTACAAATATCTCACTTAAGAGCTTCTGCAACCATGCAGCTTCACACGAGATCAAACTCATATCTATGTATTCGGTCCGATGGTGCTTATAGCAACTGACTTCTGCTTCTTGCTCATCCATGATATTGAAGCAGAATCCAAAGAGAACCAACACTGAGAAGTGCTCTAGTGATCCTCCACACTGCCTGCCCAGTCAACATTTGAATAATCATGCAGTTTCATATTTCCGGTAGTGTATCTCAATCCATGCGAGATTGTGCCCCGAAGATATCTCAGAAGATTCTTAGCACCAATCCAGTGAGGCTCACCCAAATATGAACTCACCATGCTAACTACAAAACATATGTCTGGACGGAAGTTCACCAAGAACATCAATGCAAATGAGTTTATGGAACTCAGAGGCATTTCCCAAATCTGGTTTGACATCATCACCATATAACTTCTGAAAGTTAAGATCCTCGAGGTAGTCATGGGCTTGCAGTTTACCATCCGTTCCACATCTGGAATCCAAATCCCTCTTACTTATGCAAGTGAGAGGGTCTACACCTATTTAAAATAGGTCGTCCTCAAAAGGTGTTGGTATGAGAGGTCTATCATCCAAAACCTTCAAACAATGGTTTGGATCGGCTTCACTCTTAGTGAATCTCAGCTTCATTTGACAGCTGTCAATCCTCTCATACTACGCCCAGGGAATTTTCTTCAAGCCATAGAGGGCTTTCTTCCACCTGCATACGTGAGATTCCTGATCATGAATCTCAAACCCCTTGGGTTGTTCCAAACCTGTGGACTTGCTACATGAGGGGAATGGTGCCCTTGTAAGATTTTCCTTCGGTACATCTCAAACTTGTACTTTCATGCTATTTTTAAATTCAAGAATCCCTGTCACCATCTGACTCACAGACCTCTAGTGCTGTGTCAATGGACATGGTCCCCAGTGGACTTCTTGCAACTTGATACAAACCTGAACTCAAAAACATTTTTGAAAATTCTATTTTCAAACAGGTACCTTTCCATTGATGAGTGCCACCCTGTAACCTTTGAGTGCCATTGCCAAAATGGACACCAGGTTCTTCTTGTGATCAGGTACATAAAAGAGATTCTGTAAATGAATTGAGTTACCCTCATTCGATTGAGGGGTAACATTCCCTACACCCTTTCCGGGATAGGTGGCATCGGATCGAAGTATAAACCCACGATTTTTTCCATCTCTACCAAATTAGAGAGTGTACCCTACTATCTGATGAAGTGCCTTGAAGCACTACAATTAATAAGCCAGATTCCCAAAGCATTTGAAGGATAGTGACAATACAAGATAACGATTCTTTATCTTATCAAAAACAACATTTGATTCTTCATACCTGGGGTTCCTTGCTTTCTTTGAAGAGTCATCCATTTCCTTGATGACCTACATTACCTGTCATTCCTTTGATCATTGAAGATGTCCCTGGAATGATTGTTATCTTCATCAAGAGATGTGTCTCTGCCATTCGGACACTCCTTCGCATAATGGCCAAACTTATTGCAACCAAGGCATTTGCTTTTCCTTCCACCCTTAGATCTGGACTTCCCAATGAAGTGATATTTAGGAAGGTCATCAGAAACTTTCATTGCGCCATTCTGATAATATTCTCTGCTTTGACTTCACCCTCAGTGAATTTTAAGAGGGATGAGGAATCCATTGATCCTTTTGTCCTTTCCCAACTGTCTTTGGTGATTTCTCTTTCACTCTTGCTTGGGCATTGCCTTCACCTCAACTTTGATACCATGTTAATTTTAGGTATGTTCTATGCTTAGAGCAATTTATTTCAATTTTCACAGTTAGCTCAATATCTTTTCTAGATTAGCAATCACATCAACATTAAAGTAAACTGCAGATAGAACATAAACATAAATCGTAGAAGACAAGCCAAGACAAGAGGACACAAGATGTAGCACTAGCTAGGGACAAACCCTAATGTGGGGAAACCCTTGATCAATTCTTCTTATATGTTCTTCAATAGTTCAACAGAGAGAGAGAGGGATAGTACGTTTATACAACTTTAACTTATCTAGATAAGAGCATAGATCATCTCTAAGAAGATGATACATGAGATCAGTTGAAGACATGTTGCTTCAACTGATTCTCCAAGGTGACTCCTTCACCTATCGTTGTGTTGCATTTCGTCATCATGCTACACCTCACCACGCTGCACCATGCTGCACCCATCATCACTATGTTGCATCTCATCACGCTTCATTAATCATGACTATACCCATCACTGTACTGTATTATGTGTCATTGCTACACCATGTTTTCATACTGACCTATGCTCTAGTTGCACCTTGCTTGCTTGTTGTTCCTTGCTTGCTTGTTGTCCCTAGCACGCTTGTTGTCCTTAGCATGCTTGATGTTGCATGCTAGCTGTCCCTTGCATGCTAGCTATAAAATTTCATGCTTAGTGTATTTGCTACTAAGTACCATACAACTACCCCAATGTTAGCTAGCTGTCCCTTGCATGCTGCTCTCTTTAGGAGATAGATGCTCCAACAGTTCTCGACAGTTCCAGCAGTTCCGGTTGTTCCCGGCAGTTTCGACGGTTCCTGACAGTTCCGACTGTTTCGACAGTTCTGATAGTTCCTGACAGTTTCGACAGTTCCTAATAGTTTCGACAGTTCCCAGTAGTACCTGACAATTCTCGACAATTTTGGTAGTTTTGGCTATTCCCGACAGTTTCGACATTTCTGACTGTTCCCGACAGTTCCGGTAGTTTCGACTATTCCCAGCAGTTTCGGCAGTTCCGACAGTGCTGGCAGTTCCCGGTAGTTCCGAAAGTTCCGGCAGTTCTCGGTAGTTCTGAAAGTTCTAGCAGTTCCCGGCAGTTCCCGACTGTTCCGGTAGTTCCAACAGTTCTGGCTGTTCCAACAGTTCCGGCTCATCTGGCGGTTCCCAACAGTTCTGTCAGTTCCAGCTTCTGCCCTCTAGGTTAGGGCAACATTATGACTTAGGATCTCTCCTCCTACTAAAACCCAAAGACAAGTAGAGAGGAAGAGATCCCAAGTGTTTTGAAAATGACTTGAAGGCCACCTCTATTTATACTAAAACGTTGAGCACAAGTGGGGTTTATTTGGTTGCTGGCCGACCTTGACGAATTGTCCCATAACACAAATTCATATCTCCATGAATACTTATCGGAATCGGATGATCTTTAGATCAATCCTACACCTCTCGATGAGAGGGATCTAAGAAAAATATCAACTTCCATTAATAAGATGACCTACATGGAGTTTTGCCCTAGTTTCCAATTTTAAAAAGGAACAAGTGCTGAAGCTGTTGAAAAAATTATTATACTTCCACTTATATATATACTTTCCTTCTTTGACATGTTTGACATAATCCATTATTTAATGATTGTTTTTGGTGTTTCCATCAATTCCAAAGGGGGATAATGTTGTTAAATTTTTTACTATAGAGATAATAAATAATTGTCGAGAGGAACAACATAAAATAAGCAAGAACGATAATAAACCATAAAAAAAATGTTTATCTGAGAATAGCCAAACTCTAGGGAAAAACCAAATCCAATGAAATTTCATTAGCCTTTGCCAAAACCCTGGACAACCCGACCATGTGAGTGTTCACCGATCACCTCCCAGAACTACATTACAATGAAGTCTTCCCAACCTTTTATAGTCTCCATTACATGCAATACCATGGGCAGTAATACCATGGGAACACTATACCATGTGCCCAAAACCCACTATTGTTTACCTTGGTCATCTTTGACTCTACCCTGAGTCATGTTTACCTAACAATCCCCCCCTTAAGCCTTGACTTGTGGTTTCGTTAACTAAATCCAGTCAAACTTGCCAAGTGAGTCAACTCTACTCACTCTGGCCCTTACCCCCCCTTAAAGTTTATACCCAGGGTATTGGTTAACCCATCATTCCCATATCACTTAGGTCTAACCCTGACTTTACCAATAATTACCCAGGGGTACGGATTCCTTACCAAGGCTTACAACAATATGCCAATTTACATGCAATTTAAAAAAAATAAAATTCACTCCATTATAGCAATTGTTTTGTTGTTGTTGTTGTTGTACTGAGCTATATGCTTCCATCCTCTCGTCTTCTAAGATTCATGCTCTCCTATTCAGCCAATTTTTCTTCTCATCCTCATTTGTATATCGAAAGAGACTTGCACAACTAGTGTATGCACCATGGTCCCATCTTCATATCGTTCACTAAATCACCATTTATGGTATTTAGGAATCCACCACCACAATGAACACCAATGCTCATTCAACATCCACAAGTGTCATTCTCCATGTATGCATCTAACCAAATAAACCATAAAGCATTCAGATATGCCACCTTTACTCATCACAATACCAATTTAACCAATCAATGAATTCATTTTACCACTGACCTCTTATTCATCGAGCACCAACATAATAAACACAATCTTTAAACCCTAGGTGATAATCCCCTATTCAGATCATCATTGTTGAATTCATTTCACGTTGAAGCTTGTTGGAGGCCTCATTGATGATGAAACAAAGAAACTCAGAGACACACTCCTATATAGTCTTCTTGGTATTTTTTGAAGACCATTCCAATGGTGGGCAGGGCCTCCATTATTTGCCCCATGTTGGCTATGTGCGGGATCTGATTCTACTTTTTTTATAGAGAAATGGTTGTTGCCCATGTGACAACCGCTAGATTTGTTTTCCAACTAGAAGTTGCTATCCAAACTGCCATGGGTCTCTGCCATCCAAAGACGAAGGGGGATTTTCCAATGATGAGCTGGGCCCGGGGCATCATGAGGTCAAATCTACACCACCATTTCTGTGCCATTACCAAGATGGTCTCCTCAATTTCTTCTTCATAGGTATTGTACATTCCTCAATGATATCATTCCACATTACGACAATCTTTCAGAATCCTCACACTGTGATTTCATGGAACCCAATCACTACGATCTTGTGGAATCCAAATGAATGATTCATGAAACCATGGAACTACGAGTTGGTGGACCTTCTCTAAATTTGGGTGCATATATCACTACCATCCATTTCTACTCTACACAACAACTGCAATCCATATTTTATCACAATGAATCCTCTCCCTAATCAAGTAATGACTTACTACGACCAGTCAAGAAGATCACTGCAATCTTGTGGGCTATCCTTTGTGATCAACGGAGAAAATATTTTGATCTGTAGCTCCAGTTTCCACTACATCTGCTCCTGCATAGCCTACATCCGTACTCTCACTTTGGCACTTTATCCTCACATCTCCTCCTCAGCTGCTTGGCTTTCTCCAACATTCCATCCTCAACGATTTGATCACACTATCTATCTTGAGATCTGTAGGGATGGAAATTTGTGTCTGTTGAAAAAATCCCCATGGCTGTTCCAGTAAGATCCACACTTGGTCATCTTGTTACGATGACACCACTCAAGATTTCACCGCCTCTTTTGGCCGCGGGTGCAATTTTTTTTTCTCCACCATGAATGCGGCCAACAATTGGGCCACTTCAAGCTTCATCCTGTCGGTTCACATTCAACCAATGAACCAACCTTTGGTTTTCCATTAACAACACACATTCATATCTTAGTTCTCTCTCCTGAGGTTTTAGATTGATGATTTATTCATCAGGCCATTATCAACACACTCTCGTTAGAGAGTCCAGGTTAACATTGACCACAAAGGCATTTCTATGGATCCAAAACTTGGACCATGGCTATGATACCAATTGTTAAAATTTTTATTGCATAGATAATAAATAATTACGGAGAGGAACAAACATAAAATATCCAACAACAATCATAAACCATAAACACAAATGTTTATCTGGGAAAACCCCAACTCCGGGGAAAAACCCAACCCAATGAAATTTCATTAGCCTTGGCCAAAACATTGTCTAACCCAACCATGTGAGCCTTCACCGCTCACCTCCTTGGCATACATTACAATGAAGTCTTCCAAGCCTTTTATAGGCTCCATTACATGAAATACCATTTGCAGTAATACCATGGGTACACTATACCATGTGCCCAAAAACCACTACTATTTACCCTGGTCAACTTTGACTCTATCTTGAGTCAATTTTACCTAACAAATGTTAGACATGTGTTGTCATTGATGTTAAAGGATGTCAAAGGAAGTCATGAATTGGTCAAGATTAGTTGAATGTAGTAAGATTAGTGAAATAATTCCTTTTGGAGAAGCATATTTAGATCCATTTTTTCCTTAGGAGATTAGCTCAAAAGCTCTTAGAAATGGTGCAGATGGATAGTGCTCGAAAATAAATTTCCAATGATATATCAAAGTCAAAAAAAGACCCCTCGGATCAAGTATATTTCCAGCCAACTTTATAAAGTCAAAAGTCAAAATTTAGGTGTTCTGGCCATGGGTCTTGTAACATAGTTAACATGCAGGTGGTAAGAGCAACCATGAGGGCATGAAGGTGGACCAACCATAAGCTCAGGAGGGAAAGCACATGGTCCAACTAGGGGACACATCACCTTGATGGGTTTCTCCCTTGGAGTTTCGAAAGGCCCTAGTCCAAACTTTTAGGGTGATGGAGTAGTGGGAGGTGTGGCTGGATACAATATATGATTGGTGAGTGGGGGACCCCACAAACATGTAAGCCTGACAAGTTCCATTGGAGTTTCATATTTTATTTCCAAGAAGATGACTTAGGCAAAATGAGAAATTTCCCATTGGTTGCAGCCAAAATTCTTGTCCCATCTTATTATATTTTTATTTTTATAAAGATTAATCATGAAAAACAAAGGCCTCATACCCCCTCTCTGCCGCATGATGACATGGAGCCTTGAAAACGTCGACCTATTAGAATAGGACACATGACACGATTTGATTGGTTGACAGACACAGGTGGAGACATAGTGGCATGATGACGTTGACATATGAAAGTCTTGTGATATGTGGCACCAGTATGATGATGAAACATGGAATGTTGATTTGGCATTTTTAGGTGGCCAAATGGGCTGAAAACACTTGACACATGGCATAGTGTGTTGGGTCCCTATAATACTAGTGATTACCCCATTACTATTGTAGTTATACCCCTTATTAATATTGTTGTGCCCCTATTGCCCCCATATTGTTATTACTGTGCCCCATAGAATCCCTCTATTGTTATTTTTGTGGCTTTATATTATTATTGTTAGGTCGGCTGGATTATATTGTGACTCCTTAGACTCCTATATATAGAAAGGAGGTTTTGTCATTTGAATCATCTAAGAATTGTTCATTTATGTAATGTAAAGGAGGTTTCCCCCTCGAAGAGGCTGAATTCTAAGGCGTTGATCTATCTTTTCTATCTTTTCTTAAGCTGGTTTCATAACATTTGGTATCAGAGCTTTGGATTCTAGGGTTTCGCTGCTCCAAACAGGTCATCATGGCATTTTTGCTATAACCTTTTTTCTGCGATGTTTCATAAGTTGCAAAAAAACCCATTTTAGAAGAAATCACGATGAACCTCAGGTCCGAATTTCAGAGCTTTTCGCGCTATATTTGCGGAGATATGATCTGAGGAAGTTGGTCTTTTTGCAGACTCCTGAATTAAACTCCAAACAGGTGACCTGGGGAAAATCGTCATAACTTTCTCTCTGGGGATCGGATTGAAATTTCGTAAGAAGGTATAGAAAGATGACGGAATGCAGTTTCTTATATGCATTTTTCAGATCCAAAGGTCGAAATATTGACTCGTGGCACGTTGTACAAGTTCTCTCCAATGAACTAGTCTATAATCAAGTCATTGTGGGAGATTTTGCATAACTCTTCCTTGCAGAATCCAATTTGGGTCAGACTTGTGGCATTGGAAAGAGGACGCAGAAGGCTACTATAGTTCGCAATTTCAGAACTGGAGGATCTGAATTTACAGAGATACATCAGATTCAATATCAGGCTTCTACAAAGTGAAAAAATGTGTGTAGTTTTTTTTTTAAATTTTTGCGTAAGTTTGGTTTGAAGGATTTCAAAGGGCATAATAAAGCATTATTATTGGTAACTGATGCCCCGAGGAAAGAAAATGCAAACACCTAGTAAGGAACCTGAAAGCTCTAGCATGACTCATGAAGAAGAGGAAGAAATGCTACATGATATATCAAAATTACAAGAACAAGTGCAACAAATGGCACGCTCACAAAAGCTAACAGAAGCTAAGATAAATGGCGTGGAATCTAAGATAAAGGGCATGGAAGCTAAGATGGATGATTCATAGATAGATTTGAAGAGAGACATGGCAGGTTTGAAGATAGATTTGAAGACAGACATGGCAGATTTGAAGACAGATTTGACAAATTTTCTACAAGAAATACTTACTAATGGTGAAAAGGTTGTAAAGGAAACTCATGATGTGAACAAAAGAAATGTTAATCATGATTCCATAGACTCTAATGTTGGATCGAAGACCCACCATATTCCAAAAATCGATATGAGGAAGTTTGATGGCAAGGATCCCGCCACATGGATATTACAGATGGAGCAATTCTTCGATCTCAATAATGTGCAAAACACACAAAAGGTACGTATGGCAACTTTATATTTGTAACCAAATCAGTTTGTATGGTATCAATGGCTTTGCTCTCGTAAACAATTTATCACTTGGGAAATTTTTACGGAAGAATTGATATCACATTATGAGGATACAAAAAGCAACACTTTTTTTAGCCAATTGATAAGTCTCAAAAAAAAGGGTTCAATAATGGAGCACATTGAGGAATTCCAAAAATTGAACATAAGGGTAAAAGATATTCCAGAGGAGCATAGGATTGATGTGTTCATAGGGTCTTTAAAGGATAATATCCAACATGATGTTCGCCTTTTGGAACCTGATTCATTAGAGAAGGCATTCAGGTTAGCAAGAAAAATGGAAAGCAAAATTATGGCAACCAGGAAGCATACCACTCACAACTATAAAGACGGAAGTGTTGTTGCCCCTAGTCTTCCACAACCTATAAGGTTGACACCACAACAATTGGAAGAAAAAAGAGCAAAAGGGCTTTGTTACAGTTGTGATAGCAAATACACTAAAGGTCATAAGTGTGCTGAGAAGAAATTATTCTACATAGATTGTGAAGAGGAAGAAGAAAAGGAGCAAGAAAGGTCAAAAGAAGAGGATATACTCCAGGAACAAAGCCTAGATGAAGAACAAATAAATCCGACCATATCTTGTAATGCATTGGCAGGAATTACCACTCCTCAAACCATCAAGATAGAAGGACAAATCAAGAAGAAAAAGGTAATAGTGTTGATTGATTCAGGAAGCACCCACAATTTTATTCATTGTAAGGTAGCAAAAGAATTGAATTGCTTCCTATATCCAGCACCAGAGTGTCAAGTGATGATTGCAAATGGAGGAACAATAAATTGCTCTGGAAAGTGCCATAATATCAAGCTATCCATGGGAGAATATGTATTGACTAGCCCAATGCTTTCCATTCCAATGGGAGGTGCTGATGTTGTACTAGGAGTCCAATGGCTACAATCCTTGGGTACAATAGCTTTTAATTTTCAAGAACTTTTCATCAAATTTTCTACGAAAGGAAAGGAAGTTGAATTAAGGGGTATTGCAGGGAAACCAGGAAAGATAATTAGCTCTAATGGTATGACAAAGCTTCTAAAAAAGGAGCAAAGAGGTGTAATTGCACAATTATGTTCGCTAGATGTTTCCACATCGGAATCATCTATTTCTCCAGATCTCCAAAAAGTCTTGGACAATCATTCCAAGGTATTTGAGACTCCCAAAGGTCTCCCACCTATGCGTGATCATGATCATGCTATTCATCTGATTCCAGGAAGTGTTCCTCCAAACATCAGGCCGTACAGATATCCCTATGTCCAAAAGAGTGAAATTGAACGTATGGTTGCAGAAATGCTAGAGGCTGGTATAATTCAACCGAGTCAAAGTTCTTTCTCAGCTCCAGTAGTATTGGTGCACAAGAAGGATGGATCATGGCGCATGTGTTCGGATTATAGGGAGCTCAACAAGCTCACTATTAAAGATAAGTTCCCCATTCCTGTCATTGATGAATTACTGGATGAATTGCATGGATCAATTTACTTCACCAAGTTGGATCTTCGTTCAGGATATCATCAAATTAGAATGAAGACTGAAGACATTCTGAAAACAACATTTAGAACTCATGAGGGTCATTATGAATTTTTGGTCATGCCTTTTGGCCTTACCAATGCACCTTCAACATTTCAGGGTTTGATGAATTCAATTTTCAAACCATTCCTTAGAAAATTTGTGTTAGTATTTTTTGATGATATACTAATCTACAACAAGTCTTGGAAGGATCATGTTGAACATGTTGACAGGGTGCTACAACTATTGGAGGAGAAACAATTATATGCAAAAAGATCCAAATGTTTCTTTGGAGTCCAGGAGGTGGAATATTTGGGTCATATTGTATCTCATGAAGGAGTTAAGGTAGACCCTAGCAAAATTAAAGCCATTAAGGAATGGAAAATCCCCACATCCATAAAGCATCTGCGAGGATTTCTCGGGTTGACAGGGTATTATCGCAAGTTTGTTAAGAATTATGGGAGAATAGCAGCACCTCTAACAACATTATTGAAGAAAGATGCATTTTCATGGACTCCGGAAGCAACAAAGGCCTTTGAACATCTTAAAGAGGCAATGTGCCAAGCACCGGTCTTAGCTACATCGGACTTCACAAAAACCTTTATTGTGGAATGTGATGCTTTAGGAAATGGAATTGGTGCTGTTCTAATGCAAGATGAAAGACCCATTGCTTTTGAAAGTCGTCCAATCAAGGGAAAGTTTTTAAGCAAAGCTATTTATGAGAAGGAAATGTTGGCAATACTCCATGCACTTAAGAAATGGCGACCCTACCTAATGGGAAGACACTTCAAGGTAAAAACGGATCATGATAGCCTTAAATACTTTTTAGAACAAAGATTATCCTCTGAAGAGCAACAAAAGTGGGTCACAAAGATGTTGGGTTATGACTTTGAAATCATCTACAAAAAAGGGAAGCAAAATGTGGTGGCAGATGCACTCTCAAGAAAGGATGAGGATGTGGAAGCATTGTTGTGTGCCATTTCTATTATCCAACCAGATTGGATAAACGAAGCAAGGGAGGAATGGAAGAATGACGAAGAAGTGTGGGCACTTATTCGAAAGTTACAACAAGATTCCAGTACGTCTGATACATTTAGCTGGCAAAATGATTCGTTATGGTACAAAGATCGCTTATACCTCTGTAAGAATTCCCAGCTAAAACAAAAGATTCTTATGGAATTGCACACTTCTCCCTTAGGAGGGCACTCAAGATTTTTAAAAACTTACCACAGGGTTAAGAAGGAATTTTTTTGGGATGGCCTTAAATCAGATATTCAAAAGTTTGTGGCGGAATGTTTGGTTTGCCAACAAAATAAAGTTGAAACAATTAAGACACCGGGTCTATTACAACCTTTATCCATTCCAAGCCAACGTTGGGAGGAGGTTTCAATGGATTTTATCACAGGTTTACCCAAGTCTGAGGGAAAGAGTGTCATCATGGTGGTAGTTGACAGACTTACCAAGTATGCACACTTTTGTGCATTATCACATCCATTTAAAGCCAATACAGTTTCTACTGCATTTATGGAAACAATTCAAAAGCTACATGGAAACCCAAAGATTATTGTAAGTGACAGAGATCCCATTTTCACGGGAAATTTTTGGACAGAATTATTTTCTTGTCTTGGTACTCAGTTAGCTTATAGCTCATCTTATCATCCTCAATCTGATGGGAAAACTGAGATAGTAAACAAATGTTTGGAAGGATATCTTCGTTGCTTTGTATCTGATAAACAGACACAATGGGTCAAATGGTTGCCTCTGGCTGAATGGTGGTATAACACTTCCTTCCATACAGCAACAAAAATGACCCCATTTATGGCACTTTATGGGTATCAACCACCATCCATCACATCATATTTAAGAGAAAATTCTAAGGTTCAGGCAGTGGAACATCACATCGAACATCAACAACAAGTCCTCCAACTCTTAAAGGATAACCTCGTGTTGGCACAGAATAGAATGAAACAACAGGCAGATCAACATCGCAGTGAAAGAAGTTTTGATGTAGGTGATTGGGTATTCCTACGGCTACAACCATATAAGCAAATGTCCCTCAAGCAAGCTAAGAAGGCTAATAAATTATCACCAAAGTATTATGTCCGTACAAGGTGTTGCAAGAGATTGGTACTATGGCATACAAATTGGAGCTTCCTGCAGCTTCTCTATTGTACCCAGTTTTCCATGTCTCATGTTTAAAGAAGGTTATAGGCGACAAGCTCCCAGTTCAAACAATATTGCCAGAACTTGACGAGGAAGGAAAAATTATATTGGAACCAGAAGCAGTCACAGAAACAAGAACTCGACAGCTACGAAATCGATCAATTTCAGAGTATATTATCAAGTGGAAGAACTTATCCGCTGAAGATTCCACATGGGAGGATGAGAATTTTATGCAGAAGTATCCAGAACTACTCAAGCGTTGAGGACAACACTTTTTTGAAGGAGAGGGGCATGTTGGGTCTCTATAATACTAGTGATTAACCCATTACTATTGTAGTTATACCCCTTATTAATATTGTTGTGCCCCTATTGCCCCCATATTGTTATTATTGTGCCCCATAGAATCCCTCTATTGTTATTTTTGTGGCTTTATATTATTATTGTTAGGTCGGCTGTATTATATTGTGACTCTTTAGACTCCTATATATATAAAGGAGGTTTTGTCATTTGAATCATCCAAGAATTGTTCATTTATGTAATGTAAAGGAGGTTGCCCCCTCGAAGAGGCTGAATTCTAAGGCGTTGATCTATCTTTTCTATCTTTTCTTGAGCTGGTTTCATAACATAGTGAGATCATGGCACATGGAAGTAGATGCATAAGTGGAAAATAGTGTTTTAGACGACTTAGTAGGGGCAAACCCTATATGAAACATAACCTCAATTTTTTTTCCTCGGTAGTTTCAAAGCGAGCTCCATTGTAAATGATTGGGGAGATGAGTCAAGGGAGACAAAAAATTTCACAAAAAATGGTTGTTGACGATATAAAAGCCTGTCTTGATGGATTGAAGTGATGCCATCACCCTGATGGTTTGACCTCAACAATTATGAAACAAGGTTCATTTAAAAGGCTCGGGTAATGTGCCAAGGAGATGAAGAAATTCCTTTTTATTAATGTATCTTTAGTGTTTGGAAGGGACACTAAAAGGGATCAATAGGAGGAGCTATGAGCATTTTTACTATGTTCAACATTTATGGGCCTTTGGGCATAAAAATACATTGCATGAATTTTAAAGGGCTATGGGGGTTTATATGGATAATCCCTTGGGGCTATACAAATCTATAACCTTGATAATATTAGGCCGAGGCCATATAATAAAAATGGGTTTAATATTCAAATGGTCATGGATGGGTCATCAACTTTGGAATTTTTGTGCCATACTTGGTGGAAAGTGCCTATGGGCATTAGGAATTGAATGAGTCAACATATATATTTGGAGGATTCCACTATAACTAGCAGTATGTTAAATTTGAAAATGTTGCATGGAGGAGTTGGTGATATTTTCGGCACAATGTGACATACTTGGAAATTTTGGTCAAATATGGTGGTTCTCTAGATTTGGAATGGCACATAAAACCTCTGCTAAATCTTGTAATGTACCAAAATTGAAGAAAAAATGGTTTTACTCAAATTTTATCATAGAGAACAGTGATAAGTGATTGAAGACTACATGAACACATCAAGAAGTTTTTAAAAAAGTGGAATATAACTACAAATTAAGAATTCATGGATGGTAAAGATCTAAACTTAATTAAAGTTTTAAATCTAAAAATATAAGATCTTATTATTTATAAGAAAAAAATGAATTAGCAATAAGGTTTTTGTTGTTACTGTTGTTGTTGGTGAACTTATTAGAGATTAGAGATAGTTGAAGGTGAATTTGTGGTGATTGGGTGTGTGAATGAAGAGAGATTTATTTATTTTATGAAAAATATTGGCCTTCATGAATTGAGTTTGAAAATGTGATTAAAGATGAATCAAGGAGGTCAAGCAAGTGGAAAATTTCAAATCATGGTTAGTAGCTCCTTTCAACCGTAGCTGATAAAATCAGGGGTAGTAGCTCCTTTCAATGGTAGTTGATAAACTCAAGGGTTGTAGCTCCTTTCAGTAGCAGCTGATAAACTAGGGAGTAGTAGCTTCCTTTAGGTTGGAGCTTGAGAAACCAACATATTGAGGGTTGTATCTCTCAAGTAGGTTGAAGCCTACCAATTGATGTAACAACAAGTTGAAGCTTGCCTTTGTAAAAGCAATTGAAGAAAATATTGAAGTCTTTATGTGTTTCATATGTGCTTCTTGTGTTGATGCTTGCTTGAATTATTGTTAAAGAGATTGTTGGTGTTTTAATATTATTTACTTTGTGAAAGATTTTTTTTTAAATTCTCACAATACTGGTTCACCCCCACTCTCAGTATTTTCTTGGTTTCTAATAGTGTTCTTGTTGATCAGTGGTTGTCATTGATGTCAACCCAAGCAAGACTAGGGGCTACCCCGATCTTGAATGGGAATTTTGACTTGAAAAATTACTCTATTATGAGTTAATGATCTTCTAGATGTATTCTAATCGTCGATATGTTTCCGTCGATATATGGCACACCAAGTAATTCTTCACGGTTTGAGAGATATTCATGTTTGAAGTTAGTAACCACAATTAGTGGAGTTGTGGCATGGCACTCATAATTGGTTGTGGTCATTTAATAGCCAATAATTAATAAATATTTTTGCCACTAAAATCCCTCCAACGCTCACTTGTTGAGGACCCTCTCATCTCAAAGACATTCATATAAATAATGACCCTCATATCCTCCTCTAGTAGGGATTTCGTGGCTTCAAATAGGTCATCGTGGAATTTTTAATATCACTTTTTTCAGAGAAGCTTACAAAGCTGAAATTAAAACCCATTTTAGCCTAAATCTTGATTAACCACGTGACCAAATTTTAGATCTTGGTTTGCTATTTTTTCGGAGATATGATATGAGGAAGTTAGGGTTTTTGTAGGCTCCCGAATTCCATGTCAAACAGGTGACGTTGGGAAAATTGTCATAAATTTATCTCTAAGAATTGGATTTAAATTTAGTAAATAGTCACAAAAATAGGACGGATTTTAGTTTGTTGAGTAGAATTTTCAGGGCCAAAGGTGGCAACAGTGACACGTGGCACTTCGTACAAGTTCGCTGTACTGAACCAGGATATAATCAGGTCATCGTGGGAGATTGGACATAACTATTTCTTGAAGAATCCAATCTTGATAAGAAATATGGGGTTGCAAATAGGACTCATAGGGCTACCATAGGACGAAATCTCAGACCCTGGAGATCCGAAATGGCATAGATACAATAGATTCAATATCGAGCTCCTAGAAGGAAAGAAAAAACATGCATTCAAGGATCACTACAGTAAGGACCACACATCAATAGTCAAGGGTAAGTCTCCTACAACAAGGTATGTATGATTACGTGTTTACATTTGAATTTTGAGTATTATCTCTAACATATGTTTTTGCAGGACAACGTAAGTATATACAGGGTCTTGGTTATATCTCTATGTCTCTATATGTCACAGTTAGTTTTGTTACCACATTTCGGATGTCTTATTCTTGATACTACACATTTGATGCTACATATTCTTGATGCTACACCAAGTTTGATAAATCTATATGATGTTGTAAGTTCATGTTACTTTTCTTTTCATAGTTGATAGAATGGTCTCTATTTTTGTACTTAGAACTTGGTCCATCACAAGTCTAGGGTCTGTCATCATTTTTTATTGTATATATCTTTAGGTCAGTTTTGGATATAGTCTTGCATAGAGTCTAGTCCTATATCAAGAGTGGGAGTCTTTATCTACTGCTGCAACAAGTCAACAACAAAAGTGACAAGCACACTTCAGGTACGCATTGTAATTTTAACTTGTATTTTTTCATTTTTTTTCACTTACATGTGTTTTGCAAGCAGAGGTAAGTTGAAGGGTATTTTGTTTTTTTTGGGTTTGGTTTTGCTGGGCAAATTTGCATAGATTCAAGCACAACATCAAGCAAGAATTCAAGAGCTGAAGTATCAAATCAAAGGAAGCATTGCAATGGGAAATCCTTTGAAGACATGACAACTATCTACAGATTGTGAAGAAGTATCAAGGCCAAGATTCATCTGTAAAAGAGTCATCATTGTAAAGTTGTAAAAGAGTCATCATTGTAAAGATTGTAAAAGAGTCATTTGTAAAAGAGTCATTTTGCCTAGAGTTGAAGAGGCATTGTTGGGAGGTATAGGAGTCATTGTTGGGATGATGTCATGGTTGAGTTGTAGGCCATAGAGTGATTGGGTAATTGGTTAAGTACAAGAAAATCATTTTGATATCATTGTAACATGGATCATTGTCCCTGGTACGAGAGTCCACACTTTTGTATTTACTTTTGTCTTTATAAGGTGGTAGGGAGGTGCTAGGCAGGTGCATGAAGTCGCCTATAGGTTGGATCCTATGAACACTTTAGGGTGGTAGGCTAGTCTAGGGTGTTGGGGAATCCATTCAGTTGATTACTGAAGAAACCAGGGTGTTGGGGCATCCTTCCAGTGGGAGCTGGAGAAGAATGCTTTTCTAGAATTGTAGGAAGTTTTTTATTTCATTTCAGTTGGGGCTAAAGATTAAAGAATTTATTAGAAAAGAGTTCGGTGGTTTTTGACTCGGAGGGGGTTTTCAACCTACAAATTTTGTTCCTAATGTGTTCTTTTATTTACTCTTATTACTGCATAAACATTAATAATAATTGAAGACTAAAAAATGCTTTGAAAATATTTAAAAGTGCTAATTGCTAAGGAATACTGATTCACCCCCCCCAGTATTTCCAACATTTCTCACTTTTTCCTTAGCCAGAAGCAAGCTTTCCAATTTGGGCTTGCAATTTGTTTAAAAATTGTTACATGGTGACCAAGGCCTCACCTTATTTGTTAATTGTGTTATGTTTTAACCGAGTCCTTCCTTGTGGTTCTATTGCCTTCACTTCATTGTTTTCCTTCATCTTCCCCTTCTTGTTTCACATGGTGCTTACCTTGTATTTTTTTAATGTTTAGTATTCTTTCCTTGTGGCTTGTCTTCACCACCCCATATTTTTGATAGGTGTAAGGATGGAAACTTGAAAGATGCATGCACATAAAACCTAACACTCCATATCCTCCAATATTAATTGGTGGATGCCTAAAACCCTCATACCAACTACTAATTGCTTGTTTATAAAAAATATGCCATACGATTCTAAAATATCCTTGCGCCAAATAGAATATTTTTTTGATATTTTTACCTTATTTTAATGCATGCCACTAATGTTTTTTTTCCCTTGGAAAAAGTCGTAATTTTCATTAATGAGGAAAATTACATTTTGTAGATGTCATCATCATATACTGTACTGTGGGATAGAAGCCTATCCTTGTGAGTTCAAACTAGATAGAGGTGTTCTCCACGCAGGGAGACACTGATTTGAGCTATGATCTTCAAAAATAAATTACTCCTGTACTTACTCTACGTAGAGAGTATCAAAAAAATAACTGTCAGGTGAAAATAGCCTGCATATTAAAACTTCTTATAGGTATTTATATAAAGACAAACATTGGAAAATATATACAACAAAACTTTAAGTCAATTCCCATTGAGCTTTGCTAATCTGATATCTCTATGAAAGGTCTATGATAATACTGATGGAAGGTTCCATCAGTTTGCTCCAGTATGCTCCAAGTTCCTATATGCCTGTGTGGTGCTTCCTTGGATAGTAGATCGACAACTGTGTTCCTCTCCCTGTATATATGGTGACAAGTAAATGTGTCAAATAAATTTATAAGTCTGAAAATTTCTTCCATGATGTGTCTCAGAGAAAAATCATGACCGGTAGTAACTTTGTTAATCCAATTGCATATAGATTTGGAATCTCCAAATCGCTATAGTTTTCTGCACTGTTTTTCCAAGGCAAAGCGTATGGTGTATTTTGCTGTTGAAAGCTCAACAAAATTTTTTGTCCCTCTGCCCAACCCCATTTGAATTTTGTAAATATGATTTGGAGTGATATGGAGGACAACACCTCCCCCACAGCCAATTTCTTGAGCTGAACCATCAAAGTAAGCCCAGGGGAGGGATTGGTTTATTCTCTTAGGAATGATATGCTTGGGAATTAGATTTGTTTCCTCCTCTGGTATCTGTTGGTAGTCTGCTAGGATTTGGGTGGTAATGTTTGGCCAATGGGGGGGAGAATTTTGAAATATGAGTTTGTTCCGGGCAATCCAAATGGCCCAGCAAGCTAGTAAGGGAAATTTTTTTGTTCTTTCCGAGGATACATTGGACCACCAATCCTCCCAGGCTTCCTGCACGGTTGTGCCTTGCCACCTAGGGAGGGAAGGTATTTGAGAGTGGATAGAATTCCACAACTCCCTCATGCATGGGCAAGTAAGAAAGAGATGATTCCCAGATTCATTTTCTGCTTTACAGAGGCCGCACCAGAAGGGATTGTGAAATGATCTTTTGGTCAGTTTTTCTCCTGTTGGGATTTTATGTTGTAGAATGGTCCACATGAGGAGTCTGGATCTGGGTGGTGCTTTAAGTTTCCAAATGCTTCTCCACCAAGGTTCACATTGCAGAGGTTTCAGAGAGTTTATAAGAGCTATGTAACCCTCCTTAGGTGTGTATTTCCCATGCTTTACGAGAGCCCAAATAAGCTCGTCCTCCCCTTCCTGTATCCTGATATGTGATTCCGTGAGTGCACCCGTGTATTCCTTCCAATGCTACTGCCATTGTCAAGGGATCTATAACATCCTTCCAATTTTCCAAGTTTGTTGTAAAAAAGTAGAGCGGTCATTGTCTGCTATATGGTTAATGTGAGTGATCCCTCTGGAAGTGATGTATGCTCTAAGTTCCTGTGGGAGTCTGTGAGCATTCCCACAACCAATCCAGGGGTCCATCCCTATTTTAACAGCTTCTCCTGACTGTATTCTCCATGAGAGTACATCCTTGATAAGGGGCATAGCTTGGAGGACAACTTTCCATATGTTCGATTTCCTGGATAGTGTCCACTGAGGTTGTTGAATCCAGTCCATAATATTTAAAGGAGCTATGTATTTAGATGTGGCCACTTTAGTCCACAGGCTGGAAGATGTGACTAGTTTCCACCCTAGTTTGGCCACCATAGTTGTGGAGAAAGAGTCTAATCTTTTTATACCCCATCCTCCCAACTTCTTTGGTAGTGCCAAAGAGTCCCAATTTGACCAGGCGAAAATCCTTCTGGGTTGGTTTCCTCTCCACAGGAACCTGTAGCATAGGTTTTTTATTCTGGATAAAATTCCTTTAGGAATCCATGCTAAAGACATCCAATAGATTGGAGTTTCTTCCAACACTGCTTTTATAAGTATCAACCTTCCTGCTCTTGATAAATATTTTAAATACCAGATTTTAACCTTTTCTCTAGTTTGGATATGAGCCAAATATAGTCAGCAATCTTATAGCCATGTGGTTTTAATCTACAGCCCAAATATTTTAATCCCTTGTCCAGATTCTGAAGGTTATAGGGGAATCATCTCAGGGCATACTAGATCTCATATGGATTGCATCCAATAGCTGTTATAGAGGATTTCTCATTGTTAACCATCATGCCAGTGGCTGCTAGGAATATGGTGAATGTACTGAGAAGTGCAGTTACATCTCCTATACTCCCATTTAGGAAAAGTAGTACATCGTCCACAAAGAGTAGGTGTGTTAATGTGCATTCTTCTGTGATGCAGATCCCCCTAAGCCTGCCTCTTCGATGTTCCTCCTTTATCAAGTAACTGAGACCTTCCATGATAAGCAAGAAGAGGAGTGGGGACAATGGACATCCTTGCCTGAGGCCTCTTTCAGAATGGAAGAAAGGTGAGGCCGTACTGTTTACTAGGACACTGTATGATACATTGGTGATACAACTCATTATCCATCTTATAAATTTGAATGGTAAGCCTAGGTGTGTTAAGAGCATTCTGAGGTATAGCTAGTTGACTCTATTGAAGGATTTCGAGAGGTCAACTTTCAGGACCATACCCTTCATTTTGTGGGTCTGGATAGAATGTAAGATCTCTTGTGCCATTCCAACTGCTTCATGAATTTGTCTATTTTGTAATAATGCAAATTGCTCAGTTGAGGTATGGTTGGATAAGATTGGACGCAGTCGATTTGCTATAATATTAGCGATGATTTTGTAGATACAGTTACATAAGGATATGGGCCGGAAATCATTGTAAGATGAGGGATTGTCCAGTTTGGGTATAAGGGAAATAAAGGTTGAGTTGAAGGCCTCATAAATTCTTCCAGAGTTTCTGCATTCTTCTATAACTTGAAGTAGATCCCCCCCAAGGTCTCAAAAAATGGCAGGTAGAATTCCACAGTCTAGCCATCTGGACCAGGGCTTTTATCTCGCTTGAACCATTTGAGAGTGTCCTCCAGTTCTCTCAGGGAGACCTCTTTAATCAAGTCCCCTCTTTCATCTTGATATACAAACCTTGGGAAAAGATGGGCTGTCTTCATTATGTCTCCTAGGGTGGCATTAGGTTGCGACTTATAAATGCTGCAGAAATGGGTAGAGGCCATAGCTTCCAGTCGGGGGAAGGTGTTCACAGTTTCTCCATACTCATCTAATAGCTGCCATATAGTGTTGATAGCTTTCCTCCCATTTGAAAATTTGTGGTAGAACTTAGTATTGTCATCACCTTCCTTCACCCAAATGGCTCTGCTTCTCAGTCTCCAGCTCTCCTCTTTGTTCTTCAGGATCTGGTTTCTCTTGGCCATCAAAGAGGTTAATTTCTCTTTGTGCTTGGGGGACGGGAAGATTCCTTCATGGTAATTTTCATACTTCTCAATGGCTTCTTTAGATTGTTTGAGGGTAAGGTCATCATGATTCCTCTTCTTATGAGCCCATTTCATAGAGAGGGTTTTGAGTTCTTTAAGGTTTTTTGCAAAACCTTCTGTTATAGTTCTATCTGCCCCAAGGGGATGGCTTCTCCAGTAATTTGTGACAAGGTGTATGTATTCAGCATCCCTCAGCCATGCTGCATTAAATTTGAAAGGGCTTTTAGGCTTGTTCATACCTCCTCTGATTTCCATGTAGATCCGCCTATGATCTAAAATACCTCCAGAGCCCACCCACTGTTTATATCCTAGGCCCATAGTTAACAGATGCTCCTTAATGAGATATCTATCAAGTCTTCTAGAGACACTGTCTGCTCCTAATCTATTATTCCTCCAAGTGGGAAATATCTTCGGGGAGGGGATATCTATGAGATTATTCTCCTCTAGCTTGGCCTCGAAAAAATCAGAGAGGATATCCCTTTGTGCATTATAACCCCATGATTCCGCATAACCAATGGAGAAGTTTAGGTCCCCCCCAGGACGAGATTATCCTTTTGAAGAATG
This sequence comes from Pinus tabuliformis, assembly GCA_031772625.1. Taxonomy (NCBI): domain Eukaryota; kingdom Viridiplantae; phylum Streptophyta; class Pinopsida; order Pinales; family Pinaceae; genus Pinus; species Pinus tabuliformis. Next base: position 318,337,304 of record CM062811.1, read on the forward strand.
TGAGAGTCCAGGAATCTGCTCCAAAACTCCTGTTTGTTGTGACAGGGCCCATATATATTAATGATCCTGAGCTCAATGTCATGTTCAGATGAGTATATATCAGCTCCTATGTGTCCCGAACTCCCCCACACATTACAGATCCTGATAGATCGATTATTAACTCCTAACACCAGTCCCCCAGACCTCCCTGATGCATCGAGGGAATGAAAAGTCTAACCAGGTAGCCAGGTTTCCAGGAGGTGGGTAATGATACTCCCCTGACCTAGGGTTTCTTGTAAAAAGAGAATGTCAACAGGTTTCGCTGAGATCAGTCTCCTCATGGCTAGTTTTTTTGCAGGGCTAGCCAACCCTCTACAATTGAAGGAGAGGAGTTTCATGGAGGAGGAGCCTCCAGGGTATTCACTACTCTAAGTACCCGATCAATGGTCTATTTTTTTCCAGAAACAATCTCTTCCCTTGATTGTACCTTGGATTTGGATAGGGAGGATGGTCTGCCTCTAGCCAATTTTAGAGGAGGAGGAGAGGTGATGAGTCCGATACCCATAGAGTCAGGGGACTTTGAGCGAAACCTGGCTCTGGTGGGATATCTAAAAGGAAGAGGGTTGGGATGAGAGGGGATCTCATGTGAATGGGAATTTGTAGGAGGATGTTCAGGGAAAGAGGGTTGTGTGCAGGAGAAGGTAGGGGAGGGTGGTTTTATAGGGCATTCCACAGCCTTGGAGGGGATGAGGGTGTGAGAGGAAGGCTATAATGAATTGAGCTTTTCATAACAAGATTCAATGCCATGCAGAGATGCATTTGAGTAAACAGAGGAGGAGTTTGTAGTCGACATACCCATGGAAAATGCTACCTTTGCAGCTGCCCTAACTCTAGTAAGGGGTGGAGAGGGTGCTTTGATGGGTGCCTTGCCCCACTTCTTCCTAGTCTCTTTTGAGGGCATAGGTAATGCATTTGATTGTGCCCGATTTGTGACCCCATCCCCTTCAGAGGGGATTTTCTGAGCTTGTCTAATGTTCTGCACTAAGTCCTTCTCCCGGTCTCCTACCCTTTCCTTCTTATTCAACGGGCAGTCTTTGTACATGTGTCCCACCTTGTGACAACGTCTGCAACAGAAGGGGACACCTTCGTAATATAGGGTTTGCTTATAGGAGAAAGATTTCCACTGCAAAGTAATGTGCTCCTAAAGACTGCCTCGAGTATCCAGTGAACAAGAATCCTGGCATATGCCATCATTCCTAATGCTAGGTATGTTTTGTCGTGGTCTAGGTAAGTGCCCAGCATGTTGCCAATTCGCCGGAAGATATCCTTTTACCAGAATTGCAGAGGTAGTACAGGTAGCCGAACCCATATAGGGATGACTCCTATCTACTCTTTTGCGGGGTCAAAAAGGGGGTTCCATCACCGGAGGAGAACTGGTGCATGATCGAAATGCCAAAAAGACGACAAAACCCAATTTGTGTGCTTGGCTCTGGCAAAATGTAGAGAAAATCACCCTCTAACAAATGTTTGAATGGTTGGGAGATCCGCCAGGTGCTGTCCCCAAACCTCTAAGGCCCATATCTTAAGCCTGGCCGCTGTATAACTTTGACCGTGAATTCTACCTACCAAAACTTGGTCTGTTGTATCCATGGTGTCACCCCATTGAATGTCCTCCTCGAGTCTAAGAATGATGTCCTCACTTCTAACCTTGAAGCACTTTCTCTTCTTTCCCCTCTACATTGGCACTTCAGGGTCTTCTGAATTATCCCCTGTCAAGTTATGGTTAGGTTAGGGGATTCAGGTGAAGGAGCTCAACTGATGGAATCGATTCCAAGAGAGGGGGTACTGCCGTGTAACTGCCAGATGGTTGCGCCTTAGGTATGGTACTTGTGGAATTTCCTGGGCTGGAATGTGCGCTCTCAGAGGGTTGGATGAGGATTCACTAAGGTGAGATGAGAGGGGGGTTTGTGAGTTAACCACCTCAAGATTTGAGTGAAGGCAGGTAGAGACGAATATGGAAGGTGAAGAAGACTACGATGGCAAGGGTGGAAATGGCCAGATTGGAGGAGGCTCTTAGAAGGTGACTGTGGAGTAGGATGGTCCAGAAATGGAAGGGAGGCACTCAATGGTAGCCGAAAGGTCGCAACAGAAGGGAAGGATGTCATCCATGGCGGAGCGAGGGGATTTCCAGATATTAACATTCTCAAATGGATCTTCCGAGTAGTCTACTAGGTTAAGTTCCATACCTATTCCAATGTGTTCTCTGCTAGTTGCCTCTAGGACCATCGTAACCATCGCCGCAAGTAGGGTATCAAAAATCGGTTGTGGTCACAGTGAAACAGGGAGGAGAGGTAACAACACTGTTACAGAGGGATCAGTGAGAAACGAAAGCCAGGAACCATCACGGGTGATGTAGCCAGAGAAGGGAGCAGGCGTCGACAGCTAGCAGGTAGGTGGGGTGCGTAGGGGGTCCTCGTGTTGCCATCAGCTGCAACAAAACCTAACCATTTTCAAACTGTCTCGTCAATGCCATCCTCAGATATTTCCTCCTCCATCATTCCATTGATGTTATTCTTGGTTTGTGACTGATATTATTGTAATATCTTTAAAATGAACTGCATAGACACCATTTTGATGGGACCTCCTTACCATGTAGGCAACCCTTGGGATATAATCCACTTTAATGAGGTCAAGATGTCTTGGCTCTTGCTAAGTCATAGGTTATTGATATATCTAGCTTGCAAGTTGTTGGATATACTCTTGGTCTTAAAGTGGCAACAAAAAAATTTGATCCTCGACCTTGCCCAAATCACTTAATTCAATTTTATATAAATAGATTAAATTAAAATTAAACTCAAGTGATACCCTAAATTAAATTATGATTAAATTAAATATATCACATGTGTATGGTGTCCTCTGTTAATATTGTCCAGAAAGGTGTCCTATCATAGAGAAAAATATTAAACTACTTACAGAGTTTAAAGGTGTGACCAGTCTTTGTGTCCTTTGTGTCTACATTATTAAATGAAAGCAAAGGAGGACCCAATCTTAAAATAATATGGGGAAGTAAAAAATGTCCATTGTGTGATATTTTGTTAACACGTTGAAGCGATGATGAGTATCTTCACTAAGAATTTTGCATGTAGCATATAAGGTGTTTATGAGGGTGTGTATCACATATATGTAGTATATATAATGTTATGTTGTTTCTTCATATAATATGATATATGGATTTAGTGATATGTGATGATAATTTACTTATTATATGATTTTAGATATGTTTTATTTTGGATCAACTGTTTATATAATGGGTGAGTGCACACACACACAAGTATAACACACACACACACACACATATATTTCAATGGAAAAAAGAGATTACAAAGCTTATCATTTAGATCCACCTAGTATACCATAAAACCATAATAACTGAGAAACCCAAATACATTCAAATCCAAAGAGAAAAATATTCAATCCAACACATATCGGAATAATTTTATTAATCAATTCCACAGTGGGAACAAACATGCAAGAAATCCTCGACATATATTACAAATTTACAATGCATTAATAAGAGAGACCAACAAGTTTCTAAAGAGGAAAAATATTATACCAGCACTAGTAAGCCAACAAGTTAGGCTTGCACCAACAAACCAAAGGCCAATTGACAACATACCAAAGAAAATAATTCCTCCATGCAACTCAAAATAATTAGAAATAAATTTCCACAGAAGAAAAATTAATGTCCAGGCAATACCCAACACCATCGAAGTGAGGCAAGCAAAGTGCCTCCACACCATTTAGAAATCATTAATTTGATTTCCATAGAAAAAAATACCCAACACCAATGAAACCAACAAACAACAGGTGTATGCATCATCACCTTCTAGGAAATACCCAACACCAGCGAAACCAACAAACAATAGGAATATGTATCACCACCATCATAGTGGAAAAAAAACTTGTACACAGATGACATGAGGTACCAAGAAAAAAATGTAGAAATTATCACTGTAGATCACCTGATAATGCAATATACTAAAGCAAAATACTAGATCTACTTCTACAATCAAAATTTGCAGAAGCTTAATCAATTTGAGCTAGATCAATCAGAACACATATAACAAAGAAGGAGAAATCATACACATGAAACATAGAAGAATACTCTGGGGAAAGCATCAGCTAAAAACCCCGCTATCTGTATTATCATACAAGTGGAAAATATCTCCAGATTACACAAAGCTTTAACTCACAATCTATCCAGCACTCAGTACAATCCCTCAATGTTGCTGATAGACAGAATAGACAACACATATGCCTTCCTTCAGTCCTCCAAGCCTCCTATTTCCTTGCGCAGTTTCTCCTGGGTCCTCTGGCTGCCACCTATGTGTAATTACCTCACAAACTACTCACTAACCTCTGAAATAACTGCGCAATCCTGAAGGAGATAATTCCTTCTGCATGGATGAGTTTCCTATATAGGAAAAATCCTCCAACTGATAGTACACTATCCCTTCCTCTGATCTCAACTGGGTCTCTGACTGAACTGACATGCATGAGTTATTCATGAGAGGATATTCAATTATCTTAAGTGCAGCAGTTACATGCATGCATGCATTAACTAACTGAACTCACAATCAGTTCCACAAACTGTTGGAACTAATCTAACTGGACTTAACTCAGATAACTGAGCTAAATAATTACAACTCAAAGTACAACTCATCCTGATCTCCTTTAATCAAGGGATAACTTCCTCAATCAATGGAGAAACTGTTGCATGTCTTCACATAGACTTCATCTTTGATTTCCTACAACTAATTAACTCAAGATGAATTAATTAATTATTTTACAAACAGCTGCTAAGATCAAATTCGAATTTTACTTCTCAAATTTAGTTTAGGGACTAACTAAACTTGGAATCTATCCCGAAATAATATTTATAACAATTCTATTTTTAGCATTTCCATTTTTTCTTTCCTTGTTGCTATGTCCAACACTAGTACTTGAAATGCTATTTATAACATTTCTATTTTTAGCATTTCTTGTTGCTATTTCCAACAAAAATGAAGTCCACATATAGGAAACACACCTTATACACATCCATTCCACCACCATCTAAAAATAAAAGGGAACCAGATCCACAATATTCATGTGGAGTGACCAGAAAAAAACATCCCGAACCAAGAAACATCATAAATGCAAAATGCCATAACAATACCATATAATCCACGACCGAACCAAAAGTTTAGTATAGGAGAAACTCTCATAAGTATTATGTCACATATCAACCAAGATGATTTCTTCAACCAAATCACACATGGACTAAAACATGTTGAGGATACAAACTAAGAATCCAGGGAGCCAAAAATCCATACCTTATCAATCCAATTGAAGATTCTCCACAATTGCTTCCAAAAACATTGAATATATTCATATTTAATCATGTTCGGAAGAAGAGAATTGCACCCAAATCCTGAGCACTGGATCTCAAAGGATTCGTGAGGTCACTAGAGGTAGAGTCACTCACAATAAATCCCCCTACATGGGCCAAATGGGAGTCCAAACTATCTAGAAAAAACTAGTGATTTTAGAGCATACATTTGATATCCCCCCAGAGATGAAAATACATTGTAATTTTCCACCTGCTTATCCTTGAAGGCCTATCTCAACAGAGTAGACATTTGAATATTTACCTACTCCTGGAATTTCCAGGGTAGGAAATTCCTTTTGATTTCAAATCAACACACACTAAATCCGAATCATAATAATATAAATGATCTCCTTCATCTTGACTATCCAAAATGAGAATTTATTTCCTCACCTTAGGAGGAATAAAATTGAAGAGAGTAGCCACAGAAAATCATATGCAAAGGGATGAAACCTCTTTCTCCCCAAAGAAGAGTTTCTTCCTGCACCTCATTTGCTACTCATCCTCTGCCTAGTAGGCATAAAAAACGTACAGAGATAAGACTTAGGGAAAATACTAAAGGACCGATGAACTATAATAAAATAGGAAGAAGGACTTGACAACCAGGACCCAAAAAACCAGACCAAAGAACCACTATATCATCACTAGATTTCCAAACTAAAGATTCCAAATTCACTAAGTAATCAAACTCTTGAAAGACAAGAACCATGACCCACCATACTCGACAATGTCCTGGAATAAAGAAGGGTTGATGTTCACACTGAATTGATTTAGAAAGGAAATGACATAGAGCTAATAGGGTAGTGCCATGAACTAACAACCAACTTGGAAAAAGATGAACAGAATTCCACAAGAAAAAATTACAACTATTCTAAGCAACAAACACTCTATAACTTGAAAAATGACTATAAGTAACATTGAAATATTCCCAATGACTAGTACCAAGGCTCAAGGACTAGAGAGTTAACCTCAGAATAGAAAAAAATAAAGGGAACCCAAGAAAGAATCAAAATAAAATAAAAGAAACAATCCATATCTTGCTCACCAGTGCACCAATAGAATTGTGACCACTGTCCTGAAAGGAAATAACACCACATGTTGTCAATAGAAAAACATCAAACTAGGAAGGACATCAAAAGCTCAAAGCAATGGAGAAACAACAATTGAAGGTGGTAGAGGGCCTGCCATCACCACCATTCACACTAATTGTTTCACATAATGAAAACCACCAAGACCAAAACAATAAAAGAAGACGTCTCCACCCGTCACCCTACATGTGAACACCAATTGGCACATTAAAGAACTCTTGTGCTCCTTAATGGAGATGATACCCTTGGGAGGAAGAGGGAACAACCTCCAAAGGGTCCATAAAATCAAGAGTAACACCCCCTAATGAGGAATATTAAATATATTTGAAATTACCACATATATATTGAAATAATTATGGTTAAAGAAATAAAAGGGAGTAAGTAAATATGTTGCATTATTTTAGAAATAAGTAATAATATATTGAAACAATTATGATTAGAGAAATAAAAGGAAGTAAATATGTTGTTTTATTTTCAAAATAAGTAATAAATTATTGGGTGTGTAGTTATTTACTAGAATGTGAACTCTCTTAGTGGATTTTTTTTGGTTTTATATGCTTTAAATACACACACACACACACACAGACACACACACACACACACACACACACACACATAAATATATATTTTGTTTGAAGGAGAGAAATTGACCTGCCTCTTAGCATGAAGGCAAGAGTGAGGTTACTGGTACCATGCCATCCCATACTAATACTCACTTAGGAGTGTTTCTCTTAGGCTAAAAGCCATTACAACAATAAACATCAAGGAATCCAAGCTCATTGTGTCAGTAGTGGGGATTTGAAAGTAGGTGGGGAGGATAATAATCATTCTACCCAATCACTCGAGATAAGTCTAACTATCAAAATAATTTGGGCATTGGGGCTGCCCATGGAAATAAATCGACCTCCCTCGTAGCCCAACAACAAGAGAGAGGTTTAAATGGAAAGTGATATTCACCAATGGTATTTACCCATGGTATTTAATGATGTAAATCAATAAGGCACCAAGAATACTATAATACATAGTTCACTTTGCAAAAGGACAGACTGGTCCTCCATAATGTAGTTGTAAAAAGTGACTTATACTTAATTAATAAAGTTATCTTTTGTATTCAATGTCAGTTTTTTTTTTTTTTTTCCTTTTAAATGTTTCTGAATTAGTATCTTGGTAGATGTGTTATGTTGCTCTCCTCCTCTCTCAACATTCATAATTCTTGGATATTGGGGGATAAGATCTAGGAACCATCCAAGAACCATGAATGTTGAGAGAGGAGGGGAGGAACATATACATTTGCCAAGCTACTAGTCACATAAAAATTTAACAAGAAAAAAATACCCACACTAAATCCTAAACATAACTTTGTTAATTGAGAAGAAGCTGCTTTTTACAACTACATTATGGATGACCAATTTATCCTTTTGCAAGGCAAGGCCCATTGTTTATAGTATTCTTGGTGCCTTATTGAGTTACATCATTCAATACCATGGGTAAATATCATGGGTGAATACCATGGATAAATACCATGGGTGAATACCACTTTCCATTTGGATAAGAGGTTGTTAGTACCTAGCCAACCCACATTATATACTCACTTAATAGTGCAACATAGTTACTCTATTCCAAAGCTACATTAACATGTCAAACTATGAGACTTGAACTTGGGTAGGGAGGGTCACAAATATTTCGCCTAGCCACCCAAGCTAAACTCAATTGACATAATTTCATGTATATTTTATTGGAATAATAAATTAGATAAAATTTAGGACAAATAAATAAAATAATATAATTTAAGTCTTAATTTATAAGGGGAAATAAAAATGATTAAATGTAAAGTGTTTACTTAATTTGTTTTAATAAAAGTAGAGGTTTGATTTAGACATCATACCATTATGAACAATTTATGTTAGCATTTATGAAAGTTTAGGTTTTGTTTTAATGAAACATATAGGTTGGATAGATGTAATACAAATGTTTTTGTTTTAATTATCTAGGCATAGTTTATAATAAGGATATTATTAATGTTGAATGAAAGAACAATCTACCCGTTAGTAGGATGTTGTCATTATGATTGTTTGAGATTTAGTCGATCCTGGATACCCCTTGGAATAGTTTATTCCCTCATAGTTGGCTCCCATCCTCAATCCCCGCACATGAGATTTAAACCTGAGACCTGATGGAGACTAAACCCCACATAAACCAACTCATTTACACCTCATGGGTGAGGTAATACACATGTTACATAAATCATGCAATATAAATCTATTAACATTGTAGCTTAAATATTGTACTTGTAAACTTTGTTATGAGGGTTTTGGTAATAAGTCCATTCCTTATTTTGTTAAAGAATAATTATGGTTTCTTGTTTAGTAAAATGTTTTTTAATCTAACTATTTGGATTAGCTTTATATTCATTAAATATTGGAGGTTCTACATTTTGTAGTGCAATCTATGGAATTAGTTTTAGAAGAAAGATTTTGATTAAAGAACATGTTTTTTTGTGTTCTAATGGAAACACATACACACACAAGTTTCTAAAATTAGAAAAGTTAATATAACTATATGTTTAAAACAATATTCTTTTATAACAATATAAAATTAGAGAAAGTTAATAGAAAAAAAAAGTGATATAACATGAAGTCATGAAATATTATTTGAAGGTAAAGTTAAATTAAAGAGACAATAAGGTCATGAATTATAGTAGGATGGAAACAAGGAAGACAAAAAAAATATTGTGAAAATGTTTTAAGCAAAAGAAATAGAAATGTCTTAGTATAAATATAATATTTTAATGGTCAAGCAAGGTGCCAAAATGGAATCACAACAATATGAAATTATTACAATTAGTGCAGTTAAATAAAACTCATGACTCCCTTAAGGGACAAATTCATGTAATAATAATTAAAGGGGTATCTTTCTCATGTGGCAAGCTCTCATAATGATATTGATGATTTAAGGAATGATAGTAACATTGATAATTTGGAAACTCAGGGACAAATTCCCTCTATTGGGAAGCCTTCCTCATCTAGAGAATCCCCTCCTAGCCCTTCGAAGAATTTAATTTGGTTAAGGAAAAATATTATTTTTCATATAAAACCCACATGTGGAAAAAAGTACAAGTCAGATTGGGCAAGGAAAAGCCACTTCATCAAACACATATAAATAGACTTCATGTCACATCACTTTGGAGCGTCATCAACATATCACATCTTCTCTCTCTTTTTTGGATTGGTTCGTACAAATCTGAAATTGGAGGTCCGAGCTCATATGTGCAGAGGGAAGGAAGGAAATTTTGTTTTGGTTCGTTCACTTTTATGTTGGAGTGCATTGACAAGCCTTTGAATTGGGTTGAATTGGATCATTTTTACTTGGAAAATATCTATTTTGGAAGGATGAATACATTGGACAAAGGACCTAATTGTTCTGGGCATGTTGACTCACTTTCACCACATATTTATTGAAGTTTGACCGCAGGATTTCTCTCTCCTTTGATCGATATTTTGTTGACTATTTTGACTGGACTTTGACCAACAAAGAAGGTTGCATCCTTTGACTGTTGACCGAGCTGATTTGGAGGTGATTTGACTGCTGAACGTTAATTGGTTAGGGCATATTTAACTCTTGTTGACTGTTATTGAGTTTGACTAGAAATTTGCATAATTTTATTTTGGATTAGATTTGACTTTTGGGCTCATCTCTCATTGGATATTAGCTAGTTAAATTATATAGTCAAAGTTATTGAAATTTGACTCATTATTAATGAATTTGAATATTGTATCTCGCCGTTGAACATTTGATGATAATCTAATAGAAGAATACTTTAAAAAGGGTTTTCCCCCTTGTGGGGTTTTTCCTTAGTCTTTGACCAAATCCTTGTGTCTCTCTTGTTTCCTATTCTTGGCTATCTTCTATTGAATTTGAATAATTTTTCTATCTATAATTTCTTACTGTCATTGGAAGGTTGAATTTATTTGAAATGTGATTTCTAATTGAAGAAGAATTATTGTAAGTGATTGTGATAAGCATAGAACACTAGAACATTAATATGGTATTAGCGATGAGGTGAAGACAAGCCCAAGGAGACATGAGAAAGAGAAATCACTCATTTGGAAGATATCTTATCTACTACTAAAGATCATTTGACTTTGCCAAGATGCCTACCTCACACTTCAAGGTTGAAGAGAATCTGAATGACTCATCTAACTATGCTGTATGGAGCAGTCCCAGGTTGGATGTAACTTTGGATGAGAGTGATGTTTTGGAATATACTGAAGGAAAAGTACCTGAGCCTCTAGAAAATGCTTCCACTATTGTCAAAGACAAATATAAGAAATGTGAGGCAAAGGCCAAGAAAATGATTATTGATTCTTTGAGAGACCATTTGATTACTTGTATTGAAAATTTGAAGAAGTCAAAGGAATTGTATGATAAGCTGGTTGGGATGTATGAACTTAACAACTTGAATCAAATTATTTCTTTGAAGAATCAACTCAAGGATATTAAGATGAACAAGGGAGAGACTATGCAGTCATATTTCATGAGGATATCCCAACTCATGGATCAACTAGCATCTACTAGAGAAGTTACATCTAATAGGGGGCTTGTACTTATTGCACTTCAAGGTATTCCTCCAAATTGGGAGACATTCATCACAACTATTAGCAACAATGAAAGGTTCCTTTCATTTGATGAGGTCATTTTCAAATGAACTCAAGAAGAAACCAAGATGATTTCTAGAGGAAGGATTCAAAAGCATGAAGTAGGGGAGCCCTATGCATTTGCTACTCAAGATAAGAAGAGGAAAGAGAAAGGAATAAATAAAGAAAGCTTGCTCCATCTTCTAGGGACTCCAATAAAATATCATGAAGGGACAAGGAATTATTACACATTCAATGCTACAATTTCCACAAGAGAGGTCACTATGCCCAAGATTGCCCTGAGAAGAATGATGCTCCTAGATCACACAACAAAAATCAAGGCCACAACAACAAAAAGTTCAATGATAGAAGAAGAAGAGATGATCTTGATGATCATGATGTAGGTCACCATCCTGAAAATAGATTTAGAAACTCAAGTTATGGAAATAATGCAATTGCTACTCAATCTAAATATTTTTTTATTTCTATTTCCTCTCCTCTGGATTCATTTGATAGTTGGTTGGTAGATAATGGGGCCTCTATACACTTCACTGGGTATTATTAAGTCCTCTCAAACTTGGTTGAGAGGGAGAAAAATTTGAAGATTATTCTTAGGGATAACTCCACATATCTAGTAAAGGGGTTTGGTTCTATTTCATTTCACTTGGATTATGGGGAAACTATGATGTGCGGGGATTGAAAAATAACTTGGTGTCTAAGATATTCCTTGAATGACAAAGGAATATGAGAGTTTCTTTTATAAGAGGAACGATTCTTAGTTGGCCTCAAGAATCTAGATTGAGGGATTCCTTCACCTTGGGATCTAGAATTAAAGGACTCTATAAAGTCAATGGGAGACAAATCCAAGCTTTGGTTATGATAACAATCATCAATGTGAGCCATGGCACTAAAAATTCACTCACCTTCATTTTGAAGCTCTACCCAATTTAAGGAACATGGTTTCTAGGTTTCCTGAGATTCAAGCAAAGCATGATGGAGTTTTTTCGAGATGTGCAAGTGGAAATAAGTCTAAGGGTCCCTTCCCTTCTAGCCAAACCAAGTTAAGTGACATTCTACAACTCATTCATTCTGATCTATGTGGATCTATGCCAGTGACATATCTTGGTGGTTATCTATACTATATAACCTTTGTGGATGATTACTCTCCCAAGACATGTATACGATTTTCGAAGCATAAGGATGAAGTATTTGATATGTTCAAGGATTTCAAGGTTCTAATAAAGAATCAAATAGGGAAGAGGATCAAAGTCTCTAGGTCTGATAATGGTGGATAATTCATTTCAAATGAATTAATTGATTTCTATAAGAAAGCTAGGATAAAGAAGGAGACTGTCGTACATTAAAATATTCAACAAATTGGAGTAGTTGAAAGGAGGAATAAGACCATTATGGAAGCTTCCCAACCATCTTGCATGATCAAAAGTTGCCAAAAGTTCTGTGTGAAGAAGCTGCCAACACTATGGTCTATGTTCAAAATAGGACCCTTGATCAAGCCTTGGGTGACAAGACTCTCGAGAAGTATTCATAGGTGTAGAGCTGAGTGTTGGACATTTGAGGATCTTTGGCTGCCCCGTATACTTTCATGTGTCGAAGGATAAGAGGAATAAGCTAGAAACTTCTAGAAAGAAAGGTACATTTTTTGGGTTGTGTGAAAATTCGAAAGCTTATATAATATGTGTATGGGTAGAGGAATATAGAATTTAGAAAATATGTGACATTTGATGAAGATTCTTCCCTTGGGAAAGAAAGGAACACTCCTCCTCTTTCCCCCGTTGAAAAGAAGGATGATGTGATGGATACACAAGAAGGCCCTCCTGCACTTAGGCCTAATCTTGATGTCGATGATGACCCTATGGAACCTATGGACTGCTTGCATTACCCTACGCATGATCCTCATTCTAGGAAGATACAACTATGGATTTGTGACACCTTACAGGATGCCAAGAAACATATCGCTGCTAGAGGAACCTTTAGGGAAAGCAAGAAGCCATGCCCATACTAGAGATATGTTGTGGCTATGAGAAACATCATACACAATTAACCACATAGGTATGGAAAGATGCTATAGCTGAGGAGTATAAGTCTATCATGAAGAATGATGTGTGGGAAGTGGTTGCAAGACCCGAAGGGATGTTTGTTGTGACTTTGAAATGGATGTACAAGATTAAACATGGAAAAAATGGAAGTATTGAGAAATATAAGGCAAGGTTTGTGGCTAGAGGTTTCTCCAAAAAAGAGGTTGAGGATTATAATGATATATTTGCACCTGTTTCTCGCTATGATACCATTCGATCTATCATTGCTATAACTACTAGTCAAGGATGGACAATTCACTAAATGGATGTGAAGACCACATTTTTTCATGGTTTCCTTGAGGAAGAAGTATATGTTGAGCAACTGCAAGGATTTGAGGAGCATGATAGGAAGACACATGTATGTAGGATGAAGAAAACACTCTATGTATTGAAGTAGGCTCTTGGGCCATGGTATGCCTGCATTAATAGCTACCAGATGAAGCTTTGATTCATGAGAAGCAATACTGACCTGAAACTCTGCTTCAAATTGGTCCAAGGTATGCCTTTGATTTTGGTTTAATATGTTTATGATCTATTCTTGAAAGGTGGAGAAGATATGATTCTCGAATGTAAGAGGGATTTGGCCTCTAAATTTGAGATGAAGGACCTTGGAGTAATGCACTATTTCGTAGGTTGAGGTGTGGTAGAGGCCTTGTGAGGTTTTCCTTTCACAAGGGAAATATGTTGTGAATATTCTTGAGATATTTGGTATGGTGGAATGTAAGTCCATGACCACACCGATGGAGATGAAATTCAAGAAACTATGTGGAGAAGCTGCATGACCCGATTTGGAAAATCCCTCTGAGTATTGATAGTTGATTAGGGCATCGATGTTCCTTGTGAACAATAAAACTTACATATGTTTTGAGTTATTTATGATTAAGCCTCTACATGCACACTGGGTTTCTTCTAAGCATGTGCCAAGATACTTACATGGAACGATTAATCTTGGACTACGATATTCTATAGGAGATGTGAGACTACATGGATACATCAATGTAAACTGGGTCGGAAATGTTATTGACAAGAAGAGTGCATAAGGGCGCTGCTTTAGTTTGGAATCTGCCATGATATGTTGGATGAGAAGGAAGTAGAAGTCCATTTCTTTAAACATGATTGAGGAAAAATACATTGCTACTAGCATGGCTAGTTATGAGGAAGTTTGGTTTAGGAATCTCTTTGGAGAGTTGTTTGAGAAAGTACTAGATACAACAATTATATATTGTGACAAAAATAATGGGATTTGACTTTCAGAGAATCCTGTATTTCACGACATGTCCAAGCACATTGAGATTCAATATCATTACATTCGAGACATGGTACACAAAGGATCCGTAAGATTCCATCATATATCTAGCGATGAGGAGATAAATGATATACTCACCAAGGATTTTTTGAAAGGGAAGTTCTTGGTAGTCAAATAGAAACTTTGAATAATGGATGTGACCCTCCCAAGTGAGGGTCCTTACTGATCGAGAACAATGAGTTATGCTCTTCCCCCCCATTTGAGCTCCCAGGGATGGAATTGATTTGGAGAGCCCTTGGGGTTGAGGGATCTCTGGACAATAGGTGTGTGTGATCCGAACTTAAAAAAGAATGCAAAAATTACAGATATAACCATAAATACAAAGATGCAACAGAAATAAGACTTCATTTCATTAATATCAAATACTGAAATATGCTTACAAACAAAATGGAACTAAAACTAGCTTGGGCGATGGTAGATTATCTCTGAGAAGAGATGTGGCAGCTACATGCCTGTGAAATGTGTTACATGAGGCTCAAGGGCCTATTTATTATTGAACAACAAAGTAAAACCATAAAAAACCAAAACCCTAACCCAAGGAGACAGAACAACAAGAGTTTGTGGGCCCCGTTGGGGTTAGTTGGGCAGCCAACTTCCCAGGGTTGTAACTTGGTCATATTATCTCCGTTTGGTGCATACGATACCTTGTTGGAAATATCTCTTTGAGTAATAATTTTTTTTTTTGTAGGCCCTTTCTTGTTTTTTCGCTACTGTGGACCTAAAAAAAAATCTGTTTAGGGGGTCAAAACTGCTCTAGAAGTTCAGGACCTGAAAAACTACTACAAAGAGTAAATACTGCAATAAAAAGGAAACGGATGAAGCCGACCAGAGAACTAGGTGGAATAGGCATGTGGACACCAATATCCACCTGGATCATTTCTCCCTCCTTAGGAAGAAATGGTCTCGATTGTGTAAAAATGCTCCATGAGGTGAGGAAATTTCTGTTGAATTTGGTCCCTGGTGAACCACTTGCCCTGGTGAAGGAGTTGGCTTCCTTTGATAAATAGATATAGATAGAGCCTCTGTTGGCGAGTGTTCTTGATCTACGTGTCCATGATCTGATCAGTTTTGGCTTGTTACATGCAGTCTAGGTTTAACTCTGTTGGTGTGATTTATTATGCAATGTCTGATGTGTCCAACAATGGTGGAAGGTACGGCCGAAGGTGGTCGACATTGAACACTGGGTGCAGAACAAGGAAGGGTGGAATGATAATCTCAAAGGAATTTTCTCCTACAACCTTAGTGATGTTGTATGGCGCATATTGGAGCGGGCGAAGCTTGTGGTGGGGTCCAATGAGGCGCTCCTTCAAATGTAGCCAAACTTTGTCGCCCACCTAGAACTTATGTTGCACCCGATGCTGATCATGGAGCTGCTTGTATTTAGCATTGGATTTGTCTAATATATCATGGACCTATTGGTGGATGTGTTGAATGTGCTCAATGAAGATGTTAGCCCTATCTGATTTAGACTGGACGTGAGCTGAATCTACTTGAGTGGCTGCAAATGGTATGGCCACATCAGTGGGACATAATGGATTAAATCCCAGCCACACTTGAAAGGGGATGTGGCTTGTTGAGATATTGAGAGTTCTGTTGTAGATTTTCTGGACATAGGGAGGATTTCATCCCATGGATGCTCCAAGTTGTACATATGAAGAATGTGCATGATCATCCGGTTGATGACCTTTGTTTGGCCATCCATTTGAGGGTGGAAAGCCATGGAATTAGTAAGTTTGGTATCCAAAATTGACTAGAGACTTGACAAAAACGCACTTAGGAATCTGATGTCCCGATCTGAGACAATAGACCGTGGGATTCCAAAGTGTACCCACACTCACTAAAATAAAAGTTTAGCAGTGGCCTCTGCTATGATACTCTTCTCGTAGGCCACCATAATGGCCATCTTAGAGAATATGTTGATGACTAGGAAAACGCAGATGTTTCCATGCTTAGTAGAAGGAAGGACCAACATGTAATCCATGGATATGGATTCCCAGGGTCGACTAGGATTATGCAGAGGAGTATATAGGCCCTGCTTCTTGATGGTTGGTTTGGTAATGACGCATGAGTGTAGGATCAAATGTACTTCCTAACATCTTGATGAAGGTTTGACCAATAAAAATACTTTTGCAGTACTGCCACGATTTTCTCTACTCCAAAATGTCGAGAAACCCAATTGTAGTGCACCTCCCAAATCATATTGGAACGCTCGCTTGAAGGAACATAGATATGTCCCAGGTGGCATAACAGTGTGTCCTAGAGATGAAAATTTAGAATTGGCTTACCTTCCAGGAGTGTATGGTCTGTGTTTTTGAATTTTGGATCGCTCTTGCAAATATGCGGCCAACTCGAAGTCTCGTTCCCACAAGAGTCGAGCACAATGATCAGCACCATGAATGGTCGCTGATTCAGGCAGTTTTCAACATTATTGGTGCTGCCCTTATTATACTTAATTTTCAAATGAAACTATTGTAGGTATGTGGAATATTTTTGATGGTGATCATTTTGCGAATTCCCTTGTGTCTGTATGAACTGCAAGGGTCAGTGGTATGTGTGGATGACCATTTCCTTCCCCATAATGTAATGCTTCCATTGACGATAGACTTACACAATGGAATACGTTTATTTTCATAGGTGGGATACTTTTAGACTGTTTTTGAAAGTGTCTCACTATGGTAAGCAACTGGATTCCTCTGCTGAGTAAGAACTACACCAATATCATATTCAGAGACATCTATCTCAACCTCAAATTGTTGCTGCAGGTATGGTAATGTGAGTAGTGGTGTAGAGGAGAGGCGATGCTTCAACTCAGAAAGTGCCTTACGTTGGGTTTAAGACCAAAAGAACTTTGCTTTCACTCCACCCTTGGTGACTTGACTTAAAGGCCAAGTGATATGAGAGAACCCCAACACGAACCTCCGGTAGAAATTGGCAAGACCCAGAAAGTTGCGAAGCTTTGTTAGAGTGGTTGGGGTTGGTCAGTCTTTAATGACTTGTATCTTGGCTGGGTCCACATGCACACCCTTCTCATCAATGTTGTACCCCAAATATTGGACCTGGGTAATGCCAAAAGTGCAGTTCTCCAAATTGGCACACAACTTGTGTTGTCGCAAGGCTTGGAGGACCTGTCGAATATGGTGGAGGTTCTCTTTCCAACTATGGCTGAAGATCAATATGTCATCTAAATACACCACCACGAATGCATTGGTGAATTGTCGCAAGATGTCATCCATCAATCTCATGAAGGTTGTGGGGGCATTCGTCAACCTGAAAGACATCACCAACCATTCGAAAAGGCCCTCCTTGGGTTTGAAGGTAGTATTCCACACATCAGAGGGTTCGATAGGCACTTGGTGATAACCATACTTCAAATCAATCTTGATGAAATATTTGGCCCCCTTGAGCTGGTCTAGAAGGTTATCAATCCACGAGATTGGGCACCTATTCTGTATAGTGATATTTTTTAATGCCTGATAGTCAATACAAAGTCTCCAAGTCCCATCCTTCTTTTGTACCAATACAATCAGGCTTCTACATGGTGATGAGCTTGGCTTGATGTGCCCTTTCTGCAACAAATCCTGAATCTACCTCTTGATCTAATCGTTCTCCAGAGCAGAGCGTCGATAGATCGGTCCATTCAGTAGTGGCGCGCTTGGGGTTAGATCGATGGAGTGCTTGACCTGACAGTGCAAAGGCACCCCTGTAGGTGAGGAGAAAATGTGCTTGTACTCCTCCATGACCTTATCCATTTGCTACTGCTATGTGGAGGAGCCCTATATGGAGGCCATGGAAACAATCTTCTTCTTTCCCCGAGGGTGAATCATAAGGAAAAAAAATTTCCTAGTATGTTAAATGATCTTACTGCATTGCTTTGTAATGATCAAAGAGATGGCAGTAGGTGGGGCTAACTCCAGTATCCTGTACAACTTACTCCCCAAAGTAATAATCACAGAGCGAGGTCTAGACTCATATACAACATGTTGCTTCCATGAGTATGGTTGTCCTTATAATACATCACAAACTTCAAGAGGGGAAACATCACACAATACCTCATTTGTGAAGGGCTTGATGCTGTAGGAGGCGACACTGCTGGCTGACGCGGATATCTCATCCTTGGTGAAGCCACCCTATGGTGTATGGTTGTGGATGTGATGTAGTCAGTAGGCCCAACTGCTTCATGACCTTTATTGAAATGAGGTTCTTTTGGTTCCTGCTGTCAACAATGAACTACAGCGGAGAACCCTTCACCCACATATGTGAGTGGAAGAGGTGTTCCCCCTCCTCTGGATCTTCAGGCTCATTCGTTTTGATCTTGGTGGTGGCCATGGTGGCATTGGGATCAACATCAATGATCTTCTTCCCTTTTTCATTCCCTTTGTCGGGTTCTGACTCAGAGTCAGAACATGCATATGATTCAGAAGCCTTCAGCTCGACCACCAGTGATTGCTTGGCCCGACACTCACTCTTGTTGTGAGTGGAGCTCTTATGGAACTTACACCATTTTCCCATGCCATTCTTTGTCTTCGGGGTGTTGTTATTTTCTTGTGGCTTCGGCGGGTTGTCCTAGGTCACCATGCCGTGGATTTTTCCTTTGCTCTACGTTTTGGGGTCACCTTTCCCTTGCTTTAGATTCGCAGATCAAAAGTCTTGTTTCTTCTGTTT
Source organism: Pinus tabuliformis (assembly GCA_031772625.1). NCBI lineage: Eukaryota > Viridiplantae > Streptophyta > Pinopsida > Pinales > Pinaceae > Pinus > Pinus tabuliformis. The sequence continues at coordinate 318,356,497 of CM062811.1, forward strand.
AAATTTCTGCTCAACCTTGACAATGTTTCGATACACTGTGCCAACTGAGGAGATGTCTAAGAACTCCATCTCGTCTTGGATGTACCTATGTAGGAAGCCATGGTACTTGAGTACCAAATGCCACTCAGAATATTTGACACCTAACTTCGTGCGAAGGGTATGGAAAACATTGGTAAACTTTGGCATGTCTTGGTCCCTTCCCTGCTGCAGCGTGGTCCACTTTATGTATTTATCCTCATAGCTCCTGACTGGGTAGTACTGCTCCTTGATGGCATCCAAAAATGAATTCCAAGTGGGTGTATTTCAAAATAGAGAAGGTTTACTTTTGTCCTTCTTCTCATAGTAGGTTTCTCACCAGTCCTTGACGTGGGGGGTGACTTTGAGAAGTGAAAAAGAAATATTTTCCCGACTAGAAAAAACATGAACATAAAATTATCCTTCTAACAGATTTAACCATTTATCTATGACATCTGCATCTATATGACCTTCAAATATGGTGATGTCAAAGTTAACTTGTACCTTAAAGGGTGTGGCATTTCTAGAGTAGTTGCTGGAAGAAGATGCGTCACCCTTTTTTAGCTGCTAAAGGATCTAGGAAAAGTTGTCCATCATCGCACTCCTCTGTCGCTCGAGGGATTATTCGAGAAATATTTTGAAAGGATCTCCTACCCTCTCATATTTCTTCTCTTCCTCCATAAAAGACCATCGAGATTTATGAGCCTGGTCTTGCAAAGGTTCGACCAGTTCGAGCCTTAACTACTTATATCCTGACCTCGTTGGGGACATGCAAAGAAAAATAGAGAAAGATTAGACCGCTCTAATACCACTGATATGAAAACAGGAATGAAAAAAATTACAGATATAACCATAAATATAGAGATGCAACAAAATAACACTTCATTTCATTAATATCAAATATTGAAATATGCTTACAAACGGAGTGGAAATAAAACTAGCTTGGACAATGGTAGCTTATCTCTAAGAAGAGATGTGGCAACTACATGCCCCTGAACTGTGTTACAATGAGGCTCAAGGGACTATTTATTATTGAACAACAAGGGAAAACCTTAAACAATCAAAATACTACCTGAGGAGATAGAACACCAAGAGTTTGTGGGCCCCATTGGGGTTTTTTGGGTAGCCAACTTCTCAAGGTCATAACTTGGTCATATTATCTCTGTTTGGCGCATATGATACCTTGTTGGGAATATCTCTCTAAGTACTACATGATTTGTGATAGAACTTTTCCTATAGCTATGGGCCTACTACAGACATCAACAAAATTTTGTTTAGGGGGTAAAAACTACTCCGAAAGTTTAGGATCCTAAAAATTGCTGAGAATAGTCAATATTGCAATAAACAAGGAAACAAATGAAACCGTCTAGAGAACTAGGTGGAATAGCCACCAATATCCACAAGGATCAGAGTGTGATCCCTACCCTTTGTGTTATGTCATGTATCTCCCCTATTGTCACTATAAGTTGTGTGTGATCCTTTTCTTTCGTGACAAATCAGGTATCTCCACCTATCAGGTTTGGTAGAGTATACCTTAGTTGGCATCATACACACAAGTTGGGCTTGTTGGGATTGTCCCTACTCATCTAGATAATGGGTGAGTGTTATAAACATTTTTGTGCCTCGCAGCATGAAGCATGAAATGTCAATAATTACAGGGATCCTCAGTCCCTAAACATGTTGTTCTTACCCCTAGAAGAACAAGGTCAGCAAACCATAGCACTTCCCATCAGTTCTCCACCTGAAAACACTCAAAAACAGGCTATTTTTGGATCATGTCAGCTGCTCCACTGAGCATCTGCGCTGGAATGCAACTGCTCCTCCTTGTACCTGCGCTGAAAGTCAAATCTAATGAAGGCTACTTGCGCTGGGCGAGATTGGCCAAGTGGCACAGTCATTCTGCAAGGTGTCAATTGCCCAGGAAGCTTCCAAACTGACACTTGGTTCAAGGGATTCGCCCTGTGATGAGTAAGAGGTACTTGATCTCCATGTGTAAGCAAGGATCTCCAAGTGGACTCAAGAACTGAAGTTTAACTGAAGAGGGAGAGGACACAAGGCAGCTTTATGTCAGTCTCAAGCTGACTCATCCTTTCTTCTTCTATCCTATATATAGAGCTCTTCTATGAGGTCTAAGGAGGCTGGAATTTTGTGCAAAGTAAGGAAGTGCTGTTGGTTTACAGTTAGAGCTATTGGGTGATTGCTTTTATAGAGGTGAAGAGGAGATTTCTTGCTGCTGGGGAGGTGCTGCTGGATTGGAGCCATTGATGGTTGTAACCTTCTCAGAACCCTTTTACTTCTATCAATAAAGCTTTGAATGTTCTCCTATATACTTGTATTGCATTGATGTATTGTATTTACTTGTATATCTGATTCACTCTAATCCATGCGTCAGTTATGAGTACATGTTTCTTGTAGTTTTTCCTTCTCTTGTTTGTGCAGGATCTTTGTGTAGCTGGACCGGCAAAGGGAGCAAGGAACTGGGAACAAGAGACAAAGAGAGAGGACAGGATCGACAAAAGCGAAAGACACCGGTTGGTCAATCTTTTCTTCCTTCTCTGTACTTTCATAAAGGAAAATATCAAAGCTTTACTTTCAGTTGTTGCTAAGGACTGTCACCCTTAGAGTAGGGATAGGGTCATCCGAGTCGGATACTTTTCCCCACAACAAACTGGCGACTCCGCTGGGGAGCCTAGTATCTTGTTGGTGTTTGTAGTATCTTTGCTATTCATTTCCTGAACCAAAGAGTACCAAATCGAAAAGCTTTTGACTATATCAAAAGCAAAGTAGAGGGGCTGCTACTCTTGCTCATTTTCTGAGCAGATTCATGATTTGAAGAGCTGATCTACAAAAGAAACTTGTACTCTTTGTGATAGCTTTTCATCCTCTTGGTCATCCCTTAGCTTGTACTTGACCTATAGCTTTTTATTTCAGCAAAAACAGTGAATTTTTGAGCTTTTTATGACCCGGAAATCCTTGTAAACGCAACTCTCGTGTCTCAGTGCAGGCTGTCCACAGGCAGTCTGCATTCCAGCGCAGGTACTCCCTTCGGGAACTGCGCTGAGAGTCAATTTGACAGACCAGAGCCTGCGCTGATCCAGTTAGGCTATGTCTTCCTGAGGTTTCCCACTGTGTCTTAGCCCTGTTTTCACTGTTGTTTTGCTGCTGATTGCTTGTCATTGTACTTGCTGTAAACCAACTTTCCTTGACATTATTCCGCCTCAGTTGTGTGATGAAACTGTGATTGTTCTTTCAGTATTTCTTGTTTCAGTTACAGTTTCCCATTGTGAAAAGCGAACCAGTATAGCTGTGGCCTTTTAGATCCTGAACTGTAAAAGTGTCTGTGTGATCTTAAGAGCTAGTTTTATCACTGTTCATGGCTGTTTGAGTTTGTTTGTTTTTCGTCTTGTGGTTTGAATCTATACATTTCCAGTGTCTAAACAAGTCGATCTTAAGGTGTCTTTTGATTTTGGACAAGCTTGTTTACTTTCGCTTGAAATTAGATTCAAAGTTATACAACAGTTTCCTTTTTGTCTTACATCAACATTAAGGATAACGAAAAGAAATATCTGCATTGTGCATTTTGCATTTGACTGTGTGCTTGACGATTTAGGAAAAATTGCATTTTAGTGTGTGTTCTATGATCTATGAGAAAAGTTGATATCCTCTTTTCCCTCAGTAGATTAAGGTTTTCAAAGTTGAAAGATCGAAAAGTTTTGCTTCTCATCTTAGATTGCATGTAGGAAGTTGTATATATACATCTCGTGGTGATCCTTAAAGGCAAACTGCTAAGCAAGATCAACATTAAAATAAATCCAATTTACATAACAACGCTTTGTAACATAACGCAAACATCTAGAGGTCTAGGTAGAGATGTGTTCCGGCGTCGTTAAACATAGTGACTGTCGATCTCTACGAAGGTGGGTGATTCCTCCCGAGAGTCGGTGGCACTAATACGGACTTGTGCTCCCGCGTACCGTCGCGTATATTGGGAGACCCCTATAGGCATTTATCCTTTATCCATAGGAAGCCGTGTCGACCGCCCTACTGATCGCGATGCAGTGAACACAGCATTCACGAAGATCGACCACCCGTACCGTAAAACGTATTCTGTGGTTTCGCGAAAGGTTTGGCACACCCTCTGCCTAGATCTCCAGAGCAGTTTCTTTTGGCCTTTTTCAAACTCTATAACTGAAAAAGTCCAACCGAGCATTTGTCACTTCGGGCTCGTTAATACATCGAAGGCGACTAGAGTCATCTTTAGCTTTTTCTCGACTCTTAAAACATGAAAAAGCAAGTTTGTGTCTAAAAGCGTCGTTAATAAAATTTATTTTAAGCGGAACAAAATCACCTGTTATTCCCACGTTGATCTTTCAGTTGAAAAGTATGGAGCCCACCAACTAAGGAGGCAACCTTGGCGGAAGTCCAAATCCCTTCTCCTCTTGGGGAGATGTTGGTGCGCCTCATATGGCAACATTGTCACTTCCAGGATTGACAATCGGCCTCCCTGTATGGCTCTTTTCAACTAATGTAGTCCAGATCGCCACTAATCCTGAGCAATCGAATCAACAGTCAGACCAGTCTAGAACTACCCACCAGCCTTCCACTTCTTACAATACTTCCTCTGATCCTTCATCTTCGCAAGGTAGAGCTGGCAAAAGTCAACCTCCCAAGGAGAAGAAGGAAAAGAAGAAGAAAGAAAAGAAGCAGAAGGAGCCTATGGCGAAGGTAGCTGGGGGCAGGCAAAAGACAGCTGACAAAAACCCACACACTGCAGCGACCGGGCCTAAATCGCCATGTGTCATTTGCAAAGGGACCCACTTCCATCGTGATTGTCCTTGTATTCCCCGGATACTAAGGGACTGGTCCCCGAGGTTGCACAATTCGGGGGCATCAACCTCTGACAATCAGGTTGATGGCTTTCCGTCAACCAGCGAAAGTGAAGGATCGAGACAAAAAGGGGGAGTAAGATTCCCCTGTAAGTTGTGTGAAGGCAGTCATGCCATCCACCGTTGTCCCTTCTTAGACGAAGCGAAGAGAGTTTTGGAAGATCGTCCGGTTTCACCGGTAAAACTTCCTCCTAGATACAAAAAACTCGTGCCAAGTCCTTCGTTGATTGAAAATACAGCTGGCCCGCTCAAGTGGTCGGCTGAAGCGTCAGTCACTGAAAATGAACCTACTGAATCCAGACCGGACGAAAGTCCAAAGGTCGATACGGCAGTTGACTCGGTTCTACCTTCAGAAGTTTCATCTTCAAATGACACCGTCGCCGAAGAGTCATCTTCATGCGACACCCTCACTGAAGAGAATAAGGATGACACCATCCAGGTTCTTTTCATCAGCACCGACTCTGATGAGCGTCAGGGCAATGCACCCATTCCTTTATCGCAGGAAGGAACATCATGAGGGTCATATCCGGCCGTATATTCGGTCCCACCACCAAGCAACCTGGTTGTATCCTTTGATTGGAATCAACTAGGCAGACCCCGGTTACCAGCCAGTGTACCATTCAGAATCATTGTCCAGATCTATAGAATGATCATGGCTGGTACTATCATTGATGAAGGGGCGTCTGTGAGTATCCTTTCCTCTGTTGCTTGGAAAGCACTGGGTTCCCCAGCGCTTTTACCTGAGTTAAGAAATCTCTCAGGTTTTGATAAAGGAACCAGTCGACCATTAGGAATCCTCCCCAATGTGCCTGTTACATTGAAAGGGAAGACCGTTAATTTGAACGTGATGGTCGTCCAAGGACCCTTGGATTATAACCTACTCCTTGGACGTGACTATATTTATTGCATGGGAGCGATAGTCTCCTCACTCTTTAGAGTAATGTGTTTTCCACACGAAGGAAGGATGGTCAAGCTCGTAGACCAACTTTCATTTCCGGGATCTCGCATCGCAAATAGTCAAATACCATTCCTAAATGGTCTGTTCACGCAAGATTCGCCTCCGCCCCCAGTCCTCCTTCCCGATGAGTGCGAGTGATTCAGAAAGAAAGACTGGAACCCAGGGGGCATGCACCCTGGTCTGCTTCGGGCAGAAGAAACCCTGGGTATAAGGTAGAATTTCCGCAGGAGAATATGACTAGTCCGTACCCCGTCCGTGGATGGAAGAGGGGTTGTTCTGGAATAGTATTCTTTTGTTAAAGTTATGTGTTTGGCAAAAGAGTCATTCACCTTTGTCTAAAGAGGTGGGCACTGCCCAAGTAGGAATTCCCTTATTGCAACAAGTAGTAACCATCTTTGGGGAAAAGCAAGCCTCACCCATTAAAACAAATGTTTTGAAGGATAAGTAGGGGCAGCCTCCAAAGAAAGAGATTCTATTGTTGTGATATAGGGTAACCATATTTGAGTAACCCAATGATAGACATCGCCGAAGAAAGAGATTGATTTGCGGCAGCAAATAGAACCCTCTTCGGATAATAAGAAAGAGGCAAGCCTCCCTCAATAATGCCAATGTTTTGTCTTTGAGTAGTGTTCTTCTCTTGTCACAAATAGCTGTTCGTTAAAAGTTGGGCCGACGGGAAGACTGAGTACCGCGTAAGACCCCTTAAAATAACGAGAAGACTAGTATCGTTAACATTAGATTGGCAAGATGACGAGTAGCTGTGAACACCCAAAGAAAAGCAGAGGTGGGGGAGAGGAGGGGCAGCCTCGAAATCCTACCCTATACCTGGGGGCATGCAAAATTTTGGAATGTGAGCGAGGGACGACTATTTATTTTTTAAATTTTTAGGTCCTCCCTTTAAACCTGTAGGTCTAACCCTTTAAACTCGTAGGATTAGCCGATTCCGACCTTGCATGAAGAAAGTCTGTGGGGCAAAGGTAAAACTTGCCAAAGTTGGAGCATAGCTTCGTGAGATAAAGCTCCTTAAAAAATAGCTATCTCACAGGAGGCGTTCTTATTCTATGACTGGTATATCGAGCAGTTTTAGCACATAGTTCATGCTCGTTAAAAAATAAACGCAAGATCCGAGCAGTTTTAGCACATAGTTCATGCTCGTTAAAAAATAAACATAAGTTTATGAGCAGGCTTTCCTTTAGAGTTCAAGCTCATTCAGAAAAAATGAACCGGTAAATAACCTTTTGAGATCGTAAATTCATCAGCCATAAAAGCCTTGGTCGTGTTTGTGCACCGTCACCTCCACTTTTCATTTGGCCGATCATTCACCTCCATTTGTGTGTTTACCTCTTTTGAGAAACAGCTGCGAAGAGTGATTTCACCTAGCCATCCTTGTGACACTGCCGTGATTGGAAAATTCCAACCTGTACCTGGAATCTGCTGCTATCCCTGTTTATCACTCGTTCCTCAAAAGACGAGTCTTCTTTGAGCTCTTTTCACTGACTCGTAAAATATGAAAAGTTTGCCGAGTTTTGGCCTTCCAGCTCGTTAAACGACAGGAACGCTATCCCTCCTCTAGATTTTAATCTTTTTGGACCTGAGGGATTATTGCACAAAAAGATCGAGCGCTTGTTTTGTTCGGCTCGTTAAAGCAATCGAAAATTCATCCCTTCTGTATTGTTTTATACTTTTTCGGACTTAAGGGATTAGATGACGAAAAAGGAATTCTGGAGTTGACTTTATGTACCTTTTCAGACTCTCTAAAAATGAAAAGGACCGAGTTTTCCTTGTCGTTAGACTCGTTAAAATGATTAAATAGCGACAAACTTGTCTTTAGACGAGAACGAGTTTCCCTATCGCTAAGCTCGTTAAATCATAGCGATGGGCTTGCCCGAAGGGCAGGTTATAGAAAAAGCATATGTTATCCTCCTCAAGCTTGACAAAAATAAAGAGGTACTGGTCAGAAATGACTGGGGAAAAATTGGGAGAACATCAAAGCTTAATGGTAGCAAGTCGCTCTTGAACATGACACTTTTTCCTCCGTTCCACATCGGGTTGGGTTGTTTCATTCACCGGTCTCATCACCATGGTCTTCGCCAAACCATCCACATTTTGGGGTAATGCTACCGATCCATCGCATCAGTGTCGTTATATGTTCAAGAGAGGTCATTCTGAAAGTGTCAACCGTGTCCCATCCACTGCCATACATTATCCTTCATCCATTCATGATTGCCACCCTGAATCATATATCACAGTTTGTTTTCACCTCCACTAAAATCATTAGCTCCGTTCCGTGTCATTGATGTGGGATTCATTAAGGCCCTCCTTTGACGGATCGCTTCTTGTCGACTTCAGCTCATTATCCAAGAAGTTGATCTAGGAACAACCCCATCAGTACTTTGAAGCTTGCATGCCTCAATGGCAAGTTTCTCACTTCCGGCGACAGGTATACATCAATGACCTTCGACCAGAAGATTTTGCGTGGCGTTCGACGCCAAGTCCTTTATTCACGCCACGTGAATTGTACTGCAGTACCTTGAGGGTCATTATCATTATTGGTGATTCCTCTCGCGCTTGTTAACGGTTTTCATCATTGACCGGTAATCAAGCGATGTCTTTCCATGTTCGACTTCAGCGAAATTCTCACATGGATCGACTTGTACTTAGAGTGAAGATCGAACGAGTTTGAAGACCCCGGATCTAGTTTCATCCATTCGGGCTGCGATACATATTCAGGAAATATAAAAGCATTTACATCATTGCAGCAGATGATCATCCTACTCAAAGGATGATAATTTCAGCAGAGAATTATCAGTCTACCATCAGACGATCGTCTGTTCTATGTACCAAAATGTATTTATAAAGCTGAGCATGGGAATGCCCGCCTCAGCTAGATCATGAAAACAAAATGAAAAACAATGTATTGTATTGTATTGTATTACAAGGCGCCTCCTCAGCACTGGAATGAACTTCGGACCCTCTAGATAAAGCATTTCACCCGATAAACGGCCTCATACTTTAGGGGGCAACTGTTATAGACATTTTTGTGCCTCGCAGCATGAAGCATGAAATGTCAATAATTACAGGGATCCTCAGTCCCTAAACATGTTGTTCTTACCCCTAGAAGAACAAGGTCAGCAAGCCACAGCACTTCCCATCAGTTCTCCACCTGAAAACACTCAAAAACAGGCTATTTTTGGATCATGTCAGTTGCTCCACTGAGCATCTGCGCTGGAATGCAACTGCTCCTCCTTGTACCTACGTTGAAAGTCAAATCTAATGAAGGCTACCTGCGCTGGGCGAGATTGGCCAAGTGGCACAGTCATTCTGCAAGGTGTCAATTGCCCAGGAAGCTTCCAAACTGACACTTGGTTCAAGGGATTCGCCCTGTGATGAGTAAGAGGTACTTGATCTCCATGTGTAAGCAAGGATCTCCAAGTGGACTCAAGAACTGAAGTTTAACTGAAGAGGGAGAGGACACAAGGCAGCTTTATGTCAGTCTCAAGCTGACTCATCCTTTCTTCTTCTATCCTATATATAGAGCTCTTCTATGAGGTCTAAGGAGGCTGGAATTTTGTGCAAAGTAAGGAAGTGTTGTTGGTTTACAGTTAGAGCTATTGGGTGATTGCTTTTATAGAGGTGAAGAGGAGATTTCTTGCTGCTGGGGAGGTGCTGCTGGATTGGAGCCATTGATGGTTGTAACCTTCTCAGAACCCTTTTACTTCTATCAATAAAGCTTTGAATGTTCTCCTATATACTTGTATTGCATTGATGTATTGTATTTACTTGTATATCTGATTCACTCTAATCCATGCATCAGTTATGAGTACATGTTTCTTGTAGTTTTTCCTTCTCTTGTTTGTGTAGGATCTTTGTGTAGCTGGACCGGCAAAGGGAGCAAGGAACTGGGAACAAGAGACAAAGAGAGAGGACAGGATCGACAAAAGCGAAAGACACCGGTTGGTCAATCTTTTCTTCCTTCTCTGTACTTTCATAAAGGAAAATATCAAAGCTTTACTTTCAGTTGTTGCTAAGGACTGTCACCCTTAGAGTAGGGATAGGGTCATCCGAGTCGGATACTTTTCCCCACAACAGTGAGGAGACTTGGGTGTGTGTGATCCTTACCATTGGTAAGTCGAGTATCTCCCCTAAGTTGGATGATGATGTAGGTGTTCTGTTATCACCTGGATTGAACCTTAGGTTGAAGGAAGGCAATGCGAGGGTAACCACAAACCACGCTTAGCCAAATAGCTATCCCTACTAGACCAGGGGAGGGATCTCTCCGTAAGGATCTCAACCAAGATCACTGGATCAAGAAAATGATATTAGGCTAGGTATAGTAGCACAAGGTTTTATTTTATTTTTAAATGGTTTTGTTGGATCAAGGGGATCTAGATAATTAAGGCAAGGAAATTAGGTCAAAATTGCAGGGTATCAATGGGGCCATGTAGGCATAAGGCTCAACACTCTACGGTTTGATGGATGAGGTGATTAAAGACAGGTGAGGAGCTATAAAGAGCATGTAAGCAACATGGATTCTTCCTAAATTGATGAAAACACAGACTGTGAAATGTCTACCCAAAACAGAGCATAAAGATATGGATTCTGCCTCTCAGACTTGTATACATTCACATAAAGACAATGAAATGATGAAATGGACTCAACAATAGATTCTAACACATGAAAACATAAGAAAAACTGAACTGAACATCATACCACATAGATCCCAAAGAAATAGCTGCAACTTTTCATTAATCTCCTGCTAAAACTGATACAAAATGATGTCTCTTCAAAGCATAAGCATCCCACTAAGTCCAACCCATACAATGACTAAGGAAAAGCATCATATAGACCCCAAAAAAATCATCCGAAGCTCAAGGGGTTGAATCCATGAGAAGAGGAGCTGTTTCTAACAAGATCTGAACTGCAAACAAGAAAATAGGGTGGTCAAAATGACTCATCCCTAATGCAAACAAACTGTTACATTACACCTCATGAACTTGTTTTACCTGATGAATCTACCCTAGTAAGCTCTAGAAGCATCATAATTACATTTAATTGATCAATTACAAATATAAAATCATGATTTTCCATGGTGAAAGTGAAAACTGGGACAAAATAGTGAAAAACTGGACAATTTGTCAAACGCGCAGCGACCTTGGTAAACGCGCGGCGACCCTGGTCAAATGTGCATTGTCCTCTTCAAGGTGAATTTTGACTGCCTTCCCGATGTCCAAATCTAGCCTAGGATAGCTCATTAGAAAGATTAGCTTGTCTAGTTTCCAAAAATTCCCCTGGTTTTCAAAATGGGCTTCATTTAACCCTCCAAAATTGCAATCTCCCAAGACTGCTCAAATGTACAACGACCAGGCCATAAAAGAGGTAGAAATGTGATTTTTTGCATGTCCTCATCATTCCGAGTCCAAAAATTCTGACCATTTTCTCATTGTATTCTCCAAACAAAAGTGCAGCATCCAAGGTGTTGCACGTTTGACCATTTTACTATCAAGAGCACCCTCACAGTGTCGAATACGTAATGACCTCTTCAGGGCTGCTTTTGGAGGCCTTACCGATGTCCAAATTTTCTCCAAAATAGCTTGTTGGAAACAAATTCGAGTCTACTTTCTAGATATGCTTTTAGTTTTCAATTTGAAGGTCATTTTATTTGTCAAAATGCCAATCTCCCAAGACTGGTAAACACGCTGCGACCTGGGTGCCAAAATGAAGTGTTCTTTTGCAAGAAACGTTTAGAAGTCTTAATAAACTTCAAATTGAGTGAATGATAGCTCATTGGAATTATATTTTTGTATAGTTATCATTTTAATTATCAATAAATTAATTTGGACACTCCAGGTAGAAGAAAAAGTGATTTTTCCAAAGTCACTCCAGAAGTGCAACAACTCTCTTGTAGCAACTGTATTTTTGACATTTCTCTAAAACCATGAAACCTCTGTAAAATATGAAGGAGGTTTTTCATCCTTGGACCTATGATGGACAAAAACCTCTCTCACTTTTGTCAAATTCATCAATGTTTGGTCTGAAACATAGTTTGAAGAAAAACTGACCCTATGTGTGGCAAATGATTTGTCCCTTGGAATGACTTCTTGAAAAATGATGGAGACATGATGTCTACGAGTTTGTAATGGACTCATATTTGTTGAAATGACCTCCCTTATGCCTCCTCTACTCAGATGTATCTGATTCCATAGCCAACGCTAGCTCAGTGGGAGAGGAAATTAGGGTTTAGTGTAGGCAAAATAGGGGATTTGGGAAATTTATAGGAATGAAGGGAAATAAAGGGGATAGGGGGCTTCTAAATTCTTAGGAATATTTTGGGAGGTAGGGAGGGATGTTAGGAATTAGGGGAAACTATAATTTCAAGGATTGAGTGTGGGGAAGGGGTCCAAAAGGGAGAAACACATGCCTAATCTAAAAAAGTGTCAAAAGCGTAGCAATAGGCTAGGGTTTGTAGAAAAATGATGATTTTGAGGGATAGGAGTGATGGAAAGTGTTTAGGAAGGTATATTAAGGATAGGGGAAGGTGTAATAGCATCAGGATACAAATTTTGTTGATGATTTAACCATGAAGGTCATGAAACCAAGAAAAATGCCCTTAAAACCCTAGGAGAGGGAAAAGAGAGGAATGGGCATGGGAAAAGGTCAAGGGAGGTAGATGGAGTGTAGGTGAGTGAGATATCAATGGATAAGAGTGCAAATGAGCCTTCCCTTGGTCTTTGATGGCCTTTATACATTGTTTAGATTTTCAAAATTAGTCTTGGGACCCACTTTTTCTTTCTCAAACTTGACTTGTCTTTTACAATTTACCTTTGAACTTGATATTCTGATTTGATCTTCTTGGTGGATTTGGAAACATAATGACTTTTAAACTCTTCCTTTTGGATGATGGAACTTTGAACTTACAACACTTGGACCCATGAGAATTATTACATATTAAAACCATAAAATTACATTTTTCTTGAATATTCAAATTACCAACTATCTTGTTGATGAAATCTTGTTTAATCTTACTCCTTCATTTGCTGGTCTTTTGTGCAAGAGATGGTATTTTAGTGTACCTTGGAAATGAAACCTAAAACCTAATGGAAATACCACTACCGCAATTGAACAACAAATGACGCAGGAGGTAAATTGAACAACAATTGAACAACAATTGATGCAGGAGGTCAATTGAACAACAAATGACGTAGGAGGTCAATTGAAAACCATCAGCGGACCATTTTAACATGATCTAATGGAATGATTAAAAATTCAGTATGAGACACCTAAAATGAAAATGCAAAAAGTAGATTTGATCCCTGATGGAAGTATGCATATACTGACACTAACATTGGCTCCATTGGGGATGGTAGCTCCTTGGAGGTGCCAAGAACATCGTAGTCCAAGTATCCTTATCCATTGGGCATGGAGTAAAAAAAAAACTCAATCTAAAATACATGACTGAATACTGATGACTCAAAGACACAAACTGACTTTTACTCAACTGAAAACTGACTCAATACTAAAACACAACTGGCAAACTGAAAAAGATGCTCAAAATGGAGCGTATTCAAATTGTTCCATTCATCACTTGATCAAGTGAAATGAAAAAACCAATGCAACCGAGTAAGCATTCTGGCTATTGTTTGAGTTCTCTGCAAGTGTTTGTTTATGAGCAAGAAGAGAGAACCACTGAAAGGCAACTCCCATGAAAATTTTTCAACGGATTGAATCTTGATGAAATTGCAAAGCACGAGCCCACTTGCTGACCTCAAGAATGTTGCGATAGTATCTTCATAGGAATACATATTTATTTCCAGCCCATCTAATACGTTACTGCTCCGCTCTAGGTAGTCTTCGTACTTTCATTTTAAAATTTTCCTAACATCTATGTTTTCTTTCTTTGATGACTGCAACAAATTGAAAAAAGGATCCTAAAACTCCCGAATGACTAATGTTTCTTGATGATCAACAAAAAAACAAAGATATTCTTCATTACTCTCTTGATATGACTGCAAATCTTGGTATGAGCTTTGTAATGAAACTCTTGCTGAATAAGACAATGAAGTTGGCTGTCAAATCAAGTTTATATCAACATTATTTTTAGGCTCATAGTTAGCTAATGGAGAAGGAATTTTACTACAGATATCATCCAACACATCAGCTATTGGGTCATGAAAAACTTGCAAAGATTGCTGCAACCTATTTTCCATTAGTTTTAATGAGACTGCATGACACTCTACAGGCTGCTCATCCTTTGACTTAGAGATATTATGAAAATTTTTCTTTAAAAATTGTTCAAACATAGTGGTAGAGAGTCATCTTGCATCATTTGATCATATGTTTCAGTTTCCAAGCCTTCATCTGCAATTTGAAATTCAATGGAACTCGGTGGCTACAAATCTAGAGCTAGGGAGGCTTCTATGTCGCAAATGATTTCCTTGACCAATTCATGAGAAAGTTTATCCTTTATAGTGTTGACCAATCGCTTATCTGCTTGCTTATAGTTTTCTCTTATTTTTGCAAATGAGGAGGAACACAAGAGTAAGGAGCTTTGATAAAAAATTTGATTATCCTCTTGATTGTCAAGATCAAAACTCAATGAGTGCTGATTTCTGATCACATCAAAGTTACCTCTGATGAACTGAAATGAAGTAAAACAAAGAGGCAAAGATCCTTTAATTACTTCAAAATTTTCTGCACTTTCCTCATCACTATCGTACCTAATATGCTTTGGCTGATTACTATATTCGAGCTGCTGAAACTGAACTTCCTCCTCCCACAAACTAGCTGCCGATTGCTCTGTAGGATTAGCTTATTTTTTTCCCATGGAAAAAGTTGCAATTTGTTTATTGATAAGAAACTGCATTTTGTAGATGCATAGCATATACAGTATTCAGGTCTGTGCCTGTCGATGACCAAAACATTTCAAAAAACTATGTTCCACCTCGATTATGAGGCTTCAAAAACGAGTCTATGATATGAAGCTCTACCCAGAGAGCCATACTATGCTGTAAGATAAAGTAAAATAAATAGTGAATAATTACATATGATTTTTCAATGCTATAGATCCAAAAGTGCAAAAAACAAAAAAACTATTGGAGTATGTCATATGTGAGGTTCTATAAATGGCCTGTGATAGTACTAGTAGGAGTTACTGTCTCTTTCCTCCACGATCAACCATATGGTGTCGTCCCTGTGCGCAGCCTCCTTGGATAGGTTGTCAGCGGTTGTGTTGCTTTCCCAGTAGAAAAAGTCTCCCTTGAAGTTGCCTGCACTCTCATCAATGGCGGAGAGGGTGGCCTGAGTGGAGCTTTCCCTCGCTTCTTTCTGGGTCCCAGATCTGCGTCTGTAGTTGTCTTAGCTGCTCCATGTTCCAGCTGTTCCACTGTCTTCTGTGCTTGCTAAGCAGACTCGAAGGGGGGCTCATTTTGCTGCTTAGTTTCCCTTGGCCTCAGAGCCTGGTTGGAGTTGAGGGGACAATCCCTGTATACATGGCTGACCTTATGGCAGCGACAACACCTGTAGGGCACACCTTCATAATCCAAGATTTGCTTTCTGGTGAAATTCCTCCACTAGATGGTGATAAACTCTTGCAGTCCCTCTCGCGTATCCATATGAACCAAGATGTGAGCATATGCCATCTTTCCTGTGACGAGGTTGGATTTTTCCGAGCCCATGTACGAACCAAGTGAATTCCCTATTCTCTTAAAAATCTCCTCTGACCAGAAATGAGGGGGGAGCCATGGTAGCCTAACCCAGATAGGACCAATCCCCAGCTGTTCAGATTTCGGATCAAACAGGGGCGACCATTGCTTTAGATGAACCGGGGCTTGGTAAAAATGCCAGTATGAGTATAACACCCAATTCGTGTGATCTAGCCATGAAAACTTGAAAGCAAACAAGCCCCGCACGAATGTCTGCACCATGGGCAAGTCTGCTAGTCGGTGGCCCCAAACCTCGAGTCTTTCTGCAGTATAGTTCCGACCACGAATCCTGCCGACCAGGACCCTGTCCGCGATGTCCATGGATTCTGCCAACTGAATGTCTTCCTCCAGCCTCAGGAAAACGTCGTCTATCTTCGATCTGAAGCACTTTGCCTTTTTCCGGGGCCTTGCTTCCTCCGGTATTGGAACCCTCACGTTAAAGTTAGCTTCGGGGCCTGTGTGATCCTCAGTGCCGGGGGGAGGGGGAGGGATAGGGCCGATAGGGCTTCCAGGATGAGGTTCAGGCCTGAGAGATGAGGATGAAGGCGCTGAATTTTGGGGGGCTAATGAACAGTGCGGTACAAAGGAAGGTCCGCTAGGTAGGGGGATGTAAGGAGGGTTAGCCCAAGACTTTGGGAGGTTAGGGTTTAGATAGCCCGTAACAAACCCTAATGAGGACGGGGAAACCGGTGGGGTAGAGAGGGATGGCCAAGTAGGAGGCACATCCGGTAGGGTGACTGGATGGCTAAACGGTTCAGTGATAGGAGGCAGGTTAGCTATGGCCTCATTTAACTCCCTGCTAAATGGAATGCAATCAACCCTTGCAGGATACGGCGATGACCAGATGGATCCTTCTGGCAACAGGTCCTCCAAGTAGTCGACCATATCGAGGTCCATTGTTGTCAGGGGGGGACCAAGCACCAGCTGCCTATAAGGATGCTGATAGGAGAGCCAAGAGTTGATGCCGGTCATAGCTAAGTCTCATTGCTATAAGATGAGGCTGGAAAGGTGAAAGCAAGAGGGACATTAGCCCTAAACGAAGAATGCGTGGTAAAGGTAAAATCGACATTGTAATACACAGTAAACCAACACAGGCCAAGAGAGAGTGGGGTAAAGGAGGGATGATTGTAGCCCTGGGACCATGTTACATGGGTACCCTTGTGCCTGCCATCTGCTGCTCAGAACTGTCTCCACGCCTGGTCAGCCATACTTGTCGTCATGCTGTAGAGCCATCGTGATAAGGTCGATATCAACCAAAAATTATATTTGAATCCCCCACCTCTTTTGGTTGACAATCAAGAATTAGAGCCTTTGAACTAGTTTGAGGAGTGGCTGCTACATGATTAGGGTTGATCTGTGGAGCTTTCTGAGAGTTAGGAGAAAACTCCTCACCTTTTGACTAGTTTTCTACCTTTCCATCATGGATGGGAGCATTAGCAACCTCTTCAAAAACTTGATATGAAGATCCATTTGATGTCATCTTCTCCTCTGTAGAATTAGCTTATGTTTGGAGAACATAGTAATTGTCGTACTGATCAAACTTTGGAAAATCATCAATATAAGTAATGTCACCAATCATACACATTATATTATCAGATTTTTTCTCCTCGGATTGATCTACAAATCCATTTTCAAATCTATGGTAGCTAGGATTAGCAAGAAAATTTTTAGGGCTAGCAATCTTTTCTTTTTTTGGGATAGGTGGGTCATGGTGATATTGAATATAAAATTTATCTCTCAAGGTGATTTTTTGCATCATTTCTTCCATTTTACTTACCAAAATGTCAAGCTTTACCTCTGAAAATGTTAGGTGCTCTACAATGTTCTCTCTCTCTTCTTCCTTCAGCTTTGCCCTTCTGATCAATATATTAGCTTCTACATCTACTGCATTGTTCTGCATCTCTTCAAGTGTTGCAAGGTTCCTTTCCCTCGGCTGAAACTCCATTTCCGGATCAAAGGAATACGGGTAGTGCAAGAGAGTGGATCCTGGAGGAGGCCTTATATTAGTAGGCATCGAAAAATAGACTTGCTTAAACCTGGTAGAAAACTGTTGTACTATCTCCCCTGGCAGTCTTTTCAACTGGTTATACTCTTCTAGAATCAAGAAAGGGTTTTGTTTGACCACCCACTTGTTGAGGAAAACTTTGACAAATTGCTGGAAATCTGATATGCTCGCATCAGGCAGGTTTTTGAACCAACTCTTGACTTTTCCTTGCAAAGAAAGAGCGAATAGTTTGATATTGACATCCTCTTCGTCGACTTCAAAAAGGTCGAGGAAAGTCACAAAATTCTGCATATGTCTCTCAACAGTGATACTGTCATATTCACCATCAAACCTCAGCAAGTATAGGTAATGATTTTTAGGGAAAGCATGGAGTATAGGAGGTAAGATGAGTGGTTTGTATCAATATGGAATTTTACAAGGTGTAGGAGTATATACAGAAGTTGTAGAATCAGTCTTGGTCTCTTTAGGCTCATTAGTTTGAAGATGATCATCATAAGATTCAAAATAAGGGTCCTGATCAAGATCAAAGGCATACGAAGAATTTGTCTTCACAATATTTAAAGGGAAGGAATCACATGCAGGACTAGGATATTTTCTCAAATACAATATACTTTGTAAAACCGTTTTGACATTCTCGGGAAAAGAGAAAAAATAATTGATGACAAAGAACATAATGTCTTAGATGAAATTCCAACTTGAATACATGATCTTTCCATATTTTCCTTTCATGTTTCTGTTGTTCGGGTTCATCCTCTAGTGGAGTCTTTGGATATGATCTTGAAACTGATTTGGAGTCGCCAGGTGAATGATTTCAGCCTTCTTGTGTCTGATCATTGTCCACCATCAGCAATCAGATCTAGATATGAACTTTGATGATATTTCCCCGGGAATACGAAACCTTTCACTCGTTCCCCAGTATGGTCGCCACTATGTTATCACTTGTATTAAACCTCAGGCTGAAGGAAGGCAATGCCAGGGTAACCACAAACCACGCTTAGCCAAGTAGCTAGCCCTACTAGGCTAGGAGAGGGTTCTCTCAGTAAGGATCTCAGCCAAGATGAATGGATCAAGAAAATGATATTAGGCTAGGTATAATAGCACAAGGTTTGATTTTTATTTTTAAAGGGTTTTACTGGATCAGGGGGAGCTAGACAGTTAGAGCAAGGAAATTAGGTCAAAATTGCAGGGTTTCGATGGGGCAAGGTAGGCACAAGGCTCAACACTCTAGGGTTTGATGGATGAGGTGATTCAAGAAAGGTGAGGAGCTATTAAGAGCATGTAAGCAACATGGATTCTTCCTAAACTGAAGAAAACACACACTATGAAATATCTACCCAAAACAAAGCATAAAGATATGGATTCTCCCTCTCAGACTTGTATGCATTCACATAAAGACAATGAAATGATCAAATGGACTCAACAATACATTCTAACACATGAAAACATAAGAAAAACTGAACTGAAAATCATACCACATGGATCCCAAAGAAATAGCTGCAACTTTTCTTTAATCACCTGCTAAAACTGATACAAAATGATGTCTCTTCAAAGCATACGCATCCCACTAAGTCCAACCAATACAATGACTAAGGAAAAGCATCATATAGACCCCAAAAAACTCATCCTAAGCTCAAGGGGTCGAATCCATGAGAAGAGGAGCTATTTCTAACAAGATCTGAACTGCAAATAAGAAAATAGGGTGGTCAAAGTGACTCATCCCTAACCCAAACAAACTGATACATTACACTTCATGGACTTGTTTTACCTGATGAATCTACCCTAGTAAGATCTAGAAGCATCATAATTACATTTAATTGATCAATTACAAATATAAAATCATGATTTTCCATGGTGAAAGTGAAAACTGGGACAAAACAGTGAAAAACTGGACAATTTGTCAAACGCGCAGTGACCTTGGTCAAATGCACAACGTCCTCTTCAAGATGACTTTTGGCCACCTTCCCGATGTTCAAATATAGCACATGATACCTCATTGGAAAGATTATCCTGTCTAGTTTCTAGAACTACCATTGGTTTTCAAAATGGGCTTCATTTACCCCTCCAAAATTTCAATCTCCCAAGACTACTCAAACGCGCAACGACGAGGCCAGAAAAGAGGCATAAGGTGATTTTTTGGTAGTTTTTGGTACATGTACTCATCATTCAAAATCCAAAAATTCTGACCATTTTCTCACTGGATGCTCCAAAAAAAATCTCAGCATCCAAGGTGCTATGTGTTTGACCATTTCACTATCAAGAGCACCCTCATAGTGTCAAACACGCAGTGGCTTCTTCAGGGCTTATTTTGGAGGCCTTCCCGGTGTCCAAATTTTCTCCACGATAGCTCGTTGGAAAGCCCGTCAATTCTACTTTCTAGATATACTTTTTCTTTTTAATTTTAAGGTCAGTTTCATTGTCAAAATGCCAATCTCCCAAGACTGGTAAGCGCACAGTGACTTGAGCGAAAAAATAAAGTGTTGTTTTGTAGGAAATGTTTGGAGGTCTTACTCAACTCCAAATTGACTGAATGATATCTCATTGGAAATATATTTTTGTCTAGTTATCATTTGACTAATCAAGAAAGTCATTTGCACACTCCAGGTAGAAGAAAAAGTGATTTTTCCAAAGTCGCTCCAGAAGTGCAAAAACTCACTTGTAGCAACTGTATTTTTGATATTTCTCTAAACCCATGACACCTGTGTAAAAAGTGAAGGGGGTTTTTCATTCTTTGCCTATGATGGACAAAATCCTCTCTCACATTTTCCAAATTTATCCCTGTTTCGTCTGAAACATAGTTTGAAGAAAAACTGACCCTATGTGTGGCAAATGATTTGTCCCTTGGAATGACTTGAAAAATGATGGAGACATGATTTCTATGAGCTTGGAATGGCCTCATACTTGTTGAAATGACCTCCCTTATGCCTCCTCTACTCAGATGTCTCTAATTCGATAGCCAACCCTAGCTTGGTGGGAGAGGAAATTAGGGTTTAGTGTACGCAAAACAGGGGATTTGGGAAATTTATAGGAATGAAGGGAAATAAAGGGGATAGGGGGCTTATAAATTCTTAGGGAAATTTTGGGAGGTAGGGAGGGATGTTAGGAAGTAGAGGAAACTAGAATTTCAAGGATTGAGTGAGGGGAAGGGGTCCAGAAAGGCAAAACACATGCCTAGTCTAGAAAAGTGTCAAAAGTGTAGCAATAGGCTAGGGTTTGTAGAAAAATGATGATTTTGAGGGATAGGAGTGATGGAAAGTGTTTATGAATGTATATTAAGGATAGGGGAAGGTGTAAGAACATCGGGATACAAATTTTGTTGATGATTTAACCATGAAGGTCATGAAACCAAGAAAAATGCCCTCAAAACCCTAGGAGAGGGAAATGAGTGGAATGGTAATGGGAAAAGGTCAAAGGAGGTAGATGGACTGTAGGTGAGAGAGATATCAATGGATAAGAGTGAAAATGAGCCTTCCCTTGGTCTTTGATGGCCTTTATACCTTGTTTAGATTTTCAAAATTAGTCTTGGGACGCACTTTTTCTTTCTCAAACTTGACTTGTCTTTTACAATTTACCTTTGAACTTGATCCTCTGATTTGATCTTCTTGGTGGATTTGGAAACATAATGGCTTTGAAACTCTTCCTTTTGGATGATGGAACTTTGAACTTACAACACTTGGACCCATGAGAATGATTACATATTAAAACCACAAAATTACATTTTGTTTGAATATTCAAATTACCAACTATTTTGTTGATGAAATCTTGTTTAATCTTACTCCTTCACTTGCTGGTCTTTTATGCAGGAGATGGTGTTTTAGTGGACCTTGGAAATGAACCCTAAAACCTAATGGAAGGACAACTACCTCAATTGAACAGCAAATGATGCAGGAGGTCAATTGAACAACAATTGAACAACAAATGATGCAGGAGGTCAATTGAACATAAATTGAACAACAAATGATGTAGGAGGTCAATGGTAAACCATCAGTGGACCATTTTAACATGACCTAATGGAATGATTAAAAATTTAGTATGAGACACCTAAAATGAAAATGCAAAGAGCAGATTTGATCCCTAATGGAAGTATGCATATATTGACACTAACATGTTCTACCACTTCACTCTTGAGGGTCAATGATGGGAAGATTAACAAAAATAGGATGGAAGTGATCGTTACCTCTCATGGAAAGTGGTATTCTCACCTATTGTAATTAAACAACGGGATGGTTGTTATCCTTTCCTAGTAATTTTTATCTCGCTTATTTTTGGATATTGCATGGTAGCCATAACTCCCCTATGATGATTCTTATTCTTTAGATTCGAGAATGTTCACACAAATGAGACTAAATGAGCTGAGATGAGATACAATATTGATGATGACAAGACATACTTATGATGTAATAAAAAATTTATCCTTATATGAGATAGAGTGATAATTTGGCAACTCAGGGATAAATTCCCTCCATTGGGAAGCTTTCCTCATATGGTGAAGCCCCTCCTATCCCTTAGAAGAGTTTAATTTGGTCAAGGAAAAATATTATTTTTCATATAAAACCCACATCTGCACAAAAGTACAAGCCGAATTGGGCAAGGAAAAGCCACCTCATCAACCACATATAAATAGACCTCATGTCACTGATGAGCCTCATCACTAGGTAATTATATGGGCCTTAATTCACCTCCTAGCTTAGTCAAACCAACTATTCTCATAACATATTGCATGCTTTTGATTATATTTTGTTTATGAGGTGAGTTAGAGTTGGATATTTTTCTTTGTGGTCTAATGTGCATTTAATGCAGGATTAAAGGATAAAATTAAGGAATTTTGGCAAAGACCAAGGTCAAAACTCGAATGGGACAAGGGAGAGGGATTATAGGAGGTAAATCCTCCTCATTTACTACCCCTCCATTTGAATATTCCTCCATCATCTCGGAGTGCAAACAACCAAATCATGAGGACTAGAAGGCAACCGAGCAAGTGAGAGACAAAACACCAGTTTATCTCAAGTTTGGGAGCCAAGCCTCCCTAATTTTAAGGAAGTCATTGGAGACTTTAGATGTATAAGTAGAGAGGCCTAGGACCTCAGTAGGATTCGGATTTTCATTGTAAAACTCTACCATATTTTCGAGCTGCAAGACTTGTGACAGTTCTTTTGATGTAATCTGTTGTTTTGGTAATAAGAATGAGTTTTGTTTTGAGCCAAAATTGAGTTAACTCAGAGGGTTGAATATATTGGGTTAGGGCCCAAACCTAGCAGCCAAGTATCCTCTTTATTGTACATGTATGCTTAGTATAGATTCATAGCTTAATTGTTAATTTGCTTATTAGATGCATTTCCATTACAAGTAGTGCAGATTCGATTGGTTGTGTGATAGTTTGCTTCCATTTGTGCCTTCTTTCAAGTAGCAGGTTAGCAAGGAAAAAGGATCACCACAAGGTTTCCAGAAGGTGTCTCGGCCTCACTTCCTCCCTCTGGGACCATGACTTGAGGAAGGGACCCTTCAACAGCCCCAAAAACACAGATTTCTAGTTCTTTTATGAGCTTTGGAGTTTGTTGTCTTTAATTCAATATTTGGTTAATGTTGTAAGGCATATTTCATTGTCATCCTTTTCCATCTCTATTTTTTCAATAATATCTCACTCATGCTTTCATTCCCTTCAACAACTTTCTTCATGCATAATATAGGCAGTTGATTCATGATTTTCTAGTTTATGAAAATGTATCTTGTTGCATAGTTTTTTTGGAAGACACACATGTTTTATGCAGAGCAGGTGCTTCAGGAGGAGACCAAGACTTCATAGCCAACAGCCCCCTTCCACTTCATCCACCTTAGCCATCCCTTGTCTTCACCATCACCCTCACTAGTTTTTCATCATTTTTCATTGAAATTCTCTTACACACATTGAGCGAATCTAACCATATCTTATCTTGGATATTGACTCCTGAGTACTCCTAGACCTTCTAACATTCCATTCCACCCATCAAAAACATTTCCTAATCTTCCCAACACCTCCAACACCTCACAATTAGCTCTCGGTTGTATCCTGTAGGTTTCTTGATCCTGTAGGTTTTCCTGAAACGACTTGTTTTGAAGCCGAATTGATGGGAAACCTCTAGGAAGTCACAAAAAGCCTCCTAGGACCCCTCAACACCATCCAACCACTTCATAAACCTTCTAGCCATCCTCAAGCACCTCCAATCCACCTGTCACATCCATAAGAACAATTAGTTTGCAAACTTGATTTTGCCTAAAAAGACCAAAAAAGTGAAAATAGATTTAGTTTAGTTTCTTTACTTGCACATTAGTAACATTTGATATTTTTTTACTTCTACAACTTAGATAGTAGCATTTTTTTATTGGTGATTTAGCATTTCTACTTAACATAGCTTCTTAAATGGTTAATTAGGGTATGGTGTGGTTTAGCATTACATGTTGGCTTTCTCCATTACTGCAGTAGAGTAACTCTCTTTTGGTATATTTGCCTTTCTTCCATCAAAGAATCAAGCTTCTTCTGAGTCTATAGAAGTCTAGCTTGGAACCCCAGTGGTCTCTCGCCAAATTAACAGTGATAAGTAAAGCTGGTAGCCCAGGAGTTGCAACATCCTTGGTGCAATGTTGACGCTCATCACTTTTTGGTGCTATTGCCGGGGAGGTGTCTGAGTAGAATGTGATTACTACTTTCTTTTCTTCTATTTCTTGTCTACAATTTCAATTCTACAAGTACTTTCCAAGTTTTAAAAAGAATACAAAACCAACCCAAAAATATTTTGTTTCATGCCTCGAAGGAATAGGGACAACTAAGGGAAGTTTTTGCCAAATACCCCCACTACATCCAACAACCAACCTTCTCTCTTCTTTGGTGGCTGTGAACTGGAGGAACCCTTAGGTGAGAAACTTGACATATTTGAAGAACCTACAGGGGAAGAAGAAGAAGAGGAACCCATTCCTACTGAATCAATGGCTAAAAACTGAAATGACAAAGGGAATAGAGAGAGAGTTGAGGTTGCCTTCCCCATCAGGTAAACCAATGGGGACACTATGATGAAAAATATAAGCCCCTCTACCCTACCTCATTTCCATGGCCTAACCACAGAGGACCTCGACACTTTCCTGTTTGAGTTTGCTGTTATATGCCGAACCTATGACTATACAGATGACAAGCAAAAGTTAAAACTATTTCCATCTACCCTCAAGGAAGAAACATTGTGCTGGTTCATGGGTTTACCTGGAGATAGCATCACAAATTGGGCTTAGATGCAACATGCCTTTAACAACAAATATCGAGACTACTGTCGGTCAAAGGATACTAAAGAATAAATTTTCAGGATGACCATAGGCCATGATGAATCCTTAGAAGACTACGAAGAAAGATTCCAGCTTAGTTACAAAAGGGCCATATGCACACTTGACCCTGAGTCACTAAAGCTAGTCCTGCTTAGGGGAGTAAGAGAAGATCTTCTGGATGCCTTAAATTTGTTAGTAGGAGGGAATATCTACCAATTACCCTATGAGGATATCAAGGCTATCTTTAGAAACCATTCTAGGGCGGCCAAGAAAAAGGGTAGGGGTAGTCAACCTATGGCCAGTACATCATCTTCCAACTCATCCATCAAGGGTGAAATTGGAAAAATGCTGGAAGATTTCAAAAGTGAGATGCTGCAAACCCTTACCTTGCAAATGGACACCATGAACATTAAAAGGAAGAAGGAGGAAGTAGAGAGAGCCTTGGCCATCTTTTGTCCTAGATGCACCAGGAGGCATCCTAGGAATGAATGTCCATTGAACTCTATTGAAATTTTCTTAGTATGTGAAGAAAACCACTCCACAGACAAGTGCCCTTCTTTACCCAGACTCAAAGCTATATATCAAGGAGTTGAAGGGGTCAATGAGCAACTTTGCTACATTAACCAAAGGAGACCTCATGGGCCTAGACCATACCAACAGGGCATGCAAGGGTCAACCCATTCATATTACAACCCAAACCAAACCACAACCATACCTTCTTGGGGACCCCCTGCTGATTCTTCCTGGTCTACACCCCCTCCTTGGTCCTATGCATCTCAGTGTCACTCCCAGCGATCTAGCCAATCATTTCAACCTTATGCTCTGCCACAACCTCAGTGTAATACACCACTCTAGGGGTGGAGGCCCCAATACAATAATTCTTCAACTCTATTTCCTCCACCACCTGCCCAACCACAACTCCTACACTCTGACCCACCCAAGCAACCCCAGATGCCTGCCTAGCCAAATCCGATCCTGAACAACAGGTAGGCTCAATAAGTGTATAGTGGAGATACATCATATCCAACTTATGTTGTGGAAATCTAGGAGATTAACCTAAGATCTGGGAGAGTTCTCTTGGATAACCAACCTCCCCCTACACCTAGGGAGGTTGAGGAAGAAAGAGAGGATAGCAAACTTAAAGTAAATCCACCCTTTCCCGAGAGATTAGCCCAGCCACTCCAGCCTACCCCAGAAGAGACTGAACTTCTGGGAGAATTGAAAAATCTATTTGTAAAGACCCTGCTTCTCCAGGCAATAAAATATGTTCCCATTTACAATAAGTTGATTAAGGAGAAGTTCTTCAAGCATCCAAGGAGGCGAAAAAGGGATGCCCCTACCATTAATGTCATTGGGCAGCTATTCGACTTAATGCTGGGGCAATCCAAAATATTTGGACCCTGGAAGCCCTGTAGTAGATGTGCACATCAATGGCACCATTGTCCCACACACTCTGATTAATATTGGGGCTGCCATTAATGTGATGACCAATGACACCATGCTCAAGCTCAACCTCCAAGGTTCATTGAGGAAGATCACAACAATTCTGCAACTTGTAGACCGTTCCACAATAAACCCTAAGGGAATTGTGGAGGATGTGATGGTCTCCATTGACTCTTGGGAGTACCCTGCAGATTTCCTAGTTCTCCAGCCTAATGCTAAGCTTAGTGGTTATCCTCTCATCCTTGGGAGGCCATGGTTGGCCATTTCCGATGCTTACATTAGTTGCAGAGCTAGGAATATGACCATCAAGAATGGGCATATGTGCAAGCAATTAGTTCTATACCATCCTGCTCAACCTTCTCTAGAGCATGACTTATCTTTATGGTTTGAGGAGGAGGAAGAAGATGAAGTTTATTTCACCCAACTTAATGATTTGGAAGCAACCATGGGAGGAGGACAACAAGATGAGGATGACTTGATTGAACACCTGTTCCAAAGTCCAACTCCCAGTTCATTACCTTTAAAAGAAGCAGTAAAGGAAACCTAGAACAATCATCCAATTGACTTATGCTTGGCTGATTCGAACCCACTCCGTGTCAAAACCATAGAATTCGACCCAGAGAGAACCTTGAAAATCAATCTATCTCTTTCTGCTATCAGAGAGGAGAATATATGCAACATGTTAAAGGAAAATCTAGAAGCCTTCGCTTGGAGTTACAAGGAAATGAAGGGAGTACACCCCTCAGTGTATACTCACCACATATAAATCAAAGAAGGTTGCAGGCGGTTCGACAACCACAAAGGAGGATGAATCCAACTCTTAAAGATATAGTCAAAGAATAACTGTAAAAACTGCTAGATGCAAGATTCATTTACCCTATCTCGGATAGTGAGTGGGTATCTCCTTTGGTGTTAGTTCCCAAGAAAAATGGTGAGTGGAGGATTTTTGTCGATTACAGGGAGTTGAACAAAGCCACAAAGAAGGATAATTTTCCTCTACCCTTCATTGATGAAATGCTAGATGGCTTGGCAGGGAAAAGGTTTTTCTCTTTCCTAGATGGATTTAGTGGGTACAACCAAATCTAGATATGCCCAGAAGACCATGATAAGACCACATTCACCTGTCCTTGGGGTACTTTTGCCTATAGGGTCCTTCCTTTTGGCCTATGCAATGCTCCTGCCACTTTCTAGAGAGCAGTCTTGAGTATTTTCGTTGAATTAGTCCATGATGCGGTGGAGATTTATATGGATGATTTTACACCTTATGGCTGTGATTTTCAAGAAGCCTTGTCTAACCTAGGCAAAGTACTGCACAAATGAATTGAAATGAACCTGTCTCTCAGTCCTGAAAAATGTGAATTCTTAATGATTGCAGGGACTGTGCTAGGTCATTCAATATCTCAGTAAGGGCTGCAGGTGGACCCAAAAAAATAGCTATCATCCAAAGGGTCCCACCTCCTCAAAAGTAGAGAAATGTTAGAAGTTTCCTAGGGTTATCTAGATACTACTGAAGGCTCGTAAAGGACTTTAGCAAGTTGTCCTCTCCTTTATTTGGTTTGTTGGTGAAAGATTCTGAGTTTATATGGTCAAAAAGCTGTCAAGAGGCCTTAGACATCCTAAAGGATAAGTTAACGACTGCACCAATTCTTCGAGGCCCAAACTAGGCCCTCCTCTTTCATATTCATGCTGATGCCTCACACAAAGCCATAGGAGAAGCCCTAGGTCAGATAGATGAAAAACTACCTTATGCTATCTATTTTACCAGTAAGAACTTATCAAAGGCTGAACTAAATTACACAGTGACCGAAAAGGAACTCTTGGTTGTTGTGCATTCATTAAACAAATTTAGGCATTACATTACAGGCTATCAAACATTTGTGCATACTGAACATGCTGCAATCAAATATTTAATGAACAAACTAGATGTGAATGCTCGAATTATAAGATGGTTACTTTTATTACAACAGTTTGATCTAACCATTTTTGATAAGCCTGGTAAGGAAAATGTTGTTGCAGAATTTTTATCTAGGGTAAATTTGCTTGTAGGTGAAGAAGGAATGGTGGATGACCAGTTACCGGACGAGCACTTATTTTCTATTTCAGTTCTCTCTCCATGGTTTTCTGATATAGCAAACTATTTGGTATCAACATAGTTCCCACCAAACTTGTCCTCCAAAGAAAAGAGCAAGATAGTCAGGAAAAGCACCCCCTTCACTTGGATTGGGGGCAATATTTTCAAACTTGGTCCATATCAAATATTGAGAAGGTGTGTCAGGGAAGAGGAAGTCTTTGACATCCTTCTGACCTGTCATGATGGGCCTTGTGGAGGTCACTTTGCAGAAAAAAGGACAACATTCAAAGTGTTACAAGTAGGCTATTATTGACCCACTCTTCATCAAGATGTGAAAAAATACACTAGTCAGTGTGATTGGTGCCAGAGGATGGGAAGGCCTACTCCAAGCGATGAAATTTCTCTATAGCCTCAAGTGACTTTCAAGCCATTTGAAAAGTGGGGCATGGACTTCATTGGGCCTATTGACCCTCCTTCAAAGCAAAAACAGTACATTATTGTGTGCACTGATTATTTGATTAAATGGGTTGAAACCAAGGAAATTAAGGCAACAACGGAAGAGAAGGTGGCTGAGTTCCTAAGGGACAATGTATTCTACAAATTTAGGTACCCTAGCGAGCTGGTCACAAACCAAGGCATCCAGTTTACCTCCAACATGATTGAAGACTTGCTCAACCATCACAAGATCAAGCATAGGACCTCCACTCTGTTTCTAGGAAAACTAGTGTCTTTTTGATTG
The DNA here is from genome assembly GCA_031772625.1 of Pinus tabuliformis. Classification (NCBI taxonomy): domain Eukaryota; kingdom Viridiplantae; phylum Streptophyta; class Pinopsida; order Pinales; family Pinaceae; genus Pinus; species Pinus tabuliformis. Next base: position 318,385,596 of record CM062811.1, read on the forward strand.
ACTAGCCCTCTAGGATTGGCAGCTATCCTAGAAACAAACAATCAAAGCAGTTTGGGATTTCTTCTATGTATGATAGATAAGAGAGAGGCAAAGGAACCAACCTGGATCTTCTGCTTAAGTCCTTGCTTGATCTCTCTCCCCCCTTGACAGAGCTTGCAACTCCTCTTCTACTTATCCTGCATAGAGAATACCTGTAGAAACACAGTAACAAAACACCATCAAAGCATCTTGATCTATTATATCATAAGCATTGAAAAATTAGAAATACAATGAACATACAATGGCATTCACAAATAATAACATTCACAATTGCACAATTGAATGGAAGAAAACTCAAAGAACTTTATTAAATAGAAAGGAGAATTACAACCCAGATGTCTGATCCATCATCATCCTCCCAACATCAAAGCCCTCTTCACCTCATGAAAAGCAAGATCACACCAACAATACAATGCTCTTTCTCAACCAAAAACTATCAGCACTTCCTTGCAAATTACAAAATTCCAGCCCCCAGATCTCTCAGATGAGGGATCCACTTATAGATGTGTGCAAGGGTGTGAGTCATCTCTGGGTTTTTGATTAGTGTCATTCCACTTGTTGCATTTGGTTCCACTTGGAGATTTCTTGGATCTCTTACTCATCCTGGGGCGAGTTCAGAGAGGCAAGTGTCATAGGAGAAGTTCTTAGAAGATTCCATGAGCATCCACTTAGCAAACTGTCTCGGACATTTGTCCATCCTCGCTCATCGCACCCTACAAAAGGCCTTATTAGTATGCATTGCACCTGGCTAGTGTAGGAGTCAGTATGCATCACACCCTGACAGTGGAGCAGTTAGTATGGTATTATTTTGGCGAGTTCTAGATGGTTTTTTAGGTGGAACTTTTGGGGAATGATGTAATCAGTTGACCATGATCTTATAGGGTATGAAACAACACTTTTAGGGGGTTAAAGAGCCCTTAGTTTATCACAATATAAGATTGGGGTTGCAGTGCCCAAATATGTCTATAATAGTTGCTCCCTAAAGCTTGAATTTGTAAATCTTTGATGTCGGGTGAAATGCTTTATCATGAGGATCCGAGGTTTTCGAAACTGGAAGGTGACCTGTATAAGATACAATACAATACATCATCATAATATAATTTTCATGATCTAGTTGAGGCAGGCATTCCCATGCTCAACTTTATAAGTTCATTTCATGTACATAGAAAAGATAGTCGTCTGCATATGCAAACTGGTGATTCTTCAAACGTAGATTCATCATCCCTAGCTCAGATGACCATCTGTGTACATTTGATGTCTTTATATCCCTGAATATATCGCAGCCCGTATGGATGAAACTAGATCTGGGGTCTTCAATCTCGTTCAATCTTTGCCCGATGTACAAGTTGATCCATGTGAAGAGATGTTATGAAGTCGAACACGGAAAGAAATCGCCTAATTACTAGCCAATAATGTGAGCTGTTAATAGATGCGAGAGGAATCACTGATAATGATAATGACCCTCAAGGTACTACAGTACAATTCATGTGGTGTGAATATATGATCCGATGTCAAACACCACACAAAATCTTTCGGTCAAAGGCCTTTGTGTCAACCTGTCTCCGGAAGTGAGAAACTTGCCATTGAGGCATGCAAGCTTCAAAGTACTGAAAGGGGTGTTTCTAAGTCAACTTCTTGGATAATAAGCTGATTTCGACAAGAAGTGACTCATCGTAGGAGGGCCTTAATGTATCCCACACCTACGACCCGAAACGAAGCAAATGACTTTCTGGAGGTGAAAACGATCTGATGACACAAGGTTCAGGAATGGCGGTCATGAAAAATGGAGGGTGAAGGTATTGCAATGGATGAGGCATTAACTGGATGGTCGTTTCTCAATTGAATGACTTCTCTTGAACATATCGGCGACACTAAGATGGATTGATAGTGTTAACCCCAACAGATGGATGGTGCGGAATACCAATGGTGAAATGACTGGTGAACGGAATAACCCAACCCGACTCAATCAAGGTGACAGAGTGATAGTGTCATGTTCAAGAGCAACGTGCTACCGTAAAATTATTCAAGTTTTCTTCCCTTTTTCCCCAGTCATTGCTAACCAATACCTCTTCATTTTTTTCAAGCTTGAGGAGGATAACATATGTTTGTTCTATAATTTTCCCTTTGGGTAAACTTGTAGCTATGTTTTAGCGAGTCTAGCGACAATGAAACTCATTCTTGTTTAGGTGGACAAGTTTGTCGCTATTGTTTTAACGAGTTTAATGACAAGGATAACTCGGTCCTTTTCATGTTTAGAGAGTTTGAGAAAGGATGAAAAGGAAACTCCAGAAGTTATTTTTCGTAGCATAATCCCTTAAGTCCGAAAAAGGATAAAATAATATGAAAGGGATGACTTTTTGATCACTTTAACGAGCCGAAAAAGACAAGCGCTCGATGATATTTTCATATTTAACGAGTCTGAAAAGAGTTTAAAGGAGACTCGTTTTTGAGGAACGAGTGGTGTTTAGGGTAGCAACTGGTTCCAGGTAAGTTTGGAACTTCTCAAAACATGGTGATGTGAAGAGGTTGGCTAACAGGACCACTCGTCGCAACTGTTCCTCAAAAGGGTAAAAAATCAAGTGGAAACGTATGATCGGCCAAAAGGATGGAGGTGATGGTAGGAACACAACCAAGGTTCAAAAGGCTGATAGCATGGCAATCACAAAGGTTATTTACCGAAGGCGGGTTCATTTTTTAACGAGCTTGAACTGTGGGGAACTATGCTCAGTGGTAGGTTTATTTTTTAACAAGCTTGAACCATGCGATAACATATGCTCAGTTTTTAGTTTTTCTTTTTATGTAAGCTAGAAATGAAAAAACTAAAAAGCTAGAAAAACTAAAAAAGCTAAGGAACTACTGAGGTTAGGTAGGATGGTTTCATCCGTGGAACAGACAAAACACTTCCTTTGCTTCGTCCACAGCGCAGACGAAGGTGAATGGTGTGTTAGACCAATCACCTAACCTAAGAAGCTAAAAAGCTAAAAAGTTAAAAAGCTAAAAGGCTAGAAAATGAAATTGAAAAAGGGTTGCATGCCCCAACATGATGAAAAGGAGAGTCTCTAGTAACCATATGGAAATCACTGTGGTTAAGCAGGATCGTTTTTGTCCGCGCAACAGACAAAACACTTCCTTGGCTTTGTCTGCCAAATAGACAAAGGTGAATGGTTTGTCAAACCAATCACTTAACTTACAGGGAAATTCATATGGTAGGATTTTTTCGTCTCTGCCAAATAGACAAAACACTTCCTAGGTTTCATCCTCAGCGCCAACAAAGGTGAATGGTGTTTCAGGCCATTCACATAACCTACAGGGAAACCTATCTTTTCAGCTGGGTTCGTCAACCAAATAGACAAGGGTGCATGCCCCCTAAGCTTCATTACATTCACCGGACTACTCCCGAAAATAAAGTGGATGGAAGGAAGATTGAGGAGACACTCTCGACACAAAAGGACCATTTAGGGATGATGATCGACTTGGAGCTATGCTTGAATTGGGGAATGAAAGCTGGTCAACAGTGACAATTTTTCCTTCATGTGGGAAACACATCACTCGAAAGAGTGTTGAAACAATAGCTTCCATGTTGTAAACATAGTCACATCCAAGGAGTAGATTGTAATCTAACGGTCCTAGGATTACCATCACATTCAAGTGAATGGTTTGCCTTCCCAAAGTTATCGGTAATTTAGGAAGGATCCCTAATGGTTGACTGGTTCCTTTGTTAAAGCCTGACAGATTCTGTATGATAGGCATAAGCGATGGCGAACCAAGCGCTTTCCAAGCACTTGAGGAAAAGATACTCACTGATGCCCCTTCATCTATGATAGTGCCCGACATGATCATTTTGTAAACTTGTACTATGATCCGAAATGGTACATTAGAAGGAAGGCAGGATCTTGCTAGTTGATTCCAATCAAAGGAAGTGACTAGACTACTTGGAGGGGGTACCGAATAAACGTTTGAATTAACCCCTTGAGTAGCGGGAAATGGGGGATTCTCTTCTTGTTGTGAAGGAATGGGTGGATTGCCCCCAAGTCCATCGGACTCTGAAGTGTTAAAGAATTTGAACGGTATCATTCTTACTCTCTTTGGGAAGGGTATGATCTTTTGAAGGTAAAAATGGGTTGACTGCCATCTCGACCTGTTGACTTTGGTCCGAATGGACTCAGAATATTCACTTTCAATTAGAGGTGTTTTGACTGATGGCTGAGTTATGTCAGTCGGATTTTCAACTAGTAAAAGCCTTGGGGAGAGTTTCCTGTATCTAGATGGAAGTTGTTGCGGTGAAGCAGGACAACTATGCAAGACTCTTTTGGCTTCATCCAAAAAAGGACAACGGGGAAGGGTATGGTCCCCTTCACATAACCTACATGGAATTTTGACCTTTCCTTTCTGTCCATGTCTATTACTAGTTGATGGTCTGTTGTCAACATGATCACCAGAGGTTGATGACACCTGTTGGTGCGAACGGGGGGACCATTCTCTCAAGATCCAATGAATGCACAAACATTCTCGATGAAAATGGTATCCTCTACAAATTATGCATGGAGATCTGGGTTTGGAAAGTTTAGTGTGCAGATTTTCACCAGATGCTGCATGGTTGCCCCCTTGCTGAATTGACTTCTTCTTCTTCTCCTTCTCTTTCTTCTTCTTCTGAACCACCTAGTTACTAGCATCACTACTTTCACCAAGTGAACAAGCAGAAGGGGAGGGAGAAAAAAACGAAGAATAAGGTGAAGGGTCAACTTCAATATTAACTAGATGCTGATTCAATTGCTGAGGAATCATGATATTTTGAACGACAGAGGTTGAGAATAGGCATACTGGCAGGCCAATTCTGATTCTCGGAAGGGACAATGTAGCCATATACAGAGCACCAATATTTTCCCAAGAAGAAAAAGGACTGGGATTCCCTTCGAAAGGGATTCCTTGATTGGTGGACTCCATTATCTCAACCTAAGATCAACGAAGGAATAGGGATGTTATTCCGAATTTAATAAATTTTAATGACGCTTTGACGCAACTTTGCTTTTTCAATTTTTAAGAGTCAAGAAAAAGCTAAAGATGACTCTAGTCCCCTTCAATTTTTAATGAGCTTGAAGTGACAAGTGCTCAGATGGACCTTTTCTTTTAAAGAGTTGCAAAAGAATGAAAGTGACTACTTTGGAAATCTAGACAGAGGGATTACCAAACCAATCACAAAACTGCAATATACACCTTGGTGATAAATTAAAGAGAAATTACCAAGGACTTATGTATGGCAATCAATCTTCTCGAATGCTGTGTTCAGTGCATTGTGATCGATAGGGCGATAGACACAGCTTCCTATGGATAAAGGATGTAAGCCTATTGTGGTCTCCCAATATATACTCGACGGTACGGGGAGCACAAGTCCGTGCTAGCACTTGTTGTATCAAAGAGGAGGAATCACCGAACCTTTGATGAAAATGATAGTTACTAGATTTTACGATGCCGGAACACGTCTCTAGCCTAGACCTCTAGATGTGTTGCGTTAGGTTCCAAAGCATTGTTAGGTTCATTGAGATTTATTTTAGAGTTGATCTTGTTTAAAATTTTTCCTTTCAATGGTTCACTGCGTGATGTTGATTTGAAATTCCTAAAAATGCAATCTACAATGATAAACAATTGTTGTTTATTTTGATCAATGAAAATCCTAGCTACTAGGGAAAGAAAATTACGATTCTTTCAAACAAAGAGCAAAGAGCACACACTAAATGCACTTTCCTAAATCATTTTTCGCACACAAGCTAAATGAAAATGCAAATGCATGTATTTGTTTTTCGTTTCCTTAATGTGAGAAATGCCAAAAATGAGAAACACATGTAGAAAAATATCTGAAATACTTTAATCAAAGCAACATTTCGACAATTTCTTTTTCAAAATAGAAAGGAAGACTAAACGACACTTTTCAATTTCGAATAGAAAATTCTTTTGACACTTCGAATAACAACAAATCAAATCAAATACATGACAAAAAGTTCAATCGACTATTCAGAGAAGGAAGACTCGATGACACTTCTCTTTTTGACACAAAACAACAGTTACGACACTCTTTGTACCAAAACGACAAATCGATTTAAGCAACTTTTTAACAAAGGATTGTAAATGATGGAAAAATACATAAAAAATTTTACTAATCCTAATCAATGGAGGCCAATCTATGTAATGCAAGTAGGCTTCAGTAATGAGGCACTGTTCATAAGCTGAAAATCAACTAAACAGAACTGAAAACAAGGAAAAAAACCCCAAATTTCAAGAAGGGAAATAGGCTCAGTCAGTCATCGCACTTGGGCTTCGCAGAAACAGGGATGAATTGCACTTTTCAGGTTCAGGAGGTGCGATGACTGACTAAGGTGGGTTTTGGCTCAAATTTGCAGCTAATTTTAGTGATTTAAGCTGAGCTATGATGGACAGTAAAGAGAAAAGTACAGAGGGATGATCTTGGGAGGTTACTGAGCTACCAAAAGGGAATCTAGAATGCTTGTAAGTCAAATGTTCAATTCATAAACTAAACCGGAGATTGACTAAAGCAGCATTCATCTACTATGAAATTGCAGAGCAAGAGCAGTTCGAAGGCTATTTGGCTAACTTTAGGCTCCGTCTATAGTTTATAAAGCAAACAAAAATAACAAACAAACATCTATTTGATCCCCAGTGGAGTCACCATTTTGTTTCCGGGTAAACTAGTGTCTTTTCGATCAACTAGCCCTCTAGGATTGGAAGCTATCCTAGAAACAAACAATCAAAGCAATTTGGGATTTCTTATATGTATGATAGATAAGAGAGAGGCAAAGGGACCAACCTAGATCTTTTGCTTAATTCCTTGTTTGATCTCTCTCCCCCTTGATAGAGCTTGCAACTCCTCTTCTACTTACCCCGCTTAGAGAATACCTGTAGAAACACAGTAACAAAACACCATCAAAGCATCTTGATCTATTATATCATAAGCATTGTAGAATAAGAAATAAAATGAACATACAATGGCATTCACAAATAATAACATTCACAATTGCATAGTTGTATGGAAGAAAACTCAAAGAACTTTATTAAATAGAAGGGAGAATTACAACCCAGTTGTCTGATCCAACATCATCCTCTCAGCATCAAAGCCCTCTTCACCTCATGAAAAGCAAGATCACACCAACAATACAATGCTCTTTCTCAACCACAAACTATCAACACTTCCTTGCAAATTACAAAATTCTAGCCCCCAGATCTCTTAGATGAGGGATCCATTTATAGATGTGTGCAAGGGTGTGAGTCATCTCTGGGTTTTTGATTAGTGTCATTCCACTTGTTGCATTTGGTTCCACTTGGACATTTCTTAGATCTCTTACTCATCCCTGGGTGAGTTCAGAGAGGCAAGTGTCATAGGAGAAGTTTCTAGAAGATTCCATGAGCATCCACTTAGAAAACTGTCTCGGACATTTGTCCATCCTGGCTCATCGCACCCTACAGAAGCCTCATCAATATGCATCACACCTGGCTAGTGTAGGAGTCAGTATGCATCGCACCCTGACAGTGGAGCAGTTAGTATGGTCCTATTTTGGCCAGTTCTGGATGGTTTTTCAGATGGAACTTTTGGGGAATGATGTAATCAGTTGACCATGATCTTTTAGGGTATGAAACAACACATTTAGGGGTTAAATAGCCCTTAGTTTATTGACATATAAGATTGGGGTTGCGGTGCCCAAATTTTTCTATAACACACTCCCTATCATCCACAGGGTAATGGGCAAGTGGAGGTGACCAACAGAGCACTAGAGGGCATCTTAACTAAGGTGGTGAGCAACAACAGGAAGGATTGGGCAGAAAGACTAGTTCAGGCCACCTGAGCCTATACCACATGGAATAGCACCACTGGATTCACACCCTATGGGAAAAAGGCCTTACTGTCCATTGAATTTGAATATAACACATTAAGGATGGCAGCCCAACTAGATCTGGATCTCAGCAGTGCACAGAAAGAGAGATTGTTCCAATTGGATGGTTTGGATGAATTCAGAATGTAGGACCTCCTTTATACAGAGGTAGTTCAACTTCAGAGGAAGATATGGCATGATAAAAATATCAAGGAGAAGTAATTTTAGGAAGACGATTGGGCATTGTTATATGATTCTAGGTATAAAGACTTCAAGGGAAAGTTAAGGACAAGATGGCTCAGACCTTATGTTGTGGAAAGATTCCATGATAATATTTTAGTGCAAATCAGAACCATATTAAGAAGCCATTCCTTTGCTTGTTAATGGACACCGATTGAAAATTTACAAGATCCCTTTATCAAAACAAGAGTTTCTTGATGATATCGATGAAACAATGATGATAATGGAGCAAGTTCTAGTTCCTCCCTCATCAAATCACTGAGAAAAAGAAAAATAATAAGGACTCAGGTGAAAACCTCCATAAGGCACTTGAGTCCCATCATTGGGTTGAAAACCTCTTGAGGTGGCTTAGTGATGACAAAAAAAGGGAAAAAAAAGGAAAAGAAAAAGAGAATAAGAAGATCCCTGTGTGAAAACCTTTCTTGAGGCGCCTAGGGCAAACAGCTAGGGTAAAAACCTCTTTGATGCAGCGTAGTTGTTTTTAAAAAAAAAAAAAAAAAAAAAAAAAAATTTAATCATTTCCATTTGTAGGTGGGTAAGAAGGATAGTCAAGGAACAAAAGAGGATCCCAAGGAGACCCCTTCCACTCACATATTTATTTTTTCACTCATTACCATGCATCCCTCCATCATTTTTGTCATTTTTCCATTCCATTGCTTTAGTTTATACAAAGACTGTGTTTTCTACAAGATCCCCTGAAAACCTATAGGATGATCCTGTAGGAATTATAGTGACCCAAAAACCCTACAGGAAGCAATCCAAAGGCAAATGATGGAATTTTAGGTCCCTAAAATTCACCCTCTTCATGAGCTAGCACCTCACCTTGTCCACCATCATCATCCTTGCACTCACCATTCAAAAAAAAAAGATCAGTTTCAAGAGTTTTTTTTCCAATACCTTTTCTCTCCACACTCCCACTCCTTTCCATCCATGTCACCATCCTCACAACCCCAACAAGAAAAATGATTAAAGAGTTCTGAGGGAGAAGCAACTACAGGACATCCTGTAGGAAATCCTGTAGCAGCCTATCTCGTAGAATGCCAATCACACCAGCGACAAGTCTTCACCATGATGATCCAGGAGCTCCAAAGCAGCAGCATCAGATCTTCAACCACAGGTACCTACAAAAATAGAGAAGCCATTAGCATACAACAAGAGGAGGAAGAAGAATGGCATGCAACAAATATACAAAACAACATCTCTGGTCTTTGCCACTGCAGCATAGCATTGAAACCACAGGTAAGTATCCTGCCCGCTCTCTCATATGCATCATGTAGTAAAAAATTGTAAGGGTTACGAGATAATTGGTTCATGTGAAAAGGTGGCTAGTTAACTTGGCCACCTTTGTTCAGTCACACGTGCACAACCAGGTGTCCTCTCACAAGTGGATGCAGTCAACTCAAAGACAGAGCAAGAGTAGGATAAAAAGCGGTTAAACTACTGATCTACAAGGTGGGATCTACTTACGAGGAGTGGGAAATGATGAGGTGGTAGTGGGGACCAATAGTCCAAAAATGGCAATGTACCTTTGTTGCCAGCACATCACCTCACCCCGAATCACCATAAGAGGAAATAAAACATCATTTCCATGCATTCATGCATTTCACCTCCTCGAAAAACCTCACTCAAGTCGCTCTCATAATCTAGGCAACCCACCGAAAGTAAAGATCCATTGTTCACTACACAAGAATTCCTACAGGAGCATGCACATGAATTCCTACAGGATACACAGAGATTATCTACAGGATACATAGAGATTGTCTATAGGATTGGCAAAGAAGAGTTCATAAGGGATATCACGAGAGTTGGCCACTGCAAACAGTCTAAAGAGGTAGGCTCTAAAATTACATTCCCCTTTGCAAGTAAATGAACCAAGGATACTCTAAATTTCAGTGAATTTAGCAACTGTGTGAAGGGAATTAAATACACAATCATCTCTGTTTTTCTCCTGCATTTGAAATTTTTTTTCAACCCTCTCATTTTCTCCTCAAGCTTCACCAACAAGATGACAGGAGGGTCTATAGGAGAGAGCCCACAAACACTGTGAGAATCCAACAACACCACCAATTGATTGAAATCTTCACAAGACATAATTGGGTGGGGTTTTTGAAAAAATTCAGAGGGTATGATGATGAGGTGGCTCAAGAATTTTCTCTCTCCTTCACTCCACACACTAGAATCCATGTCATTTTTGTAATAAGGGGCCTCACTATATATCTCACCCCTGAGCTCATCAGAAGAGTCACCACACTTCCCCTAGGAATACCATGGAGAAAAGAAGATAAAGTAGATAGCCAGGTTGCCAAACAAAATTCTTTTTAGAAGGTGAAGAACCCACTAAGGACAAAAATGGAATAAGGAGGGAAAGTTTGCCATATCCTTGGAATGATGTAGGCTACAAAATAATCAAATACATCTCATGTGAGGGTAGGTATAGTGTTGTCTATGTCTATCATTTCAGGATCCTTGAAGAATTAAGATTTGGCGTAGAAGCACCCCCTCACCAAAGGATCAACATACCATATTTCTTGCTTCAATCACTCATAGACTCAAGCATCAAAGTGAAGGAGGGGATTTCCCAACAGTTATCTCACCATGGGTTGATTAGGATTGTCATAGAAGATTCCCTCCAAAACCTTAGAACTCCTATAACATGGTCAGTTTTCAGAGACATGCCAGTAGAGGATGACATCAAATCTCTCAGTTATGATGTTAGTCCTACTGTCAGTGAAGAGGAAGTAAAACATGAAGAGGAAGATACAAAAGGAGATGAGGATGAGATGTATGAAGAAGGAGCTGACACAGAGGAACATGATGAAGATAAAGAATAAGAGGGAGAATATAAGGAGGATGATGAAGAAACATAGGAGGAAATTAAGGAGGAAACCGATAGAGATGATGAAGATCTACAAGAAGAAGAAGACAGGAAAGACTGAGAGGAAGAAGGAAATATAATAGAGGGGATAGAAAACAAGGAGGAGTCACCTAGGGTGTATCCGGAGGCCACTGAGAGAGAGGTAGCAGTTGTCCTCACTGGTCTCAACACCCCAATCAAGCAAAAAGGAAAAAGGCAGAGGCAGACCCCACTATATTTCAGGACAAGAAAGAGCACAAGAATAAGACAGGGGCAGCCACAAACATCAACCAAAATTCATATTGTGATTGAAGATTCCCCTACACAAAAAGAAAAAATTCCCTCCCCTAAGTCCCCTATCACCTATGTGAGGAGGCCTACTACTAGATCAACTTCCTCAAAGGGTAAAGCAATCCTACAGGATCCACAACAAAATCTATAGGAAGCAAAAACAATCCTACAGGATACTCTACTGAATCTACAGGAGGCACAAAAATTGGAAAGTAAGGTAGGGGAGCAACAAGAAGCCAAAGAGGAGGACCCAAAGGCAAAAGAACCCAACCCCCAACCTAACCTGGACTCCTATTATCGGTTTATTGAAGAAGGCAGGGTCATACCTAAATTTTTTCCATCCCACTGTTCTTCAAGCTTGACAAGGAGAGGGCCAAAACTCACCGATGGATGCAGATCACCAAATCAAAGGGGGTGGAAGACATTGGGCACATGGAAGAGAAACTCAAAGAAATGGGCATATAGCTAAGTGGCTTGAGGGACAAAGAAGATATAATGAGAAATCAATTGGAGACAGAAAATGCATGGCTAAGGGGACAGTTGCAGGAAAGAGAGAACCAATTGGCATGTATGGCCAATCTCTCCTTGGAGGCAATCCAGTGTAGGATTCCATCTAAATCCTATGCTCTCTACCTCAAATAATAATGAATGTAGTTTCATATTAAGACACTAACATAGAGGGGAACCATGCCATTTCAGGACTACAGGCAGTTTATTGATCTTTGTGATTAAAGTACACTAGAGGATAGGGAAAAAATGGCTGAGTTATGCAAAATTATTTTCACAACATGGACCTCACAGATATGAATGTATGGGACCCTAATTTCAAGCTACAAGATCTACAATTAATGTCTTTGGCATCATGGATGAACCATGAGGAGTCAAGAGCTGCAGAGATGAAAAGGATATTGGCAAGAGAGAAAACTAAACCTCTTTTGATCAGAGCTGAACAATCAAATCCCATGGCCCTCATCAATACCCATAATTTGATTGCAAATGATCCTCAGCTAGCACCTAGATATCTTGCTGCCCAAGAAAAATAAATTTCACATTTTGAGGACATGTTTAGGCCGCTAGGAGATGATAGTATACATGCTTGCCTGACGAGATGGAAAACCTTGCCATACAGGTTAAAGATAAGAGAATATCACTCCCCTAAAAGGTTGAGAGAGGCACTCAACAGGACACCTATGTATAAGCAATCTATGAAAAGGTTGAAGGTCAATTGGATAGGCCTAAAACTCAGTCCACCACTACTCTTAGGGATGCTAGAAGCGAGAAAAGAATAAGAAGAAAAGAGGCAGTGGGAAGAGGTAGAAAAGAAAGCATGTTTCTATGAACAATAAGAGGAGACCACAACAGAGGCATAGGATGTCAGAGAGGCTACCAGAACCATGAAGGCTATGGATATTGACTAAGTTGCTCAGAGGATGAGTGACACTTTCAGTAGGGGGTGATGATGAGCCTCATCATTGGGTAATTATATGGGCCTTAATTCACCTCCTAGCTTAGTCAAACCAATTATTCTCATAACTTATTTCATGCTTTTGATTATATTTTGTTTATGAGGTGAGTTAGAGTTGGATATTTTTCTTTGTGGTCTAATGTACATTTAATGCAGGATTAAAGGAGAAAATCAAGGAATTTTGGCAAAGACCAAGGTCAAAACTCGAATGGGACAAGGGAGAGGGATTATAGGAGGTAAATCCTCCTCATTTAATACCCCTCCATTCGAATATTCCTCCATCAGCTCGGAGTGCAAACAACCAAATCATGAGGACTAGAAGGCAGCCGAGCAAGTGAGAGACAAAGCACCAATTTATCTCAAGTTTGGGAGATGAGCCTCCCTAATTTTAAGGAAGTCGTTGGAGACTTTAGATGTATAAGTAGAGAGGCCTAGGAAATCAGTAGGATTTATATTTTCATTGTAAAAATCTATATTTTTGAGCTGCAAAACTTGTGACAGTTCTTTTGATGTAATCTGTTGTTTTGGTAATAAGAATGAGTTTTTTTTTGAGCCAAAACTGAGTTAACTCAGAGGGCTGAAGCTCTTGGGTTAGGGCCCAACCCTAGTAGCCAAGGATCCTCTTTATTGTATATGTATGCTTATTATAGATTCATATCTTAGTTATTAATTTTCTTATTAGATGCATTTCCATTACAAGTAGTGTAGATTAGATTGGTTGTGTGATATTTTTCTTCCATTTGTGCCTTGTTTCAAGTAGCAGGTTAGTAAGGAAAAAGGATCACCACAAGGTTTTCAACAGGTGTCTTGGCCTCACTTCCTCCCTCTGGGATCATGACTTGAGGAAGGGACCCTTCAGCAGCCCCAAAAACATAGATTTCTAGGTCTTTTATGAGCTTTGGAGTTTGTTGTATTTAATTCAGTGTTTGGTTAATGTTGCAAGGAAGATTTCATTGTCATATTTTCCATCTCCATTTCTGCAATAATATCTCACTCATGCTTTCATTCCCTTCAACAACTTTCTTCATGCATAATATAGGCAGGTGATTCATGCTTTTCTAGTTTATGAAAATGTATCTTGTTGCATAGGTTTTTTGGAAGACACAAATGTTTTATGTAGAATAGGTGCTTCAGGAGGAGACCAAGACTTCATAGCCAACATACCCCTTCCACTTCATCCACCTTAGCCATCCCTTGTCTTCACCATCACCCTCACTAGTTTTTCATCACTTTTCATTGAAATTCTCCTAAACACATTAAGCAAATCTAGCCATCTCTTATCTTTGATATTGTCTCTTGAGTGCTCCTAGACCTTCTAACACTCCATTCCACCCATCACACACCTTTCCTAAGCTTCCCAACACCTCCAACACCTCATAATTAGCTCTCAGCTATATCCTGCAGGTTTCTTGTAATTCCTATAGGATCATCTTATAGGTTTCTAGTACATCCTATAGGTTTTCCTGAAACGACCTGTTTTGAGGCCGAATTGATGGGAAACCTCTAGGAAGTCACAAAAAGCCTCCTAGGAACCCTCCACACCATCCAACCACTTCATAAACATTCTAGCCATCCTCAAGCACCTTCAATCCACCTGGCACATCCAAAAGAACAATTAGTTTGGATACTTGATTTTGCCTAAAAAGACCAAAAAAGTGAAAACAGATTTAGTTTAGTTTCTTTACTTGCACATTAGTAGTGTTTGATGTTTTTTTACTTCTGCAACTTAGATAGTAGCATTGTTTGTATTGGTGATTTAACATGTCTACTTAGCATAGCTTCTTAAATGGTTAATTAGGGTATGGTGTGGTTTAGCATTACATGTTGGATTTCTCCATTACTACAGTAGAGTAACTCTCTTAGGGTAGATTTTCCTTTCTTCCATCAAGGAATCAAGCTTCTTCTGACTCTATAGAATTCTAGCTTTGAACCCCAGTGGTCTCTCGCCAGCTAAACAATGACAACAGGCAAAACCATCACTTTTACTTGTGCATACAACACTGTCACCCCCAAGTTTGTACGAACCCTGGGTTGATAAGTAAAGTTGGTAGCCCAAGAGTTGCAACATCCTTGCTGCAATGCTGGCGCTCATCAGTCACATCAATTTGAAGCATCATCATCACTTCAAATCTTCTCTCTCTTGTTTGGATTGGTTCGTACAAGTTTGAAATTGAAGGTATGAGATCAAACGTGTGAAGGGAAGTAAGGAAATTATTTTTTGGTGCGTTGACTTTTTATTTGGAGTGCGTTCACCAATAGTTTATTTGGGTTGACTTGGATCATTTTGACTTTGGAAATCTCTATTTTAGAAGGCCAAATTCACTGGGAAAGGACCAAATTTTGATGGGTATGTTGAGTCACTTTGACTGAAGTTGACTACAGGCTTTCTCTCTCCTTTGAATGAGATTCTGTTGATTGTTTTGACTGGAATTTGACCAACAAAGAAGGCCACATCCTTTGGATGTTGACTAAGCTAGTTTGGAGGTGCTTTGATTGTTGAATGTTGACTGGTTAGGGCATCTTTGACTACTATTGACTTTGACTAGAAATTGCAGACTTTGACTTTGGATTAGATTTGACTTTTTCTCTCATCTCTAATTGGATATTGATTAGTTGAATTGGATATTAAAATCCATTGACCTTTGACTCATCGTTGATGAATTGGAATATTGTATCTCTATGCTGACCATTTGATGATAATCTAATAGAAGAGGAATTTTGAAAGGGTTTTCCCCTTTGTGGGTATTTTACCTGGTCTTTGAACAAATCCTTGTGTCTCTCTTGTTTCATGTTCTTGGCTGTCTTCTATTGCATTTGAATTACTGTTCTTTCTACAATTGTTTATTGCCATTGGAAGATTGAATTTATTGGAAAAGTGATTGCTAATTTAAGAAAAATTGTTATAAGTGATCGTGGTAAGCATAAAACATTGGAAAATTAACAAATGCCAATAAATAACATTGAATTCCACTACAAAATAACTAATGTATGCTTAGAGATTTTGGCATTGGAAGCATACTAATAGGGTGACTATAAATACCCCATGGGTTTCCAACCTTCTTGTTGAAGGAAGAAGAGATGATAATTAGAAAATGGTTAATATCTTGGTGAGAACATGACACTCATAATATTTATGATCTTTCCTAAGTTAATATATGTGACCAAATAGATTCGAGATGGATGTTAGTGATATTATTGCATTAAATACAATACTTGGTATTCATTATTCAAGCAGGATAATGGATTTTATCATTTCAAAGGGTTTATTTCTTTACATGTGATTTGTTGAGGTGATTATCATATTCATGATGTTACTCTATGATGCTATGTCAACATGTGGTTCCACTTAATATATGACATAATGTTGTATCTCAGATAAGATATGTTACAATACTATGATGGTAGATCATAATATGATGACATGTGGTAATTGCATGTAGTTATTTTTATATAGAAATTGCATGCTTTTTTGTGATAATATATTTAGTGATGACATGCATAAGCATGTGGTACCTTACTTTGTATTCATGACAACAATGTCATGTTCTCATGATCATAAGCAAGTGTTAGCATGTGGATTCATCTCTATAAGATTATGATATTATCATTAATGCATTGGTTGGATATTAAGAGGTGGTGATTGCCAAGAAAAATCCACCAGTGAGAAAAGAGTGTCAGTTTATTTTGTGATATCATTGGAATGCATAACCACAAGGGGGGATATTTACAAGTAACACCTTATGAGTTATAGACAACTCATTCAACTACTTATTACAATGATTCTTATGCTTTGTATTGAATTTGTGATGTTGAAGTCTAGAAGAAGGGATGGATTTGTGTGTGAGACTTTGATGATTGGGGTTGTATTTGGAAGGAGTTGTGGAGGGATTTTAGGCCAAGATTTTGAAATGCCTAGGGTATGTAAACACCATACTAGATTCTTTCCTTGGGTTAGATGAGTTCTTGATCCTTGGGGCTCCAATAGATGAACAACCTTTAAACATCATTATGAAATTTGAAAGAAGAGATTGGGAGTATTTTTTCTTCCCTTGATGTTGTGTGTGACGACCCCAATTGCCTAATCTCATTTTGAAATGTAAATAATTTCATAAAAGAATTATGGGCTGAGTTATGGGACACAAATTTTAGGGACTGGGTGGTTACTTGCTTGAGATATTCAGTTTACTTGTTTCAAGAGAAATTGGTCCATTTTGGGAAATCCATGGAAGGATAATTGTTGTGCCTTTAATAGCACTGATTCCCTTAATTTATGGATTACCAAAAAAGGAAAAAAACCCATGTTGCTTGGGCAAGGAGAAAGGCAACAAGGGACAAATATTTTTAATGAAAAAAAAAGGCATTGTCGTGGAGGAGGTCATTTCCGAAGCACGCAAGTGTAAGAGGCCATTGGAATACAATAAATAGAAAAAAGGGAGTAAGGAACATGACATAACCCCACAGGGCCATAAGACTTTACGAAGCCTGTCAGGTAATAGGAAAAGAACCACCATGGATGAAAAGGAAAACATATTCAATCATAGGGGAAATTAGCAGAGTGAGATAGAGCAACGAATTAGGGAAGACAGGAGGAGAAGAAACACCATGGACGAGAACTCTTAGGGAGATCACTGTGGAGGAAAACACACACATGGAGGCATTTTTGGCTAGTTGCTGGGCTCTAGAAGGAGTTGTTTATCTTTTGGTTGAGCAATTAGAGTATGGGAGGAACTTATCTAGGTGAGGGGAATGTTATATCCCTTAGCTTAAGAACTTCATTGTATTTATATATACATAAGTTTAATTTTGGTTTATTATGTTACAATAGAGACACACATATTAGTAATTATTAGTAATTTTTACTGATAATAACTAATGAATAGTTGTTATTTTCAAAACTACATTTATCTTTTATTTTATGAATAAGGACAAACTAAGAAATTAATTGCTAAGTACAATGGTTGAAAGAGGAAAAATGATGCAATTTTATTTTGGAAATTATTGTTATCCATCAATAAGTCCTAGGCATCTAATATGAGTGATTATATTTAATTTTAAAATTATTACAATAGAAAATAAAATGTTTCCTGTAAGACAGGAAGCTGTCTTTAGTAGTGGGAAACAAAATTTCATAAATGAGCAGTTAACTACCTGCCACATGTTGGTGAGGTGGAGGTAGTTAATAACCACCCAAAGAAGTGGTAGATGGAGATTATCTAATAATTCTCCTATTTTTGTCTCAATTATTCTAAGAACAAAATAGGAGAGACTGAAGAGAAGCAAGGAGAATAGGCAAACAAAAATTTTGCAGGCCTAATTTTCTTGGGGACAAGCAGAGGTTGATGTGTCAAGGTTGGGAGGAGCCAAGTAAATAGCTATATATTTTCCAGAATCATTTCAAGTAGGCGTTTCTAACTTTTTTTTTCCATATATGTCAGAGATAATAATAATCTAGTTCTGGTTTCTTCTAGAATTCATAATTTATTGTGTGAATGAAAAGTTATTAATTTAAAAGTGAAATATTATGAATTAGTTATGGAAAAGAAATATGCTATTTTTTATAACTGGTAGAAAGTGCATAAGTGTTAAATTTTTTGTGCTAATAAGTATTAGTATGAGTAAAAGAAAAGAATAATACATATGGCATGAAGAGATATCAATATCCACTGATAGCAATCAGCTTAATTTTTATGACTATGTCGCGTTTGTAAGTATAAGCAACAAAAAAGAACTCAAGAGATGAAATAATAAGTTATTTTGTCAATTATATATGAGAATTCAATATACATAATTTTTTTTACTTTTTACAATCTTGAATGTGAGATGAAAAAAGAAACACTCTAAAATAATTCTAAAGCAATTTACTTTACGAAAATGAGAAGATTTTTTTTAGGAGTATCATGAGTTCAACAGGGAAATAATGCATAAAATATATATTCAAGGGTTATTGAGATATTTTAAATTAGAGTTATAAATAAAATCTTTCCATAAACAATTATCCCTAAAAAGACGCAATTTCTATGGGGAGAAATGATTTGTTTTCCAAAAATACTTGTAGACCTGTAAGTCTACTGTTCCAATATTTAGGGAATAAGAAACCTTCAGGGTTTCAAATAAGTAAAAATTTATAAAAAAAAAAGAGTTTTAATGATATAATTCAAGAAGAACAGATAAGAAGAGTAAATGGCTTCTAAGAGATAATTGAACTTTGGCACTGTAGGAAGAAAGAAGGAATTCGAGTTCCATAAACATGGAATTTTGGAGAACATAAAACAAAATATTATCGACCCTTTAATGCTATGAACGAAATTCTTGGAAGACAACAAAACAATGTGCTCATTCTTTTTGAAATGTTAATTAAGGCCATTACAGAAACATAACATATATAGAACATGTGTTTGTTAGTATAGAAGGGTAAGGTATGAGAAATAAGAAATAGTTTCTTTTACGTTAAATTCAAAATTATAAACGAGAATGGAACTCTCTAATAGTAAATAAATGAATGAGAGAAACTTTCATAAAATACAAATCTTGTGAACATATAAAAACAACATAATTTACATGAGAAATATAATCACGTGAAAACTCTTTCATAAAGAGAATAAGTCATTATAGGAGTGCAAAAAATTTATACCTAACACATATAATATGAGTTCAAATAATTAGGGACTCAATAAAAAAAGATCTTGACATACATTCAAAACCATAATTTTTTGATTTGACCTCAACTGGACTCTGATGCCTTTAGCAAATAAAAATGGATTTTTCCCCATAAGTAACAATTTCCATGGCTACAAGTTAACAAAATAAATTGTTTTTAATAGAACAATAACTGTGTTATGTATCAAAAGAAAGATCAACCTTGTAGATAGAAAAATGAGAAGGCCGAAGATTTGTTCCCAACATGGAAAATAAATTGAGATACATCTTATTAATTTGGATGACCCAAAGTATTTTTTCCAAAGGCATGTGAGTCATGGATGAGATGGGAGTACTGGTAACCACAAATAAAAAAAAATATTTTTTCTAAGATTATTACGAGTACCTGTGATATATGATGAACGAAATAGTAACTTTGCTTAGGGTTCGATTAAAACATTTTACATGATGTAATTGTTGGATTGTTCTTGGTTTCTTTCCTAGTAAAGAAATGCCAAGCCAAAAGTTACTAAAGAGTTAGCTTAATAAAAATAGAGTAGAGAGAACGAAATCCTACAACAATATGTATGAATAAGACTGTAAACACGATTTTAAATAGGAATCTAAATTGCAAGGTTAAATAATGCTCTTTGATATGAGAAAAAATGAAATCCTATAAGTAACTAAAAAGATTTAGAATAAATTTTGTAAACACCATTCATAATATCCACATAGATTAAATAACAAAGCTGTTAATGAAACCGAAAGCCTAGGGATTGACAGAGAAAAGTTCCCTTTCTTGTAACCCTAATGGGTAATTGAAAGGAAACAATTTTGGTAGTATAAATCACCAAAATAAAAGAAAAATCCTTCGAATAACCCTACAGTAATTAAAGAAATTGGAAAAGATACAAATCGTATGAAATTTTTTTCAAGAACTTCCTTCAAGGAAATAAAAAAGGAAGTTAATCAGGATTTAAAGCATACCTAAAAGGGTATTGCGATGACATTCACTCCTATCTATAGTAAATATATAAATAAGTAGTTCCTACAAACTTGGTAGAAAAACATTCAAAAGAATTAGGAAATAAGGTTAAGTTTTACATGAAACACAATAAATGAGTATAGAGGTTGAAATCATACTACTGACTGTAGATTTGTTGAAAAGAAGTAATTACCTCTGAGAATAATCTCTAAGTCAACCATTGAATATCCATTTCTCTCGATAAAGGCAATGTTATTCTGTCACTATATGCCAAATGAAAATGTAGGAATTTACAGGGTAAGTTCCTCAGACAGAACACCAAAGGACACCGCTCACAAACAGATCACAAATCAATACACCAGTACTTTTGATGTGGTTAAAACCCTCAAAGAGGGAAATAGTCCACGGCCTGAGCCAACGTGGCCACTTCAGGCAATTTATTAATAAAAGAATGAAAATTTACATAAGCTTCTCTCATGGACGGTTAACCTACAAATGACCCTCCATGCTCTTTAAATAGAGATCATGGACCAATCGGGTGTTAAGCCACGGATCAAGTGTCGGTAATACCGAGGAGAGAATGAACCGTTAGATCACTACATATCATGACCGTCGGATTGTAAGTTACAAAATGTACATAGTAAAGAAACACACTTTACCTAACTCTATACTAGACCAAGTTATACTTAACTATTTCCTATGTGTCGGAATATCCTAACATCCCCCCTTAAGGACAACTTGGGATAGGATTGAAGGATTTACAAATATGACACAATAGGAGAAGGAAGGAGGCACTAGAGCCTATCCCCCCTTAGTGACAACTTCCTGAACTCCAACCATAAATCGAAGTTTAGTGAACTTCGCCTCTGTGAGAGCCTTTGTAAAGATGTCTGCAACTTGATCATCTGTTGAACAATATTGCACTTCAAGAACATGGTCGTGAATGAGCTTTCTGATGAAGTGCATGTGCAGTTCAATGTGTTTGTTGTGCTGATGTTGGACTGGATCTTTGCATAGTTGAATGGCACTTTGATTATCACACCAAAGTGTAGTCGGATGTGCTGTTGAAAGCCAAACTCTGACAGGATCTGACAAAGCCACAAGGCTTCCTTACTAGCTTCTACGGCACCACGATACTCTGCTTCTGCTGAAGAAAGAGAAATGGCACCTTGTTTCTTGCAAGCCCATGTAATAGGTCCTGAACCAAGAGTGAACACATAACCTGCAGTAGACTTCCGATCATCAGGGTCACCTGCCCAATCGGAATCAGTGAAACCAACCAATAGAGGAGATGCTTCGGCACTGTAATGAATCCAAAACTGAACTGTACCTCGAACATAACGAAGTATTCTTTTAGCTGCTTTCCAATGACTTTCACGTGGGTTTTGCATAAACCGAGCAACAAGGCCAACAACAAAGGAATGTTCAGGACGAGTATGGGTTAGATACAAAATTTTTCCTACAAGTTGACGGTATAAGGTAGCATCAACTTCAAGAGAAGTACAAGTGGCTGAAAGTTTGACTCCAGACTGAAAGGGAGAAGGGGCTGGCTTACAGTCTTCCATGTGAAAATGGCGTAGAATATCACAGGCATACTTGGACTGGGAAAGGGAAATACCTTCCTTGGATTGCAAGACTTGAAGACTAAGAAAATAATGTAAGTGAACCACACTGGTTGGTTCGAAACGCGTCGACAAAAGATTGGTTATGTGATTTTGCCGAAGATTATCTAAACAATGTCCTAAATCTGTCATTGCCGAAGATTATCTAAACAATGTCCTAAATCTGTCACATGGTTTATAAGGTTGGGATCACTACCAGTTAGGATAAGATCATCAACATAAAGCACAAGAATGATAAGAGACTTGCCCACTTTCTTGGTGTAGACAATATTGTCAGAATGACACCTAGAAAAGCCATTTTCTAAAAGAAAGTTATCCATTTTGGCATACAAGCTCGAGGAGCTTGCTTGAGACCATAAAGGGATTTTTTAAGCTGACATACAAGGCTGGAGTCTGTTTGTATAAAGCCAATAGGTTGTTCCATATAGATTTCTTCATGCAAGTCCCCATGCAAGAAGGTGGATTTAACATCCATCTGATGGACTTCCCATTTGAAAGAGGCAGCAAGGGAAAGAACAAGGCAGATAGAGTTCATTTTGGCAACAGGGGAGAAGGTTTCAGTATAGTCAATGCCTTCAACTTGTGAAAAACCCTTAGCAACAAGATGAGCTTTATGTTTATCAACTTTCCCATCTGGTCCATACTTGGCTCTGTAAACCCATTTGCATTTAACAAGTTTTCGTCCCTTTGGTAGAGGAACAAGATTCCATGTATCATTTGCCAATAATGAATGATATTCTTCATTCATAGCTGCTTCCCAATCTGGATGGCCTGAAGCTTGTGCAAAGGTGTCAGGATCATAATTCACTGAAGCTTGAGCCAGTAAAGAAGAGGCTCTATCAAACTGAGAACATGTACGTCGCTGATCTGTAGGATCACCAACAAGATCACCTGCTGCATCCCAAGTAGCGCGGACCCATTTTGGAAGCTGAGGAGCTGAAGGAGGATCCTGAGATGGTGGGGGAGGATTTTCATCCTCGCTTTCATCATCTGAAGAAGAAATATTTTCAAAAGTAGAAGAGATAGGGAGAGGTGGCACATCCGCTGAACTAGGCTCGTAGGCCGATATATTTTCAGCAAACTTTACATCTCTTCTAATGATAACATTTTTTGGACTTAAGTGGAATAAGTCTATATCCTTTGACATCTTCAGAATATCCAACAAAAATACATTTTTCACTCTTAGGTTCTAAAGCTTTATGTTTCTCATCTGGAATATGGGCCCATTCTTCACTTCCAAAAACACGAAAGTGACTTACATCTGGTTTAATTGAGCTCCATGCTTCTTCTGGAGTGATATTCTTTAAAACCTTAGTAGGAGTGCGATTTATTATGTAATTTTCACAGTTAATTGCTTCTGCCCAATAATTAAGACTAAGTCCTTTAGATTGAAGCATACAATTAGCCATTTCCTTTAAGGTGCGATTCTTCCTTTCATCTACATCATTTTGTTGTGGAGTATATGGAACAATATGTTGCATTTGAATTCCATTCTCAGTGCAAAAGTTGATGAATTTGTTGTTAATATATTCTCCGCCATTATCAGATCTTAGCTTAAGAATTTGATGTCCAGATTGTTTTTCAACAAAGGCCTTAAAGGCCAAGAACATGTTAAATACTTCACTCTTGAGTTTTAAGAAGTATACCCAAGTGCGTCTGGAGAAATCATCAATGAAAGTTAAGAAATACTTGTAGCCAGAGAATGAAACAACTGGAAGTGGACCACATAAATCACTATGCACGAGCTGTAAAGGGGCTGAGGCGTGCCAAGAGGCACGTTTTTCAAAACTGTCTCGATGATGTTTTTCGAGTACACATCCAGAACAAACACCATCTCTGCAAGATACCATTGGAAGACCTGTCACCATATTTTGTTTACATAGATTCTGAAGAGAGCGATAGTTTAATTGACCAAATCGCTCATGCCAAAGTTTGCTCACTTCATCATTATGAGCAACAAATACTGAGGGAAGATTTTATGACCCAAAGTTGTGAAACTTATACAACCTTGTAGAATCATCAGCAATGCCAGTAGCTAAAATCTGTCTAGGATCTCTTAGGTCCTTAATTACAACATCGTGAGGTGAAAATTCAATGATTTTACCTTCACCTGAATGAGTTATCTGATATACAGATAGAAGGTTGCAGGATAAGGTTGGAACACATAATACATCATTAAACTGACCATTGTCTTAATGAACAGTTCCAGTCCCTACAACACTAAGAGATCTATCATCACCAACATATATATTTTTGGTGTTACAATCATTTAAAGAAGAAAACATGGCTTTGTTTTTGGCCATGTGATAAGAAGCTCCAGAATCAATGAGCCACTCATGAGAATGAGAAGAAGAAGATACATTTAGTGCATAGCCAGACCGAGATGCTTGACAACCAGATGCAGAAAGTGCCATTCCTGAAGATGAAGTTGAAGTTGAAGAGTGCTCCAAATGGATGTTATGCTTCTTCATTGCTGCTTCCAAGGCTTCCATCTTCTTAAAGCATTTGGATTCTAAGTGGCCATCTCGATTACAAAAGTTGCAATGTCTATCAATCTTCTTCCTTTTGTTTTTATTTGTCTTATCATTTTGTTGAAATGATTTTTCATTTTGATGCTGAAATTGCTTAGGACCCTTGTTTGGTTTAGGATCATTCCTTTTAGGATACAACTTCTTAGGATTCTTTGGATTTGGTTGCTGCTGGGCGGCTAACACTTTCTTAGAAGAGTTTCCAAGATTAAGAAGACCAAGGTGTAAGAGTTTTTTTCGTTCTCTTATTAAAGAATCAAAAAAAGATTCAAAGGAAGGGGACTTGTAGTCTTGTCCTTGAGAAATGAAGGCTTCTCTTGTAGAATGGAAGGTGGAAACAAACACAAAGTAGGCTGGTCCCAAATTAGTAAGAATGGAATAGATAAGGTTACTATCTTCTTTCTTAACCTTAACACCTTCCAAGAGAAGTCTAAGGGTCTTGAACTTGGACAAAAAATCTTCAATGCAAGAAAAATTATTGGGGTCCAATGTAAGAAACTCATTTTCAAGTTGATGGGCTCTAAGTTCATTTTTATTCCGAAAACTTTAATAATCTATTTCAATGCTTCATCAGGAGTATCAATTTCTGCAATATGGAATCTAAGATTTGGAGAAATAGACATCCCTATCAACCCACGTGCTTGATCTTGCCTATTTTCCCATTTAGCTACCTTATCTTCATCTTTCAGTTTGGTTTCTTGGCCTGAGGCTATTCTGTAGAGACCTTTACTTCTAAGTAAATCCACAATGTAGGACCACCATTGGAAGTAGTTGGTGCTGTCAAGAATAACTTGGCATGGAATTTCCATTTTAACAGAAACTAAAGCTAGAGATGTTGAAACTAAGTGTTCCAATGGAAAGACCTCGAAAAATTAGGTTGTTTAAAAAAAAACGGTTCTGAAAACGACTTCCGGATGAAGAAGTTATGGCTTTTTGAAGAAAATTTGATGAAGTCGCAGACGAAGTGCAGGAATGTGCAGAAATGAAAAATCCGCCCCCACAAAAAGGAGACTTGAACTCAAGACCAAGTGAGCTATACAAAAAGTTTGAGAGAGAGAGAGAGAGAGAGAGAGAAGCTTTGGGTTGCGTGCTTGCTTTGAGAAAGCTCTTTTTCCCTACAAAACAAAAAACACAAAACCCAACACTGTTACCAAGAATAGTGTCTATGCAGAGCTGCTAATCCCACTAAGGCTGGTAGCTACCTTAGAAATAAACAAACTAAAACTACTTTCATTTTCCTTTATGAGAGATAGATGAGAGAAGAATAAAGGAGACCAACCTCTGTCTTGCGCTTGGGTC
This sequence comes from Pinus tabuliformis, assembly GCA_031772625.1. Taxonomy (NCBI): domain Eukaryota; kingdom Viridiplantae; phylum Streptophyta; class Pinopsida; order Pinales; family Pinaceae; genus Pinus; species Pinus tabuliformis. The sequence continues at coordinate 318,411,435 of CM062811.1, forward strand.
CTTGCTCGATTCCTCTCTCTTCTGATAGTCCTTTGCTACTTGCTTTCTTGTGTACCCAGCTTCACAGAGTACATGTAGAATCAAAGCAACATAATACTATATGAGAACATAGATCTATTATCATAATAAATATAGGATTAGATGTATATTAACCACACAAATGCATAAAACATCAATCACACAAGTGTATGGAGGAAAACTTGAATAGCTTTATTGATAATCAAGAAAGAGCCAAGAGAATTACAACCAATTGTTCTGACCCAGCATCATCCGCTCAGCAAGTAAGCCCTTATTCACCTCATGACAAGCTTAGATCATCCAACACTATGATATTGCACTAGAAACCAGCAACACTTCCTTACAAGATACAAAATTCCAGCCTCTGGATCTCTGGGATGAGGGATCCATATATAGATGTCTGCAAGGGAGGTGAGTCAACTTTTGAGATTTGATTAGTGTCTTCTCTCTGATAGTTCTTGATTCCACTTGGAGATTGATGATCTCTTACTCATCCCTGGTTGAATTCAGAGAGGCAAGTGTCACAGGAGAGGTTTCTGGAAGATTCTATGCTCCTCCACCTTGCGAATTGACCCTGCCATTGTCCCTTCTCACCCATCGCACCCCATAGAAGGGATTTTTGACATGCATCGCACCTACTGTGTGTATTCAGGTCGGATGCAATGCACTTTGCCTATGGAGCAGGTGAAATGGTCCAGTTTTGACCAATTCTGAGTAGTTTTCCATGGAGAACTTCTAGGAGAAGATGTAATCAGTTGACCTTGTTCTTTTAGGGGTCGGAACAACACTTTTAGGGACTTAAGAGCCCTTGGTTTATTGACATTTATGATTGGGGTTGCAGTGCGCAAAAATGTCTATAACAATTGCCCCCTAAAGCATGAGGTTGTTAATTTGTCAGTGTCGGGTGAAATGCTTTATCATGAGGATCTGAAGTTCTTTCAAGCTGGAAGGAGACCTGTAATAAGATACAATACAATAAATTATCTTCATAATATTTTCATCTGGCTGAGGCGGGCATTCCCATGCTCAGCTTTATAAATTCATTTCCATGTACATGAGACAGACAATCGTCTGAGTGTAGACTGATGATTCTGGTAGAGCCATCATCCCTTAGATTGGATGATTATCTGTGCAGCAATGATGTACATTTGATGTCTTTATTTTCCTGAATATATATCGCAGCCCAGATGGATGAAACTAGATCCGGGGTCTTCAATTTCGTTCGATCTTCACTCAAAGTACAAGTCGATCCATGTGAGAGATGTTCTGGAGTCGAACATGGAAAGACATTGCCTGATTACCGGCCAATGATGTAAGCCGTTAACAAGCGCGAGAGGAATCACCGATAATGATGATGACCCTCAAGGTACTACAGTACAATTCACGTGGTGTGAATAAAGGACTTGGCGTCGAACCCCACGCAAAATCTTTTGGTCGAAGGCCATTGATGTAAACCTGTTGCCGGAAGTGAGAAACTTGCCATTGAGGCATGCACGCTTCAAAGTACTGAAAGGGTTGTTCCTAGATCGACTTCTTGGATAATGAGCTGATGTCGACAAGAAGCGATTTGTCATAGGAGGGCCTTAGTGAATCCCACATCAATGACACGGAACAGAGCAAATGATTTTAATGGAGGTGAAAATTATCTGGTGATATACGGTTCAGGGTGGCGGTCATGAAAGAATGGAGCGAAAATGTATTATAGTGGGTGAGACACAGGTGAATTCTCTGAGAAAATTCTCTTGAACATATCGGCGCCACTGACATGATGGATTGGTAGAATTAACCCCAAATGTGGATGGTGTGACGGAACCATGGTGATGTGACCAGTGAATGGAACAACCCAACCCGACTCGGATGTAGAGTGAAAGTGTCATGTTCAAGAGCGACTTGCTACCAACAAAGTTTCTTCAAGTTTTCTTCCCAATTTTTCCCCAGTCATTGCTGACCAGTACCTCTTTATTTTTGTCAAGCTTGAGGAGGATAACATATGCTTGTTCTATAATTTTCCCTTCGGGCAAACCCATCGCTATGTTTTAACGAGCCTAGCGATAGTGAAACTCGTTCTTGTCTGTTATGGACAAGTTTGTCGCTATTAGGTTTTAACGAGTTTAACGACAAAGATAACTCGGTCCTTTTCAATTTTAGAGAGTCTGAAAAGGGACGTAAAGGAAACTCCAAAAATCCTTTTTCGTCATCTAATCCCTTAAGTCCGAAAAAGTATAAAATAATACAGAAGGGATGAATTTTCGGTACTTTTAACGAGCCGAACAAAACAAGCGCTCGATCTTTTTGTGTAATAATCCCTCAAGTCCAAAAATATTAAAATCTAAAGGAGGGATAGAAATTTCGGTCACTTTAACGAGCTGGAGAGGCCAATGGCTTGGAAATCTTTTCATATTTTACGAGTCGGTTGAAAAGAGCTTAAAGGATACTTGTCTTTGAGGAACGAGTGATAAATTCGGGTAGCAGCTGATTCCAAGTAAGGTTTGGAATTTTTCAATCATCGCTGTGTTACAAGGATGGATAACAGGATCACTCTTCACAACTTTTCCTCAAAAGGAGTAAACAATCGAGTGGAGGTGAATGATCGGCCAATACAGAGTGGAGGTGATGATGAGAACATGACCAAGCCTTCAAAGGCTGAAGTACTACATTCATGATGGTTATTTACCGGAAATTGGTTCATTTTTATTTTAAAATGAGCTTAAATGCTGGGGGAAACACTTGCTCATTGCTTATGTTTATTTTTTAACGAGCTTGAAGTCCGCGTTAAAACTGCTCGATGTGGGTTTATTTTTTAATGAGCTTGAACCCTGCAGTAACACTGCTCGTTGCGGGTTTATTTTTTAACGAGCTTGAACCCTGTAGTAACACTGCTCGTGATAAGTCTGCATGCCCCCAGCATAATAACGCAGATCGAGGTGCATGCCCCCCAAGCTTCATTGCATTCAAATCGGTGGTTGGAATGAAGGTTTATCTTTGATATTTGGACCGGGATTTGTTTCATTTTTTAATGAGGTTGACACAGTAAAAGAACTATCCTTATGACTCCTTGTTCCATTTTTTAACGAGGTCGACACGAGATAAGAACCATCCTCTGAATCCACCGTATTTACAGTATTTGATAGAAAATCAAAAACTGAAGGATGATTAAGGTCATTGGAATAATCTTCGTTGTAATCCGGGAGATGGGAACAATGGTGGTAATCTTCCCATGGTGCCTCCCCTAACATCATTGATTGAATGATTCCTTTGTCTGTAGAATGTACATGTGACCAAGGATCTGAAGAGGTACCATATTCCTTAGACCTATCTATCCAAACACTCGATGAGCATTGATTTGGGTTTGCCCCCCAGGCCAAGAAAATTGATTGCTACAATATTTCTAAAATGGCGATGATCCATGCTGACAAAATGTTTAGGAATCTTCCGAATCCATTAGATATAGAAGATTTCATATTGCAGGTTTCCACTGTGGCCACTTCCACCAGATTACATGGAGGCGGTAGGGAAAAAGTACCCATTAAGGCAGGGTCTTTTAGGAGACCTACTCCGATATTTTGAAGCGAATTATTGCTTCCATGGATCTTTGGAATGCTTCCCGTAACTTGTGAACTGTTGGGGAGAAATGTTTGTTGGTCGACGATTGTAATTCCTCCTTTAAAGGGAAATGCAATCTTCCTGAAGTAGGTCGACAGAACTGCGGCCATGGCATATATCTAGGGCCTTCCCAGTAGGATGTTGTAATCGAGGTTTCCGTCGATTACTTCAACATCAATTTCTACTGTTTTGACCCCTAGTTCAACTTGCAAGATACTTAAAATCCCGTATGGAGTGTATGATCGTCCATCAAATGCTTTTAACATTGTCGATGATCGCGACAAGGGTGGTGAGCCTAAATTTTTCCAGCAACTCATCGACATAATACATGTAGATGCCCCCTCATCAATAATTGTTCGATGAACAGTTTTGTTGAGGAATTTCACTTGAATAAGGAAAGCTAGTTGAGTTGGTAACTGAGGGTCATATCCTTTGTGATTAAAGGATACAATATTGGAATCTGTTGGGTCAATCCACCTATTACTGATAATAGATCCTACTTTTGGGAGAGGCAATTTTGTGGTACCTCAAGTGTCGACATAGCGGACGACGATTGGGTTAGGTCCTCTTCTATATTATAATTCTGTGCTACTTTTGCACGAGGATTAAATGTCGGTTTGTGTACTACTCCCTTTGGTGACTTTATCATTGGTTCAAGAATGATGGGTGGCACAACTTCGGTCAAAGTTGTTGTCAAACTACTAGGTTGTTCATTAGCCTTGTTATTCGACAGCTGTGGATTCCCGTAATCTTTATTCCTTGTCAAAGCATCATTTTGCTGCTTTGAGATAGACAACATAAGCAGTTGGGATCAGGAAGCATTTTGATTAGCTACCAGTTTGGTTCCCAGGTGTTAGCCTCCTATACCAATAGGTGTTCATCTTTCATGATTGACAGTGGAAATGCCAAAAAATGTTCATCTTCTGTGGTACTAAGGTTCCATTGTTGTGAAAGAAACAGACAGTTAAAAAATGTAAAGAGGGTATGCCTTAAAAGAATAATCAAAAGGCAAGAAAATGAATTGGTCAAAGAAAAAATTAAAGAAATGAACCCCAAATAAAGACCATGAAAGTGGCTAATCCAAAATGCCACTGCTACTTTGGTGGGTGGTCCAATAGCTCAAGCTGGGCCTCAACATGTTTTAAATTGCATGTTGTAGACTAGAAAGGAAGTACCTGCTCAAACAGTTTAAGCTTGACAGATGACTAGGTGAATAGAAAAAGGAAGGAGCCCAACTGCTTAATCTGGGCCCTTGGAAGTTATAAGGGCAGACTTAGATAGGAGGGCAGCAAAAGAAAAGAGAATTATCAGGGTTTGCAAGGCTAAGTGCACCCACCCAAAGGAAGAAAAAATGTTAGGCATACTAGGCAGGGTAGGCAGTTGAAGGTTGCAGAATACAAGATCTAAGCATATGACATGAGAAAAATCACATATGATGTCACCAGCAGGAGAAAGGCAAGAGCAATGGCCTATTTGGCAAACTACCAAACCATCACTAACCTCCCTCATCCCCTTCAAAAGTTTCTTACTAACATCCCTTGAGCACTGCAGGATCTGCCTGATCAGTCCTCCTTACATTTCTCATTTGTAAAAATTTCATGTCAGAAGTGACTTCTCTTTTTTGAAAAGAAGCCACATTTCTTGTGTAAAATCTTTCTTCACTCCCATCTGCTTCTAAAACTAAGTTTACTCATTAAACTTAGCTCTTTACCCCTCTCTCATATCCCCAATTCATATTAATTTCTAATTTTACTATATAAATCCCTAAGTGCTACCCCTCCCCCTACTATTATAGCATTATATGCAAACAACCCAAAAAATGTATAAATATCCCCCCCCTTTAGCATTATAGCTAAATAGCACTTCTATGGGAGACATTAGTCCACCAGGGACTATAGTCAACCCTTGCTTTGGGATTACTCTAACCTCTGGTTAGATTAATAACCTACTCTAAACCCTCTCCTACCCCATTTTCCGAAAATACATGCAAACCCTTTCCCCCCGCTCAAACCTAAGGTTAACTATTTGGTTGAAGCCTGACATATTAACCCACATATGTTTAAAACCCATTAAAATCCCCTAACCCAAAGTTCTAAACCCGCAATATTTAAATGAATATTTTATTAGCTGGCGGTCCCCACCCAAACTTGCACGATGGGTCGGGGCGCCCGCCAGCCGCCGATCTCCTGCTGCCCCCGATCCAAAGGTGGGCGGTCGTTTTCACTTTTCAACCTGCCGCGCTTTAGCGTCCGGGGAGCGGGTGGTTTTGCTCCCGTACGCTGGACGCGTGGCAGCCATCGGAGGTGTTCGGAGCCCCCCTCCCCTTTACCGCCTTTCCCCAATAGCGGTGCGGGGAAACCACATACCGCCCTCCCTCAACCCGCCTCCCCTGTCACGTCACCCCCGCATCACCATTACGTCATACCCTCGGCCCCCGCTACCGCGCCTCGTCGCCCTCCACGCCATCTTGCCACCCCCACATCCCGCCACCGTGTCCTGCCATGCTGGCCTCCAGCTCAGCACCCACGTCATCATCCGTACCCGGGCCCGCCATGACATCATGCTGACGTCATCGGCGGAAAAGTGCCAAAAACCCATATTTTCCGAATTTATCGTTATAAACGCGCAATTGAGCCGTTTTATGTCATTTTCACCGGAAAGAAGACAGAGCCGTTTACTCCTTCACTCCAAAAAATTGCCTCCAAGCCGCGAATTTGAAGTTTCAGACGCCGCCACTCACCAATTCAGCTGTGTTCTTCATCCATTGCTCAACCCGACAGCATCTCGGCGTTAATTGTCCAGGTATTCACCAAAATTTACCCATTCGCCCGTGATTCTTGCCATTTTTCTGCAAAATTCTCCACTAAATACCTGGTAAATCCTAAATTAAAGACTGTCATTCAGTTAATGCTGAACCAAAACAACATACATTGCCCCCTACTCCAAAATTCGCTGTTAAAACAATAATTCGCGGCCTTAATCTGCAATTGGTCCTCAAACTGCCCGGCATTGTTCCCTTTTGCCGAGTACATACTTGAAGAACTGAATTTTACCAAGTTATAATCATACCCCCCCCCCCCTGTAATTTATCCTCCTTATTCACAATCCTTGTGAATTCACCAAAGTAGAACAGAGGCAAGCCTGCTCAATCCACCTACTCCTCTTTGAAGATATATCTAGCATCACCTACATTCAGTCTGCCACCTGACTTCTGAAAAGATTTGCAAGCTATTGCACTCACATTGTTGCATTCAGAAACTGCATTTTTAAAGACAGCACCCAAAAGCTATACCATGGCTGCACCTGCACCCACAGCTCTCAGTGTTGCCCGCATGAATCCACCCAACAAAGAGCTTGAGGCCCTGCCTCTTGCTGACAGAGATTACCTCATCCAAGACCTTGTCGGTGACAGAAACCATTTGCAGACCTTCCGGGAATTGAGGGATAACTATTTGAGCAACAATGACACATATGGGATATGGGAATCCAATCTGCCTTATTACTTTCTCCCATCTCTTAACATTTTTCCAGAAATTATCCGCTTATGTGCTGAGAATTATGATCCAAATCACAGAGCTATCAAGTCTCCATCTGGGAGCATACTCTTCCACATCAATGCTGAATCCATCAACCAGATGCTTAACTTCAAACAAACTCAGCTGTTGTATCCCTTCTCCATGAACTATCTGCTGGATACAGGTGCCAAGCTTTCCACTGCTGACATTCAGAAGATCACCAAGATATTTATGAGAGCTGACCGCCAGCCCACAGGGCCACCTCCCTTCTTGTATGTCCATTTTACTGATGTAGGCAAACTTCTGCTTGACATGATTTCTTATGTGTTGGGCTATAAAACCAGTGAGCATGTTGATGAGACAATGCTGGTGTTGTTAGTAGCTTACAGCCCAGGCCAACATCCTGCCTACAAGTATAACTTTGCTAAATTCATATCCAACAAAATACATGACCAACTCTTCAAAGTGGACAGGGAGGGCATATTCAAATATTCATCATACATCTACCACTTGTTCATGTATTATCAGTCCGAGGCCTTTCAATGCCCTATCAAAAAGCTGGATTCTAGGGGGGAAAGAAGGTCTGTCATCTTCTGGACATCAGTTTTTCACCAAGTCCAAGATTCACCATATTCATACTGTGAATTTATTGATCAATTTGTCTACCCAGTCTCTTGCTTATTAATGAGGTCCCCTCCTCCCAGAGTGTCATTTGAAATCTAGAAAACTTTGCAGCTGTCCAAAAATTATAAAATAGGTGATTGGTACCTATACCAAGATCATACAGTCATCCTAATTTATGGCTGTGATCTCTGTCCATATAGGCTCCCAAAATATGTACCAATGAGACTGTTTGCCTTGGAGTACTATAGGCAGCTTATTCACTCTGACCTCACCCACTTTCATAGTGCTAAGAAGAAAGCCCACCTCAAGTTTAAACACCACCTGGGCCCCTTTATCATGAACAAAAAAGAGGGATGGCAAGAGGCTGAGAAAATCCTCAAAGATAAATACAAGCTATCAAAAAGCTTTCGGTGGGTCCCTTATGACCCTGAAGGCTTCATCTGTGCTAGAAGGGTCAAGTACAGGCTGCTAGGCTATGAGTACTGTAAATTTCCACATATTGAGCAGTATGCCAATCAGCAAGAATGGTTGCAAGACACATTAACTGAGAAACTAACTGAAGAAGAAATAATTCAAAGAAATGTCAAGGATTTGGAAAAAACTCTTGACTTAGATTCTGTGCAGCAGGTAATCTTCAAACAACCACATCCAGTTGGAGAAGGCACTTCAACTACAACAACTGCACCAGCCACCCAGGCGCCATCTACAGCAGCATCAGGCACAGATAAGGGTAAGGGAATAATGGGTGCTGAAGAAGAGATACTAAAAGAAAAGCCTGCCTCCTCAATTGGGCAGCAACAAGAGGAAACACCTCCACCACAAACAGAACCACCAACAACACCTATATTGCAGACCCCTGCACATGAGGAGAGGGGCAAGAAAAGGGACAGAGAAGAGTCCACGCTTGCTAGTGGATCCTCCTAGCAACCTGAGGCCAAGAGGCAAAAGGTTGACTCCCCAGTCATAGAAGAAATAAGTGAAGAAGTCCCTGAGAGTCCAAGGAAAGAAGGGGGAGACAGTCAGCAAACGGCCACAAGATCTTTCCAACAAGAGCAAGGATTACAGCTTGGCATGGAGGTGTCCTTCTCCACTCAACAGAGCAAGAAGCCTTCAAGCACCAAGGCTTCCTTCAAAGAAATAAAAGCACAAAATGAGCTGTTGAGAATAGAGGTGTATAAGCAATTCCTCAAAGCAACACCAGCTAAGCAAGAGAGGCTGATGTCAGTGTATGACATACAAGAGGAGAAAATGATCCTCAGCCACTTCAAACCCAAGGTACCGCAGCCTCAATCAGCTGTAGATTTTGTAAGAACAAGGGTGGAAGTCATGGCAAAGGACATTCACCCCATGGACCAGATAGAACTGCACAAACAAACGGGGGAAATGGTCTATGCCACCTTGGTAGACAGGGCCACAATGGCCCATGAATTGAAAGAGTCACTGAAGAACACCAACATTCAATTGGATTTTGAGAGAATGTCCTCCACGGCCAAGGACAACAGGATTAAGACACTGGAGGACATCATCATAGACCTAGGACATGATCCTAAGGACCCAAAGGGCGTGAGGGCCCTCATGAAAAGGAAGGAAGATGATATTACTGCATTGAAGAAAAGGCTGAAACTGCTTCCCACTGAGTACCCCCAAACAGCAGAGTTACAGAAGGAAAAGGAGTCTGGAGATCAGCTTGATCTAATAATGCAGCTGAATCAAAAAGTTATTGATCTGGAGAAGGAGCTAGAAGGGGCACTGCAGGACAAACAGGGAGAATCAACCTCCCAACCTCCTCCAACTACCTCAACCACGACCACAACTACAGAGGCAACAGTAGCCCCTGCAACAGCTATAGCAACAACAGAAGCAGCAGCAGCAACAACAACAGCTCCTGAGACCAGCTTAAACATGGATGAATTAACAAAGGCTATCAAAGAGCTGGAGCTCCAAGCTACTGAGATCAAACAGGCCAAGGAAAAATTGGCAGAACTAGAGGCCAAATATGACAAATCAAAGATGATTGTAGCAGAGTAGTCTAGAGAAATTAAGGCCCTCAAAGACAAAATAAAGGCCTTAGAAAAGGAGCTCAAGCTTGAAAATACTCTGGCAGAAATAAAGATAATTTTGTGGGCCCGGATTGACTACTCCCTTACTAGACAATGGAAGTCAATCAAGACAGTGCATGAACAAATGGAATTGATTGGCCAAGCACAAATTGAGATCCAAAAAGCCAGAACAGTACTAGGGAACAGGCCTGAGCAGGCCAATAGAATGATAAACTTTCTCAACAATTAGACTAAGGAGGAGCTGGAAGCCCTGAACATCGTTAACATAACAGATGCTGTCCTTACAGCTAAAAAGGTGCTGACTCTCAGGAACTATGTACAAACTGTAGAGAGGAAATGCCATGAAATACAGGCTGAGGTGGATGAATACAAGCTCAAAATGGGAGCAATGCAACAAAAGGGATTGCCCAGCCTACTAACCAGCACAGGAAGACTGCTCCCTCGTGAGCAATATGCTACCAGGATGTCAAATTTTATTGAAAATCAAATCACTACATCTGCCAGTACTTCTGAGGAAACAGGGCCTCCAACAGGGCAGGGCCTATATGACAAGCTTGAAAATCTATTTTTTATTGAACATGAAATCAATCACTTATTTGAAGTTCCTCCAAATTTTTATAGATATACAGAGGCAGATGAAACCTTGGTGAAAATTCGAAGACATCAGCTGCCCAAAGAGGATTGGTGGCAGGCAATGCTGCAAATTTTGCCTCAGTAATCTCAATTGATCAATCCTAGTCACCGTCAACTCAGCAAAAGGAAAAAAGCAGAATGAAGACAGCACACAAGGCAGCCGAAAAGGGTGACTCAGCATAAAGACAGCGACAGCAAGCCAAAACATAGGAAATGCGCAAATTTTGGGCAGCACGGCTTCAGCCGACTCCATCGGTCACAAAGTCAACATTCTCTGACCATTTTGGACAGCTAATACACTTAGAAGTTACTACAGCATTTATTTTCTCAGCTACAACGCTCCAGGAGTTGGCACAATATTAATGAGCCATTAACTCACTAGCTAGATATTTTCTGATGTAAATTTTGTATATATACCTCCCCTGGCAACGTATTAGGGGTTGGTGATTTTCACTCTAAGGCAAATGTATTGTATACTTTCAGATAATCTAATGCAAGAGGCTGGAAAAGCTCAGTGTTTCTTGGATGTTTGATGTCTCGATGATGCTCTGCGTGCTGTTGCAGAATTCCTGTGCTGTCTAATGGAACAATAAGTTTTCTCAATCTATGTTTTATCTTCTTATGTTTGTTTGAATCATACACATGTTTCACCAATCTAACAATAGAGAAAAAGAATAGTACAGGAAATGTTTGATTACACCTTGTGCTCAATCTCTGTTGCTGAAAATGTTTTCTTCAGAATTAATCATGAACATGAATTCTTAATTGCTCATGTTTACATCAATTCTATAAATATGAATGTTATATAGGAATTCTTCAGTGCTCCTAAATAATATTCCCACTGTTCTCCATATCAGCTTACTGAAAGATCCTTAATTGCCTTTCATACCCTGATTACATCACACCCAATCACAGATTTAAAGAATTGTTTCTTAGACACTTATCTAGCTCTACAGCACCACTGTTGTATCAACACAGACATATCAGGCGATTAAAACATCACTAACTCCATGCCCAATTGTTGTTGGGAAAAGTATCCAATACGGAATGACCCTATCCCACTCTAAGGGTGATAGTACCTCAGCAACAATCAAAGCAAAGCTATTTGAGATTACTTCTTTATGAGATGTAAAAGAGGGGTGAAAGAGATCCACTAACCGATGTCTTTCGCTAATGATTGATCCAATCTTCTCTCTTTGCTGCTTGCTCCCAGCTCCTTGCTCTTTCACTGGCCCAACTACACCAAGATCCTGCAAAATGGCAAGAGAGGGAAACTACAAGAAGCATACATTCATAATTGGTTCAAGGATTAGAATAAATCAAATACACAAGCATAGCAACACATCATTGAGACACATGTATATAGAAGAACATCAAATTCTTTATTAATGGAAGAAGTAAAGTTCAGGAAGTGATACAACCATAAAAGGCCCAATCCAGCATCACCTCCCAGCAGAAAGAAATCTCCTCTTCACCTCCTTCAAAGCAAATCACCCAATAGTTCTAAACTCAAACCAACAACACTTCCTTACATTCACAAGATTCCAGCCCCCCTAGACCTCATGAGAGAGCTCTATATATAGGAGTTTTGGAGAAAGGATGAGTCAGCTTGAGGCTGGCATGAAGCTGACTAGTGTCCTCTCCCACTTCAGTTATTCTTCAGTTCTTGAGTCCACTTGGAGGTTCTTGCTTCCACTTGGAGATCTAGACCCTCTTACTCATCACTAGTGGAATTCTCTGATCCAAGTGTCATTTTGGAAGCTTCCTGGGCATTGACACCTTGAGGAATGACTGTGCCACTTGGCCAAACTCGCCCAGTGCAGGTAGCCTTCTTTGCAGTTGACATTCAGCGCAGGTACACAGTGGAGCAGTTGACATTCAGCGCAGATGCTCAGTGGAGCAGTTGACATGATCCAGAATTAGCTTGTTTTTGAGTGTTTTCAGGTGGAGAACTGATATTCAGTGCTGTGGTTTGCTAACCTTGTTCCTCTAGGGGTAGGAAAAACATGTTTAGGGACTTTGGATCCCTTAGATTATTGACATTTCATGCTTCATGCTGTAAGGCACAAAAATGTCTATAACATTTGCCCCCTAAAGTATGAGGTCGTTTATCGGGTGAAATGCTTTATCAGGAGGATCCGAAGTTCATTCAATCGCTGAGAGGTGACCTGTAATAAAATACAATACAATACAATATTTTTCATTCTGCTTTCATGATCTAGCTGAGGCGGGCATTCCCATGCTCAGCTTTATAAATTCATTTTGGTACATAGAACAGACGATCGTCTGATGGTAGACTGATAATTCTCTGCTGAAATTATCATCCTTTGAATAGGATGATCATCTGCTACAATGATGTACATGTCAAATGTCTTTATATTTCCCGAATATATATCGCAGCCCGGATGGATGAAACTAGATCTGGGGTCTTCAAACTCGTTCGATCTTCACTCTAAGTACAAGTCTATCCATGTGAGAATTGCGCTGAAGTCGAACATGGAAAGACATCACTTGATTACCGGTTAATGATGTAAACCGTTAACAAGCGCGAGAGGAATCACCGATAATGATAATGACCCTCAAGGTACTGCAGTACAATTCACGTGGTGTGAATAAAGGACTTGGCGTCGAACACCACGCAAAATCTTCTGGTCGAAGGTCATTGATGTATACCTGTCGCCGGAAGTGAGAAACTTGCCATTGAGGCATGCAAGCTTCAAAGTACTGAGGGGGGTGTTCCTAGATCAACTTCTCGGATAATGAGCTGAAGTCGACAAGAAGCGATCCGTCAAAGGAGGGCCTTAATGAATCCCACATCAGTGACACAGAACGGAGCTAATGATTTTAGTGGAGGTGAAAACAATCTGTGACATATGATTCAGGGTGGCGATCATGGGTGGATGAAGGATAATGTATGGCAGTGGATGGGACACGGTTGACTCTTTCTGAACAACATCTCTTGAACATATAACGACACTGATGTGATGGATCGGTAGCATTACCCCAAATGTGGATGGTTTGGCGAGGACCATGGTGATGAGACCGGTGAATGAAACAACCCAACCCGATGTGATACGGAGGAAAAGTGTCATGTTCAAGAGCGACTTTCTACCATTAAAGCTTTGAGGTTCTCCCTATTTTTCCCCAGTCATTTCTGACCAGTACCTCTTTATTTTTGTCAAGCTTGAGGAGGATAACATATGCTTGTTCTATAACCTACCCTTCGGGCAAGCCCATCGCTATATTTTAATGAGCCTAGCGATAGGGAAACTCATTCTCGTCTAAAGACAAGTTTGTCGCTATTTAATCATTTTAACGAGTCTAACGACAAGGAAAACTCGGTCCTTTTCATTTTTAGAGAGTCTGAAAAGGTACAGAAATTTAACTCCAAAATTCCTTTTTCGTCATCTAATCCCTTAAGTCCGAAAAAGTATAAAACAATACAGAAGGGATGAGTTTTCGATAATTTTAACGAGCCGAATAAAACAAGCGCTCGACCTTTTTGTGCAATAATCCCTCAGGTCCAAAAAGAATAAAATCTAGAGGAGGGATAGCTCTTCCGGTCATTTTAACGAGCTGGAAGGCCAAAACTCGGCAAACTTTTCATATTTTACGAGTCAGATGAAAAGAGCTCAAAGAAGACTCGTCTTTTGAGGAACGAGTGATAAACAGGGATAGCAGTAGATTCCAGGTACAGGTTGGAATTTTCCAATCACGGCAGTGTCGCAAGGATGGCTAGGTGAAATCACTCTTCGCAGCTGTTCCTCAAAATGGGTAAACAATCATATGGAGGTGAACGATCGGCCAAATGGAATGGAGGTGGCAGGTGCAAAACACGACCAAGGCTTTTTATGGCTAATAATTTTACGATCACAAATGGTTATTTACCGGTACTGGGTTCATTTTTTAAAGAGCTCGAATGCGCCAAAACACTGCTCAATCTTATGTTTATTTTTTAACGAGCATGAACTATGTGCTAAAACTGCTCGGATCTCGCTTTTCTATTTTTTAACGAGCATAAATTCCGCGGTAAAACTGCTCGATTATATAGTCAAATTTTGATTTTTTACCATTACTAGCTTTTCTCTTTTCAAGGATAGTACTGCATTCTCAATTGCTGCAACAAACTTTGTTAGAAATGAATAATATTTGCATGAAAATGAGATTATAACCCTAATATTTCACTTTGAACTACGTAAAAAGCCATTAAAAGGTGTTTTTACCTCTCATTTACCATTTCACTTGCATTTGGTTTGTTGGAGCTCTGGAGGTGCCTCTTCTTCCTTGATTTTCACCAGCTGATTCCGGGAGATTTTGCGGACGATTTTCGGCGCCGTCTGGACCAGGTAGGAGCTAAACCCTAGCTCTTTCTTTTCATGGTTGTCTTTTCCAGTTTCATGCCTGTTTTTCAGTCTTTCTGAGCCCCAGGGGTTTTGCCAGGGCGCCCTAACTTCAGCGCAGGTTCCCCATTCGAAACCTACGCTGAATATCAAGCTGCCTTAGGGTAGCCTGACCTTCAGCGCAGGTGGGACACTTTCTGCCTGCGCTGGGCTCAGAAAACTGGGTTTCCAGCTTATTTTTTGATGAACTTTCGCCAGTTTTTCATCAAAATTAGGAACTTACTCCTTCACTTGTTTGCTTTGCAGGGAACTTTGAACAAAATGTCCCTTACATGGCGAGAACGAGAACATGAAGAGGAGGACATGATTTCCCTCCATGACCCGGTCACGGTGAACGCGCTGCGGAACTGTGGCCTGCTGAAGTTTTTCCGTATCTCTAGCATGAGAGCACAGATTACTTTGCTGCAGTATATGCTTGATGCTTGGGATCCTGTTAACCAAGTATTCCAGATTAGAGGAAAGTCCATCCCCTTTACCATAGAGGACATGTACTTCTTGACTGGATTGTCAAGGCGAGGTGCCCCCATTTCCTTGTCAGGTAAGGCCCAGGGGACTGATTCCACCAGAGATTATGTCTGCCAGTATTGCAGGGAAGGTTCTCAGCCGAGCAAAGATGGCAAGATTGTTATCCGTGAGATTACTGACAGGTCTCTCAGGTCCATTCTGTATACCATAGGTAGGATGGCTGGTAGCGCAGCTTTACATGTTGCCAACAGATCTTATATGCGGCACGCCTTGGAGTGTCTCCAACCGAAAGTATTCAACTGGTGTGATGCAGTACTTGTTCAGATGAAAATTCAGTTGACCAAGGTGAAGGACGGGAAGCTGAAGAACTTTGGATTTGGTTCTATTCTGACTGCCTTCGCCTTGGAGAAAATCCCACTGATGCAGCCTCAGTATATTATACTCGACTTGCCTTCTCCGACCGAGCCACGCATGCAGAGGTGGGTCGATCACATGTCTAGGCATGCTGGTCAACCTCAGATTACTTTTACTGATGCCTTCTTCAGGTGGTTCGAGAGCCAGGAGATGGCCTTCTCCGAGTATCCATATGTGGGTATGGATTTCCGAGGTGATCCGGATTTGGTGCTACCGGACGGCGAACAGTGGGGTGCTATTGGTAAACTCTTTGACCATATCACTGTTTATTGTTTTGTTCATAATGTTGCTGTGCTTTATTCTATCAAGACTTTTAATCATACTCTTGGGTGCATGCAGATGTTGGTCCTGTTCGTCCAGCAGTTCGTCCGAGACCACCAGTTGCTGCCCCGGCAGTGGAGCCTGCTAGGAGAGCTATTATTCGCGACCTTGACGATACTGAGACCCTTATAGCTGTGCAGGAGCAGGTTGAGAGCCTTACTCTCGGCATTCCCGATGTGAGGATTGATGAGTTACCTTTACAGCTGCAGCGACACACTACTGGTGTGCCTAGACGATGGACTCGTCTCTTGCGCATGATTGCACAGGCCGTGACGTGCTATCATGAGCACCACTAGGCTAGGGTGCCCCCTAGCATCTTTTTGAGTTTTAGGTCATATGACCAATTTTGTCTTGGTTACAGAACATTATGTACGAACTATAAACAGCTTATATATATTTTGATTTTCGAGTTTTATTCTGTTTGAGTTATATGATCCATATGTACAATGATTGATGATGTGTCCTTTTTATAAATGTTGCAAATGTCTATCTAACACATAGTTTGCTAATGAGTCAGTTAATGTGTTTAAGTTTCTAGAAATGTGTTGATATTGAATTGAATCAAATCGTCTTTCCAGGATCTTAACCCTTAGGAACATGCGATAAATAGCTGGATTGCGAACGGAGTATATACCATTGAGTTGTAGTATTACGAGCTGTGAGTCTAGCCTGACAATTAGTCGGCGTATGCCACGTGTGATGGCATCAGAGAGTAGTTCTATCAACGCGCTATACTCAGCGATGTTATTCATTGATTGCCCAATACACACACCTCTGAAACTTACTAACTCGCCGCTTGGATAAAAAATGGCCCAGGCTGCGGAGGATAGGTTCCGCGAACTACGACTCGCTCCGTCGGCATATCCAACACATGTCTCCAGAAGGTTCGACATCTGCAACAAATGAAAAAGGTGGATCACTCGACCAGAACAAATAATTTAGCGAAAACAAAATACAACAAAAGCATGCAGGTTATTATTCAAGCATAGTAACGCTTGAGGTACAGCCCGTTGCGGGGCTGCGCCAGTGGAATTCCGTCGTAATCCATTAACTCGTAGGCTCCTTTTGCTAACACCCTCTTAACAATATAGGGGCCCATCCATAAGGATTTGAATTTACCTGCTCCCAATTTATCGGATTCTTGGTCATAAAGCAAGACCAAATCACCTTCTGAGAAGACACGGGGTTTGACACTTTTGTCGAACTGAGCCTTGACTTGTTTCTTATGGGCTTCGTTAGCCAAAGCGGCATCACGACGGGTTTCATCCAATTGGATTAATTCCAAGAAACGGGCCTCTTCTTCTGAAGTTCCGGGGAGGAGATCAATTGCGAGTTTAAGCGACGAAATTTCGCACTGGATTGGCAAGACTGCTTCCAGGCCATACACCAGTTGAAAAGGTGTGAACCCGGTTGCGTTCTTTACCGACGTTCGGTAAGCCCACAAGGCTGAGTACAGGATTAGGTGCCACCTTCTTTTATGAACCCCGATCATCCTTTGTAACATACGCTTCAGGACTTTGTTGATTGCTTCAACTTGTCCATTGGCTTGCGGATAATATGGGGTAGAGCTGTCGTGAGATAGCCCTAGCTTGGCAGCTAATTCGACCATCATGTGATTACGAAAATGCGACCCATGATCTGTCACTATAGCCTGTGGTACGCCGAACCTGGTGACTACATGATTGAAAAAGAAAAGGGCAGCTGTTTCACCAGTGTTATCCAATGTAGGCATCGCCTCGGCCCATTTGGTAAAATAGTCAACAACGACTATAATATACCCATGCCCCCCAGTCGAGGTGGGGTTACATTGCATGAAATCGATGCCCCACTTGGCGAAGGGCCCTACAGCAACTATCGGCTGTAAAGGTGCGGGTGGTCGTCTGGTTTGCTATCAAAAATTTGACAATCATGGCAACTTCTGACTGCGGTTATGCAATCTTTGAACATGGTTGGCCAGAAGTATCCTGCTCGTAAGATTTTTTGTGTTGTTGCATATCCAGATTGATGCCCCCCACACGCGCCTGAATGACACTCATTCAGGGCTTTTTCAGCCTCCTCATGGGTAAGGCACCTCCTCAGAACTGTATCGATACCACGACGGTAAAGTGTATCACCGACGATCATGTAGTCTTTTGCTTGGTATCGTATACGTTTTTGTTCGGAGCGAGAGGTGTTAGGCCTGAATTTTTGGGTTTGGAGATAAACTATGATATCTCCATACCATTCATTGCTTACAGATATCAGAAACAAACTTTCGTCCACGATTGACTCTTCCGACGTTTCATCGTTGGACAGCGATGGGAGATCGCACAACAATTCTGCGAAAACTAGAGCTTTCTTTGACTTGGATTTTACAAATTCCAGATCAAACTCTTGAAGGATCGCTATCCATTTTGAATATTTTCCCCCCAGCAACTGTCGCAACAGTATATAAGTCATGGGGTTGCAATCTGACAAGACGGTAGTTTTCCGAAAGAGGACATAATGTCGAAACCTTTGAATCGCTTGAACAGCTGCAAGCGCTAGTTTTTCCACATAAGAGTATTTACTTTCTGTATCATTTAAGTTTTTACTTAAATAATAGATAGGATGTTCAATTCCATCGAATTCTTGAACTAAAACCATCGCAATGGTCGTATCCGCTGCAGCCAGATACAGGTTAAAATCTTTTTGATAGTCCGGGGCGTACATTAATGATGCTTTTACTAGACAATCTTTCAGAGCATCAAAGGAAGCTTGCGCCACCTGGTCCCAGACAAAAGGTACATCCTTTTTCAAAAGACGAGTATAACCTTTAGCAAGTTCTGCGTAATTTGGAATGAACCTCCTCAGAAAGTTCGCTTTCCCTTGGAGTTTCTGAATCTGAAGCAAATTTGAAGGTGGAGGCAAATTAATGATTGCCTGAACCTTGCAGGGGTCGAGACGAATCCCATCCTCAGAGACTACAAAGCCAAGTAAACGAACAGAACCAACGCAAAACACACATTTGTGTGGATTGAGTCTTATCTTGTAGTGTCGGCAACGTAGAAATATTGCTCTTAAATGCTGCGGATGATCAGTCCGCTTTCGCGAATGAGCCGGGAGGTCGTCGAGATAAGGTTGAACAATGTTCTTGATGTCATGGAAGGCATAATTCATTGCCCTCTGAAACGTCGCCCCTGCGTTCTTTAAACCAAAGGGTAATTTTCGATAGGCGAATGTGCCCCACGGACAAATAAATGCAGTCTTTGACTGGTTCTGTGGGCGGATATTTATTTGATTATACCCGGAAAATCCATCCATAAATGAAAAGATTTCACATCCGGCGCATTCATCAATTATTTGGTCGATGAAGGGTGTAGGGTAGTTGTCCTTCGGACAAGCTTGGTTTACATCCCTATAATCAACACACACTCTAATCGTCCCTTGTTTTTTCATAACAGGGACAATATTCGATACCCAATCGGTTAGAGGAACCGGGTAGATGAATCCAGCATGGAGAAGTTTTTCAACTTCCGCCTTAATGGCAACGGCTTTCTTGGGGTGCACCTGCCGAAGCCATTGTCTTACTGGTTTGACATCAGGATACATTTTAATTTCATGTTCAACGATACTCGAGTCAATGGCTAGCATTTCATCATATGACCAAGCAAAGAGAACTCTAAATTCGCGAAAAAGAGCGTTATATATTTCCAGTTCTGAAGGGGAACAACCTTTGTCGACATAAATATTCTCTACAACATCTGTTTTAGTCGAGATATTTATGGCTATAGTCTCTTCAATATTGGATAGGTTTCGCTCGGAATCCACCGTATTTACAGTATTTGTTAGGAATTCAAATACTGAAGGGTGATAAAGGTGACTTTGAGTATCTTCTTCATATTCCGGAAGAAGGGAACGATGGTGGTGATCATTCCATGGTGCCCCCTCAATCATCATTGATTGTAAGATTCCTTCGTCAGTCCCATGTACTTTCGACCAAGGATCTAATGGGGTTCCATATTCTCTAGATCTATCTACCCAAACGCTTGACGAGCGTTGATTTGGGTTTGCCTCCCATGCTTGAAACATTGATTGCTACAATATTTCTAAAGGGCTTGGGGGCAAAACAATTGCACGATCCATGTCAACCTTCGTGGAAGATATCATGTTGCAGGTTGCTACAAACGGTACATTTCCTATATAAATAGGAGGTGGTAGCGTGAAAGTTCCCATCAATGTGGGGTCTTTCAATAATCCTACTCCGATATCTTGAAGTGAATGGTTGCTTTCATGGATCATGGGAATGCTTCCTGTAACCTGTGAACCATTAGGGAGGAAGTTCTATTGGTCGACGACCGTAATCCCTCCTTCAAACGGGAATGCGATCTTCCTAAAATAAGTCGACACAACAGCTGCCATGGCATAAATCCATGGTCTACCCAGTAGGATGTTATAGTCAAGATTTCCATCAATGACCTCAACATCAATTTCTACTGTTTTTCCTCCTAGTTCAACTTTCAAGTTATTAAGGATACCATATGGGGTATAAGTCCTTCCGTCGAAAGCTTTTAATGTCGTCGAAGATCGCGACAAGGTTGGAGATCCTAAAGTTTTCCAGCAACTCATCGACATAATACATGTCGATGCTCCCTCATCAATAATTGTTCTGTGAACAGTTTTGTTGAGGGCTTTCACTTGAATAAGGAAAGCTAGTTGAGCTGGTAACTGAGGATCATATCCTTTGTGATCAAAGGATACAAGATTTGAATCCTTAGGGTCAACCCCACCAATAGCTGATAACAACGCCTGCCTTTGGGTTGGACAATTTTGTAGTACCTCAAGAGTCGACATAGCGGATGGCGATTGTGCCAAATCTTCCACTATGTTATAATGCTGCGCCGCTCTGGCGCGAGGATTAAATGTCGACTTGTGGACTACACCCTTTGGCGGTTTTATTGTTAATTCAGGGATGATGGGCGTTACAACTTCTGACGAAGTTGTTGTCGAACTACTTGGTTGATCTTTACCTTTTTCGTTCGACAGCTGAGGATTCCCATAATCTTTGTTCCTTGTCGAAATCAAAGCATCATTCTGCTGTTTTGAAACCGACAACATAAGTACTTGAGACGGGGAAGCATTTCCACTGTCAACCAGATTTTGATCTAGGTTGGGAAATGGATCAGTTAACACAGCTGAGGTTTGGGAACTTTTAAAGAACCTCTTTAACTCAGCTTTGAATGGGCAATTCTTTGTGTTATGATCCTTATCATCACATATTAGACATGGATAATTTTGTTTCCCTTTCCCAGGAGGGTTCGAAGAATTCTTTCCAGGGGATGACTCACCCTGTTTCTTCTTCTTCCCTTTGTTTTGCTTCTTCTTGCTTCTTGGTTGATTGGTTTCTTTGCCTTTATCTTCTGATACGACATTTACTTCCGAAGCAAGAATTTCTTCTTTTGAATTTTGATCCGAATTCTTACGGGCTTTCTTTGACGAAGCCTTTATCGATTTCGCGTTTGCCGTGCCAATCACGCCATCACTGGCATGAGAGTCACTATTTGATTTAGGAGGGGGAGGAATTGAAAATTCTGGTCTAGGGGCGTCGGGTATTTTGTCGTAGAGCGTGCCGGACTGAGTATAAACTAAGTCCAAATACTGTGCACGAGCAATAACTTGCTCCTCTGTTACGACTCCCCCCTTGGCCACATCTTCCGTAATAGCAGGAAGTAACGACTTTATAAACCATTCAGCTAATAGCTGATCGGGAACGTATGTTTTCACCATCCTACGACGACGACGCCACTCATGTATATGATCAGATATATGGGTGGCAGTCGTCTGCTTGAAGTTGGTTAATATTTCTGTTCCCGTTTCATACCTTATCGGTAATTGAAAATGGGTTAAGAAAGTCGTGGCTAGGGAACTAAAATTGTCGAAAGAGGCTCTTGGCAATTCAATATACCATTTAGCCGCTGGACCTGTCAATGTCCTCTGAAAAAGGCGAAGTCTTATCGAATCGTCATTTAGGGTGTTCGACGAACACCACAGATGAAAAGTCATCACGTGATTCGATGGGTCTTCACCTGGATTTCCATTGAATTTAGGAATGTCAGATGGAAGTTTATGAGGAATCGCTGGCCACCAAGGGGCATAAGCAATCGGATCGTTGGTTAACCGGTGTAAATCAGGTAACTCTAAAGTTGCCACGAATGGTAACTGTTGATTCAGGTTAGGCGAAGCGTAACCAGGGTACGATGGAATCGCTTGAGTAGTGGGCCTTTGCATACCAGCATAATGTAATTGATGTTGGTATGACTGATACGGTTGGTGGACTTGACCACTATAAAGTGGTTGGTTTTGACCGTTTTGGATATACGGTTGTCCACTGTTCGCAAAGATCTACTGCTCAGAACCTTGGTACACTTGCTGGAATTGTGGTTGTTGGTATTGCACTAGCCATGGTTGTGAAGCCATGTTATGTTGTGCTATGCTAACCGTTGGACCGAGGTGTGGGGTAATTGTACCCGTTTGGACCTGTGTCACCCCACCAGTTGGCGATTGTGGTTGTGACCCATGTTCAAGAGGCTGTTGCATTACAACCTGAGAAATCTGAGGTTGACATGTAACAGGTATCGCTTGAACTTGTGACACAGTTACAATAGCCGGTGTGGTTGGGATGTTCGTCACAGGTACACACTGTTGCATAGAATATACAACCCTTGGTTGTTGAGGTAGCATAGGTACCCAACTACTCGATGCAATTCCAGTATAACCTGAATACTGTTGAGAACTGCCATATGGATATCCTCCCGGAGGAGGTAATGAAAGGGCATACTGCCCCCCATACGGTAGCAATCCGGAACTCAGAGGGATTGTTAGTCCTTGAGGACTGGATGGCCCAAATTGACCTCCATGAGGATCAATCTGTCGAGTTTCAACGTAAGAGTTGCCGGATATTACTCCGGATGAACAAACTGGAACAGACCATACTGTCGAAATAGTCCCTTGGTGGACTCCTTCTAGCGGTTGAGAGCTAGTTGGGACAGCTGGTATGCCGGCAAACATCGTCGGAGTGACGACAGGGACTTCTGCTGTCGCTGTGTCGTTTGACACAGTCCTAGATGATGACGGTTGTTCAGACATCTTAAGTCTATCCAATAGATTGCCTAGCGATTCTACAGGAACTTCCACTTGTGGTGGATTAACTTCTGATGAAGGAAATAGAGTGACCCCGACTCCAAAATGAGTTGGAGTACTTGCTTGCGGATCCTCTGCAATTTCCTCTATCGCAATCAAACCCGGTGGAAGAGGAAGACCGTCAGGTCCGTAAAATATTTCTAGTGCCGAAGAAGTGGTTGCTTCGACAGCGACAGTTGTTTGAGGAACAAAACTCTCTGGACCGGTTATAGATGGAACTGGTTCAGTTATACAAGTATTTGCCCCCAGACTAGGATCAATATTACTGTCCTTCTGTGGCTGTTGAACTTCTTCTATAGAGGCAGGGTTTCCAGAAATGTTAGGAGTAACCGGAACCTCAGATGCAGTTGGAACACTTGTTCTAACTTTTATAGGAGATTTTGAACCGGTTAAACGAGTTCGCTTCGTCCGTACTGTTTTCGATTCCGGAGACAAAGACGGTTGACTCGTAAGCCTCCGCGAACGATGGGGTTTCAATTGACTTTCTTCCACGATTGCGGATTACTCGATCAACCAAAATATTAAAAGGGGAAATTTGTGTTTCCGAATTGAATGAATTTTATTAGACGCTCTTTAGACACAACTTGCTTTTTCACTTTTTAAGAGTCGAGAAAAAGCTAAAGATGACTCTAGTCTCCTTCGATGTTTTAACGAGCCCGAAGTGACAAATGCTCGGATGGACTTTTTCAGTTATAGAGTTTGAAAAAGGCCAAAAGAAACTACTCTGGAGATCTAGGCAGAGGGTGTGCCAAACCTTTCGCAAAACCATAGAATACGTTACGGTACGGGTGGTCAATCTTCGTGAATGTTGTGTTCACTGCATTGCGATCAGTAGGGCGGCCGACACGGCTTCCTAAGGATAAAAGATATATTCCTATAGGGGTCTCCCAATATATACGCGACGGTACGTGGGAGCACACGTCCGTATTAGTGCCACCGACTCTCAGGAGGAATCACCCACCTTCTTCGAGATCGACAGTCACTACGTTTAACGACGCCGGAACACGTCTCTAGCTTAGACCTCTATGTGTTTGCGTTATGTTTCAAAGCGTTGTTAGGTTCATTCAATATATTTTAAGTTGATCTTTTTAAAGTTTGCCTTTCAAGGTTCACCACGAGATGTTTGATACAAATTCCTAAATGCAGTCTAAGATGAGAAGCAAGCTTTTTTCAATCTTTTCGACTTATGAAAATCCTAACTACTGAGGGAAAAGAAAGACATCATCTTTTCACACAGATCAAAGAGCATACACTAATGCACTTTTCCCTAAATCAACATACAAACTTATCAAATGCAAAATGCACAATGCAGGTATTTCTTTTCTCTTTCTTAATGTTGATGTAATACAAAAAGAAAGCTGTTGTATAACTTTGAATTCAATTTCAAGTGAAAGCAAACAAGCTTGTCCAAAATCAAAAGACACCTTAAGATTTACTTGTTTCGACACTAGAAATATATAAATTCAAACCATATGACGAAAGCAAAAGCTCAATCAGCTATGAACAGCAAACAAACTAACTCTTAAGATCAAAACGACACTTATCACAGGTCTAGATCTAAGAGGCCACAACAAGACTAGTTCACTTTCGTTATGGGAAACTGTAAATGATATAAGAAATACACAAAGAACAAACACAGTTTCTTTATACAACCGAGGTGGAATAGTGGCAAGGAAAGTTGGTTTCAGATAGGTACATTGACTGGTAACAGGCTGCAAAAACAAGGATGAAAACAGGGCAATAAACAGCAGGGAACCCCAGTAGCACTAGGAAAAACTGGTTTAGCGCAGGTAGTACACTGGCAGTTTGACCTTCAGCACAGGTAGCCCCTTCGAGAACTGCGCTGAAATGCAGACTGCCTTCACAGTGCCTACACTGAAGAGATAAACTTTCGTTTTTCTCAGTTTCCGGGTCACAGATTGCTAAAAAATTCACATTTTTTGGCCAAATCAGAAGCTATCAATCAAGTACACACTAAGGGATGAAAAGGAGGATGAAAAGCTATCACTAAGAGCTGTTCAGAGTCCTTGTGGATCAGCTCTTCAAATCATAAACATGCCCAGAAACTGAGCTAGAGTAGCTGCCCTCTACTTTGCATTTGAAAGATCCAAATGCAGTTCGATTCGGTACTCCCTATATTTATGAAATGAATAGCAAAAACACAAACAACCAACAAGATACGATCCCCAGCGGAGTCGCCAATTTGTTGTTGGGAAAAGTATCCAATACGGAATGACCCTATCCCACTCTAAGGGTGATAGTACCTCAGCAACAATCAAAGCAAAGCTATTTGAGATTACTTCTTTATGAGATGTAAAAGAGGGGAGAAAGAGATCCACTAACCGATGTCTTTCGCTAATGATTGATCCAATCTTCTCTCTTTGCTGCTTGCTCCCAGCTCCTTGCTCTTTCACTGGCCCAGCTACACCAAGATCCTGCAAAATGGCAAGAGAGGGAAACTACAAGAAGCATACATTCATAATTGATTCAAGGATTAGAATAAATCAAATACACAAGCATAGAAACACATCATTGAGACACATGTATATAGAAGAACCTCAAATGCTTTATTAATGGAAGAAGTAAAGTTCAGGAAGTGATACAACCATAAAAGGCCCAATCCAGCATCACCTCCCAGCAGAAAGAAATCTCCTCTTCACCTCCTTCAAAGCAAATCACCCAATAGTTCTAAACTCAAACCAACAACACTTCCTTACATTCACAAGATTCCAGCCCCCCTAGACCTCATGAGAGAGCTCTATATATAGGAGTTTTGGAGAAAGGATGAGTCAGCTTGAGGCTGGCATGAAGCTGACTAGTGTCCTCTCCCACTTCAGTTATTCTTCAGTTCTTGAGTCCACTTGGAGGTTCTTGCTTCCACTTGGAGATCTAGACCCTCTTACTCATGACCAGTCGAATTCTCTGATCCAAGTGTCATTTTGGAAGCTTCCTGGGCATTGACACCTTGAGGAATGACTGTGCCACTTGGCCAAACTCGCCCAGCGCAGGTAGCCTTCTTTGCAGTTGACATTCAGCGCAGGTACACAGTGGAGCAGTTGACATTCAGCGCAGATGCTTAGTGGAGCAGTTGACATGATCCAGAATTAGCTTGTTTTTTAGTGTTTTCAGGTGGAGAACTGATATTCAGTGCTGTGGTTTGCTGACCTTGTTCCTCTAGGGGTAGGAAAAACATGTTTAGGGACTTTGGATCCCTTAGATTATTGACATTTCATGCTTCATGCTGTAAGGCACAAAAATGTCTATAACACCAATGGCCTAGAACACCCCGAAAAACATATATCTATCTTGACTGAAATCATCATCCAGAAAACTCCAAAACAAAACCTTGAGCATCATAACTAGCCTAAAATAGTATACAAACAAAGTTAAATCATAAAGAGAGAGCCCTCTCTGGTCATAGGTAGGCTAGAACCTGTGACCCAAAGATTGGTTAGTGGTTACCTCGGCCGTATTCCCTTGGGAGTCAAAGGGAACAACCTGAGTGCTAACATAATTGGCGACTCCACTGGGGACAAAGCGTATTTTGCAACAATTGTCTGTCTTTAGACAGTCGTTCCAAAACTTGAGCAGTCCCTTAAACAGTTCTAAAAATATCCTCAAAAATACCAAAAACAAGTTCAGAAGCTGGCTCCTAAAAAGAGAACTAGGCACACCAGGTCAAATCCTGACCCAAATCCCCCACCTGTTTTCGATAATCCAAATTTGATCCATAAAACTCTTAGGAACCAGAAGGAACCAGAACAATCTCCTGAATCTAGCCCTGAGGCAGTTCAGCAAAGTTCTATTCCAACCCCTGCTAAACCATCAGTCCACCTTCATACAACTCATTCTTCCCCCTCTTCATCATCCACTTCACAAAACATATTGTCTACACCCAACACACAAACTGTTGTTGTTGTCCCTGTTGTCCCAGTTGTTCCCTTTCTACCAGTTGTCCCACTTATCCCTCCAAATATGGCGAATCGTTATGCTCCTCTTCAGTTACCTGGCAATCCTGGGGCTATGCCTTAGGACTACCAAAGTAAGATCACTTATTTTGATGGAACCAGTACATACACTGCCTTACAGCATACCAAGAAAATGCAAGACTACTTTGAAAACTATGAGATAGATGACGATGATGTAAGGATGAAAATTTTTGTCCAAAGTCTAACAGGTGAAGTGAGAACTTGGTTCCAGGCACTGGCTGCAAATTCTTTAGCTGATTCGGCTGCCCTTTATCAGTCCTTCCTGAACATATGGGAAAAGAAAAAGGACCCTCTACACATTTTATCTGAATATGACACCATAAGGAGAGGCCCACAAGAAAATGTCTTGGACTATTGCACTAGATTCAACACTATTTATAATGCCATTGCTCAAAATCTTAGGCCTCCACCTGATTTAGCATTGATTAAATTCCCGGATGGGTTTGATGCTGATATGGCATATCAACTAAGAGAAAGAGCCCCTGCAACCCTAGCAAACATGCAAAACATAGCTGTAAGTGTGGAGGCAAATCTGATTGCCAAGAGAAACCGGGCAAGGACTGAAAGGAGAACTACTTTTAAAGAAGAACCCTCATCATTTGAGCAAAAGCTAGATGCAATCATCAAAGGGATGGATAGACTTGGAGACAGGGTGGAAACCATAGAAAGAAAATCATCATGGGAAGGTCAAACAAGCAATATTAGAAACCCAAACTTCAGAAAGAATCAAAATCCTAATGTTGTAAGGACTGATCCTGACCAGCATGTCAGACCTCCTTTCCAAGAGAACTATGCCGAGGCCTCCACATCTAGTGAACCTAATGAGGACCCTCACATCAACCTAATGGGTTTGGACAGTGAAAATCAAGTCTTTTTAACACAAGAAGATCAAGAGGTTTTTAATGACAATCAATACCACACTAAATCAGGAGAATCATTCGATTTTAAAGAAGGGTATGATGCAGCTGTGTATGAGGTACACAAACAGTACAAACTAAGGAGTAGAATGATAGATGTACCTACACCCCTCGAACCAAAGGACAATAAGCAGTAAAAAAAGATCAATAATAATACCACTCTCCCACAATCAGCTGGCAGCTCGAAACCACCTACCATAGAAGTCACTGTGGAGGACATCTCAGAACAACAACCCTCTGAAAACTAGCCAGCCCCACCCCATCCTTCAAAAACAAGGGCAGATACTCCCCTAGGAAACAAACATGGCACTAGTTTTACTCAAAATCAAGCCAACTGTGGGCAAAAGATCATTGACAACCCAACTGAGAGGGAAAAATCTGTTGCACTAAATGCCAAAATTCAAATGGAAAAACCTTTTAACCTGGAAACCGAAATAAGTAAACTAAAGATATCAGTCCCTCTTTCGGAATTGGCTAAACATGAGGTATACAGGCAGCAGATTAATAAGTCACTACAAGTGTCAGACAATAAAGATGCAGTGAATGTCCTGGATGACCAGCCTGAGTTGCTATTCGGACCTAAGGTTAATGGAAAAATAGAAAATGGAGGGGTTCCACCCTTTTATGTAAGTCTAAACATTCATGACAAGATCCTACATAACGCAATGTTCGACTCTGGGGCTTCACACAACTTAATGCCCAAATCTGTAATGGAAAAACGCGACCTAGACATCACAAGACCTTACAAAGATCTATTCTCATTTGATTCAAGCCAAGTCATGTGCTTAGGATTGATTAAAGACTTATGTGTTTCCCTGGTTCAATACCCAACCAAAACTATCTTGATGGATGTAGTAGTAGCTGACATACCCCCTAAGTATGGCATGCTCTTGTCCAGATCCTGGGGGGCCAAACTTCAAGGATCTTTGCAATTGGACATGTCCTATGCAACTATCTCAGTCTCTGGGCAGCCAAAGAGACTATACCGTGAAACTTTGATGAAATATGTGATAAGCAGTCAAGAGAAGCCCCAAAATTTCCCAATCTATTCAATACATTCTAACATGGATTCATTTATTCTCTACAATGCCGACATCTGTAACAAAGCTTATTCTGAACTATTAATGACAGTAGAGACAGAGGAGTTAGATGAGCAATGTGCTTTCAAAGACCAAGGGACTGTGGGTACAGCTGATAAGACAAAGGAACATGATGTAGCAAGTAACTTGCAAGAAACCAACCTACCCATGGTCCAACTTTCTAGTGACCTCAATCCAAATCTTGATCATGAAACCTTATGGTATTTAGAATTTGATGGTTCTGTAAACAAGTTAGGAGCTGGGGCAGGAGTCTGGATCCATAATATGCACAATGACCAGGCTGAAGGCCATGCATACAGACTAAACTTTCGATGCACAAACAACATGGCTGAATATGAGGCCCTTCTGTTAGGTCTGAAACTCATGAAAAATCTAGGTGCAACCAAAATTTCAATCTTAGGGGATTCAGATCTGATCATACAACAGATGAAAGGAAACTTTACCACAAACAATCTAAGGTTGAGAGCATACAAGGGAGCAGCTATTCAAGTACTTGAGAGCTTCTCACAAACACAACTGACTAAAATTTCCAGAGAACTCAATCTACATGCTCACAGCTTAGCAACCTTTGCCAGCACTTGTAAGTTGCCTTTCAAAACCAATCATACATTTACTGTTGAAATCAAACACAGACCTTAAGTTCTGGATAACATCAAGAATTGGCAAGTCTTCGAGAGTAATACACAGATAAATAACTTCCTCACTTTAAAGGAAGAATTTTCTGGCATGAACATTGACACTAGCACTAGAGATGATCAACCTCAGGTTTGCACAATTACACAGGAAATATCAGCTGAAACAGCTGATCTGGTTTTACATCCTACCACCTTTGACAAGGAAACTATACGGGAGTTGAAACAACCAGATGGAGAGGAAATGGCTGAAACAGAAGCTAAGGTAATTGAGCTAAAGGATAATTTTCTGCCCATAGGTCTAACCCCTTTGGAGGATCTGTTTGATTCAAATGATATCTCAAGAAAACCAAAAATGCAACCATTGAATGCTGAAATAGAAGACTGTAACATTGGGACCCCTGAAAATCCCAAAATGGTTAAGTTATCCAAAGCATTACCACCTGAGCAGAAACTGAAATACATTGAGTTATTCAAAGAGTTTCAAGATGTCTTTGCTTGGAGCTATGAGGACCTTAAATCATATGATACATCAGTTATCCAGCACACTATACCTTTAAAAGAAAATCAAAAGCCTTTCAAACAAAAACTCAGAAGAGTGAACCCTGTGCTCCTCCCCCTTATTGAAAAAGAGGTTAAACGTATGTATGAAGCTGGGATCATTGCCCCAATTAGATTCTCAAAGTGGATCTCAAACCTGGTGCCTACTAGGAAAAAGACAGGGGAAATCAGACTGTGTGTTGACCTAAGAAATTTGAATAAAGTCTCTCTCAAAGACCATTACCCCTTACCAAAAATGGATCATATCTTGCAAAGGGTAGTGGGAGCTGCTAGGATCTCTTTACTAGATGGTTTCTTAGGATTCAATCAGATTCTAGTACACCCGGATGATCAAGACAAAACTGCCTTCAAAACACCTTGGGGAACATTTAAATATGTCAAAATTCCTTTTGGGATTAAAAACGCAGGGGCCACATTCCAAAGAGCAATGGATATTGCCTTCGCCAAGGAAATTCATGATTTCCTAGTGGTCTATCTTGATGATCTCACTGCCTTTTCAAAATCAGATCAAGAACACTTGGAACACTTGAGGCAGGTTTTCACAATTTGTAGAAAATATGGCATATCTTTGAACCCAATGAAATCATTGTTTGGGCTAGAGGAAGGTAAACTCCTGGGGCATATAATCTCAAAAGATGGTATTAGGATTGACCCAGACAGAATTCAAGCTATCCTACAAGTACCACATCCAAGAAACATCACAGAACTGCAAAGCTTTCTAGGAAAAATCAACTTCTTGAGGAGGTTCATTCCCAATTTGGCTGAACTCATAAGATTGTTAAACAATATGCTGAAAAAGGATTCTAAGGTCAAATGGACCATGGAAGCTAGACAAGCCTTTGAGGATATCAAAAGAGCCTTGACAAACACACCAGTCCTAACAAGCCCTAGATTTGATCAAGATTTGATCATTTTTTCTTTTGCTTCTGAGCATACAATTGTTGTTGTTCTGATACAAAAAGATGACCAAGGCTGTGAAAAACCCATTGCATTTTTTAGCAGAGCCCTTAGGGATGCTCCCTTGAAGTATCAGATCATGGAAAAACAAGCTTATGCATTGGTAAAAGCCATCAAGGAATTCAGAATCTATATCCTGTACTCTCATATAATTGCCTATGTTCCTAATGCAGTAGTCAAAGATATTCTAACCCAAGAAGGAATTGAGGGCAAGAGGGGCAAGTGGATTACCAATATATTAGAATATGACATCGAGATTAAACCTACCAAACTGATAAAAGGACAAGGCCTAGCCAAACTAATGACTGAAACCAATTTTCAAGCCCTTGACATTAATGAACTGGACGACGAACATGAGATGGCGACTCCACAGATCAATCAAGCCTTTATACAATCTCCATGGTATGCTGATATATGCTTTGTATTATTAAACCTGCAAGCTCCTCCAGGGTTGTCCAGAACCAAGAAAAGATTCTTGAAATTGAAAGCATCAAAGTTTTGTATTATTGACAATATTTTATTTTGGAAAAATCATGAAGGGATCTTACTCAATTGCTTAACATTAGAAGAAACTGACAATGTCCTCAAGGAATTTCATGCAGGTGACTATGGAGGACACTTATACTGGAAATCCACAGCTGATAAAATCCTAAGGGCTGGATTTTATTGGCCCTCCTTGTTTACTGATGTGAAGAAATTTGTAATGTCTTGTCACAAATGCCAAATATTTGAGGGCAAGAGGAAGCTGCTGCCTTTACCACTCAAACCAGTTTCAACTGAGAGACCATTCCAGCAATGGGGTCTAGACTTCATTGGTGAAATTCACCCTCCATCCTCTGGCCAGCATAGGTGGATTCTCACTGCCACAGACTATTTTACCAAATGGATAGAAGCCATCCCTTGTAGGCAAGCCAATGACTCCATTATCATACAATTCCTAGAAACCAACATCTTATCCAGGTTCGGCTGTCCAGACAAAATTATTACAGACAATGCTGCTGCTTTCAAATCCAAAAAAATGATCGACTTTTGTCACAAGTATCACATGACCCTAGGTCATTCCACTGCCTATTATCCTCAAGGTAATGGCCTAGCTGAGTCTTCCAATAAAAGTCTCATCAATATCATCAAGAAAGTTTTGGAAGAAAACAAAAAGAATTGGCATAAGAAGTTGGTAAATGCATTGTGGGCAGACAGACTGACCACCAAGAGATCAATTGGCATGAGTCCATATGAACTGGTCTATGGGCTAGAAGAAAAGTTTCCTACATCTCTAGGAATTCCTGTGATCAAGTTGCTGCAAGAAATACAAGTTGAGCCCAATGACATTCAAAGAAGAATCAATCAGACAATTCATTTACAGCAAACAAGAGAGGAAGTCTATCAAAGAACCCAAGTTCTACAAGAAAAGCTCAAAAGAATATTTGACAAAAGAACCAAAGCTGAAGATTTCTTTATAGGAAACAAAGTGTTAAGATGGGATTCCAGGAGGGAGGACAAAGGCAAACATGGTAAGTTTGATTTTTTATGGAAGGGAACTTACGTCATTTATGCTATACAAGGTAACAACACCTATTTTCTAAGGAGTCTGGATGGCTCAAACACTGAGGAAGGCCCAGTCAATGGGAGAATGCTCAAGCATTATTTTGACTCCCTTTGATCAAACACTGAACAGACATATATTGTACATAAATATTTGTATTTTCAAAGTATTTTCATTTACAGCAGATAAATAAAGCACCAAGTGGAGCATATTTTGAGAAGACTAGGATGCTGCACTATTTTCTTTTTTGGAAAATGTTTTGATCCTAGCATTGGAAAGCCAAACAAAAACAGAGGGGAACTATCAAGGTAATGAGAAAAATTTCAGAAACAGGTAAAAAACAGATCTGCAACTTTACAACAAATCAGCTCAATGGGTACTGCCTGCAAGTATCTAAGATCCTAATCAATAGTCTCCAACAACAGAGAAATTCAGACTGCAGCAAGAAAGCAGAACTCAGGCAATCTGACCTGCTGTTCTTGGCTTTTCATTTGGAAAAGCCATCCCCAAGTGGAGCCACTGTTAGCCTCCTATACCAATAGGTGTTCATATTTCATGATTGACAGTGGAAATGCCAAAAAATGTTCATCTTCTGTGGTACTAAGGTTCCATTTTTGTGAAAGAAACAGACAATTAAAAAATGTAAAGAGGGTATGCCTTAAAAGAATAATCAAAAGGCAAGAAAATGAATTGGTCAAAGAAAAAATAAAAGAAATGAACCCCAAATAAAGACCATGAAAGTAGCTAATCCAAAATGCCACTGCTACTTTGGTGGGTGGTCCAACAACTCAAGCTGGGCCTCACCATGTTTTAAATTGCATGTTGTAGACTAGAAAGGAAGTACCTGCTCAAACAGTTTAAGCTTGACAGATGACTAGGTGGATAGAAAAAGGAAGGAGCCCAACTGCTTAATCTGGGCCCTTGGAAGTTATAAGGGCAGACTTAGATAGGAGGGTAGCAAAAGAAAAGAGAATTATCAGGGTTTGCAAGGCTAAGTGCACCCACCCAAAGGAAGAAAAAATGTTAGGCATACTAGGCAGGGTAGGCAGTTGAAGGTTGCAGAATACAAGATCTAAGCATATGACATGAGAAAAATCACATATGATGTCACTAGCAGGAGAAAGGCAAGAGCAATGGCCTATTTGGCAAACTACCAAACCATCACTAACCTCCCTCATACCCTTCAAAAGTTTCTTACTAACATCCCTTGAGCACTGTAGGATCTGCCTTATCATTCCTCCTTACATTTCTCATTTGTAAAAATTTCATGTCAGAAGTGACTTCTCTTTTTTGAAAAGAAGCCAAATTTCTTGTGTAAAATCTTTCTTCACTCCCATCTGCTTCTAAAACTAAGTTTACTCATTTAACTTAGCTCTTTACCCCTCTCTCATATCCCCAATTCATATTAATTTCTAATTTTACTATATAAATCCCTAAGTGCTACCCCTCCCCCTACTATTATAGCATTGTATGCAAACAACCCAAAAAATGTATAAATATCCCCCCCTTTAGCATTATAGCTAAATAGCACTTCTATGGGAGACATTAGTCCACCAGGGACTATAGTCAACCCTTGCTTTGGGATTACTCTAACCTCTGGTTAGATTAATAACCTACTCTAAACCCTCTCCTACCCCATTTTCCGAAAATACATGCAAACCCTTTCCCCCCGCTCAAACCTAAGGTTAACTATTTGGTTGAACCCCGACATATTAACCCACATATGTTTAAAACCCATTAAAACCCCCTAACCCAAAGTTCTAAACCCGCAATATTTAAATGAATATTTTATTAGCTGGCGGTCCCCACCCAAACTTGCACGATGGGTCGGGGCGCCCGCCAGCCGCCGATCTCCTGCTGCCCCCAATCCAAAGGTGGGCGATCGTTTTCACTTTTCAACCTGTCGCGCTTTAGCGTCCGGGGAGCGGGTGGTTTTTCTCCCGTATGCTGGACGCGTGGCGGCCATCGGAGGTGTTCGGAGCCCCCCTCCCCTTTACCGCCTTTCCCCAATAGCGGTGCGGGGAAACCACATACCGCCCTCCCTCAACCCGCCTCCCCTGTCACGTCACCCCCGCATCACCATTACGTCATATCCTCGGCCCCCGCTACCGCGCCTCGTCGCCCTCCACACCATCTTGCCGCCCCCACATCCTGCCACCGTGTCCTGCCATGCTGGCCTCCAGCTCAGCACCCACGTCATCATCCGTACCCGGGCCCGCCATGACGTCATGCTGACGTCATCAGCGAAAAAGCGCCAAAAACCCATATTTTCCGAATTTATCGTTATAAACGCGCAATTGAGCCGTTTTATGTCATTTTCACCGGAAAAAAGACAGATCCGTTTACTCCTTCACTCCAAAAAATTGCCTCCAAGCCGCGAATTTGAAGTTTCAGACGCCGCCACTCACCAATTCAGCTGTGTTCTTCATCCATTGCTCAACCCGGCAGCATCTCGGCGTTAATTGTCCAGGTATTCACCGAAATTTACCCATTCGCCCGTGATTCTTGCCATTTTTCTGCAAAATTCTCCACTAAATACCTGGTAAATCCTAAATTAAAGACTGTCATTCAGTTAATGCTGAACCAAAACAACCTACATTGCCCCCTGCTCCAAAATTCGCTGTTAAAACAATAATTCGCGGCCTTAATTTGCAATTGGTCCTCAAACTGCCCGGCATTGTTCCCTTTTGCCGAGTACATACTTGAAGAACTGAATTTTACCAAGTTATAATCATACCCCCCCCTCTGCAATTTATCCTCCTTATTCACAATCCTTGTGAATTCACCAGAGCAGAACAGAGGCAAGCCTGCTCAATCCACCTACTCCTCTTTGAAGATATATCTAGCATCACCTACATTCAGTCTGCCACCTGACTTCTAAAAAGATTTGCAAGCTATTGCACTCACATTGTTGCATTCAGAAACTGCATTTTTAAAGACAGCACCCAAAAGCTATACCATGGCTACACCTGCACCCACAACTCTCAGTGTTGCCCCCATGAATCCACCCAACAAAGAGCTTGAGGCCCTGCCTCTTGCTGACAGAGATTACCTCATCCAAGACCTTGTGGGTGACAGAAACCATTTGCAGACCTTCCGGGAATTGAGGGATAACTATTTGAGCAACAATGACACATATGGGATATGGGAATCCAATCTGCCTTATTACTTTCTCCCATCTGTTAACATTTTTCCAGAAATTATCCGCTTATGTGCTGAGAATTATGATCCAAATCACAGAGCTGTCAAGTCTCCATCTGGGAGCATACTCTTCCACATCAATGCTGAATCCATCAACCAGATGCTTAACTTCAAACAAACTCAGCTGCTATATCCCTTCTCCATGAACTATTTGCTGGATACAAGTGCCAAGCTTTCCACTGCTGACATTCAGAAGATCACCAAGATATTTATGAGAGCTGACCGCCAGCCCACAGGGCCACCTCCCTTCTTGTATGTCCATTTTACTGATGTAGGAAAACTTCTGCTTGACATGATTTCTTATGTGTTGGGCTATAAAACCAGTGAGCATGTTGATGAGACAATGCTAGTGTTGTTAGCAGCTTACAACCCAGGCCAACCTCCTGCCTACAAGTATAACTTTGCTAAATTCATAGCCAACAAAATACATGACCAACTCTTCAAAGTGGACAGGGAGGACATATTCAAATATTCATCATACATCTACCACTTGTTCATGTATTATCAGTCCGAGGCCTTTCAATGCCCTATCAAAAAGCTGGATTCTAGGGGGGAAAGAAGCTCTGTCATCTTCTGGACATTAGTTTTTCACCAAGTCCAAGATTCACCATATTCATACTGTGAATTTATTGATCAATTTGTATACCCAGTCTCTTGCTTATTAATGAGGTCCCCTCCTCCCAGAGTGTCATTTGAAATCCAGAAAACTCTGCAGTTGTCCAAAAATTATAAAATAGGTGATTGGTACCTATACCAAGATCATACAGTCATCAAAATTTATGGCTGTGAGCTCTATACATATAGGCTCCCAAAATATGTACCAATGAGACTGTTTGCCTTGGAGTACTATAGGCAACTTATTCACTCTGACCTCACCCACTTTCATAGTGCTAAGAAGAAAGCCCACCTCAAGTTTAAACACCACCTGGGCCCCTTTATCATGAACAAAAAAGAGGGATGGCAAGAGGCTGAGCAAATCCTCAAAGATAAATACAAGCTATCAAAAAGCTTCCGGTGGGTCCCTTATGACCCCAAAGGCTTCATCTGTGCTAGAAGGGTCAAGTACAGGCTGCTAGGCTATGAGCACTGTAAATTTCCACATATTGAGCAGTATGCCAATCAGCAAGAATGGTTGCAAGACACATTAATTGAGAAACTAACTGAAGAAGAAATAATGCAAAGAAATGTCAAGGATTTGGAAAAAACTCTTGACTTAGATTCTGTGCAGCAGGTATTCTTCAAACAACCGCATCCAGTTGGAGAAGGCACTTCAACTACAACAACTGCACCAGCCACCCAGGCGCCATCTACAGCAGCATCAGGCACAGATAAGGGTAAGGGAATAATGGGTGCTGAAGAAGAGATAGTAAAAGAAAAGCCTGCCTCCTCAATTGGGCAGCAACAAGAGCAAACACCTCCACCACAAACAGAACCACCAACAACACCTATATTGCAGACCCCTGCACATGAGGAGAGGGGCAAGAAAAGGGACAGAGAAGAGTCCACTCCTGCTAGTGGATCCTCCCAGCAACCTGAGGCCAAGAGGCAAAAGGTTGACTCCCCAGTCATAGAAGAAATAAGTGAAGAAGTCCTTGAGAGTCCAAGGAAAGAAGGGGGAGACAGTCAGCAAACGGCCACAAGCTCTTTCCAACAAGAGCAAGGATTACAGCTTGGCATGGAGGTGTCCTCCTCCACTCAACAGAGCAAGAAGCCTTCAAGCACCAAGGCTTCCTTCAAAGAAATAAAAGCACAAAATGAGCTGTTGAGAATAGAGGTGTATAAGCAATTCCTCAAAGCAACACCAGCTAAGCAAGAGAGGCTGATGTCAGTGTATGACATACAAGAGGAGAAAATGATCCTCAGCCACTTCAAACCCAAGGTACCATAGCCTTAATCAGCTGCAAATTTTGTAAGAACAAGGGTGGAAGTCATGGAAAAGGACATTCACCCCATGGACCAGATAGAACTGCACAAACAAACGGGGGAAATGGTCTATGCCACCTTGGTAGACAGGGCCACAATGGCCCATGAATTGAAAGAGTCACTGAAGAACACCAACATTCAGTTGGATTTTGAGAGAATGTCCTCCACGGCCAAGGACAACAGGATTAAGACACTAGAGGACATCATCATAGACCTAGGACATGATCCTAAGGACCCAAAGGGCGTGAGGGCCCTCATGAAAAGGAAGGAAGATGATATTACTGCATTGAAGAAAAGGCTGAAACTGCTTCCCACTGAGCACCCCCAAACAGCAGAGTTACAGAAGGAAAAGGAGTCTGGAGATCAGCTTGATCTAATAATGCAGCTGAATCAAAAAGTTATTGATCTGGAGAATGAGCTAGAAGGGGCACTGCAGGACAAACAGGGAGAATCAACCTCCCAACCTCCTCCAACTACCTCAACCACGGCCACAACTACAGAGGAAACAGTAGCCCCTGCAACAGCTACAACAACAACAGAAGCAGCAGCAGCAACAACAACAGCTCTTGAGACCAGCTTAAACATGGATGAATTAACAAAGGCTATCAAAGAGCTGGAGCTCCAAGCTACTGAGATCAAATAGGCCAAGGAAAAATTGGCAGAACTGGAGGCCAAATATGACAAATCAAAGATGACTGTAGCAGAGTAGTCTAGAGAAATTAAGGCCCTCAAAGACAAAATAAAGGCCTTAGAAAAGGAGCTCAAGCTTGAAAATACTCTGGTAGAAATAAAGAGAATCTTGTGGGCCCGGATTGACTACTCCCTTACTAGACAATGGAAGTCAATCAAGACAGTGCATGAACAAATGGAATTGATTGGCCAAGCACAAATTGAGATCCAGAAAGCCAGAACAGTACTAGGGAACAGGCCTGAGTAGGCCAATATAATGATAAACTTTCTCAACAATCAGACTAAGGAGGAGCTGGCAGCCCTGAACATCGTTAAAAGAATAGATGCTGTCCTTACAGCTAAAAAGGTGCTGACTCTCAGGAACTATGTACAAACTGTAGAGAGGAAATGCCATGAAATACAGGCTGAGGTGGATGAATACAAGCTCAAAATGGGAGCAATGCAACAAAAGGGATTGCCCAGACTACTAACCAGCACAGGAAGACTGCTCCCTCGTGAGCAATATGCTACCAGGATGTCAAATTTTATTGAAAATCAAATCATTGCATCTGCAAGTACTTCTGAGGAAATAGGGCCTCCAACAGGGCAGGGCCTATATGACAAGCTTGAAAATCTATTTTTTTATTGAACATGAAATCAATCACTTATTTGAAGTTCCTCAAAATTTTTATAGATATACAGAGGCAGATGAAACCTTGGTGAAAATTCGAAGACACCAGCTGCCCAAAGAGGATTGGTGGCAGGCAATGCTGCAAATTTTGCCTCAGTAATCTCAATTGATCAATCCTAGTCAGCGTCAACTCAGCAAAAGGCAAAAATCAGAATGAAGACAACACACAAGGCAGCCGAAGAGGGTGACTCAGAATAAAGATAGCGACAGTACGCCAAAACATAGGAAATGCACAAATTTTGGGCAGCACGGCTTCAGCCGACTCCATCGGTCACAAAGTCAACATTCTTTGACCATTTTGGACAGCTAATACACTTAGAAGTTACTACAGCATTTATTTTCTTAGCTACAACGCTCTGGGAGTTGGCACAATATTAATGAGCCATTAACTCACTAGCTAGATATTTTCTGATGTAAATTTTGTATATATACCTCCCCTGGCAACGTATTAGGGGTTGGTGATTTTCACTCTAAGGCAAATGTATTGTATACTTTCAGATAATCTAATGCAAGAGGCTAGAAAAGCTCAGTGTTTCTTGGATGTTTGATGTCTCGATGATGCTCTGCGTGCTGTTGCAGAATTCCTGTGCTGTCTAATGGAACAATAAGTTTTCTCAATCTATGTTTTATCTTCTTATGTTTGTTTGAATCATACACATGTTTCACCAATCTAACAATAGAGAAAAAGAATAGTACAGGAAATGTTTGATTACACCTTGTGCTCAATCTCTGTTGCTGAAAATGTTTTCTTCAGAATTAATCATGAACATGAATTCTTAATTGCTCATGTTTACATCAATTCTATAAATATGAATGTTATATAGGAATTCTTCAGTGCTCCTAAATAATATTCCCACTGTTCTCCATATCAGCTTACTGAAAGATCCTTAATTGCCTTTCATACCCTGATTACATCACACCCAATCACAGATTTAAAGAATTGTTTCTTAGACACTTATCTGGCTCTGCAGCACCACTGTTGTATCAACACAGACATATCAGGCAATTAAAACATCACTGACTCCATGCCCAATGGCCTAGAACACCCTGACAAACATATATCTATCTTGACTGAAATCATCATCCAACAAACTCCAAAACAAAACCTTGAGCATCATAACTAGCCTAAAATAGTATACAAACAAAGTTAAATCATAAAGAGAGAGCCCTCTCTGGTCATAGGTAGGCTAGAACCTGTGACCCAAAGATTGGTTAGTGGTTACCTCGGCCGTATTCCCTTGGGAGTCAAAGGGAACAACCTGAGTGCTAACACCAAGTTTTTAAATGGATCAGTCAATACTGCTGAGGTTTTTGAACTCTTAAAGAGTTTCTTAACTTCAGTTTTATGTGGACAATCTCTCGTCCGATGCTCCTCATCGCATATCTGACACCCCGCAGGGGGTTTCCTTTCCCCAGAAGGGTTTTGAGAAGATTTTTCAGGAGATGAATCATCCTGCTTCTTTTTTCTCCCTTTTTTTTTCTTCTTGCCCCCTGGTTGCTTCAGTTGTTTGCCCTTGTCGGTCGACACGACATTTACCTCCGAGGCGAGAAGTTCTTCATTTGCATTTTGATTAGAAATCTTACGAGCTTTCTTAGATGTAGCCTTTGTCAGTTTCGTGCTTGTCGTACCTATCACGCCATCACCGGCATGAGAGTCTTTGTTTGATTTATGAGGGGGAGGAACGGAAAATTCCGGTCTAGGAGCATCAGGTATTTTATCGTAGAGCGTGCCAGACTGAGTATAGATCAAGTCTAGATATTGTGCACGAGCAATAACTTGCTCTTCAGTGACGACTCCTCCCTTTGCCACATCTTCTGTGATAGAAGGTAATAATGACTTAATAAACCATTCAGCTAGCAGCTGATCAGGAACATATGTTTTTACCATTCTGCGACGACGTCGCCACTCATGAATATGATCAGATATGTGAGTGGCCGTTGTCTGTTTGAAATTGGTAAGAAGCTCTATTCCTATTTCATACCTTATTGGTAACTGAAAATGGGTTAAAAAGGTTGTGGCTAGGGTGCTGAAGTTATCGAATGAAGCTCTAGGCAATTCGATATACCATTTTGCTGCCGGACCAGTTAACGTTCGTTGAAAAAGGCGAAGCCTAATCGAATCATCGTTTAGAGTGTTAGATGAACACCACAGATGAAAGGTCATCACATGATTCGACGGGTCTTCACTCAGATTTCCATTAAATTTAGGAATATCTGACGGAAGTTTATGAGGAATCGCCAGCCACCAAGGGGCGTAAGCAATTGGATCATTCATCAGCCAGTTTAAATCTGGTAATTCTAGAGTTGCTACAAAGGGCAACTGTTGATTCAGGTTAGGTGAAGCATACCCAGGATAAGATGGAATTGCCTGAGCAGTGGGTCTTTGCATACCAGCATAAAGTATTTGATGCTGATAACTTTGATAAGGTTGATGCGCATAACCATTATAGTATGGTTGTTGATAACTACTTTGGAAATGCAGTTGCCCATTACTGACAAAGACTTGTTGCTGAGGTCCTTGATATGATTGCCGGAATTGTAGTTGTTGAGATTGAACCTACCCTAGTTGTTGGACCATTTGCTGTTGTCCAATACTGGATGATTGACCAAGATGAGGAGTCATAGTACTTGTTTGAGCCTGAGTCTCTCCAGATAGGGAGGCACTAACCTGAGGTTGCAATTGAGTCGTTGAGACAAGAGGCTGTTGTATTGCAACCTGAGAAACTTGGTGTTGACATACAACAGGTAGCGCTTGTACTTGCGATGCAGTCACCATAGCAGGTATAGTGGGAATATTCAACACAGGGTGGACTGGTTGTATTGAATATACAACCCTTGGCTGTTGAGGCAGTATTGGTACCCAACTGCTGGATGTAATTCCAGTTTGACGTGAACTTTGTTGTAAACTCTCATATGGTTGTTCTCTGGAAGGGAACAATGAAAAGGCATACTGCCCTCCATATGGTGGCAATCCAGTACTTAAAGGGTAGATTGGCCTTTGAAGACACATTGGGTCAATTTTTTGAGTTTCAACATAAGAAATACCATATGATAATCCGGATGAAGAAATAGGAACTGACCATGTTGTTGAAACAGTCCCTGATTGGACTCCGGCTTGTTATTGATAACTTGCCGGGACA
The DNA here is from genome assembly GCA_031772625.1 of Pinus tabuliformis. Classification (NCBI taxonomy): domain Eukaryota; kingdom Viridiplantae; phylum Streptophyta; class Pinopsida; order Pinales; family Pinaceae; genus Pinus; species Pinus tabuliformis. The sequence goes on from CM062811.1 coordinate 318,453,969, forward strand.
GATGGTATATCGACGAACATCATTGGAGTAGTAGCAGGAGGCTTTGCCGCTGTTGCGTCACATGACACAGTCCTGGATGTCGACGGTTGTTCAGACATATCTAGTCTATCCAAAAAATTTCTAGCGATTTCGACTGACTTTCTTCCACGATTGCAGATTACTCGATCAACTAAAAATAAAATGGGAAGAATGTTTCCGAATTAAATGAATTTTAGACGCTTTGACACAACTTGTTTTTTCAATTTTTAAGAGTCGAGAAAAAACGAAAGATGACTCTAGTCGCCTTTGATTTTTAATGAGCTTGAAGTGACAAGTGCTCAGATGGACCTTTTCCGTTAAGGAGTCTGAAGAGGAATGAAAGGGACTGCTCTGGAAATCTAGACAGAGGGATTACCAAACCAATCAAAAAACTGCAGAATAATTTTTACGGTATGGTAGTCAATCTTCCCGAATGCTGTGTTCAGTGCATTGCGATCGATAGGACGGCAGACATGACTTCCTATGGATAAAGGATAAAGCCTATTGTGGTCTCCCAAAATATACTCGATGGTACGTGGGAGCACAAGTCCGTACTAGCACTTATCATCTCGAAGTGGAGGAATCACCCAAACAATAGTGAAAACAATAGTTACCAGGCTTTATGACGCTGGAATACATCTCTAGCCTAGACTTCTAGATGTTGTGCGTTAGGTTCCAAAGCATTTTTAGATTCATTAAATTTATTTTATAGTTGATCTTGCTTAAGAAATTTTCCTTTCAGGTTCACCGCGTGATGTAGATGTACAATTCCTAAAATGCAATCTAAGATGATAAACAGTCATTTAATCTTCTTTCTGTAATGAAAATCCTAGCTACTAAGGAAAGAGAGATGGCGTTCTTTCAACAAAGAGCATAGAGCACACACTATGTGCACTGTCCTAAATCAAACCAACAAACAATCTAAATGCAAATGCACATGCATGTATTTGTTTTCAGCCTTCTTAATGTGTGAATGATAAAAAGAAAGCTAAGCGCAAATTTGAATTATTTTCCAAAGCGACAATTACCAACAAGTTTCTTTTCAAAACAAAATGAGGACAATGAAAACACTTTGTGATTTGGAATTGAAAACTTGCTTTTGACACTAGAAAAAACTACTAATTCAGATCAAATACAAGAGTAACAGTGTAATCAACTATCAAGAACAATCAGATTCTCTTCTATGACTGAAAACGACACTTGCGACACTTTCAAATCAAGAAACGACAGTACAATTACGCTACTTCTTTGTAAAGGAGAACTGAAAATGACTCAAAAATACATAAAAACATTTATAGTTCTTTGCACAATGGAGGCGGAATAACAACAAGGAAAGGGGTTTCAAATAGAGGTGTACTGACTACAGGCAACAAAACTCCTGAATAGAGCTGAAAAGATTGAACACAGAAACCAAAATTTAGGAACAAGGCCTTGTTTGATCAACGCACCTATAACACAGTGAAAGTGAAATGCAACGCACCTACTACACTTGGGAAGTGTGCTACATTTGAAGTTCACAGAACAGACAGTGCCCTGGACCAGGGACGAGACTTTGATTGGATTCCGGGTCACAGTTTGCAGTTCAGTTCAGGGATTTAGGCCAAGAAAGTGGTAATAAGTAAATCAATCACAGGGGTGGATCTAAGGAGGTTACTAGAGCCACCATGAGGGCAATTAGAAAGCTTGTAAATCAATCATTTAATTCATAAACAAAACCCAAATATTGACTGAACCAGCGTTGATCTACTTTGCACTTGCATAGCAAATGCAGTTCGAAGGCTCGCTGGCTTGACTTTAGGCTCCGTCTGTAAGTTTATAAAGTAAACAAATGTAGATGAACAAACAATCTACTCGCTCCCCAGTATGGTCACCATTTTGTTATCGGGAATAGTGTCTATGCAGAGCTACTAATCCCACTAAGGCTGGTAGCTACCTTAGAAATAAAAAAACTAAAACTACTTTCGTTTTCCTTAATGAGAGATAGATGAGAGAAGAATAAAGGAGACCAACCTCTGTCTTGCGCTTGGTTCCTTGCTCGATTCCTCTCTCTTCTGATAGTCCTTCGCTACTTGCTTTCTTGTGTACCCAGCTTCACAGAGTACCTGTAGAATCAAAGCAGCATTATACTATATGAGAACATAGATCTATTATCATAAGCAATATAGGATCAAATGTATATTAACCACACAAATGCATAAAACATCAATCATACAAGTGTATGGAGGAAAACCTGAATAGCTTTATTGATAATCAAGAAAGAGCCAAGAGAATTACAACCAATTGTTCTGACCCAGCATCATCCTCTTAGCAAATAAGCCCTTCTTCACCCCATGACAAGATTATATCACCCAACACTATGATATTTCACTAAGAAACCAGCAACACTTCCTTACAAGATACAAAATTCCAGCCTCTAGATCTCTGGGATGAGGGATCCATATATAGATGTCTGCAAGGGAGGTGAGTCAGCTTTTGAGATTTGATTAGTGTCTTCTCTCTGATAGTTCTTGATTCCACTTGGAGATTGATGATCTCTTACTCATCCCTGGTCGAATTTAGAGAGGCAAGTGTCACAGGAGAGGTTTCTGGAAGATTCTATGCTCCTCCACCTTGCGAATTGACCCTGCCATTTGTCCCTTCTCGCCCATCGCACCCCATAGAAGGGCTTTTTGACATGCATTGCACTTACTATGTGTATTCAGGTGGGATGCAATGCACTTTGCCTATGGAGCAGGTGAAATGGTCCAGTTTTGACCAGTTTTGAGTAGTTTTTCATGGAGAACTTCTGGGAGAAGATGTAATCAGTTGACCTTGTTCTTTTAGGGGTTGGAACAACACTTTTAGGGACTTAAGAGCCCTTGTTTTATTGACATTTATGATTGGGGTGCAGTGCCCAAAAATGTCTATAACAAACACGGACATACAAAAAAAAAAATGAACCTTACGGCTCGAAGTTAGCTTTAGCTGGAAACTAAATATTTTCCTCAATGTTTCTGATTTTCCGAGATCACACTAAGGCGCGGTGGGAAAGAGCATACGCATGAGAAAAATCCTTCTTTTTTGTTTATGATTTTCCCAGATCGCACAGAGTCGCGGGGCAAAGAGCATACACAGAAATGAAAGGTATAGATCTGGTAATAAAAAAAGGTAAATAAACTGAAACCGAAATAAACAGAGAGAAAATAACTGTAAACTGCAAATAAACACTGTATACCTCCAGATCTTAAAAATGATGCAGCTAGGGCTACCGGAAACCTTTTCGCGTGAAACGAAAGGGGTTCCTCACTGGAATAGATGCTCCCAACACAACAGAGCAGTCCTCTCGGCCCGAAAGTAGTCAGAAATAGTAGATCTAGGAAACGGTAGTCGGATGCAGTTCTACCGGCTTCAGATTTGGATCACCAACGGACGCGGCCCTCAAATAGCTCTGATACCATGTAGGAATTTACAGGGTAAGTTCCTCAGACAGAACACCAAAGGACACCGCTCACAAACAGATCACAGATCAATACACTAGTACTTTTGACGTGGTTAAAACCCTCAAAGAGGGAAACAGTCCACGGCCTGAGCCAACGCGGCCACTTCAGGAAATCTATTAATAAAAGAATGAAAATTTACATAAGCTTCTCTCATGGATGGTTAACCTACAGATGACCCTCCATGCTCTTTAAATAGAGATCATGGACCAATCGGGTGTTAAGCCACGGATCAAGTGTCGGTAATACCGAGGAGAGAATGAACCGTTGGATCACTACATATTGTGACCGTCGGATTGTAAGTTACAAAATGCACATAGTAAAGAAACACACTTTACCTAACTCTATACTAGACCAAGTAATACTTAACTATTTCCTATGTGTCGGAATATCCTAACAGGAAATCCATATGACTGAGGAATAGTGTATTGTAAACACTTGTTAACAAGCCATTGATGAAGACGACAAGTGCTATGGACAATCCCATATTAAAACCCTAAATGCTAGAAGTGACACACTGAGAAATTCAAGAAGTGAAATGAATGAATGTTACCAAAAATTTTGAAAAGTCATTAAACCTTCATGAAAACCCTAAATGCAATCAAGGCCATTGATCTGATATGATATGATCTAAACGAGTGATACATTAATACAAAAAATTAAACACGTGGCTAATGCAATATCCTTCTCTCTCACGAATGGAACATCCCAGAGAATCACCAAATACATAGAAGGCTGAAGGTATAACAATTAGTCCCACATCGATAATCAAATTTATGAAAATACACTATTATAAGTTGTATTCGGGGTGCACATAATGCATAGAAAATATGTTATAATTGTTGAATTCATGGCACCACAATTAGGTTTTATATATATATATATATATAGTATCTTACATTGGATTTGGAGTCCATAACTTTAATGGTTTAATAAAAAAGTCTGAAATATTGTCCAAACACTTAAATAAGTGTATGACTGATTAAAGAGTGGCATTTACTTTTAAATAAGTAGATCTCCTATGAGGGAAGTGTCACATATAAGGAAAACTCACTTAAGTATCTTCATATAGAAAGAAGATATTCTATTATATATAGATATAGGTATACAACATGCATATCTATATGTATATAATCAAGTATATGATGAAAAACATTATTAGGAATTGGATTTAGAAGTACAATCTATATAAAAGAGAATAGTATGGATTAGTTCCATTTATAAAGGAAAAGGTGAAGTATAATTAACAATAAGGCACATATGTTTATCTAGACATAAAGTGGTATATTATCTTTTAATTATATTTATGATTTTAAAAAAATGTAGTATTATATGGTCTTTACAAGTGGTGTCAGAGCTATAGTTATAGCATTGGGCCCTTCTTGGGTCCAAGAAACTAAAAATACTACACCGATCATGAAAAGATTGTATTGAAGAACATAAGAACTAAAAATGATAGAAGAATTTAATGGTCATACCTTTGTGGGATCATCTAGAAGTGAAATAGAACACGATACTAAGATGGGAATGGTTGGAGGCAAAACCAGTAATGCAGAAATGAAAAATATTGAATTGATGCAAGTAATAAGGAATCTAAAAAATTATCTAGATGATATTAAAGCAAATAAGGAAAGGTTGGTCAAAGCAAGAGAAGACCATCAATAAAGTAATGGGCATTTCTTAAGAAAACTAGATAGGGAAAAAGCTAATAAAAAGACTCATAGGAAGAGACCTAGAAGTACATATGTTAGTACTACAAGCAAAAGTAATTCAAGAATTTCTATTGATAATGAAACCAATGAGTCTAGTGATAAAGATGAACAAAAATCAAGTAATATCATTTCTTCATCCAAAAAAAGGAAAGCATCCTCTCAATTACATAGAGAGTTTAAGAAAATCATACCTCCCACTTTTGATGGTTAAACTAAAGGAGTAGAGGCATGGATCTTTAATATGTCCAAATACTTTGAAGTGTACAACTATCCAAGTAATCTTAAGGCAAGGTTGGCCACATACCAATTGATTGGTAAAACAACTTTATGTTGTGAAGAAAATAAAATTGTTAAGAGAACCAAAAGTAAGAATCTAACTTGGAAGTTGTTCAAGAGGGAATTTAAGAATAAGTACTTGACTGTAAGGTACTTTGATGAAAATGCTATGGAATTTAATGAGTTGAAGCTGGGACAAATCACCATGAATGAGTTTGTCAATAAATTTATGAGTCTATTGAGGTATGTTCCTTAGTTGAATGAAGAAAAAGAAAAAATCCAAATATTTGTCAACCGTCTACATTTCTCATACAGAGAGAATATAATTTGGTCAACAAAAAACAATGGATGAAACTGTTAGAAAAGAAAAATTATGTTTCAACTAGAGGAAAAAAAAGGGGAAATCTATAAATGATGGGTGTCTAAGACACTAGAAAATTTTGAAAGTAATAAAAAGTGGTTTAAAAATACCACTTTTACAAAAATCATGCAAACTGGAAATTATAACAAGAATTAAAAAAAAATACTGGACAAACAGGAGGAACTTTTGTAAATAATAAAAATTTTAGTGAATTTGTGATACCTCCCATAAAGTATTGGGGATGTGGAGAGAATCACCCGTGGAGATAATGTCCACATAAATCACTAAAGAAGAAAATAATGTTAAATCAAATCCAGGAAGAATCAACAATAAGTGATGTATCTTGTAATATACCAAGGATTAGTGCTCCATTAAATGGAAGAGAGGTAGATCATCAATAAACTATGGTAGAAGTACAAGGTAAGATCTTTGACAATAATATATTTGTGCTTATAGATCTAGGATCTACCTTAAGCTATGTGTCACCCGTTGTAGTTGAAACAAGATAACTTAGAAATGAAAAACACCACAAACCTTGGTTAGTATAGCTAGCTACCGAAACTAAAAGAAAAGTTTCTGAAATTAGTAAGAACTGCACTATAGATCTAAATGAAATGAAAATTGCTCTCAATTTAAACATTTTACCATTATGATCTTATGAGGTCCTCATAGGAATGGAATGGTTAGAAAGAAAAGTGATATTAAACTGTTTGGACAAGTTCTTTACCTATGTGGATGATGGAGGAAAAGATTGCATGGTTCAAGGCATTCCAAGAAAGGTATGCTAGGAAAGGTTTCCAATTATTCACTGTTCAAGTGCAAGAAATGTCTGAAAATGATGAGAAACCATATTTATTTGAATACACTATATTAGAAGAGTTTAAGGATGTGTTTCCAAAAGAAATACCAAGACTTCCTCTAAGGAGGGACATTGAATTCACAATTGATCTTATACCTGGTGCTGTTCTAGTTTCCAAGGCCCCATACAGAATGAGTGTACCTGAATTAATGGAACTGAAGATTCAATTGCAAGAGTTATTAGACAAAAAGTACATAAGGCCAAGTGTGTCTCCTTGGGGAGCACCGATATTCTTTGTTAAAAATAAATATGGAACATTGAGGTTATCCATATATTATAGACAGTTGAATAAGATGACCATAAAAAAAATACCCTTTACCAATAATAGATGACTTGTTTGACCAAGTTAGGGGAGCTTCTAAATTTTCAAATATTGATCTAAGGTCAGGATATCATCAAATTAGAATCAAGGATGAAGATATACACAAGAAAAATTTCCGCAACTGTTATGGGCACTATGCGTTTGTGGTGCTACCATTTGGGTTAACTAATGCACCTATTACATTCACGTGTCTCATGAATAGTGTATTAAGGCCATCCCTAGGAAATTTTTTCAATGTCTTCATAGATGATATTATGGTATATTCAAAGAGTAAGGAAGAACATGATCAACATTTGAAGATGGTTCTCCAAACTCTAAGAGATAATGCACTTTATGCTAAGTTTAGCAAATATTCATTTTACTAGCATCAAGTGCATTATTTGGGACATGAAATATCAAAAGAAGGAATTGTTGTTGACCTTGAAAAGATAAAGGCAATTGTAGAATGGATAATACCTAAAAATGTATAATAAGTTAAATTCTTTATGGGCATCACAGGATATTATAGAGAATCCATAGAGGGATTCTCTAAAATTGCTTATCCAATCACTAATCCACAAAAGAAGGGAATCAAGTTTGAGTGGAGTCGAAAGTGTCAAGCTATTTTTGAAAAGCTTAAACAACTCTTAACAACAACCCCCATCTTAAAATTGGCTGATCCCAATAAGGAATTCATGGTGTGCATAGATGAAAGAAAGGAAGGATTGGGAGGATTTCTAATGCAAGATAACAATGTCATTTGCTATGAATCCAGAAAATTGAAGGAATGTGAGAAAAACTATAATACACATGATTTGGAATTAGCAACAATAATTGATGCATTTAAAATGTGGAGACACTATTTGATAGGAATGAAATTTTAGTTGAGGATGGATAATGTGAGTCTCAAATATTTGTTTGACCAACCTAACTTGAATGCTAGACAAGCTAGATAGTTAGCATTCATTAGTGAGTATGAGTTTGATATTTTACACATCAAAGGGAAGGAAAATAAGATAGATGATGCTTAAAGTAGAAAGATTAACCAAATTTGTGCTGCAACAATAATTAGTTGGTCAACAAATTTAGTTGAAAAAGTCAAAACAATTGCAAATTTAGATCTACAATATGTGAAAATTAAAGAAAAATTGCAAAAAACTAAAAATTTGGGAGAAATAGAATCTGATTTCTCAATTTATAGCCAAGATTTATTGTTGTTTAGAGGTAGAATTTACATACCAAATGAAGTAAATATGAAAATTTTTGTATTAGATATGCTGCATAAAATCTCAACAGTTGGTCACCTTGGTTATAAAAAGCTAATTACAATGTTGAAGAGGGATTTTTATTGGCCAAACATGAAAAATGAGACAATTGAGTACGTGGAAAGATGTCTTGAATGCCATCAAGTTAAGGCATCTCATCAACATCCTGCTCGTTTGTTACAACCATTTCCCATTCTTGAATGGAAATGGGAGACTATCTCAATGGATTTTATTACTTAACTACCAGGAAGTAGAAAATAACATGATGTTATTATGGTTGTAGTTGACAAACAACAAGGAAACACACTTGATTTCAGTCAAAGCCACTTTTAAGGCTAGAAACATTGCATAAATTTTTATGAGGGATATTTTCAGACTTCATGGGGTACCTAAGGTTGTAATTCAAACAGAGATGCTAAGTTCACCTCAGGGATTATTTGAAAACATGGGAATCAATTTAAACTTTATCACATCATATCATCCTCAAAATGATGGTTAAACAGAAAGGACCAATCAAATATTCGAGGATATGCTAAGGATATATGTGAAGGATAAACAAACTAAACGGGAAGATTACCTACATTTAACTGAATTTTCCTACAATAATGGATGTCGAAATTCTTTAAAAACGAATCCATTTGAAGTTATGTACGGGAGAATATGCAAGATACCATTGATTTGGTATCACACTGAAGACAAATTGATACTAAGACTTGACATGTTAAGAGAAATGGAAGAAATAGTCAAGCAAATCAAATAGAATTTGAAAACAACCCATGATAGTCAGAAGAGTTATGCATATTTGAAGAGAATTCAAAAATAATTCAATGTGGGAAATCATATATACCTGAAAGTCAAACCTAAGAAAAGTACACTTAGGCTTGACAGTTGTGCTATAAGCTATTTCCTAGATATTATGGGCCCTTTGAAGTTTTAGCCAAAGTTGGACCTATTACTTAGTAATTAGCCATGCCATCCAAAATTAAGATTCATAATGTGTTTCATGTTTCCTTATTGAAAATACATGTACATGATGCTTCTCATGTAATTGGTTGGCATGTTGTACAGGTGGAACAAGAGAAAGAGTTCCTAGTAGAACCACTCCATATTCTAGATCAAAGGGTGATTACACTCTGTAATAGAGAAGTGTTGCAGTTAAAGTTTCAATAGAAACATGTCACTCTAGAAGAAGCAACCTACAAATTAGAGGATTCTTTTAAAGAATCTCATCCTTCTATGGTTTAAACTTTGAAGTGGTTTCCAAAATAAAGAGCATATTAAGACACCGATACGATGTCAAATTTAAGCGGGGGAGGATGTGATATCCATAAACTTAAGAACTTCATTGTATTTATATGCACATAAGTTTAATTTTTATTTAATATGCTACATTAAGAGATATTTTTTTTTATTAATTATCAATAATTCTTACTGATAATAACTGATGTATAGTTGTCTTTCGTAAAAATGCATTTATGTTTTATTTTATGAATAAGGACAAACTAGGAAATTAATGCCCTAGTACAAATGGATGAAAGAGGAAAAATGATTCAATTTTTGTTTTTTTGTTTGTTTGTCAACCTATCTGTGATCCTCGAGGCTTGACATGTGGCTTGAGGATTGGCAACCCACGGGCATCTAATCCATCAAAGTCACCTGGGGATCGCACCTGGCCTTGGTCACATCGACCCTAAGTTGATTGGATTTTTTTAGCATGTCTCTTCCCCATAGCACATGGCACAACTACCCCCCATGAAGTTTGATTCGGGGTCACCTTGCTAATGAGGCCCATCCTCAACCGCTTGTGCTAGTGGGACTTGACGACTGCAAATTTATTTTGAAAATTATTATTATACATCAATAAATCTTAGGAATATAATCTGGGTGATTAGAATTGATTTTAAAATTATTATATTAGCCAGTTAAATGTTTCCTGGAAGAAAGGAATATATCTATAGAAGTGGGAAGCAAAAGCTCATAAATGAACAACTAACTTCTTGCCACCTATTGGTGAGCTGGATGCAGTAACCACCCAAAGAAGTGGTAGATGGATATTATCTGAGAATTATCTAGTTTTTGTCTCAATTATTTTGAGAACAGAATAGGAGAGACTAAAGAGAAGCAGGGATAATAGACAAACAAAAAATTTGCAGGCCTAATTTACTTAGGGGGAGATGTAGAGGTTATTGCGTCAAGGATGGGAGGAGCCAAGTAACTAGCCATATATTTTCCAGAATAATTTCAAGTTGGTGTTTCTAACTTTTCTTTTCCATATATATCAAAGATATTAATCTTACTATGTGGTTCTAATTTCTTTTGGAGTTCATAATTTATTGTGTGAATGAAGATTTATTAATTTAACAGTGAAAAATTATATATTAGTTATGGAAAATAAATATGATATTTTTGATATAAGTGTTAAAAGTTTTGTGTTAATTAGGATTAGTACGAGTAAAAGAAAAGAACAATACATATGGCATGAAGAGGTATCGATATCCACTGATAGGAATTAGTTTAGTTTTTATGTTTCAGTCATATGTGTAAGTATAAGCAACAAAAGAGAACTCAAGAGATGAAATAATAATTTATTTTGTCAACCATATATGAGAATTCAAGATACATCGTTTATTTTTACTTTTTACAATATTGAACGTGAGATGTGTTAGTGTTAGTCTTTCCAACCTTCCTACAGTGATCAAATATGCTCTTACACAGTGGTCTCAGAGTGTCAAGGTCAAATTTTGTCATTTCAGTGAGTCTTCAAGCAAAATTTGGTCACTAGGCATTAAGCCTAGGGTTTGCCCAAATGTCAGTCCATGTCATCATTCAGCTGAGCCTATCATCATTAAGAGGGTTTTCATTATCATGTCAGTTTCGAATGAGTCATTTTACACCTTATTCATGCTTCAGTTGTGCCTAGGCAAGCTCATTTCCCTCTCCTAGGGTTTTGAAGGCAATTTCTCTTGGATGGTTAAATCACCGAAAAAACTTGTTTCCTGATGTTCATACACCTTCCCCTATCCTTAAAATACCTTATCAAACACTTCCCATCCCTTAGATCCGCCAAATTCCTCATTTTTGCACAAACCCTAGTTTCTAGCTACAACTTGGCAATTTTCTAGGTTTGGCCTGTGTTTTTCCCTTTTGGACCCCTTCCCCTTGCTCAATCTCTGAGATTCCACTTTCCCCTACTTCCTAACATCCCTCCCCACTCCCAAAAATTTCCTCAAGAATTTAGAAGCCCCCTATCCCCTTCATTTCGCTTCATTTCGACAGAATTCCTTGTTTCACACATCGGGACAAGTCGCACTCAAATGATGTTTCAGAGCAATCAAAGATGAATTTTGGGAAACTGAGAGAGGTTTTTGTCCAAAACATGCCAAGGAAGAAAAACCTCATTCACTTTTTGCACAGGTGTCATGATTTGAGAAAAATGTCAAGAATACCGTTGCCTCAGGAGAATCAAAGACACCTCTGAAAGTGACCTTGGGAAAATCAAGTTTTCTCCTAGCTTGGTTGGCCAAATGATTTTCTTGATGGGTAAAATGATAACTAGACACAAAGATATTTCCAATGAGCTATCATGAGCTCAATTTGGGGTTGAGGAAGGCATTCAAAAGTTGACTGCAACAGCACTCTTCTTTCAGGCAGCCTCATTTGGCACTTTTTTACCAGTCTTGGGAGATTTGATTTTTGACAGGTCAAATCAACTCCAAATTGAAAAATTCCACTTGGGTTGGAAATTAGACTCAGATACCTTTCCAACGAGATATCCTAAACCTCATTATAACACCGGGAAGGCCGCCAAACAGGGCTCCAAAGTGCGCGACCCGTTGAGGATGATGTGCGTGACCCGTTGAGGAATTTGTGCCAGATTTGACCAGTTCAGCCCAGAATTTGCAGTTTAGCTCCAGTTTAACTTGCTGAGGTCGATGGTGGTCCTTTTGACTGTACTTGTGGCACTTTTTGGATACTTTTACCCTTGTTTTACTCTTTTAGAAGTTTCTCTCATGTAAAAGGGTAAAATTGACTGTATGAACTGGTTTCCAAGTTTATAGAGGCAAGTTGTTTTGACTGCCTATTTTGTAGTGCTTAGTTTAGAAGTGGTTCAAACAGCTCCTAGGATAGTGAGCTCGACCCATGGAGGCAGGGAAAGAGGTTATATCATCTATATTATGTACTTTCTTGCTCATTTTCATGGTTGGACTCTTGAGGGAGGAGCTATCATTGTATATTTCACTTGTATCTCTGCAATTTTTGGCTAAGGAAGACCAGGGTTTTGCAGTCATCTTTGGGATTCATGTGGACTCAGGTGTTGATGGTGTGTTTTTTCATGTCATTGTAAGCTTTGTTATGTGATTCATTTCCTTTCTATACTGCTGCATATTAAACAAATGAAGTGATAAAGTCAGAATTCATGCTTGCCATGCTCTACTTTTAAATTTGTTTAATTTTTATGTTTTCTGCTGTCTAAAGAGAATTCAAATCCATTGTTTGCTCTCTTTAGCCTTCTTTTCTTTCTTCCTAATCACCCACTTCAGCTAAAGACATCAATACAGGTTCCTACCTTGCCCCAAAGACCCCCCTGCAGAAACTGTGTCCAATCCCCGCACCCTAAATTGCAGTTCCTCAATTTGCCACCAAAAACCCAAAAAACCCCCAAATCAACCTTCAAATCAGTTTACTAGCCTAAAATCAGTGCTACCTTAATTGGTCATCTCTTCCTATTGAAAATTTACCGAGATTGACCGGAGAGAGCCTTCTCCTGCCCCATAGGGCTAGCTACGAGGCTGAATGGTTTGATGTAGCCTTGAGGTTTACCTTTCTCAGCCTGAGGTGAAATTTCAAGCGCTAACAAGATGAAAGGAACAATACTATAAAATAGTTTCGAAGAAATTTACTTTATGAAAATGAGAAGAGTTTTTTTAGGAGTATCACGAGTTCAATATGAGAAGAATGCATAAAATATATAGACAATGGTTATTGAGATTTTAAATTAGAGTTAGAAAGAAAAATTTTCCATAAATAATTATCCCTAAAAAGACATAATTTCTATTGGAAGAGAAATTTATTTGTTTACCAAAGAGACTTGTAGACTTGTAAGTCTGCTCTTCCAATATTTAGGGAATAAGAAACCTTTTGTGTTTCAAATAAGTAAAAAATTATAAAAAGGAAAAAAAAGAGTTTCAATGATAGAATCCAAGAAGAACATACAAGAAAAGTAAATGACTTCTATGAAATAATCAAACTCTAGCGTTGAAGGAAGAAAGAATGAATTCAAGTTCGATAAACCTGGAATTTGGGAGAACATTGAAGGAAAGATTATTGACCCTTTAGTTCTATGAACAAAATTCTTGGAAGACAAAAAAACAATGTGCTCATTCTTGTCGATAAGTTAATTAAGTCCATTAAAAAAAATAAAAAAAAAACACGAGTTTATTAGCATATAAGGGTAAGGTATGAGAAATAAGAGACAATTTCTTTTGCAAATGTAATTGAAAATTATAAATGAGAATGGAATTGCTTAATAGTAAATAAATGAATGAGATAAACTTTCCTAGAAGAAAAATGTTGTGAACATATAAAAATAACATGATTTACATGAGAAATATAATCTTGTTAAAATCTCTTTCATAAAGAGAACAAGTCTTTATAAGTCTGCAAAAAATGTATATATAAACACATATGATAACGAGTCCAGATAATTAGGGACTCAATAAAATAATAATCTTGACATACATTCAAAACCATAACTTGTTGATTTGACCTCAACTGGATTCTGATGCCTTTAGCAAATAAAAAGGGATTTTCCCCATAAATAGTATAGGTTAACAATTTTTTTTTTAATAGAACAATAATTGTATTTTATATTAGAATAAATATTTGCCTTATACACAAAAAATTAGAAGTCTGAATACCTAAGGTAACCACAAATTAAAAAAAATGAATTTTCTAAGGTTATTACGTATACCCGTGAGATATGATGAACAAAATAGTAACTTTGCTTAGAGTTTGAAGTAAAATGTTCTACCTGATAATTGTTGGATCATTCTTGGTTTCTTTCCTGGTAAAGAAACGACAAACCAGGAGTTACTAAAAAGTTCACTTAACAAAAATAGGGTAGAGTAAAACGAATCCTACAACAATATGTAAGAATAAGATTGTAAAAATGATTTTAAAGAGGAGTCTAAATGTCAAGGTTAAATAATTCTCTTTGATATATACAAAAATGAAACCCTGTAAGTAACTGAAAAGATTCAAAATAACTTTTGTAAACGCCATCATAATATCCACATATATTAAATAAAAAAGTTGTTAACAAAACTGAAAGCCTAGGGATTGACAAAGAAAAATTCCCTTTCTTGTAACCCTAATGGGTAAATTAAAGGAAACAATTTTGGTAGTATAAATCTATTATATATAGATATAGGCGTAAAACATGCATATCTATATGTATATAATCAAGTATGTGATTAAAACATCATTAGGAATGGGATTTAGAAATACAATTTCTATAAAAGAGAATAATATGGATTAGTGCCTTTTATAAAGGAAAAGGTGAAGACCTTTAATGAGAAACCTTAAATCATAAAATTGTGAAAGATAGTTAACGATAAGGCACATATGTTTATCCAGATATAAAGTAGTAGATTGTCATATATGTTTATTTAGACATAAAGTGGTAGATTGTATTTTGAATGTATTTATGATTTTTTTTTTGTAGTATTAAAGGGTCTTTACAGGAAACTTCAGGATACCCTGGAGGGCTAGAGGGTGGAGATGGGATTTCTTTAGAGAGTCCCTTGACAACTTGGGGTAGATGTTTCACCCTTAGAGTCATGGTAAGACATTCTAGAATCTCCTTTGCTTGTTTCATTTTGGTTTGACAGTGGAGTTTTGAGTCCCCTTAACAGCGGAATCACCATGTGATAAGTTTAGGGTGAAGGTGCAACCTCTCGATCCCTTGAAGATTATTGGTTGTTGAACAACTGAAGGGTGGAGGTGGTAGACCTACTGAGTCCTTGAAGATTGGTTGACTACCATTTGGTTGGTGGGTGGGGGTATGAGGATCTTCAGAGTCCCTCTTTCATCCTGTAGACATCCTACAATCCCTAATCAATCCATCTCAGTCTCTAGAATCTAGATCGGGGGTGATAGTTGCAAGTGAGAACTGGCTGCAAGTATCTACAATTGGGTGGAGAGACTTAGTCCTAGACTCAATTGTCCAAAACATGCCAAGATTAGTGTTCTTATGTATATTTTGCAATGCTAATGAACATGTGATTGCATTTATGGATTAAAATGGTACATATAAATACATTGAACATAGTGTATGTTTTTATTATTCACATGAATGAATTACATACTGTATAAGGTCTGAAGGAACTGGAATAACTTATGAGAACATTTATTCTATTTTCATAATAGTTAACATGAGAACTTCTTCGTGTTATGACGTGTCGCTTACATGGACTATAACTTGCATTGATATGACTTATGTTACAATAATGCTAAGGATTTCATCCTCATTCATTCTTAATAACTTGAGGGGCGATAAGAGGGACTTCTTCAAGCCTTCCATGAAGGGTATCCTAGAGAGGTATCCTAGAGAGGGGTCTATACATCCATTCTGTCCAGGACTTGGTCTAGTAGCTCTATAATTTGTGTTGAGTATGGCACATTCTATCAAATATGTATGGTTTTAACTTATACCCCTACACTTCACACAAAGTTACACATTTGTTATATATATATATATATATATATATATATATATATGAAGGTTACTAAGCCTAGGATCCATATTATTTTTGTTGTCCTGGTGTTGGGGAGAAGGGATGAACCTTGCATGAAAGGATGGTTAAAGCCTTAGATGTAATTAACACCTTGTCTGGAGGTGATCATCTTCAAGTCTCTACTAATATCCAAGTTTCCTGGGGACGCTTTTCAAGCTTTGCATCCTAGTCCATCATGCAAATAGTGCCCGAGTAGGTGCACATGATGTCTTGTATGTTTACTTAAGGCCTTGTGTTGCACTGTGGGAAGCAGTGTGATTCTTGTAGGCCTTTCAGGAGTCACAAGTCTATATCAAAAGATAGCTTACCACCATTGGTTTAGCTCCGTATGCCTAAAAAGATAGTTCTTATAGGTCCCAAAGCTTATTTATTATGTTCCTATCAATAAGGCTCATGCTTGTATTCATACTTAAGGGAAGGAATCCCTGTCTTAAAGGAATGCTAATCTCCTTATGGCCATGTATGCACCATGTTTTTCATAGTGGCTACCACAACCTTGCAATGCTTGGTCCTTGAATGAGACATGTAGATATCTATGTTGAGATCTGTTAGATCCAGGTAATATACTAGAGATCTTAAGAGTTGTAGACCCTTGAGGGACTGAATGAGTAAGTCCCTGGCCTCGATGGAGTAGTCCCTGATAAGTTCCCTTCACCACAGAAACTGTGAATATGGTGAAGGTAACTCTAACATAATATTAGGAGGGATAACATCAGTGGGTACCTTAGAAACTCCACTGGCTATGATGGAACTCTCGTGGAGGTCCATACGTTTATAGAACCACCACAACTGGGCCAGAAGGAGAAATCTTTTATGAAAAAATCATAGCGCAGTAAGGGAGAAAAACCTTATGAAAACCACCAGATGCAAGAGTGAACCTACTTATAATGGCCCAGGTTTGGGCCAACAACATCATTGTCGAGCTATGGGTGAGACCTAGTTATGTGGGTGGCATTGCTGCAATTCCATACATAATTTAAATTTATATCCTTAGTCAAATAGCCTTATCTGAATGGCCTGGAAAAATACCTCCTCATGGAAGAAACGGGGTGAAATATTTGGTTATACCTTATCACTGGAGGGACATGTAGAAAGACGACGTACACCAAAAGGTCCACCCCAGAGGAAAGCATGAAGGTGTGCACCAAGAGTTATAGCCAGGGTCACATTGGGAGTTCTATCTGGGGTGCGTAAGTTGTAGCTAGGGGTGACCGAGAGTTTCACCTGGGGGCATACCAGGAGTTTCAGTCAAAGGCTACAAAGAGTTTTAGCTGAGGGTGCACCAGGAGTATTAACAGAGGAGCGACTAGGACTTTCGACTAGGGAACAAAATGAGATTTTTAGTTGGGGTCACACAGAGAGTTATAAATGGGGACCACTGGGAGTTATAGCTAGGGAAGATCGAGAGTTTTAGCTGGGGGCACACCGAAATTTTCAATCAGGGACACACTAGGAGTTTTAGCCGGGGGCGACTCAAAGTTTCAGTTGGGCCATACTAGATTTTTTATTTTTATTTTTATTATTTATTATTTTATTTTATTTTATTTTATTTATTTATTTATTTATTTTTAATTTTTAATTTTTTAATTTTTTAAATTTAAATTTAAGTTTAATTTTTTTTTTTTTTTTTTTTAATTTTTTCCAGGATGCACTCTGAGTGGTTGCCGGGGTGCACCAAGATTTGTTGGGGGTGGAGCCGAGATCTGGCATGTAATGCATGAGTCGGTAGACAATACTTAAGTTGTCATATGGCACTGAGAGGTCAACAAAGTGGCAGGTTTAATGACATGGCACCATATGATTCGTTGGGAACATAAATGATCATAACTTTTGATCCAAGGGTTGAATTAAGGCAAAATTTTATATCGCCAGATTCGTCTTGAAGAGGTGAAAACAATAATGATACTTGATCCTAGTTCTGAAGGCAATTTTATTTATTTATTTATCCCATCTCTCTAACTTTTTAGTAGGGAGATTGGAATAGTAAGTAAACACTTTCCACTAGGGCTGAGTTGGGGGGTTGTTTACAGGTAGTACCAGAGCACCCAGGTTCAACACTTGGAATGGATGGGCTCTATCATGGGGTAAGTGACAAAAAGTCTCCACAAGAAAGCTTTATTATGGTTTTTGGAAATTAACCAAACAAATGTTTAGGTGTTAAAAGCTGGTGTAAATTGTGTGACTGTATATAACGAAGATGATGAATTTGTGATTTGCTTGACTAGTAGGAACTAATAGCTGACTTATTTCACAACCTTTGATAAACTGAAAGTGGTGTTGATAGTGGTATATTTCGTTGATTATATAGGTCTGTGTATTGTGTCAAGAATGTGATGATTTATTGATAATGAAGTACTGATATGGATTGTTGTTGTAGATGGTTTGCTATAACAAATCTGTAAAAGATAGGATCACATGCATGATTTATAGCTGCTGAGTTATTTATTATGAGACTAATGGTTTTATGTGATTTTACAGCACATTATAAGAAACCATATGCAATGAGATACATATGAATGAGGATTGGAATGGTGTAGTATAGCTTTGATCAGTCACAAGACGAAGATGAAGAGGTCAGATCAAATAAAGGAGAAATATCAATTGGCCAAGGGGCGCGGAAAACTCTCCATATTAGATGGATATCTTGAGGAGCCTAAAGGATGGGGTCATGAGTTTTAAGGTGGATACTAAAAGACTAGTAAGAGATAAGGAAAAATAAGCTGAAATCAATGTAGTTATCTTGTAGAGCTTCTCATATTTGTAGAGGCAGAAGCAACATGAGATGGGAACTAGTCACAAAGGAAAAGGAAGCCTTCAAGAGTCAAAAGAGAAGATAAATGGAGCATATGGCAGTAGTTCTAGGAAGAGGCATAGGTGGGAGAGTGAAAACACTATACAGGGGGATGTGCCCCTAAGTACCCCAAAAGGAAGGACCATTACCTATGTGCATCAATTTGGTGGACATTCCCACTCCATTACTAGGAGGCACCACCATCACTCTCATCATCATCATCATCAGAGAAGAAAATAAAAAAGTTATATGCCAGAGGAATTTAATAAATACAAGAAACCCACATTTGATGGAGATGTGAAGAAATATGAAGATGCAGAAGCTTGGTTGTTGGGCATGAAGAATTTTTTCAAAATCCATAATTATTCCAAAAATAGGAAAGCTAATGTTGCCACCTATAGCTTGAAAGGAAAGGAAAATATATGGTGGGAAGATCTGAAAAACGTTAAAGGCATTGTTGAATATGAATTTAATTGGGGTGAATTTGAGAAGCTTTTCAAGAATAAATATTTTCCAGAGCGATACTATGGCAACATGGTAAAGGAATTTTACGAGCTCAGAATGGTGAATATGTCATATAAGGAATACACCACCAAGTTTCTAGAGATTTTGAGATATGTTCCATATCTCAAGGAGGAGAAGGAAAAAATCGAGAGGTTCATCAGTGGAATGCCTATGACATTCAAAGACAAATATGACTTTTTAGAACCTCAGACACTGAATGATGCCATGAAGAAATTAAAACACTGCTATGAGCAGATAAAACACATACTGAAAATTAAAATTGGATAGAAGGCGAAGGAAAATGTTGTTCATAAAAAGGAATGGCTCAAGAAATCCATAATGAAAAGGAAGGTAAGTATCCAACTTCTATAAATCAGTTTTGATAGAAAATAGGCCAAGCTTCTAGGGGAAATGTGCCATATCCAACAATAGAAACAAAGCAGCGAAAACATGAATTCAAGGAACAAATGAAATGTTAGACGTGTGGTGAAAATCACTAGAAAAATTAACTTTCCACATCATAAAAGAGTTGGGCCGAAGATTTACAGTGCCTAGGAAGTTCACACAGTGGTTGACGTATCTTAGGAAATGCCCAAAATTTATGTAGCGGTGGATAATCGCCAGGAAGAACACTAGGCATCCATCATAGAGATGGAAGGTAATATGTGTAATCAATTTGTTTCCATATTAATTGATCCCAATTTTAACTATAGTTATGTTATCTGAGAGCTTGTGGAGAAATGCAATTTGGCCTAGGAATTGCATGCCAAACCCTGGTTAGTTCAATTGGCGACATGAAGAAAGAGAAGAGTGAGCCATTGGGTAAAGTCATGTTATATTAAGATTTAAGGTATGCCAAAAATAACACATCTAAACATGTTACCTTTGGGAGAGTACAACATACTACTGGGTATGGATTGGCTATATAGGCACCATACCAAGGTTGATTACTATGAGAAGGAAACTGAATGCCTAGATGAAGTGGGAAGGAAAATAGTATTACAAGGGAAGTGAAATCCCACCTTGGTGAGGCAAGTTACAACCATGTAGGATAAGCACAATTTCCAAAAGGGGTTTCAATTATTTGTTGTACAAATTACCAAAAATGACAAGGATAATGACCACGCTAAGAAGAAAGAAAGAAAAATACTTCATAGATATCCTATGTTACGGCAATTCAAAGAAGTGATACCAGAAGATATGCCTGGAATAGCTCCTCATAGAGAGGTATAATTTTTGATTGAGTTGACAACTGGAGAAACATAGACATCTAAAGTGCCTAACAAGATTAAAATCCTTGAACTTGTTGAGTTAAAGCTACAATTGAAAGAAATGCTTGATAAAGGCCACATTCATCCAAGTGTGTCACCCTGGGGAGCTCTTGTATTATTTGTAAAGAAAAAGGATGGGACATTTCGAATCTGTATATATTATAGACAATTGAATAAAGTAACCATTAATAACCGCTATCCATTACCACAAATTGATGACTTATGCGATCAACTCGAGCGAGAAACAATCTTCTCTAAGATCAACCTGAGGTCTAGATATCATCAAGCATGTATCAAATATGATGATATCCATAAAAATTCTTTCAAGATGAGATACCAACACTATGAGTTTGTAGTGGTACCTTTTGGGCTTACTAATGCCCCTTCCACTTTCATGTGTCTAATGAATAGTGTGTTTCATTCTTATTTGGACAATTTTTTCATCATCTTTGTAGATGACATATTAGGGTATTTAAGAACTAAAGAATATCATGAAAAGAATTTAGCAGCAGTATTGAAATTGCTAAGAGAGCATAAAATTTATGAAAATCTCAGAAAATGTGAATTATTTCAATCAAAAATACATTATTTGGGGAACATTGTCTCCAAGGAGGGGATATCTGTTGACTTGGAGAAGATCAAGGACATAATGGATTGCATAATACCAAGAAATGTAAATAAGGTCAAATCATTCAAGGGATTGGTAGGTTACTACAAAATATTCATTACAAATTTCTCCAAGATAGGCCATCCTATCACATCCTTGTAGAGAAAATGAAAAAAAATGAATGGAAAACTGAGTGCGCAACTAACTTTGAGCAATTGAAATAGTTTCTCACGAATGCACCAGCTTTGAGGATTGCAGATCTTGATAAGGATTTTGTGGTACACACAAATTCCTGCAAGCAAGGGCTCAATGGAGTCTTGATGAAGGAAGGTCAAGTGGTATTCTATGAGTCCCGGAAGCTAAACGAACATGAGAAAAATTACGTAACTTATGATCTGGAGTTGGCTGCCATCATTCATGCATTGAATATGTGGAGGAAATATCTCCTTGGGCAAAAATTCACTTTAATGACTGATCATGGAGGGCTGAAATGTTTATTTGAACAACCCAAGTTAAATGCAAGGAAAGCAAGGTGGTTAGGCACACTCAATGAGTTTAATTTTGAAATTAGATACATAAAGGGCAAAGAGAAAAAGGAAGTCGATGCACTTAGCAGAAGGATTCAACAGAATCACTTGGAAACCATAAGATTTTCTAAAGTGAAATTGGTGGAAAGGGTAAAAAAATGTAGGACAACATGATGAAAAAAACCAACAGATGAAAGAAAAGTTGCAACAAGATGGTGAGGATGAAGAGTATCATCTCACAGGCAATGGTTTAATCATATTCAATAATATAATATAATCAAGAACCACCGTGGATGAGAACTCATGGGGAGATCACTGTGGAGAAAAACACAAAGAGGGAGGCACTCTTGGCTAGTTGCTAGGCTCTATAAAGATATGTTTATATTTTGGTTGAGCAATTGGAGTACAAGAGGAACTTATACAGGTGAGGGGAAACTTTAGGATATCTTAAGGGGATGAAGGATGGATATGGGATTTCTCTAGAGTCCCTTGATGACCCGAGGTAATGGTTTCTCCCTTAGAGTCCTGGTAAGATGTTATGGAGTCTCCTTTGCTTGTTTCATTTCATTTTGGTAGTGGATTCTTGAGTCCCCTTGAGGATGGAATCACTGTGTGATAAGTTTAGGGTGGAGGTTCAACCTCTCGATCCCCTAAAAAATATTGGAACTTGACCAACTAGAGGGTGAAGGTGGTAGACCTTTTGAGTCCCTAAATATTGGTTTTCTGCCATTTGGTTGGTGGGTGGAGGTATGAGGACTTCTGGAGTCCTTGTTTCAGCTTATAGATAACCTAGAGTCCTTAAGAAATCCATATTAGTCTATAGAATATGGCTTGGGGGTGATAGTTTGAAGTGATAACTAGATGTAACTATCTATGGTTGGGTGGGGAGTCTTAGTCCCAGACTCATTTGCCCATAATATTACAAGATAAGTGTTCTAATGTATATATTGCAATGTTAATGACCATGTGGTTGAATTTATAGATTGAAATGGTGCATATAAATGCATTGAACATGGTGTACGTTTTTATTATTCACATGAATGACTAACATACTATACAATTTTTGAAAGCACTAGAATATCTTATGAGAACATTAATTTTATTGTAACAATATTTAACAAGAGAACTTCTTTGTGGTACTATGTGTCGCTTACATGGGATATAGCCTGCATTGATATGACTTATGTTACAATAATTTTGAGGATTTTCTCCTCACTTATTCTAACCCACTTGGGGGCTGATAAGAGGGACTTATTCAAGCCTTCAATGAAGGGTATCCTAGAGAGGGGTATATACATCCATTTTATCAAGGACTTGGTCTAGTAGTTCTAAAATTTGTGCTGAGTATGGCACGTTCTATCAAATTTGTATGGTGTGAATTTATATCCCCTCACTTCACACAAAGTTACATATTGGTTATATATCTATCTATCTATATATATATTCATATTCTTGTTTAGAAGGTTCCTAAGGAGGAGCTATATTCTGTTTGTTGTCCTGGTGTTGGGGAGAAGGGATGAACCCTTCCTAAAAGGTTGGTTAAAGCCTTGGTGCTTAGATGTGATTGATACCTTGTATCGAGTGATAATCTTCAGGTCCCTGCTAATAGATTTCAAGCTTTGCATATTGGTCCATCACAAAAATAGTGTCCAGGTAGGTGAACATGATTTCTTGTATGTTTGGCGAAAGCCTTGTGTTGCACTATGAGGAATAGTGTGAGCATTGTAGGCCTTTTAGGAGTCACCAAGTGTTGGAAATAATACTGAGAGGGGGGGGTGAATCAGTATTATCAGAACTATAAAACTTTTTCAATGCTCAGAAACATATACGCTACTTCAGTTAAGTGAACCCGCGTGTACACGCTACTGTGTCTAAAGAAACTTGCGTATATCCAGAAATCTTATGATTCAGTTAGCTTAGTCTTCAGTAAATACATCAGATCATTATTAAGCATATTAACAGTAACCAGGTGCAGAATAACAGAACAGAACATTACACAAGAGCCACACACATGAACACAAAGATATAAGGTGGAAACCCAATGTGGGTGAAAACCACCTGCTGCAAGTCATCTCAATCTTCTTCTTAATAAGAAAATTCTTTTACAATGTTTGTACTGGTGCAGTCTTATACCAGTACGGGAGCTACAACCCCCTTTGCTCTTGTACTAGCCGATCCATTTACTAGTACGCAGGCTGCTACCTGCTACAATGCTCCAAAGATCTCCCTTAGCTTTTGTACTAGCTTAGATACTAGTATGTAGGTGCTTGCCTACAATCTTCTCACCTCCAGGTACCACGTTTCATCAATTTTCAGACTGGATACACTGAAGCACAACACATAATCTGAAAGGCCACTTTTCATCCAATTTTCATACTGGACCCATAACTATCATTGAGGCTCAAAACAATCATCAAACTCCGAATCACTGAAACCCTGTTAACAACAGTCACCAGAACACAGAGCAGACACAGAACTCTGTAATAACCATCAGATCCATCTGCAACTTCAAATATCAAGCTTTACAATGTATACGCTACTTCGATGAATCAAACCCGCGTGTATACGCGATTTTTCCAAAGACAACCCGCATACAGATCTAAAAATAATTTCTCTTAACTTGCAGCTGTACCAGACATCAGACATACTCATAACACTTATAGAACAATACATGCGTCAGTATGTAGATCTAGAATAAGCATCATAAAGATAGTTCATTTCAAACCATTTGATCCCGATCTCTCCTTAGATCTTGTTCTCCATCAACCGGTGAGATCTCTCCTTAGCTCAGATCAAGCAATGCATCATCAACCCATAACCCTGCGTACTGGATCTAATGCTTCATCAGATATTCAAGACAATTCAGATGCACTTGCCTAATGATTTCCTTCCCTTTATATAGCCTTAGGCCTTGTTCAATACCAAGAGCCAAAACCATAGAAATCCAATACCATCAACTTCAAAACTAGGGATCAACACATCCGCCGAGACGCCAAGGTCCAAAACAATAGGCACAACTTCCAAGGAATAACCGCCATGGACCAAAGGTACTTTTCCACATACACGCGCTTTTGCTGAAGCCAACCAGCGTGTACACGCGACTTGGGCTTAACGAACCTGCGTGTATGAACTTTCTCTTCTTCTTATAGTCTGATCATCAATTCCTTGCTACTGACCTTCTGTACTATGATTTGTCATCAGTGAGGTTTGCCATCAAGGACAACACTTATCTCATAATGCCAACAATCTCCCCCTTTGGACTTGATGGCAAAGCTAACTTGTCACACTTAGAACTATCATCTGATTCCTTTGAGCTGTCCTCCATCAGTCACATCTGATATCTCTTCTGAAGATTCATCATCTGATTCCTTTGAGATGGCAAAGCTAACTTGTCACACTTAGAACTATCATCTGATTCCTTTGAGCTGTCCTCCATCAGTCACATCTGATATCTCTTCTGAAGATTCATCATCTGATTCCTTTGAGCTGTCCTCCATCAGTCACATCTGATATCTCTTCTGAAGATTCACCCAGTTATACATAAGTGAGATATTCTTCTATGAGAGGGTTGCCATCAAGTACAACACATGCATCATAATGCCAACAATCTCCCCCTTTGGACTTGATGGCAACAACACCAAATCACTCTCCCCCTTTGACATCAAGGGCAAAGGGTGGACCAAGATATTCTCTTCCTTTGCTGAATCATTCCACTGTCCATACTCCCCCTGAGTACCTGCTGAAATCTCTGAATAATCTCCCCCTTTGTATATGCCAAGGTGTACCAATCTGTCCATGCTCCCTCTGAGTACATGCTGAATCTCTGTTCTTGCTGAAGTGTGCTGATCATGCTCTCCCTGACTGTAAGCAAGGTCTACAAAAGATGTTCTTCAAGAAGAACATGACTCTATACATCATAAAGGACCTTCCTATCACTTAGGACTCATACATACATCCATCTCTCAACTAAGTGAGGATATACAAAAATTGACTCATCCACCCAACCAAGTGGGAATACATCAAAATTTTACATATGACAACCAATCACATTGCATCAATCATCCCAGGTATAGTGGGGAAACCAAAATAGGCCGTTACATGACCTTGACACCATGAAAGAGATACCACAAAAGAGATATATGACATAGAGACGAAATAACTAGACCAAGACTTATGAAAGTCACCAGCAGCATCTGATAATCACCATTCAGATCAGCAACCAAGAGATCCTTCTGTTCTCCTTTCGCCTTTGTTCCTCCTGAAATCAACACCAAATGTGAACTAGAACCAAAAGCTTTAAGATAATGCCAACAATGCATCATTGGAAGATTATCTGCTCCCCCTGAACCTGTGCCAGATGATCTCTGTCAGACCTATATCAGACTTTCTGCAACCAACATCTGTCCCTGCTGATTTCCTTCAAATCTCCATATACGCGACTATCCCCTTGTAAAACTGCGTATGCACGCGGATATCCTTTAAACAACACGCGTACACAAATTTCCATATCAGCAACCTGTAAATGTCCTGTAGAGAATAGGTCATCAACCTATAACAAGGTATGTCTGCATCAATTCATCCCTTTGAACAGAATTCAGAGTCATTCACATTGTATCATGTGTGAAACCACCATAGCCATTTCATCAAGCTCTACATGATCCAAGTATCATTACTTGGGAACATCTGCATCAAAACCTATCATCATATAGATAAGAACTCATCACCATGTCTCCAATAAAGCAACTTTGAGTAGTCATCCATGTATCAGCATTATGTATCTTGAGCTCAAGCTCATTTGACAAAACTTCTTGATATCATCAACAGCAACAATCCTTATCCACAAGAGTGCCTGCATCATAACTGTATGATTTTTATGCATATGACAACAGCAGTATATAAGTGATTCATCATCAAGTGAGGAAGATGTGTATTCAAGCTTTGTACTTCTCCTTGTTCTTATGAAGATCACCATGTAAGCACCATACATGCATCATCAAAGAATCAACCATAAATCTGATCTGAACATCTTCTATGTAACTTCAAGAATCATATGAGAGTTTATCATAGACAACTCACAACATCATAGCAAGATATATCATTTAGCCATATAAGAATCATCACCAAGGATTATAAACCATAATGCCAACAATGAATTACTAAAGGCATATGCTCCCCCTCAACTAGTGCCATCTGTTAGATCTGATCATGCATATATCAGCAATAAGCATCAAAACATCATCATCCTCAAGTTAGGATCAAAACACTTCTAGACATCATACAAGTAACAAAACATTTCCACACATCCTCAGCAGACTGTAACCAATAGAGCAAATAATAGACTGAATCATATCAGATCCTTTTTCTGATCCTGTCCCCACTGCTTTTCCTCAAACTGACATATACGCGACTTTGCAGTGTTTAACTCGCGTATATACGCGACTTCCCTTTAAGGAACTTGCGTATGAGATTCAGGACACTGAAGTTTTACACTTTCAGCTCCCTCTGAGTCTGATATGTCTGTGCTGTGCTGTGTCTTAGTACATTGTGCTGACTGTACTTCCTTCTTCTTCCATATCTTCAAGTGTGATGAGGTTTTCTTCTTTTGGTGTGATGTCCATCCTTTGTTCCTGCATTCCTTTGCTATATGTCCAAGCTTGTTACATGCATAACATCTTACATGTTTCATATTCCTCCTGTAGCAATCAGCAGCTTTGTGACCAAACATATTGCAAGCAAAGCAATATCCATTAAAGTACCTTGAGTGTGATGATCTTTCTGCATGATGGTCTTGAACCCTTCTTCTTCTACATCTAGCTGCAACATGTCCAAGATTATGACATACATAACATTCAACATTATTCATAGGAGGAGTAAAAGATTTTCTTTGAAGAATCTCTTTCCTTGGTTGATGATGAGATGGATCTTTCATTTCTTCACTGATCACTTTAGATTTCTCTTTAGAGTTCCTTCCCTCACCTTGTGAACTAGATTCACCTTCAATAGATTCATGGAAACCAAGACCAGTCTTTATAGCAGGAGACCTTTGACTACTAAGAATATCATCCAAGACTTTAGAACTATCTTGAAATCGTAAAAGCTTATCCTTTTCTTCTAGTTTACCTTTCAAGATATTTACCTCAACCTGAAGCTGTTCTTCCTTTTCAAGAGATTGCTTTTTCAAATCTTCTTCACTTTTCCTTCCTTCTTCCATTTGTTCCCTTAGTTTGAGAATCTCCTTTTCTTGTTCTTCATTCAGATCCTGCTGCATTTGACGAACTCGGAAGGCACATTCTAGTTGAGATTTTAAGCTGGTGGCTTCGATTTCTTGTTTTGCAATAGCTTGGAGTAGATCTGTATTCTGCTTCTTTGATTCTTCAAGATCTCCTTTTAGTGAGAGGATTGTAGCTTCAAGATTTTCATAGTAGCTGGATCTATCTTTGAGTTTCTTGATGGTTGTGCTTCTTTCGTTGACTTCTTTTCTTAATGATGTCACTTCATGCTGCAATTTTTGACATTGGTCTTCCTTGTCCTTGAGTAGCTTTCTTACCTTGTTTCCTTCTTCTAGTTGGGCCTTTAGTTTGGTAACTTCTTCTTTGAAAGTACATTCCCTTTTGTTCAATAGATCTTGTTGATCTTTAACTTTGTCTGTAAGCCTTCTAAATACTGCCTCTATTTGATACTTTTCTTGCTCACCCATAAAAGCATGTTCAGTAGTTTCACTATCACTTCCATCACTTTCACAAGGAAATATAGCAGGAACATCAGAGGATAACACATTCATACCTGATAATGATTCTGAATCTGAAGAACTTCTTATACCTAATCCCCAATCGACTCTCCCACTGTCATAGTCCTTCTGAGATGTCTTCTTCTTCTTATGAGCCTTCTTCTTAAGCTTCTTTCCCATTGTTCCACGGATCTCCTTCAAGCGATCAAGCTTCTACCAAAGGACCTGCTCTGATACCAATTGTTGGAAATAATACTGAGAGGGGGGGGTGAATCAGTATTATCAGAACTATAAAACTTTTTCAATGCTCAGAAACATATACGCTACTTCAGTTAAGTGAACCCGCGTGTACACGCTACTGTGTCTAAAGAAACTTGCGTATATCCAGAAATCTTATGATTCAGTTAGCTTAGTCTTCAGTAAATACATCAGATCATTATTAAGCATATTAACAGTAACCAGGTGCAGAATAACAGAACAGAACATTACACAAGAGCCACACACATGAACACAAAGATATAAGGTGGAAACCCAATGTGGGTGAAAACCACCTGCTGCAAGTCATCTCAATCTTCTTCTTAATAAGAAAATTCTTTTACAATGTTTGTACTGGTGCAGTCTTATACCAGTACGGGAGCTACAACCCCCTTTGCTCTTGTACTAGCCGATCCATTTACTAGTACGCAGGCTGCTACCTGCTACAATGCTCCAAAGATCTCCCTTAGCTTTTGTACTAGCTTAGATACTAGTATGTAGGTGCTTGCCTACAATCTTCTCACCTCCAGGTACCACGTTTCATCAATTTTCAGACTGGATACACTGAAGCACAACACATAATCTGAAAGGCCACTTTTCATCCAATTTTCATACTGGACCCATAACTATCATTGAGGCTCAAAACAATCATCAAACTCTGAATCACTGAAACCCTGTTAACAACAGTCACCAGAACACAGAGCAGACACAGAACTCTGTAATAACCATCAGATCCATCTGCAACTTCAAATATCAAGCTTTACAATGTATACGCTACTTCAATGAATCAAACCCGCGTGTATACGCGATTTTGCCAAAGACAACCCGCATACAGATCTAAAAATAATTTCTCTTAACTTGCAGCTGTACCAGACATCAGACATACTCATAACACTTATAGAACAATACATGCGTCAGTATGTAGATCTAGAATAAGCATCATAAAGATAGTTCATTTCAAACCATTTGATCCCGATCTCTCCTTAGATCTTGTTCTCCATCAACCGGTGAGATCTCTCCTTAGCTCAGATCAAGCAATGCATCATCAACCCATAACCCTGCGTACTGGATCTAATGCTTCATCAGATATTCAAGACAATTCAGATGCACTTGCCTAATGATTTCCTTCCCTTTATATAGCCTTAGGCCTTGTTCAATACCAAGAGCCAAAACCATAGAAATCCAATACCATCAACTTCAAAACTAGGGATCAACACGTCCGCCGAGACGCCAAGGTCCAAAACCATAGGCACAACTTCCAAGGAATAACCGCCATGGACCAAAGGTACTTTTCCACATACACGCGCTTTTGCTGAAGCCAACCAGCGTGTACACGCGACTTGGGCTTAACGAACCTGCGTGTATGAACTTTCTCTTCTTCTTATAGTCTGATCATCAATTCCTTGCTGCTGACCTTCTGTACTATGATTTGTCATCAGTGAGGTTTGCCATCAAGGACAACACTTATCTCATAATGCCAACAATCTCCCCCTTTGGACTTGATGGCAAAGCTAACTTGTCACACTTAGAACTATCATCTGATTCCTTTGAGCTGTCCTCCATCAGTCACATCTGATATCTCTTCTGAAGATTCATCATCTGATTCCTTTGAGATGGCAAAGCTAACTTGTCACACTTAGAACTATCATCTGATTCCTTTGAGCTGTCCTCCATCAGTCACATCTGATATCTCTTCTGAAGATTCATCATCTGATTCCTTTGAGCTGTCCTCCATCAGTCACATCTGATATCTCTTCTGAAGATTCACCCAGTTATACATAAGTGAGATATTCTTCTATGAGAGGGTTGCCATCAAGTACAACACATGCATCATAATGCCAACAATCTCCCCCTTTGGACTTGATGGCAACAACACCAAATCACTCTCCCCCTTTGACATCAAGGGCAAAGGGTGGACCAAGATATTCTCTTCCTTTGCTGAATCATTCCACTGTCCATACTCCCCCTGAGTACCTGCTGAAATCTCTGAATAATCTCCCCCTTTGTATATGCCAAGGTGTACCAATCTGTCCATGCTCCCTCTGAGTACATGCTGAATCTCTGTTCTTGCTGAAGTGTGCTGATCATGCTCTCCCTGACTGTAAGCAAGGTCTACAAAAGATGTTCTTCAAGAAGAACATGACTCTATACATCATAAAGGACCTTCCTATCACTTAGGACTCATACATACATCCATCTCTCAACTAAGTGAGGATATACAAAAATTGACTCATCCACCCAACCAAGTGGGAATACATCAAAATTTTACATATGACAACCAATCACATTGCATCAATCATCCCAGGTATAGTGGGGAAACCAAAATAGGCCGTTACATGACCTTGACACCATGAAAGAGATACCACAAAAGAGATATATGACATAGAGACGAAATAACTAGACCAAGACTTATGAAAGTCACCAGCAGCATCTGATAATCACCATTCAGATCAGCAACCAAGAGATCCTTCTGTTCTCCTTTCGCCTTTGTTCCTCCTGAAATCAACACCAAATGTGAACTAGAACCAAAAGCTTTAAGATAATGCCAACAATGCATCATTGGAAGATTATCTGCTCCCCCTGAACCTGTGCCAGATGATCTCTGTCAGACCTATATCAGACTTTCTGCAACCAACATCTGTCCCTGCTGATTTCCTTCAAATCTCCATATACGCGACTATCCCCTTGTAAAACTGCGTATGCACGCGGATATCCTTTAAACAACACGCGTACACAAATTTCCATATCAGCAACCTCTAAATGTCCTGTAGAGAATAGGTCATCAACCTATAACAAGGTATGTCTGCATCAATTCATCCCTTTGAACAGAATTCAGAGTCATTCACATTGTATCATGTGTGAAACCACCATAGCCATTTCATCAAGCTTTACATGATCCAAGTATCATTACTTGGGAACATCTGCATCAAAACCTATCATCATATAGATAAGAACTCATCACCATGTCTCCAATAAAGCAACTTTGAGTAGTCATCCATGTATCAGCATTATGTATCTTGAGCTCAAGCTCATTTGACAAAACTTCTTGATATCATCAATAGCAACAATCCTTATCCACAGGAGTGCCTGCATCATAACTGTATGATTTTTATGCATATGACAACAGCAGTATATAAGTGATTCATCATCAAGTGAGGAAGATGTGTATTCAAGCTTTGTACTTCTCCTTGTTCTTATGAAGATCACCATGTAAGCACCATACATGCATCATCAAAGAATCAACCATAAATCTGATCTGATCATCTTCTATGTAACTTCAAGAATCATATGAGAGTTTATCATAGACAACTCACAACATCATAGCAAGATATATCATTTAGCCATATAAGAATCATCACCAAGGATTATAAACCATAATGCCAACAATGAATTACTAAAGGCATATGCTCCCCCTCAACTAGTGCCATCTGTTAGATCTGATCATGCATATATCAGCAATAAGCATCAAAACATCATCATCCTCAAGTTAGGATCAAAACACTTCTAGACATCATACAAGTAACAAAACATTTCCACACATCCTCAGCAGACTGTAACCAATAGAGCAAATAATAGACTGAATCATATCAGATCCTTTTTCTGATCCTGTCCCCACTGCTTTTCCTCAAACTGACATATACGCGACTTTGCAGTGTTTAACTCGCGTATATACGCGACTTCCCTTTAAGGAACTTGCGTATGAGATTCAGGACACTGAAGTTTTACACTTTCAGCTCCCTCTGAGTCTGATATGTCTGTGCTGTGCTGTGTCTTAGTACATTGTGCTGACTGTACTTCCTTCTTCTTCCATATCTTCAAGTGTGATGAGGTTTTCTTCTTTTGGTGTGATGTCCATCCTTTGTTCCTGCATTCCTTTGCTATATGTCCAAGCTTGTTACATGCATAACATCTTACATGTTTCATATTCCTCCTGTAGCAATCAGCAGCTTTGTGACCAAACATATTGCAAGCAAAGCAATATCCATTAAAGTACCTTGAGTGTGATGATCTTTCTGCATGATGGTCTTGAACCCTTCTTCTTCTACATCTAGCTGCAACATGTCCAAGATTATGACATACATAACATTCAACATTATTCATAGGAGGAGTAAAAGATTTTCTTTGAAGAATCTCTTTCCTTGGTTGATGATGAGATGGATCTTTCATTTCTTCACTGATCACTTTAGATTTCTCTTTAGAGTTCCTTCCCTCACCTTGTGAACTAGATTCACCTTCAATAGATTCATGGAAACCAAGACCAGTCTTTATAGCAGGAGACCTTTGACTACTAAGAATATCATCCAAGACTTTAGAACTATCTTGAAATCGTAAAAGCTTATCCTTTTCTTCTAGTTTACCTTTCAAGATATTTACCTCAACCTGAAGCTGTTCTTCCTTTTCAAGAGATTGCTTTTTCAAATCTTCTTCACTTTTCCTTCCTTCTTCCATTTGTTCCCTTAGTTTGAGAATCTCCTTTTCTTGTTCTTCATTCAGATCCTGCTGCATTTGACGAACTCGGAAGGCACATTCTAGTTGAGATTTTAAGCTGGTGGCTTCGATTTCTTGTTTTGCAATAGCTTGGAGTAGATCTGTATTCTGCTTCTTTGATTCTTCAAGATCTCCTTTTAGTGAGAGGATTGTAGCTTCAAGATTTTCATAGTAGCTGGATCTATCTTTGAGTTTCTTGATGGTTGTGCTTCTTTCGTTGACTTCTTTTCTTAATGATGTCACTTCATGCTGCAATTTTTGACATTGGTCTTCCTTGTCCTTGAGTAGCTTTCTTACCTTGTTTCCTTCTTCTAGTTGGGCCTTTAGTTTGGTAACTTCTTCTTTGAAAGTACATTCCCTTTTGTTCAATAGATCTTGTTGATCTTTAACTTTGTCTGTAAGCCTTCTAAATACTGCCTCTATTTGATACTTTTCTTGCTCACCCATAAAAGCATGTTCAGTAGTTTCACTATCACTTCCATCACTTTCACAAGGAAATATAGCAGGAACATCAGAGGATAACACATTCATACCTGATAATGATTCTGAATCTGAAGAACTTCTTATACCTAATCCCCAATCGACTCTCCCACTGTCATAGTCCTTCTGAGATGTCTTCTTCTTCTTATGAGCCTTCTTCTTAAGCTTCTTTCCCATTGTTCCACGGATCTCCTTCAAGCGATCAAGCTTCTACCAAAGGACCTGCTCTGATACCAATTGTTGGAAATAATACTGAGAGGGGGGGGTGAATCAGTATTATCAGAACTATAAAACTTTTTCAATGCTCAGAAACATATACGCTACTTCAGTTAAGTGAACCCGCGTGTACACGCTACTGTGTCTAAAGAAACTTGCGTATATCCAGAAATCTTATGATTCAGTTAGCTTAGTCTTCAGTAAATACATCAGATCATTATTAAGCATATTAACAGTAACCAGGTGCAGAATAACAGAACAGAACATTACACAAGAGCCACACACATGAACACAAAGATATAAGGTGGAAACCCAATGTGGGTGAAAACCACCTGCTGCAAGTCATCTCAATCTTCTTCTTAATAAGAAAATTCTTTTACAATGTTTGTACTGGTGCAGTCTTATACCAGTACGGGAGCTACAACCCCCTTTGCTCTTGTACTAGCCGATCCATTTACTAGTACGCAGGCTGCTACCTGCTACAATGCTCCAAAGATCTCCCTTAGCTTTTGTACTAGCTTAGATACTAGTATGTAGGTGCTTGCCTACAATCTTCTCACCTCCAGGTACCACGTTTCATCAATTTTCAGACTGGATACACTGAAGCACAACACATAATCTGAAAGGCCACTTTTCATCCAATTTTCATACTGGACCCATAACTATCATTGAGGCTCAAAACAATCATCAAACTCTGAATCACTGAAACCCTGTTAACAACAGTCACCAGAACACAGAGCAGACACAGAACTCTGTAATAACCATCAGATCCATCTACAACTTCAAATATCAAGCTTTACAATGTATACGCTACTTCGATGAATCAAACCCGCGTGTATACGCGATTTTGCCAAAGACAACCCGCATACAGATCTAAAAATAATTTCTCTTAACTTGCAGCTGTACCAGACATCAGACATACTCATAACACTTATAGAACAATACATGCGTCAGTATGTAGATCTAGAATAAGCATCATAAAGATAGTTCATTTCAAACCATTTGATCCCGATCTCTCCTTAGATCTTGTTCTCCATCAACCGGTGAGATCTCTCCTTAGCTCAGATCAAGCAATGCATCATCAACCCATAACCCTGCGTACTGGATCTAATGCTTCATCAGATATTCAAGACAATTCAGATGCACTTGCCTAATGATTTCCTTCCCTTTATATAGCCTTAGGCCTTGTTCAATACCAAGAGCCAAAACCATAGAAATCCAATACCATCAACTTCAAAACTAGGGATCAACACGTCCGCCGAGACGCCAAGGTCCAAAACCATAGGCACAACTTCCAAGGAATAACCGCCATGGACCAAAGGTACTTTTCCACATACACGCGCTTTTGCTGAAGCCAACCAGCGTGTACACGCGACTTGGGCTTAACGAACCTGCGTGTATGAACTTTCTCTTCTTCTTATAGTCTGATCATCAATTCCTTGCTGCTGACCTTCTGTACTATGATTTGTCATCAGTGAGGTTTGCCATCAAGGACAACACTTATCTCATAATGCCAACAATCTCCCCCTTTGGACTTGATGGCAAAGCTAACTTGTCACACTTAGAACTATCATCTGATTCCTTTGAGCTGTCCTCCATCAGTCACATCTGATATCTCTTCTGAAGATTCATCATCTGATTCCTTTGAGATGGCAAAGCTAACTTGTCACACTTAGAACTATCATCTGATTCCTTTGAGCTGTCCTCCATCAGTCACATCTGATATCTCTTCTGAAGATTCATCATCTGATTCCTTTGAGCTGTCCTCCATCAGTCACATCTGATATCTCTTCTGAAGATTCACCCAGTTATACATAAGTGAGATATTCTTCTATGAGAGGGTTGCCATCAAGTACAACACATGCATCATAATGCCAACAATCTCCCCCTTTGGACTTGATGGCAACAACACCAAATCACTCTCCCCCTTTGACATCAAGGGCAAAGGGTGGACCAAGATATTCTCTTCCTTTGCTGAATCATTCCACTGTCCATACTCCCCCTGAGTACCTGCTGAAATCTCTGAATAATCTCCCCCTTTGTATATGCCAAGGTGTACCAATCTGTCCATGCTCCCTCTGAGTACATGCTGAATCTCTGTTCTTGCTGAAGTGTGCTGATCATGCTCTCCCTGACTGTAAGCAAGGTCTACAAAAGATGTTCTTCAAGAAGAACATGACTCTATACATCATAAAGGACCTTCCTATCACTTAGGACTCATACATACATCCATCTCTCAACTAAGTGAGGATATACAAAAATTGACTCATCCACCCAACCAAGTGGGAATACATCAAAATTTTACATATGACAACCAATCACATTGCATCAATCATCCCAGGTATAGTGGGGAAACCAAAATAGGCCGTTACATGACCTTGACACCATGAAAGAGATACCACAAAAGAGATATATGACATAGAGACGAAATAACTAGACCAAGACTTATGAAAGTCACCAGCAGCATCTGATAATCACCATTCAGATCAGCAACCAAGAGATCCTTCTGTTCTCCTTTCGCCTTTGTTCCTCCTGAAATCAACACCAAATGTGAACTAGAACCAAAAGCTTTAAGATAATGCCAACAATGCATCATTGGAAGATTATCTGCTCCCCCTGAACCTGTGCCAGATGATCTCTGTCAGACCTATATCAGACTTTCTGCAACCAACATCTGTCCCTGCTGATTTCCTTCAAATCTCCATATACGCGACTATCCCCTTGTAAAACTGCGTATGCACGCGGATATCCTTTAAACAACACGCGTACACAAATTTCCATATCAGCAACCTCTAAATGTCCTGTAGAGAATAGGTCATCAACCTATAACAAGGTATGTCTGCATCAATTCATCCCTTTGAACAGAATTCAGAGTCATTCACATTGTATCATGTGTGAAACCACCATAGCCATTTCATCAAGCTCTACATGATCCAAGTATCATTACTTGGGAACATCTGCATCAAAACCTATCATCATATAGATAAGAACTCATCACCATGTCTCCAATAAAGCAACTTTGAGTAGTCATCCATGTATCAGCATTATGTATCTTGAGCTCAAGCTCATTTGACAAAACTTCTTGATATCATCAACAGCAACAATCCTTATCCACAGGAGTGCCTGCATCATAACTGTATGATTTTTATGCATATGACAACAGCAGTATATAAGTGATTCATCATCAAGTGAGGAAGATGTGTATTCAAGCTTTGTACTTCTCCTTGTTCTTATGAAGATCACCATGTAAGCACCATACATGCATCATCAAAGAATCAACCATAAATCTGATCTGATCATCTTCTATGTAACTTCAAGAATCATATGAGAGTTTATCATAGACAACTCACAACATCATAGCAAGATATATCATTTAGCCATATAAGAATCATCACCAAGGATTATAAACCATAATGCCAACAATGAATTACTAAAGGCATATGCTCCCCCTCAACTAGTGCCATCTGTTAGATCTGATCATGCATATATCAGCAATAAGCATCAAAACATCATCATCCTCAAGTTAGGATCAAAACACTTCTAGACATCATACAAGTAACAAAACATTTCCACACATCCTCAGCAGACTGTAACCAATAGAGCAAATAATAGACTGAATCATATCAGATCCTTTTTCTGATCCTGTCCCCACTGCTTTTCCTCAAACTGACATATACGCGACTTTGCAGTGTTTAACTCGCGTATATACGCGACTTC
Source organism: Pinus tabuliformis (assembly GCA_031772625.1). NCBI lineage: Eukaryota > Viridiplantae > Streptophyta > Pinopsida > Pinales > Pinaceae > Pinus > Pinus tabuliformis. Next base: position 318,491,616 of record CM062811.1, read on the forward strand.
CCTTTAAGGAACTTGCGTATGAGATTCAGGACACTGAAGTTTTACACTTTCAGCTCCCTCTGAGTCTGATATGTCTGTGCTGTGCTGTGTCTTAGTACATTGTGCTGACTGTACTTCCTTCTTCTTCCATATCTTCAAGTGTGATGAGGTTTTCTTCTTTTGGTGTGATGTCCATCCTTTGTTCCTGCATTCCTTTGCTATATGTCCAAGCTTGTTACATGCATAACATCTTACATGTTTCATATTCCTCCTGTAGCAATCAGCAGCTTTGTGACCAAACATATTGCAAGCAAAGCAATATCCATTAAAGTACCTTGAGTGTGATGATCTTTCTGCATGATGGTCTTGAACCCTTCTTCTTCTACATCTAGCTGCAACATGTCCAAGATTATGACATACATAACATTCAACATTATTCATAGGAGGAGTAAAAGATTTTCTTTGAAGAATCTCTTTCCTTGGTTGATGATGAGATGGATCTTTCATTTCTTCACTGATCACTTTAGATTTCTCTTTAGAGTTCCTTCCCTCACCTTGTGAACTAGATTCACCTTCAATAGATTCATGGAAACCAAGACCAGTCTTTATAGCAGGAGACCTTTGACTACTAAGAATATCATCCAAGACTTTAGAACTATCTTGAAATCGTAAAAGCTTATCCTTTTCTTCTAGTTTACCTTTCAAGATATTTACCTCAACCTGAAGCTGTTCTTCCTTTTCAAGAGATTGCTTTTTCAAATCTTCTTCACTTTTCCTTCCTTCTTCCATTTGTTCCCTTAGTTTGAGAATCTCCTTTTCTTGTTCTTCATTCAGATCCTGCTGCATTTGACGAACTCGGAAGGCACATTCTAGTTGAGATTTTAAGCTGGTGGCTTCGATTTCTTGTTTTGCAATAGCTTGGAGTAGATCTGTATTCTGCTTCTTTGATTCTTCAAGATCTCCTTTTAGTGAGAGGATTGTAGCTTCAAGATTTTCATAGTAGCTGGATCTATCTTTGAGTTTCTTGATGGTTGTGCTTCTTTCGTTGACTTCTTTTCTTAATGATGTCACTTCATGCTGCAATTTTTGACATTGGTCTTCCTTGTCCTTGAGTAGCTTTCTTACCTTGTTTCCTTCTTCTAGTTGGGCCTTTAGTTTGGTAACTTCTTCTTTGAAAGTACATTCCCTTTTGTTCAATAGATCTTGTTGATCTTTAACTTTGTCTGTAAGCCTTCTAAATACTGCCTCTATTTGATACTTTTCTTGCTCACCCATAAAAGCATGTTCAGTAGTTTCACTATCACTTCCATCACTTTCACAAGGAAATATAGCAGGAACATCAGAGGATAACACATTCATACCTGATAATGATTCTGAATCTGAAGAACTTCTTATACCTAATCCCCAATCGACTCTCCCACTGTCATAGTCCTTCTGAGATGTCTTCTTCTTCTTATGAGCCTTCTTCTTAAGCTTCTTTCCCATTGTTCCACGGATCTCCTTCAAGCGATCAAGCTTCTACCAAAGGACCTGCTCTGATACCAATTGTTGGAAATAATACTGAGAGGGGGGGGTGAATCAGTATTATCAGAACTATAAAACTTTTTCAATGCTCAGAAACATATACGCTACTTCAGTTAAGTGAACCCGTGTGTACACGCTACTGTGTCTAAAGAAACTTGCGTATATCCAGAAATCTTATGATTCAGTTAGCTTAGTCTTCAGTAAATACATCAGATCATTATTAAGCATATTAACAGTAACCAGGTGCAGAATAACAGAACAGAACATTACACAAGAGCCACACACATGAACACAAAGATATAAGGTGGAAACCCAATGTGGGTGAAAACCACCTGCTGCAAGTCATCTCAATCTTCTTCTTAATAAGAAAATTCTTTTACAATGTTTGTACTGGTGCAGTCTTATACCAGTACGGGAGCTACAACCCCCTTTGCTCTTGTACTAGCCGATCCATTTACTAGTACGCAGGCTGCTACCTGCTACAATGCTCCAAAGATCTCCCTTAGCTTTTGTACTAGCTTAGATACTAGTATGTAGGTGCTTGCCTACAATCTTCTCACCTCCAGGTACCACGTTTCATCAATTTTCAGACTGGATACACTGAAGCACAACACATAATCTGAAAGGCCACTTTTCATCCAATTTTCATACTGGACCCATAACTATCATTGAGGCTCAAAACAATCATCAAACTCTGAATCACTGAAACCCTGTTAACAACAGTCACCAGAACACAGAGCAGACACAGAACTCTGTAATAACCATCAGATCCATCTGCAACTTCAAATATCAAGCTTTACAATGTATACGCTACTTCGATGAATCAAACCCGCGTGTATACGCGATTTTGCCAAAGACAACCCGCATACAGATCTAAAAATAATTTCTCTTAACTTGCAGCTGTACCAGACATCAGACATACTCATAACACTTATAGAACAATACATGCGTCAGTATGTAGATCTAGAATAAGCATCATAAAGATAGTTCATTTCAAACCATTTGATCCCGATCTCTCCTTAGATCTTGTTCTCCATCAACCGGTGAGATCTCTCCTTAGCTCAGATCAAGCAATGCATCATCAACCCATAACCTTGCGTACTGGATCTAATGCTTCATCAGATATTCAAGACAATTCAGATGCACTTGCCTAATGATTTCCTTCCCTTTATATAGCCTTAGGCCTTGTTCAATACCAAGAGCCAAAACCATAGAAATCCAATACCATCAACTTCAAAACTAGGGATCAACACGTCCGCCGAGACGCCAAGGTCCAAAACCATAGGCACAACTTCCAAGGAATAACCGCCATGGACCAAAGGTACTTTTCCACATACACGCGCTTTTGCTGAAGCCAACCAGCGTGTACACGCGACTTGGGCTTAACGAACCTGCGTGTATGAACTTTCTCTTCTTCTTATAGTCTGATCATCAATTCCTTGCTGCTGACCTTCTGTACTATGATTTGTCATCAGTGAGGTTTGCCATCAAGGACAACACTTATCTCATAATGCCAACACCAAGTCTGTATTAGAATGTAGCTAAACACCATTGGTTTAACTATGCATGGAGTTCCATGTCACTAAAAAGGGAGTTCTTGTAGGTCCCTAGACTTATTTATTATGTGTCTATCCATAAGGATCATGGTTTTATTAAAACTTAAGGGAGGGAATCCATGTTCCTCGAAGGAGTGATGATATCCTTGTGGCCTTGTATGCACCATAGGGTTCATAGTGGCTACCACAAGCTTGCAACACTTAGTTGGTCCTTGAATGAGACCTATAGATCTCTGTGTTGAGATATGTCAGATCTAGGTAAAGTACTAGAGGTCTTAGGAGCTACAAATTCTTGAAGGATTGGATGAGTAAGTCGTTGGCCTGAATGGACTAGTCCCTTATCAGTTCTCTTTGCCACAGAAACTATAAATATAGCGAGGGTAACTCTAACATAATACCAGGAGGGCTAACATTAGTGGGTTCCTTAGCAAACTATGTTGGCCACAATGGAACTATGGTGGAGGTTTAGATGTTTGTAGAACCACAGTAGCTGGGCCAGAAGGATAACTCCTTTATGAATGACACATAGTGCAGTAAGGGAGAAAACCTTTATGAAAACCACTAGATGTAAGAGTGAACATGTTGCTCATGGCCCAGGTTTCAACCAACAACTTCATTGACAAACTATGGGTGAGACCTAGTTATGAGTGGCACTGCTACGAGCCCAAGAACAATTTAACTTTATAACCTTACTCAACTAACTTTATCCGCTTGGTCTAGGAAAATATCTCGTCGAGGAAGCAACAAGGTGAATTACATTAATTTTGAGGCTAAAATGGGCCTCAAAACAAAAATGTACAACAAAAATCAAATTTGTAATAACCAATAGGATTCAAGATAATGATGTCAACCATGGGGTGTGATTCACCATTTTTGGAGGAAAAAAGTAAAAATATTAAAAAATAAAAAACTACCTTTTTCAGCTCGTATTTTCAACTTATCTCCCTACTCAAATTTTGAGATGGAGCACTCGTTGGATGCATAATTTAATTCCTCATCTAAGGAGAACCCATGTTGCATACTTTTGATGGGCCCTGCTACATGGAAAATGAGAAATACATGAAAACTGTGATTGCAATCAAATGTTTTCATGTATTTCTCATTTTTCATGTAGCAGGGCCCATCAAAAGTATAAAACATGGGTACTCTTTGGATGAGGAATTAAATTATGCATCCAAAGTCTTCTCCTCCTCAAAATTTGAGTAAAATATTAGGGAGATAAGTTCAAAATATGAGTTGAAAAAGTAAGTTTTTATTTTTTCCATCTAAAATTTGATGATGTAATCTAATCTTATCTGATTATTTCCACTATTATTTTATAATATTCCTTAGGAGGACCATTTTAGACCTAAAAATTTCTCTAATGAATGCTCTAATTACACCTTATCACTAGAGGGACGAGTGGAAAGGAAACGTACAATGAAAGGTCCACCCCGGAGGAAAGCATGAAGGCGTGCATCGAGAGTTATAGCTGGGGTCATATCGGGAGTTATAGCTAGGGAGCACTGGGAGTTATAGTTGGGGGTGACCGAGAGTTTTAGCCGAGGGCTCACCTGGAGTTTTAGTCGAGGGAAAGTAGGATTTTGAGCCATGGGCGCATTGGGAGTATCAACAGGGGAGTGATTGAGAGTTTCGACTGGGGAACACACTGGGATTTTTAGCCAAGGTCACATCGAGAGTTATAGCTGGGGACCACTGGAGACGACCGGGAGTTTCAGCTGAGGTGTATTGGGAGTTTTAGCCGGGTCGCACTAGAAGTTTCAGCTGGGGACACACTGAGAATTTCAATCAGGGCTGACCGAGAGTCTTAGCCAGGGCGCACCAAGAGTTTATACAGGTATGCACCCATAGTTCTCAGTGAGGTGCACCAAGAGTTATAGTCAGGGGTGGAGCCGAGATCCAACATGTAACACATGGGATGGTAGCTAGTACTAAGTTTCCATATAGCCCTGATAGGTTAGCCACTTGACACGCCCATGTGGGTTCCATGTGGTATGGCCACGTGGGTTCCACGTGGCAGGGTCAATGACATGGCACCCTATGATTTATCAAAAACTTAAAGGATCATAAATTTCGATCCAAGGGTCAGATTAAGGTAATATTTCATATCACAAGATTCGTCTTGATGAGGTGAACACAATGGTGATACTTTCTCCTAGTTCTGGAAACAAAATTTTCTTTTATTTATTTATCCCGTCTCTCTAATTGTTTAGCAGTGGGATTGGATTAGAAAGTTAACGATTTCCACTGAGGCTAAGGTGGGGGGTTTTTTATGTTGTGATGTAAGTTTTGATGCCTTCTATGGTCACTTGGTTCACTGTTATACTAGTTACATAGAGGGTGTTGTGTAGAAGATATGAAAAGTAAATAAAAATAAAATAAATAAGTTACATGACTAAAGTTAATTCTGGGACAAAGTTCCTTGAAAGTGGGGAGAATGTAATGCTCCATGTTACTAAATAAATAATATAATAACAATAATAATAAAAAAAACAAATATCAAAGTAGAAAACATAAGAAATAATAAATAAACTATAATGATAATAAGAATAATAATAAAAATAAAAACTACTTATATAATAAAAGGAAAAACACAAAAATAAGATAAGCTTATGGGAAAGGAAAAATTTAAGATATATAAAGAACTACATAATGACAATGGATCAATTATTTATTATGGTTGGATTTTTTATAAGGAAGGAGAATAAGGAGAAAAGGACATGTTTTTTTCATGGGTAATTAAGGAAAAGGCTAAGAAGAGCTAGCATAGTAGTGGATTAAGGGCTGAGGGGTGATATGCTCTTGAGAGAAATAAAGTAGCAAGGCCCATGAATGGGAGAAGAGTCATCCACCACATATTTTTTGTATTCATAGCAATTGAGATAAGAGTGCCTTAAATCTACATCAATCTTCGTGTAAGTATAGCTATTTTTGGTGACCATAAGGTAAGTCATTTTCTTTTTAGGAAATAATTAAAATTTTATTGTGGTATAATGCTATAAACCTTGGGCGTTAAAAATGATAAGAAACCAATAATTACATTTGCGTTAAACATGATAAGAAACCAATAATTACATGTTATTTAGGGGGAAACTTCCTTTTACAATGAATACAAAGTACAAAACAATATTTTATGATCCTAATACTAGGTATCATTAGTATATATAAGAGGAAAAAGGGTATAATTATAATAAAATGAGACCATGAAAATTTCAAGCCTACATAAAAATATAACAATAGAAATGTAATCATTAAATATATGTGGATCAATAATAGGTTTTAGGGTTAACATGGGGCTTATATAAGGTTTAACATGCCCCTCCACTTCAAATAAGTGTTTCCCCAACACTTTACTAATTACTAGTGATTATGCATGAATAAGTTGTCTTCCCATTGTTGGACCAAAAAACACACTAAGAGGGGGAGGGTGAATCAATGTGAGATAAATTTTACCATTTGATAACATTTGATAATCAATCAATCATAATACAATGAAGCATAACCATAAGAAACATATCAAAATGTAAACAATCCACCATAAACACATCAAGAAGCCATCACATCAAAGAGACAAAATATTTTACATGGAAACCCATACGAGAGAAACCCATAAATCCTTCTTCTTCTTTATCTCTAATTCATTACATAGATTTATAGAATATGACCTACTGGAAGAAACCAACCCCAAGATACGAAATATGCCACTTGCGATAGGATACAACCTGATTAAGGGACCAACCTTGAAAGAATGCAAGCCACTTCTCACTCTAGGCTACAACTTGATTGAGGCACCAAAATTGATGATGAATGGGTTCCTAAAAGCTCTAGGCTCAAACTTGGTTGACGCAACAACCTTGACAATGAGTAGGCTCCAACCTAATAGAGGCAACAACCTCAATGATGAGTGTGCTCCAACCTGCTCTAGGCTCCAACCTTGGTGGAGGCACCCACCTCCTTGTTCAATTCCTTGTGTACCTCTATTTTATATCATTTTAAAACTGGACCAACTATCATTATTTATAGTTATTGATCACTGAATCATAATCAACATCTGCAAACACAACCTCAAATCATTTCCAATCACTGTCACTGCAAAATCTTTCATAATATGCAATCATTGTTACTGCACCACTTGCAACCATTGTCACTACAATTTGCTACAACTTGCGCGTAAACCCTTAAAACATATAAAGGAATTTTTGATCAAATATGTGTCAATAAGGAATTACATACCTTTGGTTGCATCCATCTCCAAGTCATAATCACCATGCTTCTTTTAGAATCCAATTTTGATCAATAATGAGCAAAAAAACCCATAAGAACCATTCAAAACCACATATTAAATTAAATGTTCTACACTTTTCCTCTTTTTGAGTGCGCTTCTAGAAATTTTCATTATACAATGTTGGTGTTACATAATGCACATTATCAATTGGTTAAGCATTCGAAAAAGTGGTTTTTAATAATGTAAAAATAATTTGACCTAATTACCATCAGGACTCGAAGCACGATCTCAATCAACCCACTACCAATGCCCTACCAAATGAGCTATATGATGATGCTTGTAAACCATTGCATCTAACACCTTGATGAATTTAATCCTAGATTAGAGTGAGGGTATGGACTCACCCTTCATGCCAACAATGTTACATCGTGTCATTGATTAGTATTATGTGCTGCGGGGTCATGCGCCAACATGTGCCACGTAGATAAGAGGAAGGATGACACTGTGGAGTATGCTGTGGTGATCAAAATTGGTTTAACTTGACAATATGTGTATTGTGCCACAACCATATCAAAGGTCAGAGGTATGAGTTCAAATCATGACCATACAATAAAACGAATCATAACACCAAGCCTCATAACTGTATTCTGTGACCAAACAAAACTTCAAACAATTTTCTCCATTGACATTGAGACTTCACTGAGCTACAAGATATTGAGACTTCACTAAGCTACAAATATATCACTTGATAACTTATTGTTGAATCGAGTAACCTAGACACATATTTGTAGTGGTTTGTGGTCCTTGTTATGCAACCTTATCACAAAATAGAAGAAAAGAGAGATCAATGACTTAAAAATTAGGCTCTTTGAGGGGGAACCTCCTTTGCACTACATAAATGAACAATTATTGGATGATACAAATGAATATACCTCCTTGCTATATAGGAGTCTAAGGGGTCACAATATAATTAGAGCCTACATAAAAATGATAATGTAAGAATAAAAAAATAACAATAGTGGGCTTCTATGGGGCATAACAATAACACTGGGGAGGGGTGTACATGGGAGAAACAATAATAATAGAGGGCTACATTAACAATAAGAATACAGGGGCTACACTACTATTATAGGGACCTAAAATGCCCCTCTCCTTAAAAAAAGTGTTGTCCTAAATGCTTGAGTATTTCTCGATGCTTCTGTATAAAATTCTCATCCTCCCACGTGGAATCTTCAACAGGTAAGTTCTTCCACTTTTAGAAAAATTGATTGATTTCGTAACTGTCAGGTTCTTGTTTCTGTGATTGCTTTAGGTTCCAATATGATTTTTTCTTCTTCTTCAAGTTATGGAAATATTGTTTCAACTGGGAGCTTGTCATTGATAACCTTGTTTAAGCATGAAACATGGAAAACTAAGTGTACTTGGGAAGATGTATGAAACTCCAATTTGTATGCCATAGTACCAATCTTTTGCAACACCTTGTAAGGACCATAGTACTTGGGTGATAATTTATTATCCTTCTCAGTTTGCTTGAGGGAAACTTGTTTGTATGGTTGTAGCTGTAAAAATACCTAGTCGCCTACATCAAAACTTCTTTCACTGTGATGTTGATCAACTTGTTGTTCCATTCGATTATGCACTAGAGTGAGGTTATCCTTTAAGAGTTGCGGAACTTGTTGTTGATGCTTTATGTGAACTTCCACTACTTGAACCTTAGAATTTTCCCTTAAATATGATGTGATGGATGGCGGGTGATATCCATAAAGTGCAATAAATGGGGTCATTTTTGCTGTAGTATGGAAGGAAATGTTATACCACCATTCCGCCAGAGGTAACCATTGACTCATTGTGTTTGTTTATCAGATAGCAAAAAACGAAGATATCCTTCCAAACATTTGTTCACTATCTCAACTTCCCCATCATATTGAGGATGATAAGATGAGCTATGAGCTAATTGCGTCAAAATTTTTCCAGTGAAAAATTGCTCTCTCTGTTGCTTATAATAATATTTGGGTTTCCATGTAGCGTTTTAATTGTTTCCATAAATGCATTAGAAACTATACTAGCTTTAAATGGATGAGATAATGCACAAAAGTGTGCATACTTGGTAAGTCTATCAACTACCATCATGATGGCACTCTATCCTTCGAACTTCAGTAAACCTGTGATAAAATCCATTGAGACCTCCTCCCAACGTTGACTTGGAATGGATAAAGGTTGTAACAGACCCGAGGTCTTAATTGTCTCAAATTTAATTTGTTGGAAAACCAAACATTTTGCCAAAAAATTTTGATTATCATATTTAAGGCCACCCCAAAAAAATTCCTTCTTGACCCTAGGTAATTTTTAAAAATCCTAAGTTTTCTCCTAAGGGGTGTTGTGAAGGCAAATCTCCTCTATGGATAGAGGCAATCTCTCTAGTCCAATGAGTGGGTCTAGCGACAAGCTAAAAAAACTAACATTCACTTTTCTAGCTTATGTTTAACAAATGTAGAGATAGAGAGTGACCTACCTCGCTCTAATGTTAATCATTCAATCCTTTGGAGATGACTTTGATTCCTTTGTTTCCAGATTCGATACTTACTTGTTCTTCACATATGACTACCTGCAAGATAGATCAAAAAGAAATACAAGGTACACTAGCATATATGGCATACATCAAACATAAACTACATAATAGATCAAGGAGTATTAAGCTAAACACATAAAAATTTACACAATTATGGAAAGTGAACATCATATGTATATATTGACAGGCTAAAAAGTGAAGTATACAACCTATGCCTTGATGTTGGAGACCTCCTTTTTGTGGATGTCCAAGTCCAAGAAAATACTCTTCAAGCACTCCTTCTCCAAGTTAGAATGGGCAACATTTGGGCATAATCTCAGTATAGGAATGCAAACAATCAATGGCCAACCATTTGGGGATGGAAGGGAGTTGATTTATAGGAAGGGAGAGTGAGTTAAGGATCCAAAAAAGAGGGTTGAAGGTCGACATCTCAAGGGGAAATCACATAACGATAATGTCAAGAACTCCAAATGGGAGAGCTTGACGGTATCTACAACAACCAACATCCAACTCATTGTTCTCGAAGTTTCTAGCATACAAAGCTTCTCCCACATTTTGAGAAAACCTACCAAAAGAGGTTCAATGCGGGTTTTCATATAAAAACCTGTGCTAACAACACTAGGGTAAAACAATGCAACTTGCCATCAACATAGGTAGGCAGTGGAGCAAAGTGTGTTGGCCCTAAAAATTAAGGTTTTAGATAACCTTCTTCAGAATTGACTCAGGGTAGTTTTCCTTTGGTTTTTCAGGGATGTTTTTGACTATGTATCGTGATGGATATACTTCACAGTTGTCAACATTTTAGCACTTCGGGATATGGAACCGGAAGTGAACTAGAGGTGTGGTAAAATACTGTGTAACAAATGTCCCCTAAAGCATGAAGGCAAAATAGGGAGTGATGGCTATGATTCTTTACAAGCCAAGGCAAGGATTAGAACAACACCATCAGGATACCTACAAATCAAGCATATACATATACATATACATAACTGGCATCTCTGATAAACATGCCTAGTGATACATGAATCTATGGTATGGATGCAACCATATAAATGGAAGGGATCATGTGTGTGGATCCATGGTATGGTCACATCCATCTGAATAAAGAGGTTCATATATATGGACCCACGGTATGGTCGCAACCATCCGTACAAAGGAAAACATGTGTACAATCACGAATAACTCATAACTCCACGCAACTTGGATTTTATCAGACATAATCCAGGGCCTTGCACTCCATCTCAACCCGATCAATATACAAATTCTAACATGTGAATAGATGTGTCGAAGTCGAACATGATAGAAAACCACTTGATTGCCAGTCAATGATGTAAACTGTTAACATGCACAAGAGAAACCCCGAATAATGACAATGGATCTGAAGGTACAATTCACACAATCCACAAGTGTGAATAATGAAGCTGAAGTTGAATACCTTTGAAATCATCTGATTTAAGGTCAATAATGTAAACTTGTCATCGAATGCGAAGAACTTACCATTGAGGCATGCAAGCTCTAAGGTACTAGAAGGGAGTTTCTAGATCATCTTCTCGGATAATGAGCTGAATTTGATAGGAAGTGATTCATCGAAGGAGCGCCATAATTAATCCCCATCATTGACACAAAACAAAGGATGTGGCCGAGTAGATAAGTGTGATCTAGGACTGTGGCAGAAAGTCAGACAATGTATATATGGTAAAGAACTGTAGATAGGACTTCTCTTGAACATATTGGTGACATGAATCTGGAGTTTGGTAGCATTTGACTCAACATAGAATCAGAGGTCTTGATGACGAAGTGGTATAATCAGATGAGAGGAAAAATGGATTTCCCAAACCTAGGAAGGCAAGTGACTAAGTGAGGATGTCCCATAACCGACACAAGCAACAAATGAATGCCATGTTCAAGAGTGACATGCTGCCTTTACAAAATAAAAGAGATGATCACTTCCACTTTTTCCTCTACCATTTCTAGTGAGTACACCATTATTTTTAATTGCAATCTTGAAGGGGATAACATATGTTTTCCATATAAATTCATCTTTTGGATGAATCCATCCCAGTAAGTTTCATGAGCACTACGAAGGAGAAACTCGGTCTTGTCATGGTGACAAGTCCTGCATCGTTTATGTTTTACGAGTTTGATAGAGGGGAAAATCGACATCATTTTCATGTTTAGAGAGTTTGAAAAATAAGCGGAAAATAAAACTCCAAAGGTCCCTTTTTATAAATCACCTTTTGAACCCAAAAAGGTAAGAAAAATATCCAAGAGAACCTCTTAGCCATGATCGACTAAGGTATTCCTTTTTCCTACAATAGTCTATCTCCATTCGGAAAAGTGTTAAACTTATATTGAGTAGACATAATTTCATTTTCTTTAACGAATTTAGAACAAAAAGTTCTTGACAATATTTTCATTGTTCGAGAGTCAGAAAAGAGCTTAAAGATGACTCCAGGGGGGTGGTTTTTTTGCTTATTCTTTATGAGTCTGAAAAAGTGATAAAATAAAACTCGTTGAATCAGTCAAAATAAATCACCATCACCAAGTATGCATGACTTATCACTGCACAAGGAATCTCACATTACCAATTTCGAGGAAAAATATTAAAAAATGAGTGAAATATGCTCTAATTTGGTAAAAAATACTATTTAAAACTTATAAAAAGCCCAAAAAGTAAATCATTTTTACCATTTCACCAATTTTAAAATCTGAGAGCATTTTACCTCATTTTAGCTTCAATTTTCAGGCAAGGAGTATGATCAATCTTGGACACCATTTGCCGAGCTGTTGGCTGCAGGTAAGAGATCTGTCCCTTCCCTTCATTTTGGTTCTCATTTCATGCATTTTCATCCATAGATTAGGTTGCAAAGAGGATTTGAAAAAAAATATGTCGAGGGCAATCAACACGGGTTTTACCCATCAGACTCATGCTGATCACCCTATGGTCAACTAGGCCATCGTGCTGCTAGCGTGCAGAAATTCACACATAGTCGCGCTAGTGTCGAGGTAAAATTTTATTGTGAAATCCTCCATGTTGAATGGTTTTTCTTGAAATTTCTCTCCATGGAAGCTCATGAAATGTTGTTTTATTTATTTTCCATAGGATAATTAGTCCAAAATGGTGGTTGAATGGAAAGAAAGAGGACACGAAGCTGAAGACCATTAAGAAGCTCAGGATCCAAATTGTATTGATGCCCTACGAGCATGCGGGTTGCTCAAGTTCTTCAGGATTCATGGGATTAGATCCCAACATGAGTTACTACAACATTTTATTAACTGGTGGGACATGGATCGCCAACTATTCATGATCAGGGACCAAGAACTCGAAATAGATGTTGCAGAAATTTATTTCATTGGTGGTTTGTTTAGAAAGGGACACCAAATTTAGTTGTTTGGTTCTCGCACTGGAGGAGAGAGCATGGATATGTTGATTGCAAGGCATTGTCCAAGGACTAAAAAGACCTAAAGTGGGAAGATAGATATAAATATCATCACAAATCTCCCATTACAAACAATCCGGCATGTTATGGCCTGAATAACTGGGGCTCAGGCGTTGCATGTAGAAAAAAAATCTCATTTCCAATACACAATCGAGTATTTAAATCCCACGGTCTTCAACTAGTGTGAGGGTTTCTTGGTCTGTATGAAGCACCAACTTACGAAGTGCAAGTATGGAAGTATGAAACAATTCAATTTCAGATCTATTTTGGTGATGTTGTTCTTGGAACATGCACCATTGCTTCGATATTAGTGGATAGAAGTGAATGCATCATTGCCCAAAGATCCATGCTTACTTAGATGGGTTGAGATGATGCCTCGACATGGAGGAAACCAATAAATGTCATTCACTCCAACATTTTTTGGATGGCTACATCAACAGCTAATCATGGTTGACAATTGGGCATATGCAGGCATGGATTTTTGAGGACATCTAGATCTTCAACTTCCACCAGGCGTGTAGTGTACTGATGTAGGTAAAAACTATCTTTAAATTTTTTGAAGTTTTTGAGCTTTTTGTATGTGTACTGAGATTTAACTTATGATTATGTGTAGATGTGGGACCAGAGAGACCTCCAAGGGTTTCTTTGATAATCAGACGAGTGGCATGCCATATTGAGGAGGCTCCTTATGAGGAGGGAGAAGATCCGATTGTCGAGGTAGAGCGTAACCTGGAAGCCTTAACCGAGGGAATTCTAGAGTACGCCTCGATAGATGAGGTGCCATTGCGGCACTAGAGACACATTGTAGGGGTTTCCACCAGAATGCATCGGCTGTTGGCCCGAGTTATCAGGGCTATTTCATGCTACCATGAGCACCATGTGGGTGAATAGCCAAGTCAAGTTTACTTTCTGCACCGACGTAGGCTTACGAAGCCACGAGTCTCAGAACACAGATTTTTTCATTTTGATTTAGCAAACTCTTTTGCAAACACACACACACTCTATATATATATATACATGTTTTCTTGTTCACCATGTCTATTATGTGATGTTTTGTGATTTACATGTTTCACAAATGTCTATCTAACACATAGTTAGCCAATGCATATGTTAATTTGTTCATGTGTCTCGGAATGTGATGATAAGTAATAAAATTAAAGTTTCGTTCCAAGAGACGAACTCACAAATACATTCTCAAATTTGAGGGTTTCTAACTAAATATTGTCCATTAAGTTATAGTACAATGCGTTGTGAATCGAGATTCACAGTTAACTCTCTAATGCCAAGAGCAATAGCTTCTGACAAAATCTCGATGACCGCACTATATTCAGAAATGTTATTAGTCGTATGAACTAAACATATACCTTCTAAATTTACTAACTCACCATTAGGGTCATAGATTTCCCATGCAATAGAAGACAGATTCCATGTACTACGATAAGAACCATTAGCAAAACCAACGTAACTGGTGGATGACATTTGCAAACCAAGTATAGCACGAGGTAAGCAGAGGAAAGCTTGTTTGCAAAAGTAACATAACACACCAAAACCACACTACACACTAATGAAAAACACTAATATAAAAAAGTATTTATACGAAAAATAACGCATAATAATTCTTAAGGTAAAGCCCATTTCGGGGCTCAGCCAAAGAATTTCCTTCATAATCGATTAACTCATAGGCACATTTTTGTAAAAATCATTTAACAATGTAAGGCCCATGCCACATTAGTTCAAATTTCCCATCTCCCAATTTGTCATTGGATTGATCATATAACAAGACTAAGTCACCCATAGCAAAAATGTGGGGAGAAACAATTCTATCGTATTGAACCTTAACTCGTTTCTTCTGGTCTTCAATTACTAACGCAACAATACGACAAGTTTCATTGAGCCTTTCAAGGTAAAGTAAACTTTCCTCCTCAGGTGAGGTATCAGGGAGTAATTTGACAACTAGCTTTAGTGAAGGAATTTCACACTCAATCAGAAGAGTTTCCTCTAGACCATACACCCGCTGAAAGGGTGTGAATCCAATGGCAGTCTTAGTTGTGGTTTGGTAAGCCCATAGAGTTGAAAATAACATGAGATGCTAATTTCGTTTATGTATCCCAATGACGTGTTGAATCATGGTAACTAAGACTTTGTTGACTGCCTCAACTTGGCCATTGGCCTATGGATAATAAGGAGTTGAGTTATCGTGACACAAACCCAACTGAGTAGATAGCTCTGCCATCATGTAATGTTGGAAATGAGATCCATGATCATTGATGATGGCTTGAGGGACACCAAATCGATCTATGACATGGTTGAAAAGAAATTGAGCGGCAGTTTTACTTCCAACAACATATGTGGGGATCACCTCAGCCCATTTAGTGAAATAATCAACAACGACGATGATATAACCATGCCTCCCCTAGCCAAGCGATAGTTACATGTCATGAAATCAATACCCCATTTAGAAAAGGGGGCGATTATAACAATTGGGTGTAAGGGTGCGGGTGGGGTGCGCTGTTTACGATTGTAGATCTAGTAGGCATGACATTTTTAGATTGCTAAAATGCAATATTTAGATATCGAAGGCTAGAAATAAACGACGTGGAGGATTTTATGAGTAGTAGCATACCCTGACATATGACCACCATAGGCCCCAAAGTGACAATCATTTAGGACTCTGTCAACTTCTTCAAGTTTCAAACATTTACGAATGATAGAATCGACACCAACATAGTACAAAGTATCGCCAATAATATGATAGGGTTGGGACTGATGTCGAATGCAACAACATTCAAAATTGGACAACTCTGATCGAAAAGTTTGGGTTTGGAGATAAACAATGATATCCTCGTAGAAAGATAGTTTTGTCAAGAATTAGCTCATTAGAAGCCATAGATGTGGTTGTAGAGGGAAGCTAACAAATTAACTCGGCAAAAACCAGTGATTTATTTAATTTGGCTATAGAAAATTCCAAATCAAATTCCTGAAGGATAACAATCCACGTAGAATACTTTCCACCTAGTAATTGACAAGTCAAAATGTATGGCATGGGGTTGCATTTAGAAATCACAGTGGTTTTCCGCAAGAGAATATAGTGTCGAAAGCGTTGTGCGACATGAACAACTGCTAATGTTATTTTCTTGACACGAGCATATCGAGTTTCGGTGTTAATAAGATTTCGACTTAAGTAGTAAATCACGTGTTCGTTTCCATCATCATCATCTTGAACTAATACCATGGCAATAGTACTGTCGATTGTGACCAACTATAAGAAGTAATCATGGTGGTAATTGGGGGGATGCAATAAAGGAGAACTAATGAGGGTGTTCTTTAATGCATCGAAAGATATTTGAGCAATTTCATCCCAAATAAATGGGATTCCTTTTTTTAGCAAACGAGTAAATCCCTTGACAAGTTCAGCATAATTGGGTACAAAATGACGAAGGAAATTAGATTTCCCTTACAAGCTCTATAACTGGTGTAAAGATGATGTAGGCGGTAAATTCACAATGGCCTCTACTTTGAGGGGGTCAATCCGGGTGCCTTCTTTAGATACAAAAAAACCCTATGAGACAAATAGATTCGAAGCAAAAGACACACTTATGTAGATTTAAACGAATATTGTAGTGTCTATAGTGAAGAAAATTTGCTCGAAGGTGGTCAGGATGGTCATGACGCTTAGCAAAAGTTGCTGGTAAGTCATCAAGATATGGTTGTGTTGAAGCTTTGAAATTCGTTGCAACAACATGGGGGATGACCACCTGGTCTGGACCTTAAAGCAGCTACTTTTCCGTTTGGAATGGTGGTTTCGACTGGTTCAACTAGGTCTAGTTACCTTCTTTCAATCTCCAGTGGCTTTAAAATATGACTTTTATTTACCAATGGAGAAGAGACATCAAATCAACCCTCTTGCTGATCAGGGAAGAAAGTGATCCTTAAGCTAATTTGAGGCTCAACCAAGCCACTACTTAAGTTTGCCTCTTTGGGAAGAGGACTTAAAAGAATGTAGAAATTAATCTAAATGCAAACTTATTCTAAGATGCAAGCAAAAGAAACTAAATCCTAATCCTATTTCAATTAGACAGATATAGATCTAGCCCAACCGAGAGCAAGATATTTAAAGTATTGGGATTTAAATATGTTTGGCTTATAATGAATATCAAACTAACGAAGTAGTTCAATGAACTGACATTATGAATACTAAAACACATTCTATTGAGACCTCTTAACTGAAATAATCAATCAACAAAACTCATGAAGAAGTTTGTAAAATGATATTGATCATTTAATCAATAACTTGAATAATTAAGTAATAATATGTGGAAGAAGTTCACAACATATCACTATTCAATAAACCATTTTTATAAGACAAATTTCTGAGTAAATAGTTACTCAGAAATCCGAATTTAGCCCATAAGAGCAGAGATAAATAATAACATAAAATAGAGACAAATTATCCATACCAACAAAAGTGCACAAATATGGAAGTAAATTGACACCTTCCTGTCATCATAAAATGAAACAAGTATTTAAAATAGTAATATTCGAAATACCAATTTGATTAAATCCATTCTCTAGCTCTGGTCTCCAACAATCATTTACAGTGCCTAAGCTTCTACTTTCAAAAGCAGAGCTACAATAGTGCAAACTCTATTCATTATACATAACTTAGAATGTAAAAGAAAAACCTCAATAATCTCCAGATCTGAGATTCCTCTCCTCCCACCTACAACTCTAAATTTCTATTACAGAAGTGCTTTTAGAATTCTAGAATTGCAGAGGAGAGAAGCCCTTATTACATTTTGCAATCTGCTATTTATAATATTTGCAAGGGAATTCTTAACAAGAAAATTTGTTGAAGAAGAGATTTTCTTAATTAATTTTCATTTGCTCAAAATCCCATTCTTCAATTGATGGAGCATTCTCATTGATTGAGATTTTTTTGTCATCATCTTTTCAACTATTTTCTTGTAAAAAACAAATTAAAACAAAATTAAAATGTAAAAATAAAATCACAATGCCAAATCAAGAATTAAAACAAATCTAATCAAATTTGATTGAATAAATAATTAAAAATGAAATCCAAGCTTTCTATTAATGCATGTGATGATTTAATTGGCTAAGGATATTATTGACGAATGGATTTGCATTCAGAAGAGGCTTAGGCAAATGAAAATGCAGAAAATAAAACTCAGGAAAATTAATTTTATTAAAATTCGAAGCTTGATTTTCTGTTGGATTTTAGACCCAATAAATAATAAAATTTGTTAACGAAACCTCCTCAGAATTTTTTTCCATGATTTTATCTTTCCAATGAGTCATCTTGAGCCTCGTTTAGCTAAGTAAAACTTAATCTATGAGTCTCCAAAGTTGATGAGTCAAATTTGGCAGAATTTTGGAAATTTTGTTGCCTAGGCCAAAATATCATAATTTGTTAATTAAATTCTAATCCTAAATTAGATTTTAATTAATTACTAATTAATTCTAACTTAATTATTAATTAACTAATATATACAATTAATTTTAATTAATGCTAATTAATTGTGATTATAATTTAAATTAATTAAGATGGATATGATTTAATAGAAATTAATTAGAATGTCATAATATTATATTAATATTATAATTTAAATTATATTAAAATTATAATAAATATTATAATTATATTATAATATTAAATTAAGCATTTTATATACAAACCATTGAAATCAATCCAAAATCTATGAATTCCATCCATGTAAAGAGGAGTGATGGAGAAGGGAAGTGAGTGGAGGGTGAAAAGAGTGGAGGATGAGGTGAGGTGGAGGTACGGGAGTCATAAGGTGATCAATAAAAAAATTTGTATTAAAACCTTTTACCCCATCACATTTTTCCAATCACAAATCCTAAAATGTTTAAATTGAGGAGCTTAATAAAATTGCGATATGCGATATCGCAATATCGCATCGCATGAAATTTTTTGATTATTTTAAAACAAATTCCAAACAAAACGAAAGACTTTGTAATTCTCACATCAGCTTATTGTACTTTTGTGTTTTGAAATATTAAGGCTTTTGAAATTAATGCGAGAAGTATTTTGCGGGAAATTGCTTGTGAGAAATTTTTCGCAATATGATTTTTTTTTTTATAAGTTTTTTTTGTGATTCGAGTTTTGGGGGCTATTAAATTAATGAAGATGAGTGAGGCCAGTGTGAATTATTAATCCTACAAATTGAATTATAGCCATTTTGCAATTTTGAGAATCCGGTCTTGGCAATTTGTTTTAAAAAAATAAATTGGAGTAAATTACCAAGATTCTGAAACATGATTTCATCTATTGTATGATTTAGCTGGGTCATTCTGTCAGACTGTTAGTGAAAAATGAAAAATTAATAAAAGTTAACGAAAAATAAATATTTATAATGAATGACTATTGAACTTAATTAGTTACAAAAATTGAAATATTTTAACAGCTATTTACATTTTTAGTCCAGGCGAGAAAATGATCAAACTTCAAAGGAACACCATTTACAAACCGGTTGACCAAATGAGTGGAAACAAGTATCGATGGAAAGATTGTGAAATTTTGGATTCAATGAAACAATTAAAATAGAAATCTAACAAAAATGAAAAATAACAAAATTGCAGGATAATTAACTTAATAAAAATCATAGAAGATGTTTAGCAAAAAATTAATAGAAAGGATCCCCATTATTTGAGTATATAAAATAAAAATGGGGGGGTTGTGTTTTACCACAACAATGGCGACACACGGGAGAAGAACAAGTTATCTCTGTTTTGTATGAATGAGATTTTCTTAAAATTAAAGTAAAAATAATTAAAGAAGAGAGAATTATTTTTGAAATGTTTGACAAGGTTTATTAGTTTGATTAAAAACAAGAATCATCTAACTATAGTTTTTCTTAAAATTCCTCATAAATCAAAATATTTCATAACTCTATACCAGTCTTTAATTAGTTGTAGAGATAAAGCAGGGGTCACTTTACAACTTATCTTTTAAAATATACTCATTCGTCAGAGGTAAAGCCATTGCTGTCAACAAACATCTATAGTCTCGACAGAGTTACCTTTTAATCATCAACGATTCAGAATTCCATCTATTTAAGAATTATTGACTTAGATAAAAATCTATTTATATATGTTTATTTTCTTTGTATTTGTTTTTATTTTTTAGTTCTTAAAAACCATTCTCCTGGTTTGGTAGCCAGATAGTTGACAATGCCATTCACTGGTTATAATTGGACTAAACAAGTTGGCTAGTGATGAGACCCCTTGTCTTATTATTTTTTGCAATGATAAGCCATTACCCTGGTTTGTTTAGCAGTGTTGGTAACGTCAATTTATTTTTCCCCTATGATCATGGTAAGCAGGCTCATGATGAGACCTATTATCTTTTAAGTTTAAATATATTTTTGTATTACACTCTAGAAAAAACAAGACTTTTTGGATAGGGAGAATTATTGACTCCTTAAGAGTTAAGAATGACAATTTCAGAATTAAGGGTGCTTCGCTGTAAAGTGTCTTTACTTGGTTAAAAATAAATTTTTCTTGACTGATAATAGAATTTTGAAAGATCTTAATAAAATATTGAAATCTAAAAATAACTACAATTTTGATAAAAAGAATTTTTTCAGATTTTATGATACTTTGTCAACTTCTCTCGTTTTGTAATCTCTTCCCTAAGTATGTCTACCTTTATAATAAGAACAACAATCTTTATGAAAAGATTTTAAAAAAATCCAATAGTAGACTATTAACATTCTTTTTCTCCATATGCCGACCATTGTTAGGTAACAAAAAGGCCTTTCATATAAATTATGATAGAGTCACAAAAATCAAAATTGAAATGATAGGAAAATAATTCTTAACCTGAATTGACAAAAGGAATCAACAAGCAAAAATAAAAATGAGAAATGGAAGAGCAGAAAGGAAAATCTTTTTTTTTTTTTTTAAAGATAAACTCCAACAAGAATGTTTATACCAATGTCTCAACAAAATGAAGTAAAAGAAAATAATCATGTAACCATTCTTTCTTATGTCGAGATTCAGGTAAATTTCACCTGACAGGGTTATAAGCGTTTTAAGCTTCAGATAGCAGTGATGATAAAATTTAGCCAAAATGAAAAAATTTCTCTCTGGTGTCGATCTTATTGTTTCAAAGCATCATCTTAATCATTTTCTAATAAAAGGAATTCTTAAAAAAACAAACTAAAGGTTCAGAAACTTCCTAGTGTAGCTATTTCGACGAAGATTATCGTTGCTTCTTGAAAGCAAACTAGGAAAAGAGTATAGGGCTTCAAAATAAAAAATGGTGGAGGATTGAAAGCTTTTTATGAAGAGCTGCAAAAAAGATTTTTATATTAGCAGAATTTAAAAACAAAAATGAAACTAAAGTAAAGTAATGAAAATAATTGAAAGTGGCTATATGAAACTTATCATTGGAGAATCGCATTTAATCTTACCTGTGAGGTATCATCTTTTCCAATGCTAGTTAACTTCTTCTTTTAATTAAAATCAAAAGCATGAAGAAGTTTAACTAACCGTAATCTTATAACCCAAAATAATTATTTGTTTTATTTAAACCCAAGCAAGAAGTAAACTATAAGGAGATAATTCTTTGTGTTCATGGAATCGAAAGTAAAACAAATCCATGAGAAACGAGAATGAAATTATGCTTCTTGCAACGATGAATGTTCTCATAATATTATAAGTTTCATATCAACTCTATTTCCATAAATTGTCCAGAATTAAGACCAAATCCGAGATAATGAAATTTATATGTATAGATGGGAAGGTATTAAATTTCATATTTAAATATGGAGTGGAATATCTAAAACTGAAATATAAGAGAAATCGAAATGATCTAATCTTGTTGCAAATTTCCTATTAATTTCTTTAATACCATAATGATTACTCGAGATTTCCTTTAATGCAATGTCGCAGCGGATGTTTCACATCGCAAGTTTCTTTGCCATACTTAAATTTCAATCCGCGATTTTTACCTTTGCCGATATGCGATATAACAATTGAATGTTAATGGCAAAGGGGCATGTATCAGAGTCTATCACATCGGAAAAGCTTAAGATAAGGCTTCATTTGAGTTTTGCGATGCAATATATTTGTTGTGGTGGAAAATTTGTGATATGGACATATGTTATGTGAAAATATGCAATGCGATTGGGCGATGGAAATATCGAAGAATCGTTATATCGGTGATTGGGGAATAGCCACATCGCACATCACACTTGGCACATCGCACATCACAGGTTCAGAATTGTGATATGAGAATATATAATAAAAATTACAATGAAGTGATTGCGATATCGACATATTGAGACATTGGGAAATAGTCATGTCGTAAATGTCGCTATTATTCTGCAACTGCGAGGATGCAATGGATGATGTGGAAAATTGGTGGGACCAGCTTTGGATCTCAAAAGAAATCGGTGATCGGAAAATTTAAGTACATAACGTAACATTGTTGATACACCTATGTGCGATGAAGAATGAACCCGATAAATTTATTAAGTGAATTTGATATCGTATCGGATCCGGAACATTGGGACTTTTAAACCTATGCCCCTACTATTATTGCGATTGAATGGATGTGATATTTTTAATGATCTTGATTTAAATTTTATATCGGGTCTGGAATTGTGTGAACATAGCAATATTGGCAAAGTCAAATATTGGATATGCGAAATGTGAAATGTGATATATGATATGATAATTGTGAAATTTTGTGAGAGAGGCGTGTAAAAGAACATCAAAGGTCTTGTATCAACAATTTTTTGTCAGTAAATGCTAAGATTCACTTCCGATGGAATATTGCGATACAAATAGTTGTGATATGGATGATGTAATATTGAAAGGAAAGAATTGATGAAGATGAGCGGGAAGGGAATATCACAAATGTATATTCATCGTAGTATCAGTGATATGAAAGTCAAGTTGAAATATTGCAATATAAATTTTGTGATAATGTTTTAAAGGCCTATTGAGTTTTCTAATGAATGAAAGAAAAATTAAAGAATGCTCAAATTCTAATGAACAACAAACAAAATTTCCTTAAACCTTTTGTGGATTTGAAATGGGTTTGCTACTTACTTCAAGTTTCGAAAATGAATGAAAACCTACAAATGAAACAGAACAAGAATAAGAAATAAACTAAGGAAAAAGGAAAAACCAACAATAGATGAAAATGAACTGATGAATGCGTATTTGGAAGAAAAATGTTTGTAAATTTTATCTCATGAATCTTCAATTTCTTCCATGGATTTCTCAAAATTCAGATTTTGTTCAAAATCATCTCATGATTTATTCTAAACTAGAGTATGCAATCGACTAAAAGAAAATCAGTTATTCGTGTTCAGGAAATCTGAAATTCATAGAATTCAGCAGAAATGTAAATGAAAATATGCTCCCCTTTGAATTGTAACAGTAATTATTACCTTTGCTCATTCCGAATTAACTTAACTGAGGTCTGTATTGTTAAGGTGGCTATTCAATAATGTCTTTAGTAAATAAATATGGAGCATATTACAACATCAAATAATAAACTAAAGGTCAGAATAGAATAAAGCCACTGATTATGACAGAATATCAACACAAATTCAAATGTGTGCACATAGCAAAATGGACACTCTTAAGGTCATTTTAACAAATTGTGAAGAAGATAACATGAAATTCACGTGTTTCAACAAAAGGTAAGACTGATTAATAATAATCAAATTGGCATTAAGCTTGCGAGCTTATAGAATCATATATTTTGCGGGACAATAATATCAGGAAGCTTTTGCATCATCGAAATTTTCAACATAACAATATAAGAAGAAAATTTTAGAAGGAAATGTCGAAATAGAGAAAAGTGGCTTTGAGGTGATGTGTGCCAAGTGCATACTCAATTAAATTTAGTCAAGACATTATTTGAAATAGGCAGAGATGTAGTCATGGGTAGAGGTATTGCTGCAAGAAATTTTTGATTTAAATATGGGAAGAAAAATAAAAATGTTTCCGATGAGAGAAAAATATTTCTCTGAACATGTATATGATATGAAAAGGGTTGATTCTTGCTTTATTTTTATCTACAGAATTGTTAAATATAAATTAACTATATAAGGAAATTAACTACATTAATTCTACTCCTATCCTAACTATATACATGAAAATGACTAGGTATAGTCATATTCCCAATGTAACCACTCTCTCTTTTTAATTCCTGCATATATGTACAGTTCAAACATTAGTAATAGAAATACAAATCTAATTAAAGTAAAAAAGCTAAATATGAAAGCAAAATGTATAGTTATTGTTAGCAACTTATTTAAAATCTCCTTCTTTTGAAATTCCCTTTCCAACTGGATTTCAATTGGATCATAGAAATCTGAATGGATTTCCATTAATGATTGGAAGAGATTAAAAAGAGAATATAACAGGCCAGATTGTGGATATGAGCTTTTAGATTCATAGGCCTGAAAAAAATTGTTAGTGTTATGTGTAAGTGTTAAACTATTAACAATCTTCCATGAAGGAAAACTTTCCAAAAATTTAAAAAATGAATGGAAATTTGTTAGATACAATGGGAGATTATTAATTGAATTAGATTGCTATTAAGATTGTAAAAATACACTCTCTTGTTGATATTGCTTTTGAGAAGATAGAAGCTTTTGATAAAAAAATTAGCATCGATTGAAATTGAAATATTGATAGCTTTTGATGTTCATGATTATAATATGAAACTTCAATTTCCCAATAGGGCAATGCATCAATTGAGTGTTTGATAGTGCAATGTTCAATATGTCAACATAAAATATAAAAAATTTGAAAAATAAAATTAGAAGTTAAATATGATTTTAAATAAAATAAGTGAGGAAACAAAAATAAAATAAAACCACTATTGGTACAACTAATGTTACAACACAATTGGGATTGTTTTGAGATAATTTTTTCACAAGATTTGGCCAAAATAATGGAATTTGAATGATTGCAAATTCCAAATTGTGAATTAGAAAGAGAATTATGACCATGAATAGGAATGAGAGCTTGATCATGATATGAATCATAAATTGGAATGATTTCTTGGATGTTGAAATCATGAAGATAATTTGCTGCTTGAGAATGAGGATTAGTTGGAATAATTTATGAATTAAAGCATTCGTCATCCTCATATTTGTTTTGAATTTTCTCATGAGGATTGAATTGAGAAGAATAAAAATCAACATCTTCATTGTTAGTGTAATTATCATAAATGACTTCACAATATTTATTAGAATTCCCTTCGATCTCATCTAATGTATCAAAACAGGAAGGAATATAAAGTACATGTTTTTTTTTTCTAAGTAAAAGTGATCTATTAATATGTACAGAAAAATACAAAGAGGACAAGGCCTCGACCAAGGTATCATAGAGTACCAACAAAAACTGGACTGCCCCAACAATGGGGAAACCAGTCCAGTGAGAGCAGAAACCTCAAAAATGGTATCACTTCTCAAGTCCAGACCCCACAAAAGAAATAGTAAGATGGTTCCTTGACGAATAGTCCAGATAGGAACCCGGAACCCATGCAACACTAGCAAAAACCAAAAAGACCAGATAATGAACACCTGGGCAGCCACAACCGGCCTCGAACTATCATCAGGCATCCCCTGCCTATACTCTATCAGCCACATCCACTACCTGGAAGCCACGTCACCTTAGTTGAGGTCAGCTGGAATGGGCTCCTCGATGATTGGGCAAGCCCACTCATCTGCCATGTCAACCACCACTTCCCTAGAAGCGCTGCCGTGTGGCTCTCCCCCACCTCTGTTAGTCTCTCCCCCACCTTCGTTATTTCATTATATATCGAATTACATTGAAAATGCATTGAAACTGGAATTTCTGTGGACCTCAGATATTATCAAATAATATTTAGAATACCGTCGGGTCTGCATCATCGCATCGCACAAATGAAGGTGTAAAGGCTCCGCCCTTTGGTTTCCACCGATGCGATAATGCGATGCGATCTGATCGCAATCACTTATTGTTGTATCTAAAGGCCTTGACCTTTGGGCTCCCCATTCTGTGATCCGCCGATATGGTTTGGTCCATTGATCCGCGTTCGCGATCAACGGTCCTTGTTTAATCACCGATCACCATAGCCATCGCAACCAACATCATCACATCGGGTCTACATCATCGCATCACACATATAAAGGTGTAAAGGCTCCATCCCTTGGTTTTCACCGATGCAATATTGCGATGCGATCTGATCGCAATCACATATTGCTATATGTAAAGGCCTTGCACTTTGGTCTCCCCATTCTGCGATCCGCCGATGTGGTTTGGGCCGTCGATCCGTGTGCGCGATCGACGGTCCTCGTTTAATCGCCGATCACCATTGCCATCGCAGCCTGCATGGCAGGCCTTTCAAAACTCAAACCACCATGCTGAATGCCACCAAACAGGCCATGCGAGGTGAAGAGGGATTCATCCATCGCGTTCTTACCAGTATCCCTGCAATCACTGCGACTAGGAGCACCTTCCTGAGTCATCTCCTTCTCAACTATTTCATTGAATTCCTTCATCTGTGCATCAGTTGCGATAGAAGATAATTCATTAGCTTTCAGAGTAGTGTTACTCTCCACCCCTATGTTGGCAAGAAGGTCAGCCACCTTATTGCCTTCCCAGCGAATATGTTTGAAATTAACTACTATGTGGGCTCTGAGCCAATCTTCAACAAGTTCCAGTCTTTCGGCTAGTCTCCAACTGTTGCCAATTTTGTTTGAGGGAGTCCCCTGCATAATTTTGTTCACCATATTTATTAGTATTTAAGAGTCGCCTTCAATGATGAGAGGTAAAAATTCATGTGACTGAGCTAAAAGGAGTCCTTTCCATAACCCTTTAAGCTCTACTGAGTTATTAGAGTCCCATCCTTTCGAGCCTAGAAAAGTTAGATGGATGGCCCCTTTATGATATCTGAAAATTCCTCCAAACCTGACTTTACCTGGATTTCCTTTTGAGGCTCCGTTTAAATTCAGTTGGAACACATTATGAGGAGGAGGGATCCATTTGTCTAAGATTGGACTTTTTGCTATAGTTTTGGCTAAAATTTTCAATTCTTGATTCCAATGTAGATTCTAGTTTTCCCAAATAGTATTTTCCTGTGGCAGTGAGGGAAGGTTGTCGTCATGCCAAGATTGGAGTAGAAGAGTTTCCTTGAGGTTTTGACAGACATTGTTCCAGATGATGTCCATAGGCATTGACTGATTCTTGAAGATGCGTTTGTTTCTCTCCTTCCATATAGTCTACATAAGCAGGCCGGGGATAAGCTTCCATAAGGAGTTAAGAATCTTGCTCTTATAAGGATTTCTTACCCAATTGTGAACAGTGGTAGGGATGTCTTCCTTGATTCTACTATCCCTTTGACATCTAAAACTAACTTTTTCCCAGAGCTTATGAGCTAGAGGGCATGTGTTCATGAGATGCAAAGTGGTTTCTTATTCCTGATTACAATTGGGGCAGGTGGAAGGTCCATGAAAGTTTCTCTTCTGTAGATTATCCCAAGTGAGGATTTTGTTCTGACAAAGTAGCTAGAGGAAAGTGGACACCTTTGGCCATAAGTTGGGAGCCCAGATAGATGTCCACAGTGGATCTTTGAATGCAGATTCTTTTATGGTTATGTTGTAGGCTTCATGTGTTGTGAACATTCCCCTATCTTCATATCCCCATCTAAGTACATCCTTCTTTTCTGAATATCTGATTTTCTGATTGGAGAGTTCCATTCCCGGGATCAATTGATCTGACTCTAGGCCATTCCAGATAATGTGATCATGATTGATCCATTGCATGAAGCCATGCGATAGGGTGGGCTTCCAATATTGATTGATCTTATCAAACCTGTGAGCTTCCCAATTGGGAATTTGGTGAGGATTAGTCAAATCTTTTAATCTATGTTGTTGCTGCCAGGAGTCCTCCGATAAAAACATTGCTATGATGAGGATCACGGAGCCCAGTCCCTCCTACGTGCTTAGGAAGACAAACTTTTTCCCATTTAACTACAGCCCATTTGCGTTTCTGACCTGAGTTAGCCCAAAGAAAGGACCGTTGGAGCTTTTTTATTTCTTTGAGAACCCATTTAGGCGCTGCTAAGATTGAGAAACGATATAGCGGCATAGATTGAAGAACAGTTTTGATTAAGACGAGGCGACTTGGCAAGTTGAGGGATTTGTGAGTCCAGGAAGAGAGACGCGGCTCTAATTTTTCAAGGAGCAAATTCCATGAGTAGTGTTTCAGGGAAACATCAGTAAGGGGAGATCCTAGGTAGTTGGATGGAAGAGTGGTTATCGGGAAACCCAAAATTCAAGCAATGGAGGCTTGGGTAACTGCAGGGGTATGAAAGAAGAAAATTTGAGATTTGGCTTGGTTTATAGAAGGTCCAGAGGCAGCCGAAAAAAGGTTTAACAGAGATTTTAACTTGCGAGCTTCTTGGACTGAAGGGTGCACATAAAGCATGTTATTGTCTACAAATTGCTGATGGGTGAATGGAGGGGAGTTGGGAAAGGAGAGGCCTCATAGTTGCTGTGAGTGAAGAGCATCTTTGATGCATCTACCTAGACCTTTCGCCATGATAACAAACAAAATGGGAGATAAAGGATCTCCTTGACGAATACCTCTAGAAGGATGAAAGGGGGAGGAAGGAATTCCATTGATTAGGATGGAGAAGAAGGTGGATGAAATGAGACTCATAACCCATCTAACCCATGGAGGGGAAAAACCAAAGGCATTTAGCATTTTTTGAATATAACTCCAGCTTAGACTATCAAATGCTTTTGATAGATCTATCTTAAGTAGCATACCTACTTTTTTATGCTGCTTCAAAGAGTGGATGATTTCGTGCGTTAGGATAATGCCATCCATGATTTGCCTGCCCTCCACATACCCTGATTGCTCTGGGGAGATAAGTAAAGGGAGTAATGGTTTAAGCCTTGAAGCAATGACTTTGGAGACTATTTTGTAAATGACATTGCACAGCGCTATAGGCCTAAATTTGTCAGGGGTTCTAGACTGGGCTTCTTTAGGAATGAGGGTAATGAAAGTGGAATTCATGGATGAGAGCATCCATCTGTTAGCTCTAGATTCTTCCACGACCTGCCAGACCTCCAATTTGATCATCTCTCAGAAATTGTGAAAGAAGTTAGAGGTAAACCCGTTAGGACCTGGCGCCTTTCATTCTTTTAGTTATTGCACTGCTTTTTCCACCTCCTATAAAGTAATCGGCTGGAGGAGCAACTGATTATGTTCCTCAATGATGATCTTTGGAATGGATTGGATTATTTTATCAATGGCCTCCGTCCTATCTGTTTGAGTCTCATGATGAACCTGTTTGAAGTATGTCAGAAGTTCTTGTTCTATCACTGCATGGTCCTCAATGTTTTCTCCTTGACTATTCTGTATATGGGTAATGGTGTTGGTCATTCCCCTTTGGATCGTAGAGTGGTGAAAGAAATTTGTATTCTTTTCACCTTCCTTTAGCCACCTGACCCATGATTTTTTCCTCCAAAGAAATTCTTCTTGCTTGTTTCTTTCCAGGATTTGAGATTGTAGGTGTGTTTCCTGCTCCGAAAGCTGCTCTGTTCGTCCTTCTATGATGATTTTCTGTTGAAATTCTATCATTGCTTTATTTAGTGCTATTTGTGCCTTGATTATATTCCCAAAGGTATATTGGTTCCATTGTTTGATATTAAATTTGAGACTTTTTAGCTTTTGTTGGAATTGGAACATTTTTTATCCCTCCAAAGGCTTGAAGCTTTTCTAGATTGTGTTGACAAAGTTGATGAAATCTGGATGTGATAGCCAGAAGGCTTCAAAGCGAAAGGGATGATGTGCAGTGTTGCTTGGTCTGGTCTATTGGAGTGCGATTGGCCAATGATCAGAACCTGTGAGGGGCAAAATTGAGGCTGAGAGGTCTCCGCCTAAATGGATAGCATTATCAGAGAGAAGGAATCGATCTAATCGTGAGGCTATTTGATGAGGCTCTGCTCTTTTATTGTTCCAGGTAAAAACTCCATTATTGAAGGGTAGATCAATGAGCCAGTTATTCTGGATGAAGTCCTTTAGATGACAACTTTCTTTATCTAGTCTGCTTCTGCCTCCCCTTTTTTCCTCCAATTTGGTAATCATGTTGAAGTTCCCCCCCCCCCCCCGTGATCCAGAGTGGGTGGGTCCTTTTAGTTTTGATTATTGATAGAGTATTTAGTATGTATATCTTTTGAGTAGCTTCCTAGGGAAAGTAAACATTTGTTAAATGCCCATGGATATTTGTCCCTGTTATATGGAACGAAGCCTGAATGAAGTGCTTGTTTGCTTGTAAGTTGGAGAGCGTGATTGTCTGTGCATTCCAGATGATTGCAAGACCTCCTGATGCCCCTAATGCATATACTGCAATTGCAGTACAGCTTGGCCAAGCTTTGGCCATGGTTTTTTCCAGAGTTGTTGAGTTACACTTGGTTTCTTGTATGAAGAAAATGCTTGGTTTTTCTTGCTGAACCATGCTTTTTATCGATCTATACTTCTCGGGGCTGTTAAGCCCTCTAATGTTCCATGAGATGAGCTTCATGATGAGATATTAGAGAGGGTAGTATAGTACTTCGTGAGCTTGGAGTATATTTCGGATTCCACTAGCATTTCCTCAATGCGAATGGCTCATTGAAGATATGTTTTCCTTCCTCTTTTCTTGTTGTCTTTATTGAGGATCTTTCCATCCCATTGGCTTCCAGGATGTATTCCAAGGGTTCACTGTCTCTGTGCTCTTGATAAAATTATTTCCAGATTGTCCAACTGTCTTTCTGGAATTTTTTCATAACTTTTTGTTTTACAGGCTTGCTCTAAGCCTAGAATATCCAGGTCTCCTATATCTATGCTTTCTGGTTCCTCTTCCATATTCTGGGTTTCATTCCTTTCTTCTGTATTTCCTTTTGTATCCTTCAAAGCAGTCTGCTCATTATCTACCTCCATACTTTGAGTGAGCCAGGTGGGAGAATCACTGGGAGATGGAGAACTAAGGTCAACGGTTTGCTTTGATTTCTGAGGAATCACTGTGCTGGTGGAGGCTGAGTGAGCTTTTGACTTGGGCTGCTCCTTAGGGGGAGCCGGGGTTTCAAGATTGTTTAGATCTGGCTGAGCCAGGGACTCGAAGTTGTTCCTGGTACTCAGTTTGGGGGGGTTATCAACAGTCGTCTTGGGATGAGATCCAGATTTTCTGAGATTCTTTCTGCGATGGGAGACTTTGGTGAATCCATGAACATTTGATTTTCCAGAAGGAGGAGGGGCTGAGGTTTTCAGGTTAGATGGGAAATCTCGAAATAGATGAGCAAGAGCGTGACATTTCCTACAGTGGAATGGAACATGTTCATAGTTGATAGATTGGATCCATTCAAAATTGTCATGAAAGAGACTTATCGCATCTGGTAGGGCATTGTTTAGGTGCATATAAACACATATACACACATATGAGGTGTATCTTCTAAGCTTAGTTTCCTATGCAACTTTGACGAACTCACCAAGACCATTTCCAATATCTTGTAATGATGCCTCATCCAAATACTCCAAAGGAAGGGAGTAGAGGCGAATCCAGACCGGAGCCCAACTGAGATCCTCTTTATCCGGGTTAAATCTCTCAACCCAATCTCTGAGGTACAGGCCAGCAACATTAAAGAAATACGGACCTCCATCAATGATTCTATTTCGATCCTCCAGACAGTTGAAAACTGCTGTGAAGAATCCCTTGGGTCCTAACTATAGGGTAATGTGACCTTTCGGCTTCCATTTGGTTGCGATCCATCCCTGTAGCACTTTTTCTGTGGGCCAAAAGCCAATAAAATTCCCTATCAGGGCATGATCTTTCATATATTGGATTTGTGTGTTGATCCTACAGCTGGGTAGCTCAATCTTTGGTCTCGTGGTTGCAACTAGCTTGCATGTGGTGGAGGTCGCTTAGGGGACCTCGTTAACTGTTTCTTTATCTCCTTGTGAGTCCTGTCCTTCTTCTATTTCCTCATGGACTGTTTGTTTCCAGGCTTCCTCCTGCATTGGAACCTGTTCATTGTAATTTGGGGGAGGCTCTGTGCCCTCCCCCTGAGGTTTACCCATGATTTTCTCACCTCCTTTGTCCGTTAGTATTTTGTCTTGTAGCTGTAAGAGTTGGTAGGGTTTACTGCAAACCCTGCGGCCTAACGTTGCAGATTAGTCCTAAACCCTAGCTGCCATGAACGCCACTCCAGCTCCCGCGTGAGTTATAAAGTACATGTTTATTAATGCCAAAATAATGATCAATTATTGTTTCTCTATCTTGATAAAAACTAATTGGCATTTCATTTAGATCAACCTCTGTATTTTCTAAAATATCATTAATACCAAGAGGGGGAAAATTACCATCAGTAAAAATATCAGGATAAAGGGAAAAATGAGAATAAAAAATAATGAACTTAAAAGTTTCTCTGTTTGAGAACTCTTGTGCATTCTGTTCATTATAAATTTCATATTCTAGATCATTCCTTTGTGTACTCATGCTTTCTTGAAGAAGGTTGCTTTGCTGCTCTGAATTTGGCATTTTCTCATCATGAAATAATTCAAAAATTTGTACAGCAGTTTGTGTCTTATTGGTTACTTTGATTGCTGCTTGTACTTGTTGATTTGCAATCTGATTTTCTAAATTCAATGCAAAATAATTTTCAGATTTCAAGGCAGCTCTTTCTCCAAAATTTATGTTGTTGTCTTCTTGCATTTGGATAGAAATATTTTCCAGGCTTTGTGATACCACTTCATCATAATTTATTTGCACATCCATATTGGAATTCTCATTTACGTTGGAAGTGGATTGAACAAAGCTTGAACTAATTTCATATGGATTATGAATGGGAGTAAGGGAACAAATATGTTCAAACCAATCTAATGATTCTTCTTCTAGAGGTTTATCTTTGACTTTAAATTTTAAACAATTCAAACGAAATTGAATATTAAAATCAATAACAAACTCATTTTCAAACCTTCATAGATATTTAATTTCATCACATACCTGTTTATAATCGTAGCTGTCAAATTTACAAATCAAAATTGTAACAAATTGATCCCAGCTATGAATTGAGACAACTGGAAGAGTTCGACACCAGTTTCTAGCTTTTGTCGTGAATGTGAGAGTAATTTTTTTTCATAAAATGCCTTCATAATTCCTTGAAAATCATAATTTGAAAATTTTTGAATAAAATGAAAGGTATGCTTAAAAGCATAAGAATTTCTCTTACCATTAAACTTTACTTGAGACAAGAGTCTTACCACTTCGAGTGGAGTATTGGAAGATGCACGTCCATGGATACAACTCCAAATTGGAAGTTTAATAGGAGTCATTGTGATAAATAATAAGATGTTAAACTACAAAGACTCCACTTAGACAACAAGTTTCAAGCCCTCCTAGCGCCAAAATGTTGAAGCCTTGAAATTCTTTGAAACAACATGGGGGATGACCACTCTGTATGGGCCTTAACGCAACTCCTTTTCCATTTGGAATGCCAGTTCTGACAGGTTCAACTAGGTCCAGTTACCTTCTCTTGATCTCCAATGGATTTAAAATATGGCTTTTATTTACTAATAGAGAAGAGGCATCAGATCAACCCTCTCGCTGATCAGGGAAGAAAGTGATCCTTAAGCTGATTTGAGGCTCATCCAAGCCACTACTAAAGTTTGCCTCTTTGGGAAGAGGAATTAAAAAAATGTAGAAATTAATCTAAATGCAAACTTATTCTAAGATGCAAGAAAAAGAAACTAAATCCTAATCTTATCTCAATTAGGCAGATATAGATCTAACCCAACCGATAGAAAGATATTTAAAGTATTGGGATTTAAATATGTTTGGCTTATAATGAATATCAAGCTAACGAAGTAGTTCAATGAACTGACATTATGAATACCAAAACACATCCTATTGAGACCTCTTAACTGACATAATCAATCATCAACACTCATGAAGAAGTTCAAAAACTGATATTAATCATTTAATCAGTAACTTGAATAATTAAATAATAATATGCAGAAGAAGTTCACAACATATCACTATTCAATAAACCAGTTTTATAAGATAGATTTCTGAGTAAATAGTTACTCAGAAATCAAAATTCAACCCATAAGAGCAAAGATAAATAATAACATAAAATAGAGACAAATTACTCATACCAACAAAAGTGCACAAATATGGAAGTAAATTGACACCTTCTTGTCATCATAAAATGAAACAAATATTTAAAATAATAATATTTGAAATACCAATTTTATTGAATCCATTCTCTAGCTCCGGTCTCTAACAGTATTTTATAGTGCCTGAGCTTCTGCTTTCAAAAGATGTGCTACAATAGAACTCTGTTTATTATACATAACTCAGAATGTAAAAGAAAAACCTCAATAATCTCCAGATCTGAGATTCCTCTCCTCCCACCTACAACTCTAAATCTCTATTATAGAAGTGCTTTTAGAATTCCAGGATTGCAGAGGAGAGAATCCCTTATTACATTTTGTAATCTGCTATTTATAATATTTGCAAGGAAATTCTTAACAAGAAAGTTTGTTGAAGAAGAGATTTGCTCAATTAATTTTTATTTGCTCAAAATTTCATTCTTTAATTGTTGGAGCATTCTCATTGATTGAGATTTTTTTTTCCTCGTCTTTTCAACTGTTTTCTTGTAAAAAACAAATCAAAACAAAATTAAAATGTAAAAATAAAATCACAATGCCAAATTTGGAATTAAAACAAATCTAATTAAATTCGATTAAATAAATAATTAAAAAGGAAATCCAAGCTTTCTATTAATTATTGTGATGATTTAATTGGCCAAGGATATCATTGACGAATGGATTTGCATTCAGAAGAGGCATGGACAAATGAAAACATAGAAAATAAAACTCAGGAAAATTAGTTTTATTAAAAATTCGGAGCTTGATCTTCTGCTGTATTTTAGACCCAATAAATGATAACAATTTGTTAATGAAACCTCCTCAGAAATGTTTTCCATGATTTTATCTTTCCAATGAGCCATCTTGGGCCTCATTTGGCCAAATAAAACTTAATCTATGAGTCTCAAAAGTTGATGGGTTAAATTTGGCAGAATTTTAGAAATTCTGTTGCCCGGGCCAAAATATCATAATTTGTTAATTAAATTCTAATTCTAATTAGATTTTACTTAATTACTAATTAATTCTAACTTAATTATTAATTAACTAATATAGCCCAGGGGGCTTTGGATTGACGGTGAATGGGTGTAATTCTAAGGCACTTCTTGCGATAGGTCACTGATTCAAATCCCCTGTCGGTGCTTACCTACCAAAAAAAAATAAAAATAAAAAAAATTATTAATTAACTAATATATACAATTAATTTTAATTAATGATAATTAATTGTGATTATAATTTAAATTAATTAAGATGGAAATGATTTAACAGAAATTAATTAAAATGTAATAATATTATATTAATATTATAATTTAAATTATATTAAAATTTTAATAAATATTGTAATTATAATATAAATATAATATTAAATTAAACATTTTATATATAAACCATTAAAATCAATCCAAAATCCATTAAACAAAACATTGAAATCAACCATTGTTCATTAAACAAACAATTGAAATCAATCCAAAATCCATTAATTCCATCCACGTGAAGAGGAATGATGGAGAAGGGAAGTGAGTGGAGGGTGAAGTGAGTGGAGGATGAGGTGAGCGTGAGGTAGGATGAGGTGAGGTGGAGGTACGGGAGTCATAAGGTGATCAATAAAAAACTTTGTATTAAAACCTTTTACCCCATTGCATTTTTCCAATAGCAAATCCTAAAATGTTTAAATTGAGGAGCTTAATAAAATTGCGATATGCGATATTGCAATATCACATCGCATGAATTTTTTTGATTATTTTAAAACAAATTCCAAAAAAAACGAAAGACTTTGTAATTCTTGCATCAGCTTATCGCACTTCTGTGTTTTGAAATGTTAAGGCTTTTGAAATTAATGAGAGAAGATTTTGTGAGAAGTATTTTGCGGGAAATTGTTTGCGAGAAATTTTTCGCGATATAATTTTTTGTTTTTTATAATTTTTTTGTGATCTGGGTCTCGAGGGCTATTAAATTAATGAAGATGAGTGGGGCTCGTGTGAATTATTAATCCTACAAATTGAACTATAGCCATTTTGCAATTTTGAGAACATGGTCTTGGCAATTTGTTTTAAAATAATAAATTGGAGTAAATTACCATGATTCCGAAACATGATTTCATCTGTTGTATGATTTAGCTGGGTCATTTTGTAGGACCGTTAATAAAAAATGAAAAATTAATAAAAGTTAACTAAAATTCAATATTTACAATGAATGACTATTGAACTTAATTAGTTACAAAAATTGAAATATTTTACAGCTATTTACATTTTTAGTCCAGGCAAGAAAATAATCAAACTTCAAAGGAGCGCCATTTACAAACCGGTTGACCAAATGAGTCGAAACAAGTATCGATGGAAAGCTTGTGAAAAGTCAGATTCAATGAAACAATCAAAATGGAAATCCGACAAAAATGAAAAATAACAAAATTGCAGGATAATTAACTTAATAAAAATCATAGAAGGTGTTTAGCCAAAAATTAATAGAAAGGGTCCCCATTATTTGAGTATATAAAATAAAAATGGGGGGGTTTTTTTTTACCACAACAGGTTGAAATATGTGTTTAGTGTCATGAAAAGCATAATACATCACTCATTGCAAGGTAGCACCAACGTTTTTCAGACCAAAAGGGCGTTTTTAATAGGCAAAGGTTCCCCGTGGAGAGAAAAATCAGTTTTATGTTGATCGACGGGAAGAATGTTAATCTCGCTATAGCCAAAAAAACCCTCCATGAAAGAAAAATCTCACTCCCGACAAACTCATCAATGATCTGGTCTATAAAAGGAGTTGAATAATTATCTTTTTGACATGCCCGATTGATATCACAATAATCAACACAAACTTGAATAGTCCCTTATTTTTTAGTCACAGGAACAATATTTGAGATCAAATATGTAAATGGAATAGGGTAAATGAAACCAAACTTAAGAAGTTTTTCAACTTCTCCCTTTATAGCAGCTGCCTTTCTAAGGTGCATTGGGTGAAGACGCTGACGAACAAGCTCCGTATTTGGATAAGTATGTATTTCGTGCACAACTATACTTGGATCTATGCCAGACATTTCTTCATATGACCAAGCAAAGACATCACATAATTCCTTAAAAAGGGCGGTGTAAATATTGATCCCATATAGAGAATAAGAAACCTCGACATGGATGTTTTCGACAATTCCTGGTTTAAAAGAAACGTCGATGGGCATCGTAGTAGTAATGTTCCTCGTGTTTCCTTAAGACAAAAGTTCATGCACCAAGATAGGCATTTGAAGTGGACGAGTCGGTGCACGGGAAAAAATGGTATCTAAACATGATGAAATCTCTCTAAGACTTGGGAGAAACAAGGAACGATGATGGGCACTATTCCAGGAAGTTTCTTCAAGAGACACCACCTGAGTGATACTTTCATTAGTTGGAAATGTCTCATTCAAGGGATACGAAGAGTCCCACGAACCAAGCCAAGGGGATTGCGAATACTTGTCTAGATACATACTAAGATTAGCATGACTTTTAGAAGTGGCCGTTGAATCCAAAACAACAGCTTGATAGGCTTTTTTCTGTTGGGTTGAGTGGCATGACATCACCAAAAGAATCAACTTGATCGGGATGAGGAATGATCGAAGGATCATGTGAAGTGGAGATCATGTTAACAGAAGCGATGTATGGAGGTGGGAGAGAAAAGTTCCTGTAAGAGCAGAGTCTTTAAAAAGACCTGCCCTAACACTCTCTTAAGGGATGTCAATATTTCCCACATATGGCACATTGACATTTGAAGAGCTAGAAGAGAAAAAGGCTAACTGATCAACAGTGACTATTTTCCCCTCATGAGGAAAACAGAGCACACAAAACAACATAGAAACCATGAAAAAAATATCATGGCTCTATTGACACAGCGAATGTTCGCTATGCCAACAAGGGGAACTAACCCGATTGTAGATCCCAATTAGATCTTCTTTTGTTTGGGGTGGCTAGTTCCAACGGGTTTTAAAGGATCCCGTGAATTGTTATAGGTGTTGAAAGATTGCTTCCAAGAGGAAGACTTCAATTAAATCAACAAAAGGAAACAACTAGCCTATATGTATTAAATCCTATCTATGCTAATTCTCACTACTTAAGCTAGTCCTAACTATCCTAATCTATCCTACAGGAGCATAACAAAAGAGGTTAAACATCATATATCGATTCCAAGTCCAAATGAATCAATTACTAGTTCACATAAGAATAAGGCTGTATTGAATCCTAATTGCAATCCAATTACTTATACAGGAATGCACATTCCTGTCCATACAAATAACACTTGCAACTGATGTTTAACAAAGTTTCGAATCAACAACCTTTCATGATTTAAGCATGCTATTGAATTATATTCGAATAACCAGGAATAACCACGAACTATATGTTATCAATATGCACAAAGCAAAACACATTTATCTTTATGCCAGCAACAACACTTTGATTCTAAACACATGAAAGAAGATAAAAATAAATCTGAAACAAAAGGCTCCTTCTTGACCCAAACAGTCTTCTTTATTCACAATAAATCAAAAGTTGTTCTCTCCAAAAAAAAGTCCCACTCTCCTATCTGGAGGTAATACTTATGTAGCTGGAAATGACTCTCGGTCTTCCCTCCCTTTTCAACTCCCCCCTGTTCTTTTCAATATACAAATCAGAATACACAGATGTAGAACAATTGGTGTCACTGCTGACACGTAGAAGGCATATCTTCTGTGATGCTTCCTTTTCTGGGGAAATGAATGGATGTTGATTAAAAGAGAATGGCTGCGTGTCATCCCCTCGCACATGTATTAAGCGGACGTTATTCCCTATCATTTCCTGAAGGAAACTGAAGACACCGTGCTCATCATTCCCCATCTGGCATGATTGAAGGTTTGTTTGGAGGTAATAATAACTTGATGTATTGACGTTGTGCTTCCTCCTGACATGGAGTGTGCCTCCATTATGCACTATGGCATTTGATATCCCTTTCTGTAGAATATTCCTTTGAAATATCGACACCGGTGGTGCAGAGGTGTCATCTTGATATAATTCACCTTTATTTGCTACCGGGTCCACTCGAACTCGCCTGTAGAAATAATTCATATGAGAAATATGACAAACATGCTCACAAACAAACCTTGCATTTAGCCACAATTTCTATTTAATCTTACAACGAAGATCAACTATGATTATCAACCCACCGAACCTACTATGACATGTATTTCCTTTTCCCATAATATTCATTTTTACTCAAGGATTTTCTTAATCAATGCTTCAAAAGCAGACCATTCAATTTACAGGGTTTTCCCTTGAAAACCCAGACCACAAACTTTTATCACAATACACAGGGAAACACGAGAAAACCCGTGGCCGAGCCATAAGGCCGGACTTCAAATAATATATACCTGGGCGTATAATTATCATTGGGTCCGTTAATCGCATAGCGCCTTATGTTTAAGCTTTGGGCTTTGCTGATTGTGACTTGCGATTGGTTGGACCCGAAATATATATGTGTTGTAGTTCATAATCCCCTTGGGTTTGCCATATAATACTTTCCTTTGAAAACCCCGACCACAACATATTATCACAATACATGGTAAAACATGAGAAAACCCGCAGCCGACCATAAAGCCAGACTCGAAATATTATGCACCTGGGTTTAAAGTTATCATCGGGTCCACCACGTCGCATTGTGCTTTATGTATATGCCATGGACTCTGTTGACTGCGATTGCGATTGGGGAAAGCGGACCCGAAATATATATATATATATATATCTATATCTATATATATATATATATATATATATATATATATATATATATATATATATATATATATATATATATATATATATATATATATATATATATATATATATATATATATATATTATGTTTAATGATCCCGGCGGGTTCGACAAATCACGGTGTGCCTTATATACAAGCCCTGTGCTTCATCGATTGCAATATGCGGTGGGCTCTGGACCCGAAATATATATATTATGGTTAATAATGCCGTCGGGTCCGGTGCCTCATGGTACCCATTGTGTGTCAATGTTGATTGCGATAAGTGAAAAAGGGTATGTTATGCCTGTTTTGCGAAGCATTTCCATTATAAAGAGTTATAATGGGAATAAATATGCAATAGAAGGTTTTGTGGGTTGAATCCAAATACAACCATAATAGAGAGTGGGGGTTGGTTATATGCGTGAGCATAGAGCACCATGAAGGTTTATGGGGATTGAAAAGTCCTGATGAAGGAAATGAATGAAGGGCTAGGCTGGGTCATGAATGAACCATGCAGCAGAGATTTATTCAAGGGGGGTCTTGACCATTAAGAATTGAAGATTTGACTTGGCACAAAGTTAAAATCCTGGAGATAAAAATAGATCATTCAGAGAAGTGAAAGATCAAACTTCTAGGGGATCCATTCAAACTTGCTATCAGAGCATGTTTTAATAGGGTGGTGTTGGCATTATGACACAGATTCGACACTATGACACAGGTGTTGTCCTGGATGGAAACTCACTTAGATGACAGATCAGAGTTCAAACTCATAGAATGAAGACAAAGAGGTATACACAGGTTCCTCATTGACCAAGCCACGTGTACATGCGGGTTAGCAGACCAAAATGAGCATATAATCTACACACGCACTTTCACAGAAGGAAAGGCACATACATGTTGGAAAACTAAGTTTTGGTTTGTGGTATTTGGTCCATGGTATTTTGATCCACGGTATTGGTCCAAGGGATCTAGTCTGAATTGTTGACCCTAGGTATTTGGTCCAAGGTATTGGTCCTAAGTGGTTTTGGTCCATGGTATTGAGTAAGGCCTAAGAATATAAAAATAAGAGAAGATCATTAGGCAAATGCACTCAAGTATTGAATATCTGATGAAGAGCAAGATCTAGTATACAGGTTATTGGGTTATGGTGCATAGTTGGATCTGAACCAAGGATGAACCTTAGCTCTTGATGAAGGATAAGATCTAATGATGCGTCAAGATCTTAAGGCTTGAAGTGAAGTATCTTTATGTGGTTTTGATCATTTATTTGAATAACTAGTGCATGCTATAGTCTGTAAATATGATGATCTGGGTATAACTGAAGTCTGAAATTGTTGTAAAGTTTAAATCATCATTTACAGATATGTACGCAGGTTCACTTTAGAAAAGGCGCGTATACACACTAGTTCTGCATATCAAAATAGCGTATACATATTAAATTTGATTTGCAGATCTGTACATAGGTTCGCCTTGAGAAAAGAGCGTATGCACGCAGGTTCAACACACTGAAGTAGCATATATCTTATAAAATAGGTTTTAGCTGCTTATATTTGCTATTGCAGTGTTCTGGGTTCTGGCTTGGGTTCTGGTTACTGTATTTTGGTTACAACATTCTGAAGGGTTGCCGAGTGATTGGTTGATTCAGTTGTGGTTTGTGCAAAGGAGATTGGTTGATGCAGATATATTTGATGATTGAATGATGCTATTGATGGATTCAGTCTGTAAATTTATGAAACATGGTCTTTGGAAGAAAAGAGAAGGTTGTAGCCTTCTGTAGGCCAGCACCTGCGTACTAGTAAACATATCAACTAGTACAAGAGCTAGGGGGTTGTAGCTCCCTTCCAGGAGAAGCTGGAGAACGAGAGATGGTTGTATCCTTTTGCAGGTATAAGCTTGCGTACTGGTATAAGACTACACCATTACAAAAATTATAGAAAGAAGTTTCTAATTTAAAAAGAAGATAGAGATGATTGCAGCAGGTGGTTTTCACCCACATTGGGTTTCCACCTTATATCTTGTGTTTTTGTGTGTGATTGTCTGTTCTGTTTTTACTACACCTGGTTACTGTTTATATGGTTCTGATGTACTGATTAAAGATCAACCTATGATGAATTAACTGAATCATAATTATGCAGGAATACACTAGTTACCTTAAACACGGTTGCGTATACATGTGAGTTCCATTAACTGAAGTAGCGTATATAAATTTGATTATGGAAATGAAAAGTTATTGACTTGTTAATACTGATTCACCCCCCCTCTCAATATTATTTCCAACCATTGGTATCAGAGCCAGGTTATTCAGAAGAAGCTTGATCGCTTGAAGGAAGATCCATCATTATGAGTAACCACAAAAGAGAGGGATCCATAAGACCACCAATCTTTGATGGGAGCAACTTTGTTTATTGGAAGGTAAGAACCACAGCCTATCTTCAATCTCTTGGAACTGATGTCTGGGAAATCTTGGAAGGAGGATATACATTTCCATCAACAATTCCTACAGTTGCGGCAGGTAAAAAGAAATATGAAACCAATGCCAAGGCTATCAATACTTTATTAGGGAGTTTGTCACAATCAGAATTTGTCAAAGTTATGCAGCTCAAATCCACCAAAGAAATATGGGACAAGATCATTCTAAGCTATGAAGGAGACAATCAGGTAAAACTTGCAAAACTGCAAACTCTCATAATTCAATATGAAACTCTCAAAATGCACAATGATGAAAGTATAGCTAGTTACTTCTTATGTATAGATGAGATTGTTAATTGCATGAAGAATTTGGGCGAAGAGATAAAAGAAGTTACTTTAGTTGAAAAGGTTTTAAGATCCCTGTCTACTAA
This sequence comes from Pinus tabuliformis, assembly GCA_031772625.1. NCBI lineage: Eukaryota > Viridiplantae > Streptophyta > Pinopsida > Pinales > Pinaceae > Pinus > Pinus tabuliformis. The sequence goes on from CM062811.1 coordinate 318,534,692, forward strand.
GTTTGAATCAAAAGTATCTGCCATAGAAGAAAAGCAGGATCTTCAGACCATTACTATGACACAGGTGCACATAATCTTGTTTGCTTTCGAGATGAGAAAAGGAGGTCCATTAGATATGAGAGAAGTCGCATTTAAAGCTTCAGGAGGAGAAGAACTCAATGAATCAGGACATATTTCAGAAGGAGAGGAAGAAGCAAACTTTGTCAAGAGCCTTCAACAGGGTTCCAAAATATTCAGAGGTAAACTACCTTTCAAATGTTTTTCTTGTGGAAGAGTTAGTCATTATGCTGCCAAATGTACTCATAAAGATAAGCTTGATAAAGGTAAGGAATCAGAAAAATGGAATAGAAAACAAAGTGTAAGTAAGAAGAGCTACTATACGCATGAAGATGGTTTATCAATTAGTGATGAAGATGAAAATATTAATGACTATATACTTCTTATGGCTTTTGAAGATGATGATTCCTTGGATGCTTTAGATGAAGATGACCTTTATGAAGAAATCTCTAAACTCAAAATTCGTTTAGAAGAAAATAATATGATTATAGATACTTTGACATTCCAACTTGTTGAAAGAGAAAAACACAATGAAAACCTAGAATGTGAAATTGTGGGTCTAAGAAAGGATATTGAGAAAACAAAAGCTCTCAATCTTAGATTTACTAAAGGATCAGAAACCTTAAATGAAATTATCAAAGTGCAGTGTTCTCCTATGATAAAGAGAGGTCTTGGATATACTGAAGAAACATCTCAAGCACATAAGCTATCAACCTCCACTAAAAGCTATCTTGATGCAGCAAAGAGCAGTGAACAGTTTGACAATTGCAAACAAAGGCATAAAGCATCTCACTAGGTAAATCAAGCTCAATCTACTTCAAGGATGAATAGTGGGAACAAAAGCTACAACCAACCTCAGGTAAATCATACTCAATCTATTTCAAGAATGAATATCAATAGAAACTACAATCACCAGGTCAGTAGATTTGATAATCACAGGAACTTATTTAATGGGCAATGCTTTTCATGTCATAACTTTGGACACAAAGCTGCTCAATGTGTTGCTTACAAGACCATCATGAACATAGAAGCACGAAATCAAAGGAATGTGACAGGGATCATGAAACAGACCTACAATAACTTTTCTCTTCTTGAAAATGAAATAGAATGCTCTATCTGCAACAAATTCGGTCATGAAGAATTTGAATGCAGGAGTAAACTTCGGCAAACATCTCAAAAGGAGAAAACTTCACTAAGTCCCAAAATATGGATAAAGAAAGAACCACAAACATAAATATTTGGTATAACCTTGTATGAAGAAGGACAAGAAAATTAGTGGTACATCGATAGTGGATGCTCAAAACACATGACAGGAGACAAAGAAAAACTTCAGCCATATAATTCCTTAGAAAAGGAAAAGAAGGTCTCATTTGGAAATGACACTCCTGCCGTCATAAAAGGTAAAGGTTTTGTTCTCTTAAAAGAAAAAGTTAAAGTTGGGAATGTTATGTATGTTGATGGTCTAAAGCATAACTTGTTGAGTGTCAGTCAAATGTGCAATCAAGTAAATGAAGTAGTATTTCGATCAAATGGATGTGTTGTTCGTGAGCTTGATACAGGAGAAACCGTGATCAAAGGTATAAGAACTCCAAACAACTTATACATACTCAAGGGAGGACAACAACAATGCTATCTAAGCAAAAATGATGAACACTGGCTATGGCACAGAAGATTGGGGCATCTAAGCTTCTCTCAAATAAGAAAAGCATGCAGATTCCAGGTTGTGATCTTCCTGATAACAGCATCCTAGAAAATACAATATGCAAATCATGTCAATTTGGTAAGCAAACCAGAGTGCACTTCCCTGAAAAGGAAGGATCAGCTAGTAAGCCTCTTGAACTTGTTCATACTGATTTATGTGGACCATCAAGGAAAAAGTCACCTCGTGGAGAAGAATACTTTATATTGTTCATTGATGATTTTTCCAGAATGTGTTGGATAGGACTTCTAAAGCATAAAGATGAAGCATTTGAAAAATTCAAAGCCTTCAAAGCTTTGGTTGAAAATGAATCAGATCGCAAAATCAAATGCCTCAAATCTGATTGAGGAGGGGAATTTACCTCGGATGAATTCTTTGAATTTTGTGAAGAACATGGAATAAAAAGGCAATTCTCCACTGCAAGGACTCCTCAGCAAAATTGAGTGGTAGAAAGGATGAACACAACTATTCAACAAATGGCTCGTGCCATGCTAGATGAGTCTAGAACTCTTGCAACCTTCTGGGGTGAAGCTGCATTCGCTGCCATCACTATTCTCAACCAAGCAAATGTTCAAGTAAACAACACTCAAACTCCACATGAACTTTGGTATGGTAAGACTCCTACTATAAAAAACTTCAAATTTTCTGGAAGCAAATGTTACATCAAACGGACTGATGAAAAACTTGGTAAGTTTGAACCTAGAGCAGATGAAGGCATTCTCCTTGGTTACTCTTCCCGAAGTAAAGGATGCAAATGTTATAATAAAAGGCTTGGGAAAATTATTGAAAGTATTGATGTTGTGGTTGATGAAGCATGCAAAAATCCAAAGCAAGTAAAAACCAAAGATTGTGAAGAAGATGAGGATTATCCTCCCTCATCAAATCAGACTAATTTTAAAGAAGAAACCAATGAAGCACTAGAATAATAGATAACGGTAGAAGAAAAGACTCCATCCAGGTATGTTTAGAAAAATCATCTAGAGACTCAAATTTTGGGATAGAAAGAGGCAGGTGTGTAGACAAGAAGAACTATTACAGAAGCTTTAAGCTATCTAGCATTGCTTTCCTCCACCAAACCTCAAAATGTAAATGAAGCATGCAAAGATGAATGTTGGGTCAAGGTCATGAATGAAGAACTTGAGCAAATTGAAAAGAATAATACTTGGGAATTAGTTCCTAGACCTCATGATAAGAATATCATAGGAACTAAATGGATATTCAAAAACAAGCTTAATGAAAATGGAGAAGTTATTAGAAACAAAGCCAGACTTGTTTGTAAAGGATATGCTCAACAAGAAGGTATAGATTTTGAAGAAACTTTTGCACTTTTTTCTAGACTTGAAGCCATAAGAATGTTCCTTACTCTTTCTAGTTTTCAGAAATTCAACGTATACCAAATGGATGTAAAATCTGCCTTTCTTAATGGAGACTTAGAAGAAGAGGTCTATATTGAGAAACCAGATGGATTCATTCTTGGAGATGATGCAAAAGTTGTATGCAGACTTAGAAAGGATTTCTATGGTCTAAAACAAGCTCCAAGGGCCTGGTATTACCATCTTGACAAATATCTCCATCGACAAGGTTTTTCAAAAGGATCAGTTGATAGCAACCTATATAAAAAGATTGACAATAATAAATTGCTAATAATTTTTGTATATGTTGATGATATTATTTTTGGTAGCAATGAAGAAGCCATGAGTCGGAATTTTGCTTCGATAATGCAGCAAGAATTTGAAATGTCCCTACTTGGTGAGCTTACATATTTTCTTGGTCTACAAGTTCAACAAAATAAAGATGGTATTTTTTTGTCACGAACCAAATATCTCAAGCAGATATTGAAAAAATATGGCATGGAAGATTCTAAACCAGTGTGTACCCCAATGGTAACAGGATGCAGTCTCAGCTCAAATGATGAATCAGCAACAGTACATCAACCAACCTACAGATCCATATTTGGCAGTTTGCTTTATCTAACAGGTACCTGACCAAACATCATGCATGCAGTGGGAATAGTTGGAAGATTCCAAGCAAATCCAAAGGAATCACACCTTCAGGCAGTCAAAAGGATTTTCAAATATCTTCAAGGAACACAGAATTTTGGTTTATGGTATCCTAGAGATACAGATCTTACACTTAATGCATATACAGATGCAGATTGGGCAGGAAGCGTTGATGACAGAAAAAGCACTAGTGGTGCTGCATTCTATATGGGTTCCAAATTAGTGTCTTGGTTTAGCAAGAAAAAAAGTTCAATTGCATTATCTACAGCTGAAGCAGAATATGTGGCTATTGCATCTTGTTGCGCACAACTCCTTTGGATGATGCAAACATTGCAAGACATTCAGATCACATGTACTCCACCCATGTCCATTCTATGTGATAATACAAGTGCCATCAGTATTTCAAAGAATCCAGTTATGAATTCCAAGACCAAGCACATACCCATCAAACATCATTTTCTACGTGAACAAGTGCTTGAACAAAAGGTCAAATTGGAGTATGTTCCCTTCAAAGAACAGGTTGGTGATATATTCACCAAGCCACTGCCTAGAGAGACATTTGAATATCTCAGACAGAAGCTGGGAGTAGTTGATGCATCATCCCGCTGTTAAAATTTATCTGTTTCAGAGAAAAGTGGTTATACGAGAGTTTCTTGAAGCATAGTCGCATACATACGTTGGTTTCTGTGGATACAGTTGCGTATATGTTGGTTTGAAGAAAAGCAGTGGGCCAGACTTAGGATGAAAGGAGTCTGATGTGGGTCTGATAGTGATCATCTGGCACAGGTTTAGGGGGAGCATATACTTCTAATAATGCATTGTTGGCATTATCTTAGAAGATCTTGGTACAAATTCACACAATTGTTTTTGATTCAGGTGGATCAGGTTTAGGGGGAGAACATGGTTGCTGGTCTGGATGTTGATTGACAGATGCTGCTGATAATAATGGCTGAGGACTATCATGGTCTTGTTTCAGATATTTGGTCTCTATTATATATGTCATGTATATCTTTTAATGTAAAGGTCATGAAACGACCTATTTTGTTACCCCACTATGCATGGGATGGATGATGTAATGTTCTTGTTTTGACATGTATAATCAATTGGTATATCCCACTTGGTTGGGAGATGGATGTATGTATGATTCATTGGTGATGGGAAGGTCATTTATGATGTATGTATAAAGTCCTTTTGCAGACCTTGCTTATATTAAGGGGGAGCATGGAGCTCAATCAACACACTTTAGCATATCAGAGACTTCAGCATGAACTCAGGGGGAGCATGACCCTTTGCCCTTGATGACAAAGGGGAAGAGTGACTTGGGGTTGCCATCAAGTCCAAAGGGGGAGATTGTTGGCATTATGATAGAGATTCGACACTATGACACAGATTTTGTCCTTGATGGCAACTCACTTAGATGACAGATCACAGTTCAGACTCATAGAATGAAGAAAGAGAGGCATACGTAGGTTACTCATTGACCAAGCCACATGTACACGTGGATTAGTATACCAAAAGGAGCGTATAACGTACACAAGCACTTTCATAGAAGGAAAGGCACGTACATGTTGGAAAACTAAGTTTTGGTCCGTGGTATTTCGTCCATGGTATTTTGATCCATGGTATTGGTCCAAGGTATCTGGTCCGAAGTGTTGACCCCAGGTATTTGGTCCAAGGTATTGGTCCTAAGTGGTTTTGGTCCATGGTATTGAGTAAGGCCAAAGACCATAAAAAGAGGAGAATATCATTAGGCAAATGCACTCAAGTGAATATCTGATGAAGAGCAAGATCTAATATATAGGTTATTGGGTTATGTTTCATAGTTGGATTTGAACCAAGGATGAACCTTAGCGTTTGATGAAGGATAAGATCTAATGATGGGTCAAGATCTTAAGGCTTGAAGTGAAGTATATTTATGTGGTTTTGATCATTTATTTGAATAACTGGCACATGTCGTAGTCTGTAAATATGATGATCTGTGTATAACTGAAGTCTGAAATTTTTGTAAAGTTTAAATCATCATTTATAGATCTGTACGCAGGTTCACTTTAGAAAAGGCACGTATACACACTGGTTCTGCATATCAAAACAATGTATACATCTTAAATTGGATTTGAAGATTTGTACACAGGTTCGCCTTGAGAAAAGGGAGTATGCATGTAGGTTCGACACATTGAAGTAGTGTATACCTTATAAAATATGTTTTAGCTGCTTCTGTTTGCTATTGCAGTGTTCTGGGTTCTGGCTTGGGTTCTGGTTACTGTATTCTAGTTACAACATTCTGAAGGGTTGTCAAGTGATTGGTTGATTCAGTTGTGGTTGGTGCAAAGGAGATTGGTTGATGAAGATATATTTGATGATTGAATGATGCTATTAATGGATCCAGTCTAAAATTTTATGAAACGTGGTCCCTGGAAGAAAAGAGAAGGTAGTAGCCTTATGTAGGCTGGAACCTGCGTACTAGTAAACATATCAGCTAGTACAAGAGCTAGGGGGTTGTAGCTCCCTTCCAGGAGAAGCTGGAGAATGAGAGAAGGTTGTAGCCTTCTGCGGGTAGAAGCCTGTGTACTAGTATAAGACTACACCATTACAAAAATTGTAAAAATAAGTTTCTAATTTAAAAAGAAGATAGAGACGATTGCAGCAGGTGGTTTTCACCCTCATTGGGTTTCCACCTTATATCTTGTGTTCTTGTGTGTGATTGTCTGTTCAATTTTTACAGCACTTGGTTACTGTTTATATGGTTTTGATGTACTGATTAAAGATCAATAGATGATGAATTAACTGAATCATAAGTTTGCAGGCTATACGCTAGTTACCTTAAACACAGTTACGTATACACGCAAGTTCCATTAACTGAAGTAGCGTATATAAATCTGATTATGGAAATGAAAAATTATTGACTTGCTAATACTGATTCACCCCCCCTCTCAGTATTATTTCCAACAGGTGGTGGTTGTGGCCACAACAAATGGCGAACCGCTGGGTGAACCAGTTATCTATGTTTCCAAATAAACCTTGGATCAATAGAACATCAAGGTGTTAAGATAAACTTGAAATGAAAACTGTATAGATGGACATGCATGGGTTCCACCTCAACATTAATTGCTTCTGGTGGGATAAAGACAAATATCTTCTACTTATTGATAGGGTTTTGATAGGCATTCTCCAATGGTAGTATTATGGGATTTATTGAGCCTCCTTTACCTGTTTTCTACTTTCAAAAATCCTTTCGGGGCCATCACTATTCTGTCAATACCTGTTTAGGTGTGTACCTCAGCTATTTATCGCTCATCAATCTTGATGTAGATATGTTTATCTACACTTTATATAAGAATTTCAGTGCTATATTTTCATATGATTGAATGGGGCGCAATCATGTATCATGCCATATTTTTAAACCGCTTAAGCAAGGTTGGGCTTTCTTTGTCAACCGATACTCTAAGCCCAGCAACAGTCCCTATTCCAACTGGCTTCCCAAACAATCCGTCCTTCTAGATTGGCACAAGGAATTGACATTTCATTTTATTTTAAATAAGTCCTTCTAGTTTCAGGCACAAGGACTAGAGCACAATTGGATTTTCCACAGGGTATATGACAATGAGTTTAGCCCATGAAAGGAGGTTTACTTGTATATGACAGGTATTGGAAAACTTAGTGTGGTGGATGGGACCAATGGAGAATGAATACAAACCTTACAAGCAAGTATAGGCTAGGTCTGAGTGGGATTTTAAAAATGCAACATTCTGCCATGCTAGTCTAGCTGTGGTTACACATTTTTTCGTTTTATAAAGATGCCCCTACATGCTCTAGGTATCTAGGTTATCAACAGATCTTACCTAGTTCCCAACAGATGCTAATGAGTGGCTTTGATTTGAATTCCATAGCTGATTTTCAAGTTCTCATGGGCTTATTGAAAGTTTGTTTGATTTGCAAGGTAACGATGGATTTAGGATCAGTAGAATCATTAATAGGTTAATGAGGGAGGCAAGAGCTGAAGGTGGTGAATGAGGGCCATCTGAAGAGAGTTATAAAAGGTGAAAACGAGACTGGAGGACCGAAATCAGTTGGCTGAAAAGGACTGAACTTCAAAATAGAAAGAAAATAAACTTTGTGGAAACAACAAGAATGGAAGGGTCGAAAATATAACGAAGCTAACAGCAAAAAATGAATTCTAACCTACTCAGGAAGTAACCACCATATGGTGGCTACTAGAAGTATCTCTTAAGATTTTGGCCATTAACAGGGAGTTTTTCAGTTTCTCCCTGTAAAGTTTTCAACCTGTAAGTTTCCTAACCAATTTTCTCCTCAACTTGGAATAGGCTCATCCATAAGTGTTGGAATTTCATGTGCCTTTTGGCTCATTCGGCTTGTCCCATTTCAAGACTAGCTCTCCTACTTGTTAATATTTATCTCTTGCCAGATGATGGTCAAACCATCTCTTTACAATCATTTGGTGATTTCTAAATTTATTTCTGGCTTTATCTCTCAATTCCTCCAACCTCACCAGTTGGTTGATCATTTTTTGAAGTAAGGTTGAAGGAGTTACTCTCGAAGCTTGGGAGAGCTGTAAAGAGGGAAGGGTAATGTTAGGAGGCAAGATGGCTTCCCATCCATAAACAAGGAAGTATGGAGAGTTTCCTAATGCTACTTTTTGGGTGACCCTATTAGTGCAAAGGGCGTTTGTTAGAGTGTTGTGCCAGTTGCTCTGATTGTCGCGATAGATTTACGGATTATGTGGATGAGGTTTTTATTTGAGGACTCTGCAACTCCATTTCCCTGGGGGTAATGGTTTGATGCATACCTTATGTGAATTGATTTATCAATAGAAAATTCAGTCAATTTAAGAGATGAAAAGTAAGAAGCATTGTCAAATATGAGAGCGCCAGAGATGCCAAACCTGTTGATAATAAATTTCTCAATAAATGATATCACCTCACCTTTGTTTACCTTTCGAAGCGGGATGGCTTTGGTCCATTTGGTGAAGTAGTCGGTCACCGTGAGTATATACTTATGCTGCTATGAGGAGTTCAGAGTGATCTCACCTATGACATCTAGGCCCCATTGCTGGAATGGGCGATAGATCATAACGGGCCTAAGGGGAATGGCTAGCTTCCTTTCTCGTCTCGCGGCAGTTTTACATACCTTGCATTTTCGAGCGTAGGCATGCAAGTCTCTAAACACTGTGGGCCAATAATATCCAACTCTTAATATTTTGTGAGCAGTGGTCTCTCCGCCATAGTGACCACCTTCTGGGTCGTCATGCATTTCCTTCAAGACATGATCAACATCATCCTTTTCCAAACACCTCGGCCAGATTCCATCATAATTTTTTCTGTATAATGTGTCATTGGCCAAGCGATACTGATTAGATTTCAATTTGAGCACTGTCCTTTGTGATGCATCCATGTGTTCAGGACATGATCCCCATGTGAGATAAAAGTGTATGTTGTATTACCACGACTCATGATCCAAAAAGGCTTTCAATGTTTCGTTCTCGCACATCAGCGTCTCATTAATCCATAGGGGATCCTCCCTGAATTCTACTTGTGCATTTTGCATGCTCTGCACTTCTGGTTCTTCGGATGCCCCTTCTTTATCCATCAAGGCTTCTGCTACTAGCCTACATAATCCCTGCCCTTGAACTATCTTCATCGGCTTAACCTCGAGGTCGAATTCTTGAAGTGTGGTTATCTAGTTCCCTCTCCGTTCACCCATTTCTTTCTGCATGAAGAGGGCTCTTACAGTAGGATGGGGAATGATTACTTTAGTCCTAGCCTTTAATAAATAAGGGCAGAAGTGTTTTACGGATTTAAAAACTGCAAAGCCTTGTTTATCCACATCTAGGTAGTTCAGTTCAGCCCCCTGAAGATTAGAGCTCATATAAGAAATAAGGACTTCGTTGCCATCATCATTTTTTTGAGTGAGGATTGTGGCATATGAAAAATCAGAAGCGAAAGTGTACAAGAAGAATTCCTTATCAAAATTGGGGCTGACTAGTGCGAGAGATTCTGCGGCCTCCTTAATCTGCTGAAACAGTTTCTTAGCTTCATCGCTCTACCTAAACACAATGTCTTTCTTCATCATTAGCTGCATGGGACGCACTATTTTTGCGAAACCTAAGACAAATTTCCTAACGAAATTAATCTTCTCGAAGAAAGATTGCATTGCCTTTTTATTTGCAGGGGGTTGTATTCTCATGATGGTCTCTATTCTTTTGGTATCAATAACAATCCCTTCTTTAGAGAGGATGTGACCCAGTGGTTTTCCTTCTGTAACTGCAAAAATGCTCTTCTTGTGATTCAACGATTTCCATACCTTCGGCATCTTTCGAAAATTTGTTTCAGGTGATAGATATGATCCCTTTTGTGATATGAATACACAGTAATTTCATCCATGTACACTACTACTGATATGTTAATCAATCCTCAGAAAGCTATGTCCATAGCTCTTTGAAATGTGGTTCCTACATTAATAAGTCCAAAAGGAATTTTAAGATATGCATAAGGGCCCCATTTAGTGTTGAAGGTTGTCTTGAGCTGATCTCCATTTGCCACCAACACTTGATTATATCCTGAAAAACCATCCAATAGGGACAACATTTTAGACCCAGATCGCGTTGAAGAATGTTTACCATAGAAGGGATAGGGTAGTTATCTTTCTGTGATGCTTTGTTCAGGTTTCTGAAATCGATACATAATATGATGTCTCCATTTTTCTTTCTTACTGGTATGAGATTGGCTACCCAGCGGGTGTGCCTGATAGGAAAGATGATTTTGGCGTCCAGCATTTTGTTTAATTCTTTCTTCACCAACGGTTCCAGGCTTGGATGTATCTTACGAAGCTTTTGTTGGTATGGCCTAACATCCTTCTCCAACGAAATGACATGTTTCATAACGCTGGTATCAAAGGTTTTTAGGTCTCCATATGTCCATGCAAAGACATCCTTGTATTCTTTAAACAGCTTAACAAACACGGCCCTTTCTTGTGGAGAGCATCCTGAGCCCAGATTAACAATTTTTGGGTCTTCTTTGGTTCCAAGGTTGATCGATTCATACTTCATGGATGAACTATGCATTTTGCAGTTAGTCGGCTTCTTGAATTTATCATGCAGGTCATACAAGTGCTCCATCTTGACAACTGACTTGGGAATTATATTGGATTGCTCTTTTTCCTCATCTTCGCTCTCATTCATAAGCCTGTCATGCTCTTTTTCATCAATGACTACATTTTTGAATGTCTTCTCGCAGTGCAGGAACTCAAGGATTTGCTTGTCATCTTCGAACACCTGCCAATTTGAGATGTTATCAAGCATGGATGGTCTGAAAATCAATTCAAAATAATATTGATTCTTGTTTAATCTAAGATTAGGAAAAAGTTTTGAAGCCATACTAGCCATCAGATTGGCATCTCGGTTTTGCCCTCGAGGTATATATGTGATATTAAAAGAATCAAAACTGTCAATCAAGCTCCATACCTCATGTTGGTATTTTACCAGGTGTGGCGAATTGCAGTGTATCCTTTCCCTTACTTGGTCTACAATTATATGTGAGTCACCAAAAACTTTAAGATTTTTCACCTTGATATCACTGGCTTTTTTCAGGCCCTATAGCAAGCCTTCATACTCTGCCGTGTTGTTGGTGCACACAAACTCCAATCGGCTGGCCATCAGATGTTGGTTCCCTTGTGGGTCAATGAGATTTCTCCCAACACCTGCACCTTAAAGGTAGTTAGAGCCATCAAATTAGAGTGTTCAAAATATAGAATCTAATGTTGCATCAATTGAACTACTTTCTACAAAATTAGTCCTATCATCTACTATAATACAGGATAATCCATCAGTTGGATTATAGGGGAGAGCTTCTAACTGTGTGTTTGTCACAGTTTCTTCAACTGTCTCTGGATGGAATTCTCCAAAACAGGTTTTTGTGGCACAAAAGTCGAAACTATAATTCCCAAGGATGGAGTTGGTAAAAATTACAGGTTCATTGGGGCCATTCAGTTCTATCACCACATACTTCATGTATCTTTCTCGATCAACCCTCAGCATATCACCTTTTCACTTCTGAGGTAGCAAGAGATGGGACCAATCAGTTGAGAAATATCCATTCAGTTTTGTTGACTAGGCCCTACTAAGTAGCATTCCATAAGCCTCGGGTATGTCAACTACCACTATGTCAATGACTTGTGTGTATTGTCATTTGGTAGCCATCCAAACCAACACATCTTTCAATTCCCTAATTACTTTCACATTCATTCTGTCCAATTGCATAATTCGAGTTCTAGTTTTCCCAAGTATTGCGTGAAGTCTTTTAGCAACAGCGTAAGGCATGACAGTGGACGAGGCACCTGAATCTACCAAGAAATTGTGTACGTTCATGTTGAAGATTTCAAATGTGATAAGGAAAGGTGGAGTCATGGATTTTTATTTCCTTCCTATCATGGCTGCACTGAAACCTTGGGGCGTTCGATTTATTTTTGACAGAGTGGCTTCCATGGCTGGTGACTTTTGGGATGTACTAGAGGTATTAACGGGTATGGACACTGAAGTTTTGGTTTGACTACTTGGATTGGTGGGATATTTGAAATTCCGTTCATTTATCACTTTTAAGAGCAGATCGCTTTGCTGTGTTAATTTTATCAAATCGAAGTATGTGATATTAGCTTAGGATTTCTTAACATCATCCACAATATTGTAATCAATGTTATAAACAGGGTAGGGCAAAGTGAACATACCTATTTTTCCATTCTTAGGTGGGAGTTTACCATTTTGAGTCGCCTTCATTGTAGTCAAAGATGTATTATCTTTCTGTGGACAGTTCACAACTGGAATACTCTTGGAATCACAACTAGATTTACCCTTCTCAACATGAACTTTGGGAGTGGATGCCTTCAAAGGGTGAACATATTTCTTTGTCTGGTCTATAGGATTCATCATGCTCACAAGTGGTCCTTTACTTCGTGTGTGGAATTCATTAGTGTGGATTTATATCGTACTATCTCCTTCGTCGTCATCATTCTCATTTGTATAGAAATCCCACAGTACATTGATTTGAGATTCTTCGTCCAAGGACTCTTCTACTTGGTATTCTTCCTCATTTTCTTGTTTTGGCTCCAGCTCCACTATAGGTTCTTCATTGTTAAGGAGTGATCCGATAAGAGCCAAATCTTCCATATTTAAATTCCCTTCATTGGGTGGAGCAGGCAGTGCACACTGACCTTGACCACCTTTTGTTTTCTTACGATAGAAAGATTTGAAAGATTTTCTGGTGTTATAATATCGTCCATTCCTGCTTGTACTCTCTCCAGAATTCCTTTTCATATCGATGATTGTGTTTTTCAATTTCTTAATGATCCAATGCAAACCTTCCACATTTGTGGTATCCTTTTCTTTGATTTCAGCCCCTTTGTTATCACTCCCATTATTCTTCTTGGATGATTGAAAGGCTTTCTTTTTCTTTGGTTGTATGATGACATGCTATGAGACTGATCATTTCATTCTTGACTTTTACTGCTTCATCAATAGCACCCTGTAAGGTTTGTGTGTTAATCCTTTTGACCCACATCACAGTAGGGATAGGGAGAGCAGTGATGTAGAATTCCATGAGCACCTCTTCAGTAGGTCTAGCGTTAGTCGGGATTTTGTTGAACAAAGTGTTGAATCGGATGTTAAAATCTTTGACCTTTCCTTTGGTTCCCATTTTCAAACAGGATAGTTCTAAAACTAAGGCTGTAGGTATTTTGACATCGCCATACTTGTCTAAAAGGGCCTACTGAAAGGCAACCCATGAGGTGATCGATCCTGTTCTCAAGCTAAAGTACCATGTGGAGGCCGCACCAATCAGAGTAAAAGAGAATAGGTAACATACTATATCTTCATCGGCTACCCAAAACATGCGCATGACTAGGAAGAAAGAGTGAATATGGTTATTAGTGGTTTCTCCCCGCCCAGGGTCGAATTTAGGTAGTACTCTTTCTGCATTCTTGGGTAAGGGATGCTGCTACCTGGGTATCGCTACGGCATCCTGAGCGAGCCAGGGAGGGATTGCTCCCAGAGGAGGTGGGAGTTGGTTCCCACCCGATTGAAGCTAATTTCGACCTGCAAGAGGAACATTAGCCATATTATGGATAGGGATGTTCTGTTTGAAGGTTTATTCGAGGCATTCTTTATTAAGATTTTCCAAATCGAGCCAAGGATTTCCTTCAAAGAGCGGATCCTCAGGAATTTCTTCCTAGGGAGTGTCGATACTTTGCAAGGATTCTAGCACAATATATTCAAGAGACGGGGTTGCAGATGTCTCTTCGTTTATGGAACAGATCCTTAGCTTTCTTTTAGTTGTTGGAGGTAAAGAGTGAAATATGGGGAGCTGAGAGAGGGAATGAGCATAAGCCCAAGTAAGTACTCAGATTGGTTGTTCCTGAGTGAAAGGATACTCCCACAGTGTCTCTTCTTTGGGTGACCCAAGCATGGGAATTAGAGGGATTTCTGTTTCTTCAAAATGAGGCTTTTCCAAATGGGAGGAAGGATCTTTTCTACCTTTAAAATCCATGCATTAATATTTTCGAATCCATGCGTGACATTTATAGATGAAATCATAAAAGGTTGTGGACGACAGTTCAGGCCCTCCTTCTAGAGCCAATTTGTTGACGCGGCGAATGTTCGCTATGCCAACAAGGGGGAGTAACCTAATTGCAGATCCCAATTAAATCTGCTTTCATTTGGGGTTGCTAGTTCCAACGGGTTTTAAAGGATCTCGTGAACTGTTATATGTGTTGAAAGATTGCTTCTAGGAGGAAGACTTCAATTAAATCAACAAAAGGAAATAGCTAACCTATATGTATTAAATCCTATCTATGCTAATTCTCACTACTTAAGGTAGTCCTAACTATCCTACTCTATCCTACAGGAGCATAACAAAATAGGTTAAACATCATATATAGATTCCAAGTCCAAATGAATCAATTACTAGGTCACATAAGAACAAGGTTGTATTATATCCTAATTGAAATCCAATTACTTATACAGGAATACACATTCCTGTCCATACAAATAACACTTGCAACTGATGTTTAACAAAGTTTTGAATCAGCAACCTTTCATGAGTTAAGCATGCTATTGAATTATATTCGAATAACTAGGAATAACCAAGAACTGTATGTTATCAATATGCACAAAGAAACACACATTTATATTTATGCCAGCAACAACACTCTGATTCTAAACACATGAAAGTAAAGAAAAATAAATCTGAAACAAAAGGCTCCTTCTTGACCCAAACAATCTTCTTTATTTACAATACATCAAAAGTTGTTCTCTCCAAAAAAAAATCCTACTCTCCTATCTAGAGGTAATACTTATGCAGCTAGAAATGACTCTTAGTCTTCCCTCCCTTTTCGCCTCCCCCTTGTTCTTTTCAATATACAAATCAGAATACATAGATGTAGAATAGTTGGTGTCACTACTGACACGTAGAAGGCATATCTGCTGTGATGCTTCCTTTCCTGGGGAAATGAATGGATGTTGATTAAAAGAGAATGGCTGCGTGTCATCCCTTCACACCTGTATTGAGCAGACATTATTCCCTATCATTTCCTGAAGGAAACTGAAGACACCACGCTCATTTTTATCACTCAAATTTTCCTTGAAGTTTTCAAAAGAATGAAAGGGGTCTGAGGTAACCACAAACCAACTTTTAAGTATAGAATCTAGCCAATCTATACTCAGAGAGGGCTCTCTCTTTATGATTTAGCGTTGTTTATGGGATATTAGGCTAGTTATGAAAGCTTGGGGGGTTTTGATTTTGTTTGGTAGTAGTTCAGGAGCAGATGGATAGAACAAGGTATTTCAGGCCATTGGGCTATGGAGTCAACTGAAGATGGCTTAATTGGATCAGGTTGATTCAACAAAGGAGGGCTTCACAAGGCAAGATAGCTAAACAAGAGACAAATGATAGTTCAAAGGTGAAATGGTCTTGAAAAGGATGAAGGGCAATTAAGAATCCTTCAACAAAGTTCAAGATGAGGGAAAATGGGTGATCACTAACAAAAAGAAATTAAGAACTTTGTTAAATGGCCACAGTGATAAACTAAAAAGAAGGGAGCAATTAAGAATTCCCTACCTATGATAGCTTAGAGGAAAAAATTAAGCATACAAACGATTTTAAAGACAGAATGCAGTAAATCTCTTTCTGAAATATACTTTTTCGTTTATCATTCAGATATGGAACACATATGAATATTTAAACAAGAAAACTGTAAAGACATAAGATATATAATACTTATTTGTTTCTCGTTTGACACAAGAATCCTGTAAAAGTCCGTTGCTTTATTACTTTGTCCAGCCAGCCATACAATAGTTGTTCAATAGAACTTCTATTCCAAAATAAAGAGTCTACAGAAATGTGTAATAATCCACCCCAAAAGACTTCAAATGAAGAATTATTTATACTAATTGTGAACTGAAATATCTTGAAAAAATATCAAGATTAGTTTCACAAATATCTCCAACTGTTTTCATTAATAGAACTTAAATAAAGGACATTCAAAACTAATGAATCTATTTGGCACTATTTCTATGGATATATAGTGACAAAGAAGAGAAAGTCGAATTTGATAGCAACTCTTAGTTGATGATGAGGCATCCCAGTCACTAACTGCATCCTTCCTTTGTGCATTCTGCCCTAGAAATTATGCAAACTTAAGGTCCAATGATATGCTTGTATATCTCAATCCATGATATATATGTAAAAAGTGAAAGAGGTTTTTGTAGATAAGAATTTTTTTGAGATAAATATCTCTCACTTTCTCAAAATTCAGCTCCAACTGTTCACAATATTCTCTGTAAAAAGATGTCAAAAATAGGACTTTGCACAAACTGAAAAATAGGCTGTGAAGAAATAAACTTATCTCCCTTTAGATAATACCTGTGTAAAAATTGAGATAGGTTTTTGTATATTGGTCTGTTAGAAACAAAAACCTCCTCCGATTTTCAAAATACATCTTGGATTGGTCCCAATAGTTTCTAAAAAACTATGACTTAAACAGGAAATTTATGAAGAATGTACCATTTCTGCTCTGATTTCATCGTTTAACCTTAAATTCCTTTCAACTGTTTTTCACTTTTACTTTGGATAAAATTCATTGTAGCTGGTGAAAGTTTTTTCATCTTTGTTTAACCCTTAATGTCTTCATGTTTACTTTTACCGCTCTGTTTTTCATCTGTCTTCACTTTGACATGAATTTATATGCTCTGTTTTATAATTGTCTTCCCTGTTGTTTATCTTCATGCTAGATGATTTACTTGAATTGGTATCCAATCTGATACTCTTTAACCCTAATACACTTTGATTATTCTTTACTGTGTCGTTTTACCTTCCATCTCTATTTGAATAGATTTGATAACAATCTCGGAGTAAACAGGTCTTATGACTAGTATTAAGACTGTTTATCCAAGGCTGCGGTCTTTTGATTACCTGTTATGGAGCAACTGGTAATGGTGTACTAGTTTACTTGGAAGCACACCGTGGACTGGAGCGGCATCGGGCATCAACTTTCAGGGTGGTTGATGGTTTTGGGTACGAGTTGGTCATTTTCTATGTACTGGTTGCGTGCATGAGTTTTTCAGAATAAGGACGAAAAATGGATTAACTTGTTTTTATGCAAGGTCAAAGCCTTTGGCGGGTTCAGGATTTGGACAGATGGCGTCAGCGGGAAAGTGATTTGATGTTTTGTTTTTAGCGGAGGTGGCAAGTGGTTTTCATCGCACCGCTAATGGGAGGTAAGTGGTATTTGGGCGAGACCGTGCGATTCCATACGCTGTGTGACACATAGCACAGGTACTATTCATGAAACGACTCTCTATCGCATGCTAAAGGTCGACCACGAAGGCCCGTGCGATATGGGCGACGACCGTCGGATCTGCGGGATTCGATCGGAGGGTTGTCGAGGAGGTGAAGTGGCAAAAGGTTAGCGAAGGGCGGGCCCAATATTAATTTAAGTGTTTGATCATATCGGGGGTAAAGTGATTGGTCCGAAAAGTTATTAATTAATCGTGGGGATTAATTAATCCTTGTTTTAGCATGGTGGGGGTCAGGTTCTTAATTAACCACGGATTGGTTAATTAATTTCGTTTATGGATTTTATTATGATTATATTTAACCATCGGGGCGGGATATGTAATATTTGGGGTTTTTGCATATTTATAATAATACGGGAGTGGGTAACCTTTATATAGGGGAATTATATAATAATATGAATTAGTGGTTAATATGATTTTGTGAAATGCATGCTAAGTTTAAAACATTTTCATATATATATTCCAAACTTAGGCTAAGTGAATATGAGGGTTTATATGGAAAGTGTTTTATTTTCTCTAAGTAAAGCTTTATTAGGGAAATGAATAACTTATGAAGGGGGGTGAATATTGATGAAAGGGACTTAAGTACTTTAGGAATTCCAAATTATTGGGCCGAGGGTCTGGTCCCTCCAAAAGTCAAAGAAATGCTCTGAGCCCCTATAACCTGTTGTAGATACCTTTAGCACTTAAGGGAAATTAGTGATTTTTAGGGAAAAATGGAGTAAGGAAGTTAATTAATTTGACATTGGTTCCTTGATGTGCTGTCTTAAATGTGAGTTATGCTTTGTCCAAGTGATGAAAGCAAAAGATTTAAGCATTAAACTTAACTATTCACCACACATTTATTCTGCAACCATCATTTACTTACCCTACCTACTTTATTGTAGCATTTTTACTCCTTTATTAGGGTGCACTTAGACTGGCAAACCCTTTTCAAACTTTCTTTTCTTTTACATAGTGATATCTATCTAATCTAACCTTATTGCATCCAAGGGCTTAGATTAAATTTTTGAGCTCCTTTTATTCACTCTACCTATCTACTTATCTACCAACTGTTTGGTTAGATCTTTATTCTCTATATCTAAAAACATGAAATTGAAAACATGGAATAACCAAGATTAAGATATTTGGTTACCATGGATTGTGGCATAGGTACAAGTTGCACACAATCTTTATTATGCATAAAGTAAATAGTAGTGGCATTTGGGCTTGCACACTTTCATGGTCTTTTCTTTTTGTTGGGGTTCATTTTCTTTCATTTATTGTCCTTTTATTTATTCTTTTTAACCTTTTATTTTTCTTTTAGGGTATACCCTCTTTACATTTTTTAATTTTTGATTTTTTACAAATATGGAAAACATTTGCAGAGGAAAAGGTATGTACATATTCCAGACACAACTAAGTCAATCATGATATATGACACCTATTGGTATAGGAACCTAACACTCATCATTCCCCATCTGGCATGATTGAAGGTTTGTTTGGAGGTGATAACATCTTGATGTATCGGTGTTTTGCTTCCTCCTGACATGGAGGGTGCCTTTGCAATATCGACACCCGTGGTGCAGAGGTGTCATCTTGATATAATTCGCTTTTATCCGCTATCGGGTCCACTCAAACTCACCTGCAGAAATAATTCATATGAAAAATATGACAAAAATTCTCACAAACAAACCTTGCATTTAGCCACAATTTCTATTTAATCTTATAATGCAAAGCAACTATGATTATCAACTCACCGAACCTACTGTGACATGTATTTCCTTTGCCCATAATATTCATTTTTACTCAAGGATTTGCTTAATCAATGCTTCAAAAGTAGACCATTCACTTTACGGGTTTTTCCCTTGAAAACCCAGACTACAGCCTTTTATCACAATACACAGGAAAACACAGGAAAACCCGCGGCCGAGCCATAAGGCTGGACTTCAAATAATATATACCCGAGCATATAATTATTGTCGGGTCCGTTAATCGCATAACGCCTTATGTTTAAGCTTTGGGCTCTACCGATTGCGTCTTGCGATTGGCCGAACCCGAAATATATATTTGTCGTGGTTCATAATCCCCTCAGGTTCGCCGTATAAGACTTTCCTTTGAAAACCCCGACCACAACATATTACCACAATACATGGGAAAACATGGAAAAAACCACCGCCGACCATAAGGTTGAACTTGAAATATTATGCACCTAGGTTTAAAGTTATTGTTGGGTCCACTACATCGCATCATTCTTTATGTATATGCCACGGACTCTGCCGATTGCGATTATGATAGGGGAAAGTGGACCCGAAATATATATATTATGTTTAATGATCCGGCAGGTCTAGCAGATTGAAGTGCACCTTATATACAAGCCCCAGGCTCCGCTGATTGCGATATGTGATGGGCTCTGGACCTGAAATATATATATTATGGTTAATAATGCTATCAGGTCCGGTGCCTCATGGTACGCGTTGTGTGTCAATGTTAATTGCGATAAACGAAAAAGGGTATGTTATGCATGTTTTGTGAAGAATTTCCATTATAAAGAGTTATAATGGGAATAAAGATGCGATAGAAGGTTTTGTGGGTTGAATCCAAATACAACCATAATAGAGAGTGGGGTTTGGTTATATGCATGAGCATAGAGCACCATCAAGGTTTATGGGGATTGAAAAGTCCCGATGAAGGAAATGAATGAAGGGCTAGTCTGGGTCATGAATGAACCATGCAGAAGAGATTTATTCAAGGGGGGTCTTGACCATTAAGAATTGAAGATTTGACTTGGCACAAAGTTAAAATCTGGAGATAAAAATAGATCATTCGGAGAAGTGAAAGATCAAACTTCTAGGGGACCCATTCAAATTTTCTATCAGAGCATGTTTTAATAGGGTGGTGGTTGTGGCCATAACAAGCTCCAACTCCAACCAAGTAGAAGGTTATAATTCAAGTTGGCATCAACGACTTATACTTTTAAATTAACGGTTTTCCCTTCCAACATTATGGGTAAGTTTGTGAGAATACCATATGGACGAGATCCTCTACCATCAAATATTTCTAAGGTGTTAGGAGACCGGTTGAGAGGCGAAGAGCCAATAGCTTTCCAGCATGAGATAAACATGATGTAGGTGGAGGAACACTCATCAAAAATAGTCCTATGAATAGTTTTCCCTTTGATAACAAAGATTAAAAAGGTAAGCTCATGTAGGAGACATGGAACATGATTTTCCAGGTCAAAGGTAATCAAACTCGAATCAATAGGGTCAATTCCTCCTATAACGGATAGTAATGCTTTCCGCTGTGATGGAAAACTCTGGAGAACTTCCAAGGTAGACATTTTGGAAGGTGTTTGAGCTAAATGTTTAACAATATTAAAATGTTGAGGAACACACGCATTCAAATTGTATGATGATTTTCGAAGGAAACCCTTATGAGGTGGTCAGATGAAGAAGTCATTATTAGGTCCCTCAATATGAAGAGGACTAGAATTGGGTGGAGTAGAAGTGGAAGGTGTATCAATAACTTATTTCTCCACAACCTGTTTGGGAGGATTCAGATAGTCTTTTGAGCGAGTGGAAATAGAAATAGTACCATTCCACTCATATAAGCCTTACAGATTGAAGATGTAGAAGATTGCGGTTGCTCTACCAATTGGTTTTGATGTGATGGAAAATGTTCTTTTAATACAACCGGTGTCCCTTGGGTGCATTTTAACAAATGAATGAATTCAACACGACGGGGACAATCCTTGGTATAGTGATCTTCATCACAAATGAGGCAAGGATATTTGGGCTTACATTTAAATGCATCATCAACAGATGATTTCGGAGGATCCTATTTTGGGGTATCAGATTTGTCTTTTCCTTTACCCTTGTTTTTACCTTTTGAGGTTTTTTCTACTGTGGTAGATTGAACGACATTAACCTCATAGGTTTTACTAGGATTTTGAGAGGGTTTTGAAGGAGAATTGGATGCAGTAGTTGAAATGGATTTCTGTTTCGTAGAAGCATAAGAAGCTTTAATAGAAGTTTGAGTCACTAAACCAATAATATCATTGACAGGTGGTGCCTCTAGAGGTTTGGAAGATGCAAGATTAGTCGACGGTCTTGAAGTGTTGAGTGTGGGATCCCCCAAGGGAAGTTTTGGGGCTTAAAGCCAAGATTTTGACTAAATCCAATGTAAAGACTCCGTGTTTTGTGGGTGTGGAGTGCGAACTTGTAAATGAGTCATAGGGTTGTCTGCCCTCATTTTTGTAAATGTAGTGTCGGCTTTAGAGATCTACCCATGGTTCGTGAACCATGGGATTGTATAAATAGAGTGAGGCTCTAAGTTGTAAATTACAGAATCAATTGATGGGAGAAGGATGAAGAATTGAGTCTTATCTAATTATAGAGTCGAGTCTTGGGTCGTAGAGTAGAAGAAGGCTCTGCAGTTGAGTGCGTAGAGGCCTACTAGTCCATAGTTGAGTGCGCGGACCCTGCAGCTGAGTGCGTAGGGCAGGTTGGGTCCATTCCTATGTATTTATTTACTGTTTTCCGCATTGAATGTATTGGGTATAAATTACATTTCTGTTGTTTATATGATGCGCGAACTTATATGATTGTGTTGATTAAGTGAATATAAGATAAAGTATTTGTTTACGCGAAGTTAACTAATAGTTATAAGGGGATAAGTAAGATCCAAGGTGTAACTTGGGAAATAGTGCAGATCGCTACCTTAGTAGCGCGAAAGCATCTCAGCCCCTGGTTAGGGCTGCGCGAAGGCGATTATAATAGATCGCGAAGGCCTCGTAGGTCAGGGTAGTGTGTGAAGTAACTTGCGTGAAGGTATTCACAGTTGGAATAAACCGACCCCTCAGACATCTCAAGGGTGCGGAAACTTGGTTCTAGTATCTCCCCATATTGCTTCGAGTGAGACCTTAGTCCATGCTGTGCGGGCTGTTGCTGAAAGGGCCAATAGTGTAGGGATTTGTTTGGCTAATTAACTTTGAACCTAGGTCAGGCCCCCTCAAGCCAAGAAATGGTTCCGTTGTTGGGACCAGAATTTGCATAGAGATGTTTGATGTCATATCATTGGAATCCAACTAAGAAGGAAATTGAAGGTTGGTTGGACAAGAGAATTCACGAGTTTGCGGTGCAAGAGAACAGGAATCTGTGACTGACAAAAGAAGAGTGTTAAGACTGCTACCTATACACAGAGATCCACAAAATCTTCTTCCAATATTTACCTACTGAGCTGCACAAGTGGATCACGAAGCTAGCAGATAGCTAAGGAAGGTGGAAACTCGACAATCCTATTGTGTGGACCCCAGAGTTGGTGCGCAGATTGGAAGCATCAGAGGATAAGATCGTGTGCGTTGTTGATCACTGGCTCGATTGGATTATATGAGGATTCATTACTAAGTTTATGGTAGATACTTCAGTCAGCTATAGCAAGGTAGAGTGATGCTTCCTTAAAGGACCGCGAGGTAAGTATGTAAAGTCTTTGAATACTTGGATTGAAATGCTATTGTGTGAAAAGATGGTTATGCAATTACCTTGATGTTCAGTGCTACACGAAGTGGAAAAACCTACATAAATGAAGGAAGTAAGGGACCAGAGAATAGCCCTTTGATTTCACCTCCGCGAGGGAATGAGGAAGAGCTCATGAAGGTCTCTCTGTGAAGTACAATCCATTTGATAATGCAAAGGATTCCGCACATACCAGCCCTACCCACACCACCACCAGCTTCACCGCCTTCACTCCATCTTCGCCCGTACCACCTCCACCACCACCGTGAGTCAATATGGCAAGTGCAATAAAGTTTCCTGTGTTCAAGGGAGTAGGAAATGAGGATCCATACCAATTTTGGTTCGTGATAAGAGCCGTATGGGAAGCACAGGGAGTTATAGGCAAAAATATAAAGAAAGTGACACTAGTTAGCACCCTATAGGACTGCGTGCTAACCTGGTATATTAAGCATTCTAATGAATCATTTGAATGCAGGGATCACGGTATCTAAACTGCACTAAATAAGGAATTTAGGAGGTCGAAGTCAGAAGCACAATCGATCATTGGGTTCAAAGAGACCACAATGCTACCAGGTGAGACTCCTTGGGAGTTGGATCAGAGGCTGAAGTGCACAATTTGTGAAGCTAATATGACTTTGACAGATGGACAACATCGCAAATGGTTTGTTGCATTACTAACACCTCATTTAAGGAACGCGCTATCGTAGTAGAAGTTAACGACTTAGGCAGAATCCTTGGAGATCGCGATGAGACTGCATGAGACCCCAATGCAGGATCCTAACTTGGGAGTTTAGCAGATCCATGTGTAGTTGAAAAACTTATGCCTTGAGATGCAGAGTCTGAAACATGATAGGACAACTTGACCAGAAGTGCGTGAAGAGGTGTGGTGCGTAAATGTAAGGGTTAGGGTCATGACAAGGACCACTGCCCGGTGTTTGCAAATTACCTTATGGGAGGAGGACTGATGTCGTTAAGACTAGAAGCACAAGTAAGACCTACCATGGCGCCTACTTTGTGGTGCTTGATTTGTCAAATAGAAGGGAAACATGCTACGAACAACTACCATTTGTTACAAAAATATACACAAAATTCACAACAATTGTTCTGTAATTTTTGTAGGTCAGTAGGACACGATGACTGCACTTGTAGAAGCTATGAGTTAATGATGGATAGAACTCCCACCTACAGAGTTCAGGTCGAATCGTGGCCCCTAATCCCGAATGTAGGAGTGGCGCGAACAAGATTTCAAGGGCACAAAAGAGGCCGAGGTGGAGGACCTAGAAGAGGTCATAGATAGCTGATATGCTATAATTGCAGAGGTCCAGGAAATTATGCCCGTGATTGTATGAACCCAACGTGCCCATCATGTTTATATTGTACCTTATTTGATCATGAGACAAAAGATTGTCCTACGCTGATAGCTAGGATATGCGACAAAGGAGCGCTACCACCTCCCCTGACTCAGAACCTGCAGGTGATGAGGTATGAGACACGCGAGGAAGATCCAAATGTAAAAATTGTGCTCTGAAGTGGAATCGTGACGGGAGATGACAAAGGCAAACAACCTGAAGATAGTACTTGGGTTCGTAAGGCTCTAACAAAAGAATCAAGTTTGATTTGGAGCGTGCTAAGGAAACCTTCATGGAAGCTAAGAAGAGCTTCACTAATGTGTCCACTTCTGGAAGAAAAGATAGATCAGAGATGGAAATGGACCCATTTATGCTTACAACATTCTTGGAAACATGCATGAAGGTACTAGACGACAGTAAGGTTGTAAGGGGACTACATGAACTCATTAACAGATGCACTGGGACCGCACCATGAGAACCACACGTAGTTTGGAAGATTGGAAAAAATACGATGAGGACAGGAAGAGAAATGAGGTTAACCGCGCAGATTGGAGAATATGAGATGGACCAAGTAATTCTAGATTTAGGATCGAACGTGAAAATTTGCCAAAGCAGACATGGGAGCACATGGGAAGGCCTACGCTGCAATGGTCTCCTGTTCAGCTGTGAATGGCAAACCAACAGAAGATAATACCTATGGGAAGATTGCAAGGAATCACTGTGGATATTGAGGGAGCGAGCGTGCTTGTAGACTTTGAAGTAATAGAGATTATTGATGGCAACAATCCCTACCCCGTGCTCCTAGGAATTGGTTGGGCCATCGACATGAACGGGGTGATTAATCTGAAGAAGTGTAAGATGATTTTCGAGAAGAAATCTCTGCATGTAGTTATACCCTTGGACCCTGCTAAAGGATCACACTATACAGAGTCGGTGTGTGACTATGAAAGTGATGATGATTTGGACTGCATCTAAAAAATAACCATGCAAGAGCAAGATTGGGTAAATCCCACCGCGGATGGACAGATCTCATGGGAGCGCGAAAGCTCCTGTATGTCAGATTTTGATGAGGAGATAGAGCGATGGAAGAACTGGTTACATGAGGTAACCACGATGAACTGTAATATGATGACAAGATCACTGGACTGCATACCAACGAAGTGAGGGATCTGCCTACTTATGATGGGCTAAGTGAGGTTGATACTTTCTTAGATAAGTTTGAAAGGGAGGTGCCAGAAAAGTAACGTTTCCAAGCCTTGAATTGGGTACTGCACGCTACACCTGCGAGGTGGTGGGGTACACATAAAGGGAGCTTTGAAGACTGGCGCACATGTAGGAGGATGATGCGCTCATGGTTTGGGAAACCTATAGTGCGATTGGTAGATAAAGACAATGGACGAGATGGTCCACGTGCGCATCTGTCTAGGTGGGTATAGGCATATGGTAAACAACCTGTGCGGATACACATGAACTACGTGTTGGGAAATATGGTCAATAAGCATGTGTTGTGGGGGAAATGTGCGAACGGTTCCTTAAGTTGAAACGATAGATTGTGGAGAGAACAAGCGTGCAGAAGGTTATCCACGTACAAGCATTTAATGAAGTGTGTGAAGCACTAAACAAGGTATATAATGCGCAACAAAGTGAGTGGGATCTACATGTAACAATAGCCTTATGGGCTTATAGGACAACGTGTAAGACACTAACGGGATAGACACCTTTTAGGCTGGCCTATGGAGCAAATACTATAATACCGATGGAGTATTATGCCTAGTCCACGCATAGCAGTGCCCATGGATATGACGGATCGTGGAGCCTTGTACGAAGGGATCACGTAGTTGGAAGAGCTCGAAGAAGAATGCTTGGGACTTGATGAAGAGATCCAGTAGGGTAATCTTAGGCTCTAAGAACTCGTGAATTAAAGAGTTCAGTTGAGGGAGAAAAGCGCCATGGTGAAAGCATAAGTAAAGAAGCTTGACGAAGGAATACATAAGGATTTTCTTAAAAAAAAAAACCTGGTGATAAAACAGCATGCGCACGATTACATTGACGAATTTTGGGACTACTGCCAAGAGTTGATCAATTTGATGCCTTGGATTGGACCATATTTTACTAAGGGGATCACAGATGGTGGCACAATGCAGTTGGTAAAATGCGCGATGTAGTTGGTGAAGTCAAATGGAAAACCCTTCCCAGGAGAAGTAAGCGATAGTCAGTTGAAGCAGTATACAGGTGGCTCGACCACCTAACTAGCCATGGGAAGCACAGTCACTATTCACGATGTGATGCTTGGTTTGAGACCAAATGGTGCAGGCGGCAGGCATTTAAGGCAAAGTTCATGGGCTAGATTTGGGAAAATCTGTCGCCAAGAGAGCATTAATGGACCAGATTTGGGGGGAACAGTCGAATTCGAAATTCAAAAGGCACTATAAATTGAAAAGGGCTGCCCAACAAACAACACTTGGCCATTTGAGAATTAAGCTATTGTGCGCCTAGAGATCTATGAACCCAAATATGTTTGATTTTTTTAAGTTGAAGGCATTGTTTGAGCACTTACCTGAGCCGTTGAGAGATTTGTGGAACAATAGTATGACCACGCTAGAGGAAGCCATGGATATCGGCGAGATGACCACTGAAGAGGCCACACAGGCCATGACGATAGGAGATGCCCCAAAAAGCACTAGGATAGTTGCAGAAATCCCTAAATCACTGCGCACGCCGAGGCCCAAGAAAGACAAGCAGCCCATGGTACTGGGGCACGTGTCCCCTAGAAACCTGCTGAGAACTAAATTGACCATGGAAGAAAAGGGGAAAGAATTAATGTGGAAACCGATGAGGAGGAGGAAGACCTTGAGGAAATATTGGTCGAAGAGGAGGAGGATGAAGAAATGGAGGAAGAAACCTAGGGTGCGTACCCTCTAACTAGGTTGCCAGCATATGTTCCTCTGTGGAAGGGGAAGGCAAGGGTGCCAAAGGACCTAGATGAGAGCAAGAGCTCTCTGTAGGCTCAACTGCTACCTGGCGATATCTTTTTTGAAGGAGCGCACTTAGGACGAGTGCCAGCTCTAAAGTTTGAAAACTGTGATCTCGCAGACCATGAGAAATTCCCACGCTTAGCAACCACATAGCTCATGAGGCCAAAGAAAAACATTGCGACGGGAGTCATAGAGTTGGAGCCGCACAAGTGGTTGCATGGAATAGAGAAAGTAGGGTTGTTGAACCTACTCTGGGTGCTGCATTACCATCACACCCAATAACTATTTTTGTCATCGTGCAGCTGCTCTGCCTAGTGCATGATGGGTGTTTGTGGCTGGAAGAGCCCATCCCCATCACGGACCACCTAATCCACATAATTACTTGACTCCCTTGTAAGGAGGAGGACCCAACAGATATTTTAGAGGGTAACAACAATGACTTGGCCATCACGGAGGCCATGAAGGAAAAATTCAAGCTGGAGAAAAAGAAGAGAGGGTACGCGATCTCCAGTATCAACAATAAGACAATTAGAGTTTCCACCCAGATACTGGCTGGCAAGGTTATGCGGAAGTGCCATGCGGATGAGGTGCCCGCACCGGTGATAGCACTTGCCATGCAGTGCGTGGAGGGGGTCCAGTTTAACTGGTATGAGTACTTGTGCAAGGAGTTCCTGGGGAATTGCCACAAGGCACAAGAATAGGGGAAGACTTTCCATTATGCATGGCTTTTGCTGTCCATAGTGTTGGTAGCTTGGGAATTGCCTGTGGACAGCCAGTTCCCCACAATTGTGTGGGATATTCCGAAGGCAATGAAGTATGCTTCATTGTGGGCCACTAAAGATGCATAGAGGATCCGAGACAGTAAGATATTCTAGGTGTTCATAGAGATGAACATCAGAATGGGGATTAACTGCAAGCCAAGGTTATCGCCCACTGTCTATAATAGTCTACAAAGCTTTGTGGAGATCAAGGTAGACTTCCATCACGTGTATGTCAGGGCGCGCAAGGACCCCGCAAGGAAATGGAATGAGCTCCCGTATCTGGCCATAGACGATGTCATATTCGCCGTACTTGAGTCGTGGTCGCTAGAGTGGTGTGCTCCAGCCATATCTGCATTGGAATTAGAGAAGTCAGCTACACAAAGGAAGAAGGAGGAGGTGAAACTGCGAATGGCGTAGTTGGCAAAGAAAAGAATAAGAGAGGCGGCAATAGAAAAGGCGCAGGAGGTGCGGGATGCTGCGAAGGCAGCGACAGAACAACAGAAGGCAATCGCCAAACAGCAACAGTCAACAGAGAAGGAGTGCGAGGGCCATAAGTCATCGTCGCCTGAGGAAGAGCCTGAGACAGAGGAAGGTGGCGCGGACCCACAAACAACATCTACACAGTTGAAGCGCCAGCACTTGAGAGAGCGGGTGGGGCTGCGAAAGAAGTCAAAAGCCTCCAAGACTTCTTTCAACCTGATCACCCTCATTCAGGAGGATTTGCATGACATAGGGAAGATGGTGTGCAATGTCACCGTGGAGGCCCTCAAGCAGTTTGCGGAGGAAAATTAGAAGTTATTAGGGGCCCTCGGGCACAGATACAGGAGTTGCAGGTGTGCACTCCTCAAGCTGGTACTCTATCGACCAGCCTCGCAATAGGAATAACCGTAGCCGAGGAAATTCAGCACACATGCATGACCAATACTATAGTGCCATAGGGAGCACTGGTTACAGAAAATGAGGCTGACAGGCAAATGGTCAGTGCACTAAAAGGAATGGGGATCAACATGGCTGCGCTCCCTTAGGAGATGCTCTATGTTATGCAGGATGAAGTAATTGCAGAACTACGGGCTAGGGAGGGCCACGCGCTACAGGTGTTGAGTGAACAACGAATTAACATGGAACAAATAAGCCTGCAACGCGACGAGGTCGTAACATAGAATAGGCAGCTAGTGTAGGTGGTTGAAGAGGCCTGCCAGATGGTCCATGAGTTGGCCATCCTAGTAGAGGCACTGTCAGAGGCGCGCATACGAAGGTTAGAATCAAGGGTGCACGAGGTGTGTGAAGAAATGGATAAGGTTCAATTGGAGCTAAACCTTCAGATAATTGAGTTGGAGTTGAAGGCACAACATTCAAATCCACTAGAGGTGAGGGAACAGCGTGCCAGTGCCATCACAATGGGAACAGAGGAGATCAGTAGTGTAGTGAAGGACTGCACCAAACTTTTGGAAGAGTTGTTTGAGTTCTTCACCACTCTGCAAGAGGACCTGAACATACAACGCTTAGAAGCAAAGGCACGTGAGCTATAACAAATATATGATGATATAAAAGGGATTGCATAGATGGTGGCCCTTACACAGAGGCTCACACAGATGTAACGGTCAAAAGTGCTCAAAGAGCTGGTAGACGTGGCGCGACATAAGGAAGCAGTGTTGAAGGCGTGCATCCAACCATGGATCGATGAAGCCTTTGTCATTATAGCCTCGATTGAAGCTAAGCTCACGCAAATTAAGGGAACGAAAGAGCAGATGCAAGGAAGTAATTCAGATATAGTGGTCTCTGAACAATGCGTGCAGGAGGTACATCAGGCAGCTGCTCAGTGCGTTGCCGATCTTGCAGCAATTTGGGCAGAGTTGGGAGGTCTCCATGCAAAGATCTCTGCATCGACAGAGTGACTCGAGGGCGAGTCACGATGTTTGTGTTGGGGGCCTATTGGGTGCGGGATCCCCCAAGGGAAGTTTTGGGGCTTAAAGCCTAGATTTTGACTAAATCCAATGTAAATACTCCATGTTTTGTGGGTGCAGAGCACAAAATTGTAAATGAATCATAGGGTTGTTCGCCCTCATTTTTGTAAATGTAGTGTCGGCATTAGAGATCTACCCATGGTCCGCGAACCATGGCATTGTATAAATAGAGCGAGGTTCTAAGTTTTAAATCACATAATTAATTGATGGGAGAAGGATGAAGAATTGAGTCTGATCTAAGTGTAGAGTCGAGTCTTGGGTTGTAGAGTAGGAGAAGGCTCTGCAACTGAGTGCGCAGAGGCCTAGTAGTCCGTAGTTGAGTGAGCGGACTCCTACAACTGAGTGCACAGGGCAAGTTGAGTCTGTAACCGATTGAATAATTAATAAAGAGAAGTTTTATACCATTCCTATGTATTGGGTATAAATTACATTTCTGTTGTTTATATGATGCACGAACTTATATGATTACATTGATTAAAGCAATGTAAACATTGAAACGAGAACTATAAATTCAAAACGAGAACTCTGCCCAAAAAACCCCGAAAAAACATGAAAAACAATGCTAAAAGCGAAAAGTGTGTATATTAGAATGATGGTTTTTTTTCTTAGGGTCAATTTTGAACATGTTTTAAAAATGGCAGTGAGAACGAATTTTTTGTGCAAAAATTGTGCAAAAAACAACCTGAAAATGAAAAGTGCTAATAATGGAATGATGGATTTTTTTTTAGGGTCAATTTCCAACATTTTTAAAAAATGCCAGTAAAATCGAATTTTTATGTGCAAAAATTGTGCAAAAAACACTCTCAAAACAAAAAGTGTTGATGTTAGAATAACAATTTTTTTTTTGGTAAATTTTCAACATTTTGAAATAATAGTGTAAAAGATTTTGTTATGACTCCGAAAAACATTAAAATTTCAAAAAAATAATGAAAACATAAAATTAAAAATAAAAACAATGAAAAAACACAAAAAAAAGTTAAAAAAAATACAAAACTTAAATAAAAATATATATTAAAAACAAAACATAAAATTAAAAAAAAAAAATAAAAAAAAAAAAAAACCTATAAAATATAAGAATTAAGAAATTAAAAAAATTTAAAGAAATAAACAATAAGAAAAACATATTTTCAAATTTTTTTTTTTTTTTTTTTTAATGTGGTAAACCATAAAAAAATTTGGAAAAACAAAAAATTTAAAAATACTATAAAATTAAATAAAAATAGGAAATTTTAAAAAAGCATTAAGAAAAACTAAAAAAATAAAATAAAATTAAAAACAAACTAGATTAAAAAACTAGAAAAAAAAAAAAAAAAAAAAAAAAAAAAAAATACAAAAATTAAGATTAAAAACATTTTCCAAAAACCCTAAAAAACAAAAATATGTTGAAATTAAAAATAAAATAAAAACTTGAAAAACAATTAAAATTTAAAAAAAAATACATATTTTCAAATTAAAAAACAAAATAAAAAAACATTTAAAATTGAAAAAAAAAAAAACAATATATTTTGATTAAAAAAAAAACATTTCAAATTCAAAATTTAAAATTTGGATTTGAAAATGATTTAAAATTTGGATTTAAAAAAAAATAAAAACAAAAAACATTAAACTTAAAAAAAGCTGAATATATTTTTGATATTTTTTAAAATAACATTTAAAATATATTTGATATATATAAAATTAAAAAAAAACAATTATAATATATATATATATATAATTTTTTATTTAAAAAAACAATTTTAATCGCCACCACTCCTACGAGAGGCCAGGCAGTGGCTATTTGATTCCGAGAATCGAATAGCCACTTCCCAGCCACTCCCACGGGCAGTTGGGCAGTCGCTATCTGATTCTCGAAATCGGATAGCCACCACTTAGCCGCCTATGGGGGTGGGGATAGCCGCCACCCAGCCACCCCCATAGGCGGTTGAGTGGTGGCTATCTGATTTCGAGAATCGGATAGCCATCACCCAATCGCCCGTGGGGGTGGCCAGGAAGAGGTTATTCGATTCTCAGAATCAAATAGCCACTGCCCGGCCGCTCGTGGAGGTGGTGGCCGATAAAACTGTTTTTTAAATAAAAAATAAATTTTGTTAAATATGTTTATTGTATTTAAAAAAAAACAAAATTTATTTTTTATTAAAAAAACAATTTTATCGGCCACCGCCCCCACGAGCAGTCGGGCGGTGGCTATTGATTTTGAGAATTGAATAGCCACTTCTCGGCCACCCCCACGGGCGATTGGGCGGTGGCTATCTGATTCTCGAAATCGGATAGCCACCACTTAGCCACCTGTGGGGGTGGCCGGGTGGTGGTTATCTAATTCTCAGAATCGGATATCCACCTTAAGGGCAGTCAAGGGGTGGTTATCCGATTCTTGGAATGGAATAGCCATCGCCCGACTGCCCATGGAGGTGGCTATTCGATTCTCGGAATTGAATAGCCATCGCCCAGATGTCCGTAGGGGTGGCTATCCAATTCTCGGAATCGAATAGCCATCTCCTGGTTGCCCATGGGGGTGGCTATCCAATTCTCGAAATCGGATAGCCACCGCACAGCCACCCGTGGGGGTGGCCGGGCGGTGGCTATCTGATTCTTAGAATCAGATGGTCACCACTCGCCCACCCGTGGGAGTGGCTGGGCAGTGGCTATGCGATTTTGAGAATCGGATAGCCACCCCCATGGGTAGTCCGCCTGACCGCCCATGGGGGTGGCTATCCGATTCCGAGAATCGGATAGCCATTACCCGACCGTGTGGGGGCGTGGCCCTGGGTGGCAGAGCTGCATGCAGATATATTTTTTAAAGTTTTAATTGTAAATATATGTTTTTTAAAGTTTTAAATGTTTTTAAAAAAAAAATAAAAATATAGGTTTTTTTTTTTAAATCTTTATATATATATATATATATATATATATATATATTATAAATTTAAAATGTTTTTAGGTATATATATATATATATATATATTTTTAATTGTTTATTTATTTATTTATTATTATTATTTTTTTAATTTGAGTATATTTTGTTTTTTTCGTTTTTTTTTTTAATGTTTTTAATCTTGATTTTAATAGTTTTTTAGATTTTTATTGGCTTTTTTTTTTTTTTTTTTTTAATCTAGTTTGTTTTTTATTTTAATTTATTTTTGTAGTTTTTTGTTAATGCTTTTTAAAATTTTTCTATTTTTAGTTACTTAACTTTATAGTTTTTTAAATTTATTTTTTTGTTTTTTTGGCCAACTTTTTTTTATGGTTTACACACATGCACAGATATATATACATATATATACATTTTATGTCTTTTTTTGGTTTTTTTTTTTAATATATCTTTATATTTGTTTTGTTTTGTTCTTTTTTTTATATAAAAAATTTGACATAAAAAATTTAAAGTGTCAAAATTTGTTAAATTTAGAAAATAATTATTTACATTTCATACATTAGAAAATTTAAAGTCAAAAAATAGGTCTTTTAAAAAAAGGGCCTGATGTAGAATCACCACTTTTTTAAATCAGCATGCATATTACTAACATTCTAAAACGTAATGTACATAAAAAATTTAAAGTGCCAAAAACTATGCTCTAAAAAAATGTGTGTTTTGCATCCCCCTTTTTCAATATCGGGTCACTCTTTTGCTATCTTTACGAAACGGGTAACAGAATCAGTTCCCGTTTCAAAGTTTACATTGTTTTAAGTGAATATGAGATAAAATATCTGTTTACGTGAAGCTAACTAAAAATTATAAGGGGATAAGTAAGATCTGAGGTGTAACTTGGGAAATAGTGCAAATTGCTAACTTAGTAGTGCGGAAGCATCTCAAGCCCTAGTTAAGGCTGCGCGAAGGTGATTATAACAGATCGTGAAGCCCTTGCAGGTCAGGGTAGTGTGCGAAGTAACTTGCATGAAGGTACTCACAGTTGGACTAAATCGACTCCTAAGACATCTTAAGGGTGCGAAAACTTGGTTCTAGCATCCCCACATACTACTTTAGGTGAGACCTCAGTCTGCACTCCGTGGGCTGTTGCCAAAAGGGCTGGTAGTGTAGGGATTTGTTTGGCTAATTAACTTCGAACCTGGGTTAGGTCCCCTCAAGCCAACACGAAGCATCAGGTAGGAGATCATAAAACGTGTCAGATTGGGAATCTACCAAATCTAGATACTGGGCATGGGTAATGGCTTGATCTTCTGTCATACAGCCACCCATATCTATGTCCTTGGAAATTTTATTAACAAATTATTTGGCAAACCATTCAACTAAAGGTTCATCAGAATATCGAACTTAATAAGGCGACGCCGACGTCTCCATTCATGAATATGATTAGAGACGTCGGTAGCAGTATTCTATTTCAAAGACGTAAGGAGATGTGTACCTAATTTCATATCGAATTAATAGACGAAAGTGAGTAAGGAAGGCCATTTCCAAAGTGTTGCAGTCTTGGAAGGCACCTCGAGGTAACTCAATGTACCATTTCATCGCAGCAACTGTCAAGGCTCACTGGAAATGACATAGACAAATGAATCATCAACCCAAGAATTGGATGAACACCATAAATGGTAAGCCATAACATGGGCTTGGGGGTCTTCTCTAGACTCCTTTGAATTTCAGACAATTGTTAGGAATCTTAGTAGGAACCGGAGGATAATATCGTGAATGGAGTATTGGGTCATTTGTGATCCTTGACACATCCGGTAGTTCCAACATTGCTATAAATGGAAATTATGGATTGAAAGGCATGGGGGACCTTTGATGAGGCCCAATTTGTGGATTCAAACCTTGTCGGTATGGGTTCTACCCCGAAAGCGGTAGATTTTTACCATAAGGAGTTTGATATTGCCCACACTAAGAGGTATCTGACCATACAAAGGTGGATTTTGACCAGGGTAGGGTTGATACTGACCTGTCATAGGCCATTGAGAACCATAAGGTGGATAAAAAACTTGTGAAGTGTATGGAGTATAAGGTTGTTGTTGCAACGGTTGACCTTGGTGGTAAAATTGTTAACCCTGTTACTGTAGGGATTGACCTTGTTGCTATAAGGGTTGGCCTTGTTGGTACAAGGGTTGGTTTTGCTGCTGCAAGGATTGACATTTATGTTGCAATGGTTGTTGATAAGGCCCTTGTTTCACATAAGGTCCTTATTATACATAAGGTTGTTGTTGTTGGAAAATTCCTTGTGGAATTTGTTGGGTTCCACGTTGGTACTGATAGGTTCCAGTTTGAAATTGACCAGATGTCTCAAATGAGGGATTTGGACCAGACTTCATTGGGAACCTGCTTGTTGATTAAAAGGTGGATTTTGAGGTTGTTGTGAGCCATACAGAGGGTATGGTTATTGGTAGGGTATCTGGGCCGAAAGAGGTTGTTGATACGGGATTTGGCCTGATCCAGATGGAATAGATGATCCACTAGGATAAGGTACACTACCAACATTTGGACCAACTCCTGTAGTGTAAGTTTGATATCCACTCACATAAGTTCCACTCGACGTAGGAGGTACATATGGAGGAGGTGGTTGTTGCCCCCCATGCGGTGGGATAGGTGGTGGCACATATTGTCCACTTAATGGAGGACTTGAGGAACCTATAGGGACATTAACTGTCCCAACCGTAACTGTCGGTTGTACATGAACTGAAGAAATTGCATCTTGTATAGGGATTTGAGAGGCCACGCTTGAAACGAACAAACCAGAATTAGGCATAGTGCCCGACGACCAAATGGTATTATGATATAGTGAAGACGCACTTGGAGTACCTGAAACCAATTGAGCCAAAGAGGTGTAACCTGGTGGAAACAAAGGTTCACTGCTTTCAGGTGGTGGTGGAGGTGGCATACTTCCCACATACGGAAAGCCTTCAGGTGGAAAGTTATATTCAAATTCATCACCAACACTAGGAGTGTGAGTGGCTGAGACTTCTAGAGGACGATCTCGAGGAGAGGTTGGAATCTCACCTTTTGATGCCATAGGTGGAAATAGTTGGCGAGGGGGAATTTGTGATGATTGAGGAGAAGGCTCCAAAGGTACGCTGAGATTATCAAATGGACTATATGGCCGTTGAGGAGATATGACCAATGGATCAAAAAGTGGATTCAGAGGGAATAATAAATACCTCTGCGGAACCTCAGGAGTTTCTGGATTAGATTCCTGAGATGATGAGTCTCGAGGTGGAGGACGAGAAGCAAGGGGTTGAATACCCAAGATAATTCCAAGTTCAAAACCTTGGGCTTCAAGTGAATGTGAAGTCTTAGGATGGACTCCTTGTGGTGACCCTTCAGTTTCAGATGATGAAGAGGATATGTAAGGTGAAACTGGTGTTTCAGCCACAATGAACTTACCTCAAAAAAATTAGGAGATGGTTTATGTGAGCTTACAATTAAAATTTACTATTCATCAGGCAATGTGAGGCCAAGGATAACTTCATAGGTAATTCATGTTATCGTGGGTAGTTAAATTTTAGAACTTAAAAATAAGAAATAAATAAAAAAGGGTGTAGGCAAGAAGGTTTACCAAGTATCCATGAACCACTATATACACCTTAGCCAAAACTAAGGACTTAATGTACGTTGGCCAATCTAGCCGAATTCTGTGTTCGGTGTATCATGTTTACAAGGTAGCTGATTCGGTTACTGGTGGCTAAAGGATAGAAACCTAGTGAGGTCTCCCAATATATATGCGATGGTATGGGGAGAACAAGTCCGTGTTAGCATTGTCTAATGCATAACCATTTTATGAGAGCATTCCAATATACTTGCCATACATGGAGCGCCTCTGATATACTCGAGAGTACTGGAGAACGATCATATATATTTTCGTACGTGGAATGAGATTTCACCCTTGGGATACAATGTAGGAAATTAACGACAATTGCTACTTTTATAGACCCCGGAACATGTCTCTAACCTAGACCTCTAATGTTTGCGTTAAGTTCCAAATGCTCCTTAGGTTAATTTCATAAATTTTAACGTTGTTCTTGAATTCTGTTTCAATTTTCTGACTCAAATGAGCTCACCTGAATCCTAAAATGCAACTATATGAGAAAATGGAACTTTTCACTTCAATGAAAGCTAACCAATAAGGGAAGATAATTCAATCAATTAATGCATCAACCAAGAAAATGCATCAAAGAACATTCCTCGACTAACTTTTCTTTCCAGAAGCAATATGCAAAAGCAAAAACAATCTTCACTATCTTATATGCAATCTA
Source organism: Pinus tabuliformis (assembly GCA_031772625.1). Lineage (NCBI taxonomy): Eukaryota > Viridiplantae > Streptophyta > Pinopsida > Pinales > Pinaceae > Pinus > Pinus tabuliformis. Next base: position 318,572,035 of record CM062811.1, read on the forward strand.
TCGAAAGAAAAATGATGTTTACTTCACTAAGATGCACTTTATATAAATGATGTTCTCTTTGATTTTTGAATGCTCTAATGCAATAAAAGCTTCAATTAAAGAAAAAATGAGATTTTGATTCAAATGCTTCTAATGCAAACAATGCACCAATCAAAGCAACACCAACTCAAATCCAAAAGCACTTAAATGAAAATGTCTTTCACTTTTCTCTTTTGAATGAATAAACAATGCACCATTTTCAACTTGTAAACCAAACAATGTAATCTATGTTTGATCAATAACAAAGATGATTTTTCAAGTGCAAGATGACCTAATGCAATCGAAAAGAAACTTTGCAAAATACAAGCCAAAACTAATGCAAATTGATGTTTTGAATGATTTTAACAAATAACCAGATCTAATCAATAAAAAAACTACAAACTAAGTGACATTTACAAGAGGAAGTGACAATCAAATGACTTGAAAACCCTAGAATCAATCTAGTTTCACTCCAAACACTTGAAAGCTCAAAATACAAGAATTTTCCAATAAAATAAGATAATCAGACAAAACACCAATAAATCCAATCACAATGGAAAAGAAAAAGGACCTCAGGGGTTGAGACACACAGGATTTGGGCAGAGAAACCCTAATTTTCACCAATCTCTATGATTAATGTGATTGTAATGGCGAAACTTGTGCTGAATAGGGTTTTAGCATGAATGATCTAAAGGAAAGTGCGTTGGTAGTGAGACTGCTCGAGTAAAAAACACATTGTGAGAGGAATAAGGAAAAAATAAAAAATGTTTAAACAAGCACTCCAGACTCAATACTCTAAGGTAGTGTTGTGGCCACCAATAACCCCCCTCTTTGTTTAGTATTAGCAATAACACTAAGCAAATGGGGACCCTTAATAAAAAATTCAAAAACATTTTGTAAAACTTTTTGTATTATACTCCTTAAAAATATGTCGCATCGCGCGAAGAAGATAAACATTTCTTTACGAGCGTAATAAAAAACTGCGGAAAAAGCGACGCGAAATCCATCGCATCGCATGCATTAAGAAGCGCTCTTAAATGAAGATATTAAGAAATCTCTACCGCCAATATGCGACATCGCATATCGCAATATCGCATAAGCAGCACACTATGATTTAACGACTCGTCGCGATCTGCGATAGACTGATCTGAAAAAATTTGCGATGACACATCTAGGTAATGCGATAACGCGATGCTGCTATCGCCCATCGCAAATTTCCTCGACTCAACATTCAAGAAAAGTTGTCTATAAACCAAAATTAAGCGCGTGCCTTAAAGGAAATTAATGAACATATGCCAAAGTGTCAGGGAAGGACAATTGTGTGTTTTTTGAAGAGACAGTTCACGATGAGTGTCATGATTTTATACATTCATAGAGGTTAGAGCTTTCGTATCAGTATTTATTATCATTACTCTTTTCCTTTGCGTGAACTGCAGGAATGAAAAACATGAAACGATATGAAGCAATGAGCAGGAAACATCTAAGGAAAAGGGGAAAGCATCAATGCTCAGAGAATAGAGAAGAGATGCCTTCATAAACAGACGCCGCGTGTAGTAGAAACGCAGATTCCAGAGTATCACTGAACAGATGCTGATATCAATAGGCCATTCAACACTCAGAGTCAAAAGCTCACAAAAGCAGCATGTTTACGGAAAACCTGAAAGCTTATGCCCAGTAAAGGAAAAAGGCGCTAAAGAAGGAAAACGCACCAGAAAAGCTTGGATCAAAGAACAGAGGAAATCGTGCATCACTAAGAAAATTGTTCAGAAAGCAAAGTCCCTAACTTGCTTAGTCATTCGCAAGTCCGGAAACCGAAATAGCAAAAGCAGAAGTAGTTTGAGGGAAATATGGGTTGTTGCCAAGTATATACGCAGTAAATTCGCCCAACCAGAAGATGATTCTCAAAAATATCTTCTAGTGTACTAAAAAGTGGTGCCAGCGCTTGCCATTTCTATTTTCGTAGCTCAAACAAAAGCATAAGACGACCAGCCGACTCTTCCCAGGCAAATGTTGCATGCTCACAACACTAAGGAGCAAATACAGAAATAGTTAGGAATTAGATTCAGTTTTTAGAAATAGTTTTGCTTTAAGAAGAAGGGTGGTCATTTAAACCGTATCCGAAATTTATGTAATTAAGTTATTTAGTTAGCAGTATTTAAACCCTTCTCATGCATTTGGAGAAGGGTCCAGAAATTTGTCAAAAACTTGTCCTCAGAACATGCACTTTTGCACCCTCGGAGGGGGTTTTGATGAATGGATGGATCAAGGTTTATTAATGTTTGCATTTGATATCTGCTACTGATGTTGCACTTCTGTACTCTTAGTAGATGTTAGAGCAAGGAGAGATAAATCATTGTTGCTTGAAGCTTATGAGTAGAACCAGTCATAAATGGTACTTTTATCTCTTGACCATTTCTTCTTATATTCTTAAAGTGATATACAGTTTTTAGTTGTTTATATGTTATTGCATGAATGTGTGAGTTACCATTTGGCACTTTTGTACGGTGGAGCCATTTATTTATGTCTGATATATGAATAACTTATTATGCGATATGCTGTTCACAACTGTTTTGCCTAACTTTTTATGCAAAGTAGTTCATCTTAATTGATTTCCCTTCTTATGATAGCTAAATGATCTTTATTACCAGTTATTGTCTGAAATCTTTTTAGATCGCATAATAGAAGAAATACACCCCGGGTTAGCATAGATTAGATGTGCTGTTTTTAATTAGATTACAATAGCATAGCGTTAGTTTAAAAGTTTGAATTAGATTAGCTTTAAGTATTCTTAGATCAGCAACATCCAACTCTGTACACACACACACCCTTAGATTGGGAAACTGGTCCCATTATCCCCAGTCGGACCCGCTATACCAAACGGATAAGGAGCTGCCAACCAAGGTCCGGACCGGGTGGGTATCCCCTTATTTTCGACCCGATTTTCGGGGCTTCAACATATTTGGCGCTAGAAGGAGGGCCTGAACTATGAATGGCACCTAAATCAAAATCTAAATACCATTCCGAGAGTAAATCGCCCTCATCAACTCCCCCGACTTCCCCAGTACGTTTAAATCCAGAGTCAGAAGTCGCTCGAGTATTAACCGCTGCTACACACCCTAATATTTCAGACCAATCTACCATTGAACCCCCTGAAGTTCAAACTCTGATTCACAAACTCCAGGGATTTTCCGTTTCTACTCAGAGGTTTGATAAATCTCAAAGCAGCGTGACTTCGCAGTACAATCCTTCTCATCCCCTGACCAGATTAAAGAGTGCAAAATTTGGCATTCAGCCAACTGAATTCCCTCTCCCCACCAGGAAAAGAGCAAGGAAAACACCACAAGAGTCTGACAGTGAGACTCTTTCATCTACATCGTCCATTTCAACTCCCTCACTGCGAAGTCAGCCACCCACATCTTCATTCCAAACCATCATCCATCCGCTTACCAGAACTCCCACAACCCCTCTTCAATCATCTACGATCATAGTATCTTCATCTTCCCAGCCACAGGGATCATCTTCTGCACTTTCATTCACTAGCAACTCAATGATGGCCCAGTCTCCATGGAACAATCTTGGGGCAGTTTTAATGCCTCCACCCTTGAGTCAAATACCGGCCCATCCTAAGAAATGGCTACCCAAATTCAATCCAGAAGAAGGCATGCTAGCTGGAGAACACATTAACAATTTCATGCTTTCTATCAATCTTAACAGATTTACTAACGAAGATGCTGTTGTTCGGCTTTTTCCCTATACAATGCAAGGAACAGCCGGGTCATGGTACTTTTCATTACCCTCCGGGTCTATCACAAGTTGGGACATTTTCCAAAGTCAATTCCTTACCAAGTTTTGTGATGATAGATCAATGGCAACGTTAATCAATGACCTATCCAATCTTAAAGCCGAGGCTAGAGAACCCATCAAAGATTTCAATTTACGGTTCAATAAGATCCTCAACAAAATTCCCACTGCTTCCCAACCCAGCGAAGAAGTACGATGTGAATGGTATATTACGGCCTTACCATCAAACTTAGCAATCTTCGTGGATAGGGCAAATAAAACAACCTTAGTTGAAAACTTGACAGAGGCGATAGCAGTAGAGAAACGCGTAATAGCCCTGGAAAAGAGATCTGCGATAGAGGAACGCAAGTCTAAAAAAGTCACCTTCAAGGAAGACTCCAAGAAGAAACAAACGAAAGACCCTTTCGATTTGGAAGGATTGCAAAATGTATTAAAGACCATGTCCAATGAGATGATCGACATAAAAAACAAGTAGCAGAAACTTCTTCAAAGAAGCCCTACAGAGCTTTTAAAAGAGGTCCTTCAATGGATGTGAAACCACCCAACGCTATTTCAAATGCCGAATCCGAAGAAGAGGAAGAAGAAGAGAGTACCACTGAAGGGCAGACTGATGACGAAGAAGTTGTGGAATTACAAGGAATGTGGGATTTCATCCTCCCACAAGAAGAAGATCAAGAAGCATTTCCGGTTAGCACACGAAACAAAAATCAGCTTGATCCTCCCCAAAATACCCCTAAGCAGAAGGGCACAAGCCCTGCAGCAAAAGATAAAGTCGCAACAAAAAAAACGACCACTAAAGCGACTCAACCTAGCCCGGTCCAATCAGATCAAACAACTCCGTCAAAAACACTAATAGTGTCGGATGAAATGGAATACAATATTATTGACGACATGAAAAAGACTAGGGCTAATATTACCCTCTACGAATTGAGCAAATTGAAACATCAACATAAGATAATGATGAAAGAATTACATGCTGTGCCTATCACATCTTTGCCTACAGTTGTAGCTTCCCACAACATGGGAAGACCTCCAACCAACACGATCAATAAGATTGATCCAAATGACATTGCCTTGATTGGAGGAAGATCAAGGTCTCACACTCCCCCTTTCCTTCTCACTTATGAAATTTTCAATAAAAATGTGCACAATTGTTTGGTAGATTCTGGTGCTTCAACGAATATTTTACCCAGATCAATATGTGCCAAGTTAAATGTTCAACCACAAAAATCCACAGTACTTATAGTTCAGCTTGATCGATCTCAAGTCGAAGTGATTGGTGAACTTAATCAAGTAACCATAAGATTGTCATCCAACCCAAAGGTATGTCAGGTTATTGACATTCTAGTGGCTGATACCCCAGAATTCTATGGCTTGATTCTTAGCAGGGATTGGTCCGAGAAACTCCATGGATACTTTTCAACCGACTGGTCACACATGTGGTTACCCTACAATGGTAAACCGAATCAAATAAAGGTTGAACGAGAGTTACACCAGAAGTACATAGTAACGGAATTGGAGGGAGAAAATGAAGCAGTAGCGTATAACAGCAGTATCATAGGCAATTACTCGGTAGATTCTTTTCTCGGCAATTTCAATGCTCATACATCACCTTACTTAGAAAATTCAGTCTTGTCCCAAGTCGAAATTTTTTCCCAAACTGATAATTCAAAGTGTGTTAATTTTGTAGATAAACCTGTAAATGCATCTTTGTTTTGGAAATTATATTTTGATGGCTCTAAATCTAACGAAGGAGCAGGAGCAGGATGCGTTCTGATTATTCCAGAAGGAAATAAGACCATGCTTACGTGCAGAATCGAATTCGATTGCACAAACAATACAGCAGAATATGAAGCCTTGGTGCAAGGCCTATATAAAGCAATCGGGTTGAATGTCAAGTATCTTCAAGTCTTCGAAGACTCTGAGATTGTCGTCAAATAGGTACGTAATACTATTCATTGCCTATCAAGTCATTTAAAACACTATCAATCTTTGGTACAAGATCTGACTGAGCATTTCATAGCATTCAATATTTCGTCAGTCCCGATACTCCAAAACGCAAGTGCAAACCTTTTGGCTAACGTAGCCTCTAGGCTTATTCCCTCCGAAGAGTTTAGTTCAGATAGATTCTCAATAGAATTAATCTTTAGACCATCCATCCCTGACAACATTACAAATTGGAGAGTATTCAACGACGATCCTGATATTGTAAATTTCCTCACTTCCGAAGGATCCTACTCCAATCAGATAATTGACGAAGACCGTCACAATTGACAAATACAACAAAATGGCACTGATAATGCTATACCTAAATCGGTGGTTAAGTTAGAAGACTTATACGATTTGAAAAATCGGTTTAAAAGGTCTGCCAATTCAAAGCTCTACAGCTCAACTCTGAACTACGAATTAGTAAACCTAGGAACCAATGATAAACCATAAAACATTAATCTAGGCATCGGCTTAGCCCCTGAAGAAAAATTAGCGTATATTCATCTTTTGAGACAATATAAAAATGTCTTTGCCTGGAATTACGATGAGCTGAAGACGTACAACACTTCTATCATTCAGCACACTATTCCTATGATTGACAACGAAAAACCTGTCCAACAGAAACTGAGAAAGATCCACCCCAATTTAGAAAATTAGATAAAAACCGAGCTAAATAAGTTATTAAAAGCCAGAATAATTTTCCCTGTCAGACATTCCAAATGGGTCTCCAATATGGTACCCGTTAGAAAGAAAAACGGAGATATTAGAATTTGCATCGATTTTCGAAATCTCAACAAAGCCTGTCAAAAAGACAATTTTCCTCTCCCACCTATGGAGTAGATATTACAGGCAGTAGCAGGCTCAGAACTGATGTCTTTCTTGGATGGATTTTCAAGATATAATCAAGTGCTGGTACATCCCGATGATCAGTTGAAAAACACATTCAGAACTAAATGGGGCACATACGCATATCGGAAGATGCCATTTGGTTTGATCAATGCTGGTGCTACATTTCAGAGGGCCATGGACATCGCATTCAAGGGTTTAGTCAATAAATCCGTAGTAATTTATTTGGATGATATAACAGTGTACTCCAAGAAGTGAAGCGACCATCTTAGAGACTTAAAACATATCTTTCAACGATGTTTAAGGTATGGGATTTCACTTAACCCAAAGAAATCTTTTTTCGCACTAAGTGAAGGGAAACTTCTAGGATTCATAGTGTCAAAATCCGGTATTCACATCGAGCCTGACAGAATCAAAGAAATTTCTGAAATATCCCTACCTCATAATAAAAAAGCCATGCAATCTTTCCTTGGTCAAATCAATTTTGTAAAGAGATTTGTCCCAGATTTTTCACGAATTGTGTCTCCTTTGCAAACTATGATTAAAAAGAATTCAAAATTTAAATGGGGTCAAGATGAACATGAAGCATTCAACCTGGTCAAACAAGCTATCATTAATGCACCATCTTTAGCAACCCCGAATTTTTCAGAATTTTTTATCTTATACACATTTGCCTCAGAGAAATCATATGCTGCAATTCTAACTCAAGCAAATCAAGAAAAAGCGGAAGCTCCAATCGCATTTTTTAGCTCGAATTTACAAGGTGCTGAACTCAACTATTCAGACGTGGAGAAACAGACATATGCTGTTTTCAAAGTGGTCAAATATTTCAGACCTTTCTTACTTAAAACCCATACTAAGGTCATAGTACCGTTTCCAGCGGTAAGAAATCTTCTAGTACAGAAGGATGTGGGTGAGAAAAGAGCAAATTGGATCACTGCTTTACAGGAATATGACCTTGAGATCAAGCCAGCAAACATTGTAAGAGGTCAAGGCTTCTGCAAAATGTTGGCTGGAGCATTGCGGATTTCTGAAAATTCATCTGAACATGTACAACTATATGAGGTAAGCCTAAACGATGCAGAATCATTATATGCTAACATCATTTATTATCTTAAGAATGAATATGCTCCATCACACCTAGATCACACTAAGAAAAGAGCTCTGAGATTGAAAGCTAAACAATATCAGCTCATAAATGATGTTCTTTTTAGAAAGAATTATGATTCTGTTCTTCTTAGATGTCTTGAGAAAACTGAAGATGAAAAAGTTTTGCAGGAACTCCACGACGGACCAGCAGGCGGACACTATGCTGGAGATGCTACTGCACATAAGATCTTACGTGCAAGATATTACTGGCCTACGCTGTTCAAAGACTCACACAGTTACGTTAGGAAATGTCAAGTCTGCCAAACAACTGCTGGAAGACGAAAGAAGCCATCCCTGCCACTACAGCCGGTAAACATCGAGCAACCATTCAGTCAATGGGGCTTGGACATAATAGGTGAGATCGTTCCTCACTCTTCGAAGAAACATAGATACATCCTCACGACAACAGATTATTTTACTAAATGGGTAGAAGCAGTTCCTCTCAAACAGCGAATTCTAAAAATATTATTGAATTCATAGATCAATTTATAATCACTAGGTTTGGATTTCCAACAGCTTTAATGTTTGATAATGCATCATACTTTTCTGGAAATGCAATGACTGAGTTTGCACTTAAAAGAGGGTTCAAACTGAAATATTCGGCCAACTACTATCCGCAAGGTAATGGGTTAGCTGAGTCAACAAATAAAAACCTAATCAGGATTATTAAAAGAACAGTTGACCAGAACCAAAAGAATTGGCACAAAGCTTTGGTAAATGCTTTATGGGCAGATAGAATAACGAAGAAAGCTTCAATCGGCACTTCTCCCTTTAATTTAGTTTATGGGAAGGAAGTGGTTCTTCCAACTCACTTAGTCATCCCCTCTTTGTCTTTAGTACAATACATCGATGAAGTATCTACTTCCTCCATACAACTAAGACAAATGGAAATAATTAAATTAGAAGAACAACGAGAACAAGCTAAGAAAACCCATGCTCATCACCAAGCGCTAATAAAATCCTCTTTTGATTCAAGCATAATGACCAGAAATTTTTTTCAGATGGGAGATTTAGTTTTGAAATGGGATAAGGCTCATGAAGAAAAGGGCAAACATACAAAATTTCAAAAGATGTGGCTTGGTCCTTTCCAGATTGTTGAAGTCATAGGTCCATCAACGTTTGTGTTGCAGGATTTAGCAGGTAGAAGGGATTCTTTGCCTGTTAATGGACAAATCCTTAAAATATATTTTCCATAGAAGATCATTCTTCTATTTTTTGTAAAATAGTTTTTCTTTTCCTTTTTCATAATAAAACCAGTTGTAAATGGTTACTACAGGTATTCACGGAAAAGACACCAATTCTCTTTCAGATTTTGAGCTTTTCGCTTGTATAAATAACAAAAATTTTCATAAATCTGATCTTTATTATAGACAGATAGAGTTAAAATTTTTGGCCTAGATATGATACTAGTTTCAACTTCAAAAATTTGATGAAAGCAACCTTTGGCAAAAAAATTGTTTTATATCAGCACAATGAAAGGTATCAATAATAAAATAAAGATTCTCTGTAAAAATGCTGTTTTCAAACTCTATTATTGTCGTCCAGAGCTTTCTTAAGGAAAACAATGATTTCCTCCCTGTTAAAGAAAATCGCAGCATTCAGAGGAACAATCCAAGAAGCACTATATCTCAAAGAATAAGAGGTCTCATCACGAGCCAGCTTATCATGATCACAGATATTACAACTTGCTGACTTTGCCAATACTGTCTACTAAAACAGGGCAATGACTCAAGATTGTTGCAATCAAAAGACAAGGGGTCTCATCATGAGCCATCTTGTTCAGCAAAAGTGTAAATCAAGTGAATGACTGTGTTATAATTTGGCTACCAAACCAAGACATTGTTCTTTAGAGAATAAAAAAGGAAAAAGTGTCAAAATGGGTTTTTCTTTGAAGGTTGTAGATAACCTTAAGCAGGATAAAGGATCATTGCTGGGTAACAGGTAACCCTGTCGAGGCTATGGATGCCTGCTAGCAGCAGAGGCTCTACCTACGAAAAATGAGCATATTTTAAAGCCGGCACACAGAGAAGACTTTATTTTATCTTTAAAAGACCAAGTAATGGCTTATATAAATACAAGGACAAGCCTGAGGAAGCAAAAAATTGGAATAGAAAAAGGTTGAAACAAAATATCATTAACAGGATAAGGCATAATGTACTCTATCTGTCCATAACATAGTTTAGACTTATGAAAATTTTTCTGTTTTAGAAGTTTTAAGATTCAATAGAAAAGTAGAGATAACTGGTTCTTCCCAGTGAATCGCCATTGTTGTGGCCACCAACAACCCCCCTCTTTGTTTAGTATTAGCAATAACACTAAGCAAATGGGGACCCTTAATAAAAAATTCAAAAACATTTTGTAAAACTTTTTGTATTATAATCCTTAAAAATATGTCGCATCGCGCGAAGAAGATAAACATTTCTTTACGAGCGTAATAAAAAAACTGCGGAAAAAGCGACGCGAAATCCATCGCATCGCATGCATTAAGAAGCGCTCTTAAATGAAGATCTTAAGAAATCTCCGATGGCCGATATGCGACATCGCATATCGCAATATCGCATAAGCAGCACACTATGATTTAACGACTCGTCGCGATCTGCGATCTGCGATAAACGTGATCTATGATAAACGCGATCTGCGATAGCCTGATCTGAAAAAAATTGCGATGACACATCTAGGTAATGCGATGACGCGATGCTGCTATTGCCCATCGCAAATTTCCTCGGCTCAACATTCAAGAAAAGCTGTCTATAAACCAAAATTAGGCGCGCGCCTTAAAGGAAATTAATGAACATATGCCAAAGTGTCAGTGAAGGACAGTTGTGTGTTTTTCGAAGAGACAGTTCACGATGAGTGTCATGATTTTATACATTCATAGAGGTTAGAGCTTTCGTATCAATATTTATTATCATTACTCTTTTCCTTTGCGTGAACTGCAGGAATGAAAAACAGGAAACAATATGAAGCAATGAGCAGGAAACATCTAAGGAAAAGGGGAAAACGTCAATGCTCAGAGAATAGAGAAGATATGCCTTCATAAACAGACGCCGCGTGCAGCAGAAACACAGATTCCAGAGTATCACTGAACAAATGCTGATATCAATAGGCCATTCAACACTCAAAGTCAAAAGCTCACAAAAGCAGCATGTTTACGGAAAACTTGAAAGCTTATGCCCGGTAAAGGAAAAAGGCGCTAAAGAAGGAAAATGCACCAGAAAAGCCCGGATCAAAGAACAGAGGCAATCGCGCATCACTAAGAAAATTGTTCAGAAAGCAAAGTCCCTAACTTGCTTAGTCATTCGCAAGTCCGGAAACCGAAATAGCAAAAGCAGAAGCAGTTTGAGGGAAATTTGGGTTGTTGCCAAGTATATACGCAGTAAATTCGCCCAACCAGAAGATGATTCTCAAAAATATCTTCTAGTGTACTAAAAAGTGGTGCCAGCGCTTGCCATTTCTATTTTCGTAGCTCAAACAAAAGCAGAAGACGACCAACCGACTCTTCCCAGGCAAATGTTGCATGCTCGCAGCACTAAGGAGCAAATACAGAAATAGTTAGGAATTAGATTCAGTTTTTAGAAATAGTTTTGCTTTAGAAGAAGGGCGGTCATTTAAACCGTATCCGAAATTTATGTAATTAAGTTATTTAGTTAGCAGTATTTAAACCCTTCTCATGCATTTGGAGAAGGGTCCAGAAATTTGTCAAAAACTTGTCCTCAGAACATGCACTTTTGCACCCTCGGAGGGGGTTTTGATGAATGGATGGATCAAGGTTTATTAATGTTTGCATTTGATATCTGCTACTGATGTTGCACTTCTGTACTCTTAGTAGATGTTAGAGCAAGGAGAGATAAATCATTGTTGCTTGAAGCTTATGAGTAGAACCAGTCATAAATGGTACTTTTATCTCTTGACCATTTCTGCTTATATTCTTAAAGTGATATACAGTTTTTAGTTGTTTATATGTTATTGCATGAATGTGTGAGTTACCATTTGGCACTTTTGTACGGTGGAGCCATTTATTTATGTCTGATATATGAATAAGTTATTATGCGATAAGCTGTTCACAACTGTTTTGCCTAACTTTTTATGCAAAGTAGTTCATCTTAATTGATTTCCCTTCTTATGATAGCTGAATGATCTTTATTACCAGTTATTGTCTGAAATCTTTTTAGATCGCATAATAGAAGAAATACACCCCGGGTTAGCATAGATTAGATGTGCTGTTTTTCATTAGATTACAATAGCATAGAGTTAGTTTAAAAGTTTGAATTAGATTAGCTTTAAGTATTCTTAGATCAACAACATCCAACTCTGCACACACACACACCCTTAGATTGGGAAACTGGTCCCATTATCCCCAGTCGGACCCGCTATACCAAACGGATAAGGAGCTGCCAACCAAGGTTCGGACCGGGTGGGTATCCCCCTTGTTGTCGACCCGATTTTCGGGGCTTCAACAGGTAGTAATCAGTGACTGTGCAAACCTATGTAAGCTCAAACTAATTGAGAACTCAATGGTCGATCAAACTGATCAAGAGACCAGATCGAAAAAAAGATTAAAGAGGTTATAACTTCCCCAATGGAGTCGCCATTTTGTTGTGAAGTCAAATCCCCTTTGTGGACAAAGGCGATCTCTCTAGCCCAATGAGTGGGTCTAGCAACAAACTAAACAAACTAACAAACACTTTCTTATCTTATGTTTAACAAATGTAGAGAGAGAGTGACCTACCTCACTCTAATGCTAATCGCTCAATCCTTTAGAGATGACTTTGATTCCTTCGCTTCCAGATTCTCTCCTTACTTTTTCTTCATGTCCAAGTACTTGTAAGAAATATCAAATAGAAATACAAGGTGCAAGAGCATATATGGCATACATCAAACATAAGTTACTGAATAGATCAAGGGGTATTAAGCTAAAAGCATAAACATTTACACAATTATGGAAAGTGAACATCAGATGTATATATTAATAATCTAAAAAGGGAAGTATACAACCTATGCATTGATGTTGGAGACCTCCTTTTGGTGGATGTCCAATTCCAAGAAAATACTCTTCAATCACTCCTTCTCCAAGTTAGAATGGGCAATATTTAGGCATAATATTAATATAGGAATGCAGGCAATCAATGACCAACCATTTGGGGATGGAAGGGAGTTGATTTATAGGAAAGGAGAGGGAGTTAGGGATCCACAAAAGAGGGAGGAAGGTACACATATCAAGGGGAAATACCATAATGATAAGATCAAGAATTCCAAATGGAAGATCTCGACCATATGTACAACAACCAACATCCAACTCGCTGTTCTCGAAGTTTCTAGCATACAAAGCTTCTCCCCCATTTTAGGAAAACTTGCTAGAAGAGGTTTAACGTGGGTTTTCAAATCAAAACCCGTGCTGGCAGTGGTAGGGTAAAATAGTGCAACCTACCATCAGCATGGTCAAACAGTGGAGAAAAGCACACTAACCCTAAAAATTAGGGTTTTAGCTAACCTTCTTCAGAATTGACTTCAGGAAATTTTCCTTTGGTTTCTCAGAGATGTTTTTGTCTGTATATCATGATGGATATACTTCACAGTTGTCAACATTTTTTCACTTCGGGATATGTAACAAGAAGTGAATTGGAGGTGTGACAAAATACTCTGTAACAAGGGGGAGGTGCAATTCTAAAAGAATCTTTTGTTTGAGTTGGGAATTCTTATAGAGATATAAGCGATCTTTGTAGCATAATGAATCATTTTTCTAGATAAATGTTTCAGATGTATTGGGATCTTGCTGTAACTTTTTAATGAGTGTCCACACCTCTTTGTCATTCTTCCATTCATCCCTTGGTTTAGTTATCCAATTAGGTTGAATAATAGAAATGGCACAGAGTAATGCTTCCACATCCTCATCCTTTCTTGAGAGTGCATCTGAACAACATTTTTCTTCCCTTTTTTGTAGATGATTTCAAAGTCATAACCCAACATCTTGGTGAACCATTTTTGCTACTCTTATGAAGATACTCTTTGTTCGAAAAAGTATCTAAGAATATCATGATCTATTTTTACCTTGAAGTGTCTTCCCATTAGATAAGGTTGCCATTTATTTAGTGCATGTAGTATTTCCAACATTTCCTTCTCATATATAGGCTTTTGTAAATAGTTTCCCTTGATTGGATGACTTTCAAAAGCAATGGGTCTTCCTTCTTGCATTAAAACAACACCAATTCCATTTCCTAAGGCATCACATTCCATAATAAATGTTTTTGTGAAATCTGGTGTAGCTAAGACTAGTGCTTGGCACATTGCCTCTTTAATATGTTCAAAGGCCTTAGTTGGTTGTGGAGTCAAATAAAATGCATCTTTCTTTAGTAATGTTGTTAGAGGTGTTGTTATTCTCCCAAAAGTCTTAGCAAACTTGCAATAATATCTTGTCAACCCAAAAAATCCTCAAAGATGATTTTGGGTTGCGGGGATTTTCCATTCCTTAATGGATTTAATTTTTTTAGGGTCTACCTTAACACCCTCATGAGATATAATATAACCCAAATATTTGACCTCCTGTACTCCAAAGAATCATATGAAGGTTTTTGCATATCTCCTCCAATAGTTTGAGTTCCCTATCAACATGTTGAACATGATCCTTCCAAGACTTGTTGTAGATTAGTATATCATAAAAAAATACTAACAAAAATTTTCTAAGGAAGGGTTTGAAAATGGAATTCATCAAACCTTGAAATGTGGAAGGTGAATTAGTAAGGCCAAAAGGGATGACCACAAATTTTGAATGTTGTTTTCAGAATGCATTCAATATTCATTCTAATTTGATGATATCTTGAACGAAGATCCAAATTACTGAAGTAAATAACTCCATGTAATTCATCCAACAATTCATCAATTACAGGAATGGGAAATTTATCTTAAATAGTGAGCTTGTTGAGCTCCCTATAATACGGACACATACACCATGATCCATCCTTCTTGTGCACCAATACTACTGGATCAGCGAAAGAACTTTGAGTAGGTTGAATTATACCAGCCTCTAGCTTTTCTGCAACCATACATTCAATTTCACTCTTTTGGGCATAGGGATATCTGTAAGGTTTGATGTTTGGAGGACCACTTCCTGGAACAAAGTGAATAGCATGATCATAATGATGAATAGGTGGGAGGCCTTTGGGAGTCTCAAATACCTTAGAATGGTTGTCCAAGTCTTTTTGGAGATCTAGAGAAATAGATGATTTTGATGTTTGAACCTCTAGTGAGCATAATTGTGCAATTATGCTTCATTGCTCTTTATTCAAAATCTTTTGTATGCCATTAGAGCGAATTATCTTCCATGGTTTCCTTGTGTTACCCCTTAATTCAATTTCCTTTCCTTCCCAAAAAAATTTCGTGAAAAGTTCTTGAAAATTAAAAGCTATCGTCCCCAAATATTGTAACCATTGGACTCCTAGTACAACATCAACACCACCTATTGGAATGGAAAGCATTGAATTATTCAGTACATATTACCACATGGTTATATTGATATTATTGCACTTTCTAGAGAAATTTATAGTTCCTCCATTTGCAAAAATCACTTGACCCTCTAGTGTTAGATATAGAAAGAAATTTAAATCCTTGGCTATCTTAAAATGAATAAAATTATGGGTACTACCAAAATCAATCAACACTATTACCTTTTTATTCTTGATATATCCATCTATCTTGATATTTTGAGGAGTGGTAATTCTTTCTAATGCATTACAAGATATGGTCGGATTCATTTTTTCTTTCTACAGGGTTGGTTTCTAGTGTATATCTTGTTCTTTTGATGTTTCTTGTTCCTTTTCTTCCTCCTCTTCAGAATCTATGTAAAATAATTTCATCTCAACACACTTATGATCTTTAGTGTATTTTCTATCACAACTATAAAAAAGTTCTTTTGCTCCTTTTTACTCCAATTTTTGCGGTGTCAGCCTTGTAGGTTGTGGAAGGCTAGAAACAACAACACTTCCCTCTTTATAGTTGTGAGTGGTAGACTTCCTTGTTGCCATATGTTTTCTTTCAACTTTTCTTGCCACCTTGAATGCCTTCTTGAAGGAATCAGGTTCCCAAAGGAGAATCTCATGTTGGATGTTATCCTTTAAATTTCCTATGAAGACGTCAATCCTATGTTCCTCTAGAATGCCATTTACCTTGATATTCAATCTTTGTAAGTCCTCAATGTTCTTCGCCATTGAACCCTTTTGCTTGAGATTTATCATTTGGCTAAAGAAGCTATTTCTCTTTGTATCATCATAATGTGCTACCAATTCTTCGTAATGTTTTTCCAAGTGACAATTTATTTATGAGAACAAAGCCATCGATACCATATAAATTGATTTTGTTATAAATATAAAGATTCAATGCGTACCTTTTATGTGTTCGAAACATTATTTAGATAAAAAAAATTCTCCATCTATAGTATCCATGTTACTAGATCCTTGCCATCAAACTTCCTCATATCAATATTTGGAATGTGGCTAGTCTTCAACTCACTATTAGGGTCTCTAAAATAAAAATTTGTATTCCTTTTATCCTCATCATGATTTTCATGGAGTAACTTGTCACCACTAGGAAGCATTTCTTGTAGCAACTTTGTCAAACATTCCTTCAGATCTTCTAGGTCCCTTTTCATTTATGTTTTTAGATCATCCTTCAAACCTTCCAACCTAACATTTATTCCATCCTTCAAATATTCCATGTCTACTTTTAAACCATTCTTCAAGGAATCCATCTTATTTTCCATTTCATTTTTGGTTACTCTTTTCCAGAGCGAAATTTGTTGCACTTTTTCTCATAATTTTGATATATCATGTTGCATTTCTTCCTCTTCTTCATGTGTCATAGTAGAACTTTTTGGTTTCTTACTAGGTGTGTCCATTTTTTGGTTTTGAGGCATTTTGGAATCAAACAATGATATCTATGCTTCACTATTCCTTTAAATCACTTCAAAACTGGTTTTTCAAATAGAGGTTATGAAATTTTTTAAAATATACATACCTTTTTCTTGCTTTTTAGGAGATCAATATAAAAGTCTTGTATATTTGTAATTTCAACTCTTCAAGATCTGAAATTATTTCCTATGGTATCTCTCTAAGTCTTCTTTCTAATGCCACAATTTAGATCAAAATTGGATTCTTCAAGATAAAGTTATACAAAATATCCCATGATGTCCTGATTATGGTATGGTTCAGTAGAGCGAACCTGTATGGAATTTAACGTGTCATTGTTTCATATTTAGATCCTGAAATTACTACACAAAAAACTAAAATTTATGTGATTTTTGTCACTTTTTACAAAATTCAAATCTGATTCTTGAAGAGAAAGTTATGATGATTTTCCATTGGTCGCTTGTTTAGGACTGAATTCTGGAGCATGTAGAAACCCTAAATTATTTGGACCATATCTCAAAAAATATAGTGAACCAAGATCAAAAATTTGTACATGAAGTTCCCCAAGATTTTGGTTCCACGTAGTTACAATTTCTGCTTTTGAAGCTTTGTAGAAAAAATTTATAGCGAAAATGAAAATATGACCTGTTTGAAGCAACAAAACCTTAGAATCCAAAGCTCTGATACCAAATGTTATGCAATCAGCTCACAAAATATAAGAAAATATAGATCAAAAACTTAAAAATTAGCTTCTTTGAGGGGTAAAAATCCTTTACATTACATAAATGAACAATTCTTGGATGATACAAATGACTACACCTCCTTGTTATATACAGGAGTCTAAGGGTCACAATATAATTAGAGTCTACATAACAATAATAATGTAAGGACACAATAATAACAACAGTGATCAAAGAGATTTAGAACAGTTGGTGAAGGAGCGCGCTGTTAAGGCGCTCCGTAAGCAAAGGTCACCGGTTCTAGTCTCGCTGATACCAAAAAATCCAGCATGGTTTCCGCTGGTGCGGCTCAGGCCGGGTGCGATCCCCGGGTGATTTTGACGGCTTAGATGCCCCTGAGTCGTGGCCTCTCAGCCACAGGGTAAGAGTGATTTTCAGGATTCACCCACTTATCAACAAAAAAAAACAACAGTGGGATTTTATGGGGCATAATAATAACAATATGGGGGTTATATAGGCACAATAATAATAATAGGGGGATACACTAACAATAACAATAAAGGGGCTACACTAGTATTAAAGGGACCTACCAGTCTGAAACATATGGAGGGTTGACGAAATGCTCTTAGATTTTGCCTGTGAAATATGGTCGACATACATTAATATGTGAACCATATACCCGAGGGCTATGCCCTACCATGTGATCATGTTCTGTCTAATGCTTCAACTCGACTCCTTAAACTTAGCACCTTGGTCCCATGTGACTAGGATTTGTGATTGGGTCCCTGGTCATCCGTGTGATGACATCAGTATGATGTAATCATTCCACATGACATCCCATGAGGGGTGTCATGTGTCACCCATTTTCAACCTTTTTCCAACCAAAATGTGCCATTTGTCCCTCAACATGGCAACTCCCGATGATGTCATGTCAACATGTTGACATTATCAAATGATGTGTCATGTCATGTGTATAGGAAATGTATAATCTTCTACCATGTGTCAGGGTTGCAAAGTCATCACGCCGTACTGATCTATGTGTGCCATGTGTCAATCTAGTCATAAGGATTAGCCACTAGGCTTTCCATGTGTCTGCCTAATCACCAACATGATCCACTTCAGGCTCACCATGTGTTTTACCAGTCATCAATCGAATCCACTCTAGGCTTGCTATGTGTCTACATAGTCATCAATATGATCTACAACATGCTCACTATGTGTCACACCATGGGACCATAATGGCAGGTTAGAGGTTGTTACCTGTCATGCAAGTTGTCATATCATCCACCTTCCAACCTCTACTTCTGCTGTAAAATACATTTGATCCGTGAATTATGCGTGTCTTTGGTCATCCGCTGTTGAACTAATTAATGTAGCATGGATGCACCCAATAGGTACACACTCTTTAACACATTAATAATTTGGGGTTTTTCCTATAAGTCTTTGGCCCCTTCATAACTGTTAAACTTTAAATGACCATAAATTTTCATCCAGGAGGAATTTTTTAGAGTGGGATATACCGTTGGAAAGGTATCAATGAGACCTATGTAGGGATGTTGTTTATATAATCATTAGGACATAATAATCTTGTCAAAAACTCAATAAATTTTTAAATTTCCTTAACTAATTGATAAGGGTACATAAGGTATCCATATGTCAAACTGCTTCCTTTTCCTACAGTTGCTATCTCAAACATTCCATTTAACATCAATGACAACTTGTTGTCATTAATGACAACACTATGTGCAACAATATCCCCTTTGTCAATAGTAGGAACACTGACAATTATTGATGGTCATTTGATGTCAAAACTACAACAAAAGGTCTCCCCTGTTTTGACTACAATGATGCTCTATTCTATTGATATCTGCATCTCTCCTTTGTGTCAATGTCTACAATCTCTCCCCCTCTAACATAAATAACAAAGGATTATATATGTTTATCAACCAATCATGAACTAAGGTCTCTATGAGTATGCTTCCAACTTTTGCTACTCTAGTATGATCCCATGGACGTGTAAGACCCATGTTTCCTTTCTATTATCATACTACCATTCTAATAAAGTCTCCCCATGAGACCACACTTCCAATGCTACTCATAATTATACCTTCAAAATATCCCCTTGAGACTTTGCTTCCGTCATTGATAGGTACCTATCATATATGCATTATCTACTTATCCTAAAGTTTCATTTATACAAAAGTTCTTTCCAATGTTCTCTATCTATCTATGGACCCATGAATGTGATGATATATCCTTCTCTTTAGAACATGCCTTTTTAGCACTTAAAAAGTTCTTCTTCAAGTTTGATTCAAATTATTGTCTCACAGAAGCTTTCACTGAGGGATAGACCTGAGAGGCCATATCTAGTCAAGATCCTTCTTGAACTCTTCTCTATCTTCTAGAATTAATCCTTGTATTGATGGGAAGTCCTTCTCTTTTGTACCATCTCAAGTTGAGTCTATAATCTCGTGTTGTATGACCTTCATTGTGACATATGTAACATTCAATATTGGGCTTCAATCCTCGAAAAAGTGGCTAATGCATTCTCCTAATTTGGTCCACATGTCTCCATTTAGGCATCTGATCATATACTCTATACTTGACCACATCATAGATTTTGCAACCTTGTGATTTTTTCCCAAATTTTGTACATGAAAAGCAATAAACAAGGAGCTTATTTTGGTACTTGGGTATGGATGAAGATCTTGATATTTTGAAATTATTCCTTGGAGGAGCCATATTTATTTGCTGATTTCTAACATTTGCTTCATTATTGCTCATGAATTCTTTGTGAGAAGACATATTCATTTGTCGATTTTCAATATCTACTTCATTATTGATTGTGGATACTTTGTTAGGAGGCATATTTATTTGTTGATTTTCAACACTTGCTTTATTTCGACTTGTGGATCCTTTCTCTTAATTATGGTTTCTTGTAATCTAATGCTTCTTGGAATTATCCAGAGAGACATTGAAATTAGCATGCTTTTCCTAGTTCATCACTTGCTTTAGATCTTCAGGAGAGCTATTGCTAGATGATATGAAAGTCTGATCATGCTTCTTGGGATAATATTCATTTGATGAAATCGGGGAACCATTGTTCTTGGGTGCCTTTTGATTTCCTGGATAACTAAGACCTGTCTTAATAAGAGAAGACCTCTACATGTTGAGGATGTGATTTAGGGATTCAGTCCGTTTGTGGAACTTTGAATTGAGCTGCTCCAATTCTTCTCTTTTCCAGAGAAAAACCCCTTCATATATAATTTCAAATTTTTTCTCCTTTTCATTTATCTATTTGAATACAAATTCATTTACCCTTTTTGCTTCTTTTAGTTCAACTTTGAGATCCTCATTTAGGATTTTGTCTTGAAGTTGATGCTTCAACTAACCTTCCTTCTTTATGATGATCTTTATTTCTTTTAGTGTACTTCTAAGTTTCCCTCATAATCTATTTCTTCTTTAGATTCTTCAGTCTCAACAGTGAATAATATTTCACCACTTTCTTCTTCGGTCACACTTTCATTGCTTTCATTATGACTCTATTCCTTTGAGTAAAAATTCTTTGTCTTACTATCTTGCTTCTACTTTTGATGTTTGGATTTAAATATTGAATATTGAATCATCATTGCTATAATTCATCTTGGAATAAGGATATTTAGATGCATAGTGACCTATCCTTCCACATTCAAAGCATTTGAAAGGAAGCTTACCTTTGAACTCACCTGTTCCTCATTTTAAATTTCAGATAAAATTGGCTTCTTCTTTGTCAGGACCTGCAGTGGAGTTAATGACATTGTTTATTTGAAGAAAAAGAGAGACAACCTTATCCTCTTTCATATTTTCATCATATCTTGTCTTCATTTTTGTATATATATATATATATATATATAGATATATATATATATATATATATACAAAAGACATATTGGGCTTTGGTTCTTCTAATATCAATGGTAATAATTCTTTTTCCAATGATCCTAGTAGATGCATTGTTTTCAACATTTACTTTACCTCCAACTATCTCCCTGATGCTAATAAACTTGATTTGATCCCTTGACATGTGTCTTGAGTAGCCACTATCCACATACAACTTATACTTTTGCTTTTGAGCATATAATATGAGACCATAATTTTCTTCTTTCTCTTTCCATATCTTAGGTAGACACTTTTATTCTCCTTGAGTGATTTTATAATTCATGGCCTTGTGTTTACTATAATGTCATAGAGAATGATTACTTGTAATTGCATTATGACCAAATGTATGGCATATAAAGCAATAACCATAGAAGAGTGTGTAGTACCTAGGGTATTTCTTCTTTCTACTTAAGTTGGATCTGACCTCTTCCTGAATTACCTTAGATGACTATTTTGCTGCAACTACCTCTTCCTTGAGATGGGTAATAATGTCATTCTTCTCCTCAAACAACTTTTCTGTTTCCCCTAGCTATGTCTTAATTCATCAAACTGCTTTGTCAAGATTTCATTTTTTCTTTTAAAATCCTCCAACTCAAATTCCAGGAGCTTAACAAATGTTACAACTAAATCCATGCTGCCAAGATTCCTTGGATCCATCTTCTAGTAATTAACATTTGTTGAAGATGACCTTCTTTGATCCCACTTATTGGACCAAAGGGAACATTGAGAGGGGGGCGGGGATGAATCAGTGTGAGAGCAATTTTACCATTTCATAACATTTCATAATCAACCAATCATAATATAATGAACCATAACCATAAGCAACATATCAATATGTAAAACAATGTACCATAAAGACATCAAGAACCCATCACATCAATGAGACACAAGATTTTACGTGGAACCCATATAAGATAAAACCATAAATCCTTCTTCTTTATCATCAATTCATTACATAGATTTGCAGTTGTGATATCTCGTGAATTGAATCTTTTATTGTGATTTTTTAATTATGGTTAAGTATGATTGTGCCCTAATTTTGAAAGATTTATTTGAAAACAATTTATTAGCGTGATAAATTGATAAATGTTGAATTTAAATCTTGTATTTATAGTGTTGCTAATAAAATAATTATCTGGAATGGAATTACACTTGGCTGAAAGAGTTATGGATGCAAGTTAATTGTTGATATTGATTACCACTCATTAATTCCTAGTCATTTAATGTAAATGATTAAATTATAAATGACCATGGATGTAATTGATCATTAACTTCCCTAAAAGACATGAAGCTGTCTTGGAAAGTGGGGAAGTGGAGATCATAAATTAGCTAGTAACTACTTGCCACCTATTGGGTGAGGTGGAGGTAGTTACCAACTATTAACTAAATGGAGGAAAGGGTAATCTACTTTTGGTCACCTTGTTGAAAAAAAGAATCACGTAGAGAATTTGGTGAGAAGGAAATAAAGGATAAAGTGAAGTATCAAAGTTTGGGAGGAACCAACTAATTACTGTATCAGTTCTAGACCTATTTAATCGAGTCAGTGATACGCTATTTTTAATTTGTGATGCATTCTTGATGCTTTAAGATATTTATACAGAAATAAAACTCTGTAAAGGAAAATTATTACATGTTCAATACATTTTATGCATGCAAGTACAATGATGTATGTACATCATTGTACTTACATGCATGCATAAAATGTACTGAACATATAATAATTTTCCTTTACAGAGTTTTCTTTATGTATAAATATATTAAAGCATCACAAATGCATCACAAATTATAGTTCAAAATTTACGTTGTATTCATATGTATAGATAAAAGTACTTAGAATTTTAGCTGGCTACATGTAAATGTAAATTATGAATTAGGAAATAGTAAAATACATATATTTTGTATTAATATAGAATAGACATCACTGTAGCATTAACAATGTTCATACTTGAAGTATTTTAGACTTAAGAAAGAGAGTAAGTATATATATATATATATATACATACATATACTTACTCTCTTATACATATACATATACTTATATACATACATACATATATATATCTATATATATAAAGAGAGTAAGTATATGTATGTATATATATATATATATACTTACTCTCTTATACATATACATATACTTATATACATACATACATATATATATCTATATATATAAAGAGAGTAAGTATATGTATATATATATATATATATATATATATATATATATATATAGATATATATATATATAAGTGTTAGTCATATTCTGAATCACAGTATTTGAAAGGAGTAAGTGAAGGAATAATAATTCTTAGAAGAGTGACTGTCAATCCTTGGAGAAAACAATAGAGATAACATTTGTATAGCGAAACATTTAGCATGGTGAAAATGAATGATACTATTGTATATAAAGTCTATAAGATAGAGCAATTAAATTTACACAGAAAAAAACAAGAGCAAATACAATCATTGTATAAAGAACTTGAGAAAATAAAAATACGAAAGATTGTGATATAGCTTCATAAATTCAATACATAAACATTCTATGTATATGTTATTAAGAAGAATAAAGAAATTTCTTTAATAATAGTGTAGGTCAACATGACCTCATTAAGTTACAAATTGACAAAAATTTTGGGTCGAAAAGAACCCATAAATAATTACAATAACATTCATATAAGCATGTAGCTTAAAAATCTTCCAATAAGGAAGAAAAACATTTCAGATCTATTATGTATATAATACAAAAGGCAAATGACCAAGAATCCTAATGGAATTTCTCGAATGAATAATTAGTCCAAGGTTTGAAAATCCGCCGACCTGGAATGACGAATTCGAAATCTCCATGAGCAAAAAGGAAACCCCATGGTATCACTTTGAAGGAAAATGTTCCAAAATTTTACGTTAAATGCTTTAGTACCTATGACAGAAAAAGGATATACAATTACCATTCACAAATCAACATATAAATGACTTGAATACATTCTAACTAGAAGGAAAAGTAATTAAAAAGGGTTATAACCTGAAAATACCTCCTTATTGGTGCAAGTTCCAGAAATTTGAACATAACAAAGAACTTATATTAAGGTTTGGAAAAAATTGTCTAAACTTGACTAATACACAAAATATAGAAACAAAAAGGAATATTGGTAATTGCCCAAAGGAACACACACACACACATAGAAGCCCCATGAACCTTCACATCATACAAATGATTATTATTTTTGCACAATAGCATGCAATAGCCAAAAATACTAATTGAGAAAATTCGAAGTGCCGATAAAAATAAAAATAATACAATCATATCATAGAATTAAGGTTTAATTTAAAAACCCTATTTATATTCTTACATTAAAAAATGGAGGAGAAGGTTAAATACGAGAGTATATACATACAAAATGTATATACATAATTGATACATGATTAGAAACCCTACATAGCGTATGTAAAATTTACTCTACATGAACCTATGGTACACAAAGGGGTTAGACACTGTTTTTAATAGAATTTACACTAAGTCAAAAACCCAAATTTTTTTGGATTTAAAGTATTTGAAATCATCTACAGTCACACCTAAGGGTTAGGGTTTTACAGTTTGAAAACCAGGACCACAATAAAAGTATGAAAATGAACGAGAAAGAAATCAAATTTTAACCTAATACAATAATAATTTATTACTCAAAGGAGTTACCTAAGAAAAATAAGATTCAATGTTAATATAGAGCCAAAATAACCAAGAGTTAAAGCTTTCACAAGTAGTTCTATGCTAAAGTTTAGCAACAAAAACAACTACAAGAAATTGCTATGAAAAATAATTACGAGGTATAGATAAAAAAATTAAACCTTAGAGAAGAAATGAAAAAACACAATATTTATGTAATTCTAAATTGAAACAATACATTATTCCCTTATTACCTTGCATCTAGTAACAAGAATTCCAAGACACTCTCGTAGAGTGAGCATAATCAGTGGATTTTGTTGGAAGAACAAACCCTAAGCAAAAACCATAAAACCCCAATTATATTAGATAATAAGAGAATAGAAAGTGTAAACATATTCTAAAGAATGACAAGATTATATATATAATATAACATAACTACATAATTCTTAGCGAACTAGAGAGAAATTACCTCAAGCAAGAAACTCCTTACGCGCAAATAAAATTACACTTTGTGGAAGGAAGTTGTCGAAAGAAAGAACTGTTGAGCTAAATTTCAGTTTGTATGAGAATGAGTGTTTAGCTCAACTGTTGGTTGTAGAGCGTCGAAGCTCTTCTCTAACCTATTGAATGCGTAAAATAATGAATCACTAGACAAAAAGTTATTTAAACTAGAGAGAAAAAGAGCTATTTCATCACCACCATAGATATTTAGGGTTTTAATCTTCACCGTTGATATGATCGAAAGGACCAGGTTGACATGTCAATAACACCTCCACAGAGAAAGAACATATGTCATTGTATAGAAAACTATAAAATATCTATGTAAACCACATGGCGTATGTAAGCAAAGATTAAAACATATATTAACAAATATGAACCAATGCAATAGTATATCGTGACACAAGTATGCGTTATATGATATCGAAAGTTGAAGTATTGTAATGGTACAATGTACCATAAGTGTGGTTAATATATATGTTTATATGTGTAAATATGCGTTAGGCGCAATATATTTAAAAATAACATAGGTGATGTATCAATAAACCATTGTAAATCATACCTTGAGATAAAACAATAGGATGTGTATAACATGTATATTTGTAAAAGGACTTAATATATTTTTAAGGAAAGATAAAGTAAAATCAATATAGGACATATGTATTATGGTCATAAAATGTATTGATAACAAGAGGTCATTTTGAAAACATTAAATGCAAAGTTTTTGATTGAATAAGGGTATAGTAGGAAATTACACCCACTTTTGACAATTTCACCATATGGAAAACAATAATTACAAAAAAAAATCTACAGTTCTTTTATGACAAAAAGGCAAGGGGTATGGATATACATATCCAAGTAATGAGTTAAAAAATAAAATCTAAAATACCATTGAGTGAAGAGGAAAACTCTTTAGGAAAATAATTCAATCATAGGTAACAATCAACTTTTAATCCTGATAAAGAGATTGTAAAAGAAAGGTAGAATAATTATTATTAGATGAATAAAAAGGAAGATTTCTTGAGTGTAAAATTACAAGCTAGTAATACAAATGCACTGATGATTATTTATAAAAACAAATTGATGTGTTAAATGGGGCATATTACAAGTGGTATCAATGTTGTAGGTTCCTGATGCTATAATTGGAATGAAGGGAGGAGGAACTAGTAATACAAATAATCAAGAATATGAAATCCGACAAGTAATGCGTAGCTTGAAGGAAGATTTAGATAGTATAAAGGCCAATCAAGAAAAAATGTCCAAAGTTAAGGATGAGAAAGAGGAGATTAATGGATACTTATTGAGGAAGTTGGAAGAGAATAAAGGCAATAGGAAAACAGGAGAAACTCATAAGAAGATATCTAGAAGTGAATCCATTGATACAATTGATTCTATAACTTCTAGTGAAAGTAAGACCCATGAGTTTGATGAAGGGAAATAACATAAATATGAAAGTAGTACCTCAATGACCAAAAAGAAAAGAACTACATCTCAATTACAAGGATAATTCAAAAATATTAGACCTCCAAACTTTGATGGAGAAACTGAAGAAGGAGTAGAAGCATGGCTTCTAAATATGTCAAAGTATTTCAAGGTCTACAATTATCCAAGCAATTTGAAGGCCATATTGGCTACATACTAGTTAATTGGTAAAATAACCTTATGGTGGGAGGAAAATAAAGCCATAAAGAGGATCAAAAGAAAAAATCTGACATGGAAACTATTTAAAAAATAATTTAAATTATAGAAATATATTTTGATGAGAAGGCTAGCAAGTTCCATGAGTTAAGGCTAAGATAGATCACCATGGATAAATTTGTAAATAAGTTCATGAATTTGCTGATATATGTGCCATATTTGAAAGAGGAAAAATTAAAAATGCAAAGGCTCATTAGCTTCTTGCCTTTTTTCATATAGAGAAAGGATTGAATTTAACAATCCAAAAACCATGGATGAGACTATAAGGAAGAAAAAATTGTGTTTTAACTAAAACCAAAAGAAGGGTGACAATTCTAAGGGTTGGATGACCAAGAAGCATGAGAAGTTCAGTACTAAGAAAAAGGGGTTTAAGAAACCTTCCTTTTCTAACACCTTTAAAAGTAATGAAGGAGGGAATTATACCATAAGCATAAATCAACAGAAAAATCTAGGACAAAAAGGTGGATAAGGGGTAGGAGTAAGAAATAGGAATTTTGGTGAATTAACTAGACCACCAATCAATTTTTTGGGTTGCAATGAGAACCATTTATGGAGATATTATCCAGAAAACCCAGTAAACAAAAAAGAAACAATAAGTTACTTGCAAGAGGTATCTAAACACAATGACATTACCTGTAGTATCCCAAGGATTAGTGTGGCACTAGATGGGAGATAAGTAGAACACCAGTCCACTATGGCGGAAATCGAAGGTAAATTTTTTGAGAAAAATGTTACAATGCTAATTGAACCTAGTTTTACTTTAATTTATATCTCCCCTATTGCAATTGAAAAGTGTGGACTTAAAAGGAAAGAAGTAAGCTCGATTTAGTACAATTGGATAAACGAACAATAAGGAAAGTTATAGAAATAACCAAAGATTGTTTATTAAATATGAATGGAATGAAAAACCATCTAAATATGAATATTTTACCTTTGGGGTCATATGATATTCTTGTTAGGATGGTTTGGATGAACCTCATAGAGTAATTTTAAACCGCCTAAAAAAGTATTTCACTTGTATTGATAATGAAGGAGAGAAGTATATAGTCAAAGGAGTGCCAAGAACTATTTTTGTGAGGAAGAATTCTACCTTACAATTAAAGAAATGTGCATGTAAAGGTTTCCAAATGTTTGTAGTCTAGATTGAATACCTATCTAGTAGAAAACATAAACAATCTCTAGAAGATTATCCTATTTTGAAGTAATATAAAGATGTTTTACCTGAATAAATACTAGGACTTTCCCCAAGGAGTGATATAGACTTCACCATTGATCTCATACCTAGATAAGTTTTGGTATCCAAAGCCCCATATTTAATGAGCATTCTTGAAAATGGAGTTAAAAATTCAGTTTTAGGAGCTTCTAGATAAGAAGTACATAAGGCCTAGTGTATCTCCTTGGGGTGCACTCGTTTTATTCATTAAGAAGAAATATAGGACTCTTAGGCTATATATAGATTACATGCAACTCAATAAAATGACCATTAAAATGATGACTTGTTTGATGAATTCCAAGGAGCTTCAATATTCTAAAAAAATGACCTAAGAGCTAGATACCATAAAATTAGGATAAAGGCTGAGGATATTCACAAAAGAACATTCAAAACAAGGTACAAACATTTTGAGTTCATGGTAGTCCCATTTAAACTCATTAACACACCAACCACTTTCACGTGCTTGATGAACAATGTGCTCAATCCTTTTCTTGACAATTTTGTTATTGTATTCATAGATGATATTCTGGTTTACTCAAAAAGTAAAGAAGAACATGATCAACACTTGTAGATTGTTCTTTAAACACTTAGGGATAAATGAGCTATATGATAATTTTAGAAAATTATCATTTTACTAGAAATAGATTCAATATTTGGGACATGTAGTATCTGAGGAAGGGATTGTTGTGGATCTGGAAAATATTAGAGCTATTACTTAATGGACAATACTTAAAGACACAGCTGATATCAGGTCTTTTATGGGAATTACGTGTTATTATAGAAAATTTATAGAAGGATTTTCTACAATGGCATATCCAATTACTTCTTTGCAAAAGAAGGGGACAAAATTTGACTAGAGCCAGAATTGTCAGGATAGCTTTGAAAAAATTTTACAGCTCCAATCCTGAAACTAGATGATGCCAATGAATATTTTATAGCATGCACAGATGCCTGTAAGGAAGGTCTGGGGGGTTTCCTAATGAAAACATGTCATCTAATTAGCTATGAATCCAGGAAGTTAAAAGATCATGAGAAGAGCTATGTCACACATGACTTAGAACTAGAAACTATCATCCATGCTCTAAAAATGTGGAGACACTACCTGATAGGAAGAAAGTTTCAGCTAAAAATGTACAATGATAGTCTCAAATACATATTTGACCAGCGAAATATGAATGCTAGGCAAGAAATATGGCTGAAACATTAAAGGAAGAGACAAAAATATTGTTGATGCCTTAAGCATAAAATTAAATCATATTGTGCCATTTCAACAACCAATTGGTAGATAAATATGATAGAAAATATTAAATCAGCAATAGATTTTGATGAAGAATACATGAAAATTAAAATAAAGATTTAGAACTATGAACTTTTAGGTGAAGAAGTCACTGACGTTTCAATCAATAATAAGGATTTTCTAATCTACAAAGACAAAATTTACTTTCCTAATGATCCAGAACTAAAAATATTTATCTTGGATGAATTGCACAAGAAATCAATAACTGAACATCATGGGAATCAAAAGCTAATAATTGTGTTGGAAGGATTTTTTTTGGCCTAACATGAAAACGAAGACATCAAAGTATGTGGCTAAGTGCTTGGAGTGTCAACAGGTTAAGGCTTCCCATCAACACCCAAAAAGGCTATTACATTCTTTTCCCAGTCCATAATGGAAATGGGAAACAATATCAATTGATTTCATTACTTGTTAGGTCCCTATAAAACTAGTGATGCCCCCATTAATATTGTAGTTGTATCCCTTATTAATATTGTTGTGCCCTTATTGTCCCCATATTGTTATTATTGTGCCCCATAGAATCCCTCTATTTTTATTTTTGTGCCTTTATATTATTAGTGTTAGGTCGGCTTGGTTATATTATGACCCCTTAGACTCCTATATATAGAAAGGAGGTTTTGTCATTTGAATCATCCAAGAATTGTTCATTTGTGTAGTGCAAAGGAGGTTTCCCCTTCGAAGATATTGAATTATAAGGCGTTCAACTATCTTTTCTATCTTTTTATGAGCTGGTTTCATAACATTTGGTATCAAAGCTTTGGATTCTATGGTTTCGCTGCTCAAAATAGGTCATCGTGGAATTTTCACTATAAATTTTTTTCTGCAACGTTTTAGAAGCGAAACAAAAATCCCATTTGAGGCGAAATTGTGCTGAACCTTGGGTCTGAATTTCAAAACTTTTAGCACTATATTTGCAGAGATATGATCTGCGGAATTTGGCCTTTTTGCAGACTCCTGAATTACATTCCAAACAGGTGACATTGGGAAAATTGTCATAACTTTCGTTTTGAGCATCAGATTGAAATTTCATAAGAAGTTACAGAAAGAGGATGAACTTTAGTTTCTTGTGCATATTTTTCAGATACTAAGGTCAAAACAGTGAGACGTGGCACTTCATACAAGTTAGCTCTTCTGGAAAGGTCTATAATTAGGTCATCTTGGGAGATTGTGCATAACTCTACCTTGGAGAATCTAAATTCTATCAGACTGGTGGCATTGGAAAGAGGAAACAGAGAGCTACTGCAGGTTACAATTTCAGAACTGGATGATTTGAAATTACAGAGATACATAAGATTCAATATCGAGCTCCTACAAAGTGAAAAAAGGTGTGTAGTTTTTTTTTAAATTTTTTCATAAGCTTGGTTTTAAAAATTAGTTGAAGGAATTCAAAGGGCATAGTAAAGCATTATTATCGATAATTCATGCCCCGAGGAAAGAAAAGGCAAACACCTAGTAAGCAACCTGAAAGCTCTAGCATGACTCGTGGAGAAGAGGAAGAAATGCAACATGATATATCAAAATTACGAGACCAAGTGCAACAAGTGTCACTTGCACAAAAAGTAACAGAATCTAAGATGGATGGTTTAAAGAAATATGTAGAAGCTAAGATGTATGGTTTAAAGAAAGGTGTAGAAGCTAAGATGGATTGTTTAAAGAAAGGTGTAGAAGTTAAGATGGATGGCATGGATGGTAAGATGGAAGAATTGAAGATAAATTTGAATAAGCTGCTACAAGAAATGGTCACTAATGGTGAAAGGGTAGTAAAGGAAACTCATGATGAGAACAAAATAAATGCTAATCATGATTTCATAGACTCTAATGTTGGATCGAAGACCCACCATATTCCAAAAATCGATATGAGGAATTTTGATGGCAAGGATCCCGCAACATGGGTATTACAGATGGAGCAATTTTTTGATCTCAATAATGTGCAAAACACACAAAAGGTATGTATTGCAACTTTGGAACCAAATCAGTTTGTATGGTATAAATGGCTTTGCTCTTGTAAACAAATTGTCACTTGGGCAATTTTTACGGAAGAATTGACAGCACATTATGAGGATACAAAAAGCAACACTTTTTTTAGCCAATTGATAAGTCTCAAACAAAAGGGTTCAATAATGGATCACATTGAGGAGTTCCAAAAATTGAACATAAGGGTAAAAAATATTCTAGAGGAGCATAGGATTGATGTGTTCATAGGGACTTTAAAGGATAATATCCAACATGATGTTCGCCTTTGGGAACCTGATTCATTAGAGAAGGCATTCAGGTTAGCAAGAAAAATGGAAAGCAGAATTATGGCAAACAGGAAGCATACCACTCACAACTATAAAGATGGAAGTGTCGTTGCCCCTAGCCTTCCACAACCTATAAGGTTGACACCACAACAATTGGAAGAAAAAAGAGAAAAAGGGCTTTGTTATGGCTGTGATAGCAAATACACTAAAGGTCATAAGTGTGCCAAGAAGAAATTATTCTACATAGATTGTGAAGAGGAGGAAGAAAAGGAGCAAGAAAGGTCAAAAGAAGAGGATATACTCCAGGAACAAAGCCTAGATAAATAAGAAATGAATTCAACCATATCTTGTAATGCATTGGCTGGAATTACCACTCCTCAAACCATCAAGATAGAAGGACAAATCAAGAAGAAAAACATAATAGTGTTGATTGATTCAGGAAGTACCCACAATTTTATTCATTGTAAGATAGCAAAACAATTGAATTGCTTCCTAGATCCAGCACCAAAGTGTCAAGTGATGGTTGCAAATGGAGGAACGATAAATTGCTCTGGAAAGTGCCATAATATCAAGCTATCCATGGGAGAATATGTATTGAATAGTCCAATGCTTTCCATTCCAATGGGAGGTGCTGATGTTGTACTAGGAGTCCAATGGCTACAATCCTTTGGTACAATAGCTTTTAACTTTCAAGAACTTTCATGAAATTTTATGCGGAAGGAAAGGAAGTTGAATTAAGGGGTATTGCAGGGAAATCAGGAAATATAATAAGCTCTAATGGTATGACAAAGCTTCTAAAAAAGGAACAACGAGGTGTAATTTCACAATTATGTTTGCTATATGTTTCCACATCGAAATCATCTATTTCTCCAGATCTTCAAAAAGTCTTGGATAATCATTCCAAGGTATTTGAGACTCCCAAAGGTCTCCCACCTATTCACGATCATGATCATGCTATTCATTTGATTCCAGGAAGTGTTCCTCCAAAAATCAGGCTGTATAGATATCTCTATGCCCAAAAGAGTAAAATTGAACGTATGGTTGCAGAAATGCTTGAGGCTGGTATAATTCAACCTAGCCAAAGTTATTTCTCTGCTCCAGTAGTATTGGTGCATAAGAAGGATGGATCATGGTGCATGTGTCTAGATTATAGGGAGCTCAACAAGCTCAGTATTAAAGATAAGTTTCCCATTCTTGTCATTGATGAATTATTGGATGAATTGCATGGATCAATGTACTTCACCAAGTTAGATTCTTCGTTTAGGATATCATCAAATCAAAATGAAGACTCAAGACATTCCGAAAATAGCATTTAGAACTCATGAGGGTCACTATGAGTCTTTGGTCATGCCTTTTGGCCTTACCATTGCACCTTCTACATTTCAAGGTTTGATGAATTCCATTTTCAAATCCTTAGAAAATTTGTGTTAGTATTTTTTGATGATATACTAATCTACATCAAGTCTTGGAAGGATCATGTTGAACACATTGACAGGGTGCTACAACTATTGGAGGAGAAACAATTATATGCAAAAAGATCCAAATGTTTCTTTGGGGTACAAGAGGTGGAATATATAGGTCATATTGTATCTCATGTAGACCCTAGCAAAATTAAAGCCATTAAGGAATGTGAAATCCCCACATCCATTAAGCATTTATGAGGATTTCTCGAGTTGATAGGGTATTATCGCAAGTTTGTTAAGAATTATGGGAAAATAGTAGCACCTCTAACAACATTGTTGAAGAAAGATGCATTTTCATGGACTCTAGAAGCAACAAAGTCCTTCGAATATCTTAAAGAGGCAATGTGCCAGGCACCGGTCTTATCTACACCAGACTTCATAAAAACCTTTATTGTGGAATGTGATGCTTCCAGAAATGGAATTGGTGCTGTTTTAATGCAAGATGAAAGACCCATTGCTTTCGAAAGTCATCCAATCAAGGGAAAGTATTTACACAAAGCTATTTATGAGAAGGAAATGTTGGCAATACTACATGCACTTAAGAAATGGAAACCCTACCTAATGGGAAGACACTTCAAGGTAAAAACGGATCATGATAGCCTTAAATACTTTTTAGAACAAAGATTATCCTCTAAAGAACAACAAAAATGGGTCACAAAGATGTTGGGTTATGACTTTGAAATCATATACAAAAAAGGGAAGCAAAATGTTGTGGCAGATGCACTCTCAAGAAAGGATGAGGATGTGGAAGCATTGTTGTGCACCATTTCTATTATCCAACTAGATTGGATAAATGAAGAAAAGGAGGAATGGAAGAATGACAAAGAAGTGTGGGAACTTATTCGAAAGTTACAACAAGATTCCAGTACATCTGATACATTTAGCTGGAAAAATGATTCGTTATGGTACAAAGATCGCTTATACCTCTGTAAGAATTCCCAACTCAAACAAAATATTCTTCTGGAATTGCACGCTTCTCCCTTAGGAGGGCACTAAGGATTTTTAAAAACTTACCACGGTGTTAAGAAGGAATTTTTTTGGGATGGCCTTAAATCGGATATTCAAAATTTTATGGCAAAATGTTTGGTATGCCAACAAAATAAAGCTGAAACAATTAAGACACCAGGTCTATTACAACCTTTATCCATTCCAAGCCAATGTTGGGAGGAGGTTTCAATAGATTTTATCACAGGCTTACCCAAGTCTGAGGGAAAGAGTTTCATCATGGTAGTAGTTGATAGACTTACCAAGTATGCACATTTTTGTGCATTATCACATCCATTTAAAGCAAATACAGTTT
Source organism: Pinus tabuliformis (assembly GCA_031772625.1). Classification (NCBI taxonomy): domain Eukaryota; kingdom Viridiplantae; phylum Streptophyta; class Pinopsida; order Pinales; family Pinaceae; genus Pinus; species Pinus tabuliformis. The sequence goes on from CM062811.1 coordinate 318,606,700, forward strand.
CTAGAGCATTTATGGAAACAATTCAAAAGCTACATGGAAACCCAAAGATTATTGTAAGTGACAGAGATCCCATTCTTACAGGAAATTTTTGGACAAAATTATTTTCTTATCTTGGTACTCAGTTAGCTCATAGCTCATCTTATCATCCTCAATCTGATGGGCAAATGGAGATAGTAAACAAATGTTTGGAAGGATATCTTCGTTGCTTTGTATCTGATAAATAGACACAATGGGTCAAATAGTTGCCTCTGGCTGAATGGTGGTATAATACTTCCTTCCATACTGCAACAAAAATGACCCCATTTATGGCACTTTATGGATATCAGCCACCATCCATCACATCATATTTAAGAGAAAATTCTAAGGTTCAAGTAGTGGAACATCACATTGATCATCAAAAACAAGTTCTCCAACTCTTAAATGATAACCTCGTGTTGGCGCAGAATAGAATGAAACAACAGGTAGATCAACATCACAGTGAAAGAAGTTTTGATGTAGGTGATTGGGTATTCCTACGACTACAACCATATAAACAAATGTCCCTCAAGAAAGCTAAGAAGGATAATAAATTGTCATCAAAGTATTATGGTCCGTACAAGGTGTTGCAAAAGATTGGTACTATGGCATACAAATTGGAGCTTCCTGCAGCTTCTCAATTGCACCCAGTTTTCCATGTTTCATGTTTAAAGAAGGTTATAGGCAACAAGCTCCCATTTCAAAAAATATTGCCAGAACTTGACGAGGAAGGAAAAATTATATTGGAACCAGAAGTAGTCATAGAAATAATAACTCAACAACTACGAAATCAATCCATTTCAGAGTATCTCATCAAGTGGAAGAACTTATCCGCTGAGGATTCCACATGGGAGGATGAGAATTTTATACAGAAGCATCCAGAACTACTCAAGCGTTGAGGAAAACACTTTTTGAAGCAGATGGGCATGTTAGGTCCCTATAATACTAGTGATTCCCCCATTAATATTGCAGTTGTATCCCTTATTAATATTGTTGTGCCCCTATTGTCCCCATATTGTTATTACTGTGCCCCATAGAATCCCTCTATTGTTATTTTTGTGCCTTTATACTATTATTGTTAGGTCGGCTTGGTTATATTGTGACCCCTTAGACTCCTATATATAGAAAGGAGGTTTTGTCATTTGAATCATCCAAGAATTGTTCATTTGTGTAATGTAAAGGAGGTTGCCCCCTCGAAGAGGCTGAATTTAAGGCGTCCAACTATCTTTTCTATCCTTTTGTGAGCTGGTTTCATAACATTACTAGATTACCAAGGATTAGGAGGCAACATGATTATATCATGGTAGTGGTAGAAAAACTTAGTAAATATGTACACTTTATTCTTGTTAAATCTACCTTCAAGGCCATTAACATAACATAAATATTAATGAAGGAGATATTTAGACTCCATGTTGTGCCCAAAATTATGATTTCAAACCGTGATGCCAAGTTCACATCCAAATTTTGGAAGGGATTATTTGAAGGTGATGCGGGAGCATCAAGACCATGTAAAGGGGGGTGTGATAAATTTTAGTATTTTGTTATTTTAATAAAGCAGATTATGTAAATATTCTTTTTCTAAATAAAAGGATATGAGGGAAATAGTCTAGGAGCAAAAGTTGGGATAGAATTCTATGTTTTTCAGTTAAAATTAGGATAAGAGAGGGAATAAAGCTTCATGCTTTAAATCATTATGGGAAAAAGGAAAAAGCCTGCTTTTGTAAATGATAAGGATCAAAATGCATATCTTTGATCATAAAACAAAAGGCAAAAAATCTCTCAGTGGGAGAGGAAAGAGCGCCTTGAGCATACTTTTAAAGAAGAAACCTATGCGCTCAGAAAAAATCAATTCTCTTCTCTGGAATGTATATATTCATAAAAACTATGGAATAAAATGATGTGTGTTGAAATGATTCAGTTTGGCCCTCATGCGCCTCCATGCATTAATAATGGAGTTCGTTTCCTTTAGTGATGATTTTACAGTTTAAATTATGGTTGCGCATGTGTCTCTGGTTCTCCAAGAGTTCACACAATTCCTATCTCTGTTTTAGAACTGAAATTTATGCCGCAAGCTTATGTTATTGAGACTATACCGGTGCCGAGATTGTGGAACTGTCTGTAAGAGATTTGATATCACGTTTATTTGGAGCTGTAGTTTACGATGTTAGTCTCTGCGTTGATTCGATTGCACCTATACTTATGTTTATACAAAGAGCTCTGTCGAGTTTATATGTGATGGCTGTAGCGGATTAAAGGCCTCTGACCGTAAGCCTTAATATCTTAGTTACCATCTATACCAGCGTAGGAGGCTGTGGGAACCCGTGGTCGAGTACTCTGTGTCGAAGGGAGTGAAGCGTGATAACCAGGCCGAGTCCCAATTTGGAACAGAAACAACACGAGCTAGAGTCTATATAATTGAAGTGCGAATATATATGATGTTGTGCATACATGTAACCGTCGGTCGTAATGTAATAACCGTGACCATGGCCAATGCTAGCGCCTAACCGTCGTTGGTGGAAAAGAAGGTTATCGAGCAGCTGTTACTATTTGAAGACAATGCGAATAATGCTATCACCGTATCCATATTCAGGAGCGATATATGACAATCGGCTGTTAGAATTTAATTAGGGCCGGTTCAGTTATTGCGCATATATATATATATATATATATATATATGTAACAGTTAAACCTCAAGGCGCTGTGTACACGGAGTTAACCATAGTCAACAGGAGCGTATTAATTACAAGTCTGTCCAGAATTGCATGCTTGATATATTGGTATGAGAATTGCAAAGGATAACTACCATAAGTCTGCGTTAATATATGTATAAGGCTGCGTTATATGTTAATTTCATTATCAAAGAGATGCTAGAGAAGTCTGATGACTGATGCGCCGAGAATAGGAGGAACGGAAGTTGAACAAAGCATAGAAGAGATATCTGGACGATTAGGGAGATTGTCATTAGAGCCTGCTTCCCCACCATCATTAGTGGTATCAGAGCCATCAACTGGCGTTGAACTGAATCTCAGGAGAAGAAGAAGGATGGCTTTCAGAGTTGGACGAGGACGAGGACGAGGACGTGGTGGAAGAGGACGACCTGCTACAAATGCTGAACTAATGGCAACCATAGAAGAGCTGCGAACTAGAGTGGATGCATTAACCTCAGGTAGAAATATAGATGATGGAGATGTCAGTGAGCCCGAAATTGAAGCTGCTGAAGAAGAGGAAACTGTAGAGGTTACTCCTGAGATAAAGTTCTTTCAGTCAGTGTTGAAGTCCACAGCCAGACCATGGAACCAGTTAGTACCGATATACCAAGGAGGATTGAATCCAGAAGAGCTGATCGACTGGATTAACAGCATGGAGAAATTCTTTGATTACGAAGAAACAGAAGATGAGAAGAAAGTCAAGTTTGCCGTCACCAAGTTAAAGGGACATGCAACACTCTGGTGGGATGGCGTGCAGGCAGAAAGGAAGAGACTTGGTAAGCAGCCAATCAAGAACTGGAGCCGAATGGTAGCAAAGTTAAGAGGTAAGTTCTTGCCCAGTAATTATCAGCAAACATTGTTTAGACAAATGCAAAATCTTAGACAGAGAGCTTTAACAGTGAAAGAGTATACAGAAGAGTTTTATAAAATAAGCATAAGAGCTGGTGAAGCCCAAGACACAGATGAGAAGGTGGCTAGATACATGAATGGCCTCAGAATGGACATTCAGGATGAGATCAGTTTGTTGTCTCCTAAAACAGTAGAGGAAGCTTATCAGCTGGCGCTGAAAGCTGAGGAAAAACTCATGAGGAAGCAGTGTGCCAGAGGGAAAGAGACTTTCAGAGGAAAAGGAAGTCAAGGTGGTAGAGGAGGATCTACAGCACCTAAAGAAGGAGCTAGCAGTAGCTCAACCCCGCATGCACCCAGAGAAGGTGATGCAAGAGGCAGAGGGAGTTTTTCCAGAGGAAGAGGAGGCAGAGGAGGAGGCAGAGAGATAAGATGTTACAGATGTAACAAGCCGGGACACAGAGCTTTTGAGTGCCCAGAGAATGCAGACATAAAGCAGAGGAATGCAGTTGTTGCTCCAGCTGAAGAAGAAGCACCAACAGCAGTGGTAACAGAAGAAGAAGATGCACCAGAAAGAGGAGAATCTCTGGTGGTTAATAAAGTCTTACTTAAGCCAATGAAGGAGGTGGCTGCTGAACCGCCACAAAGGAAAGCTTTATTCAGGACAGTGTGCAAAGTCCAAGGGAAATGTTGCCAGATGGTTATTGATAGTGGCAGTACTGACAATTTGGTCTCTACAGATGTAGTGGAGAAATTGAAGCTGAAGACAACGAAGCATCCAACACCGTATAAGGTGTCATGGTTACAAAAGGGACATCAACTGTTGGTAAGTGAACAATGTGAGGTGGAATTTCAAGTGGGCAAGTACAAAGACAAAATTGTTTGTGATGTGATGCCTATGGACGTGTGTCACATATTGCTTGGAAGGCCTTGGCAATATGACAGAGGAGCCATGCATGATGGGAAGAGAAACACTTATAAATTTGGGAAGGATGGCATCAATCATACATTGTTGCCTCTGCAAGAAGAAGATGAGTCGGGACAGAAGACTAATTCAAGAACTCTGTTACTTGGAAAAAAGGAGTACCTGGAGCAGATGATAAGTACACCGTTGAGTCATGAAGAGGAGATCATTGATGAGTTTTTGAGTTATTGGGTAAAGCCAGACCAGCTGGATAATGTAGCTGATACTTTTGATATGGTTACAGGAGCTGAGGAGGATATGCAATCTTGTGAAGCCGCTACAGCACAAGAAGAAGTCCTTATGGATGCAGAAGAAGTAGATCAGTCTGTAGCACGGACAAGTGAAGCAACAGTTGAGACTGTTGAACTCTGTGATTTTCAAACTGACAGTTTATGTGTGAATGCAGGGACTGTAAGTGATGATGAAATGCTGCAACAATGCTATAGAGAAATTGCATTGTTAGAGTACTGGTTGGAAAATCCAAGATATGACAGAGAGATTGCAAGTGAAAAAGTTCAGTACAGGGGACAAGAGCAAGAAAGCATCATGGATAGTGTCAAGAATTCGGATCAGCATGCTGATATGCTGGCAGAAGAGAAGGACAAAGCAGAGCAACCACTTGAATTATGGCCAAAAGGAGATAAGGCCCAGGAGCCTTATGTTTTTAATTTTAACATGTGTTTTGTGAATGCAGGTATTGGCACCGGTACTGAGAAACAATTGACTCAGTTGAACAGACAAATGAAAGGAAAAGAAGTTCTCTGTTCCAGAAGACAAGAGGGGGTGGATGATCGGGTGGCAGTCAGAACAGAGACCAGCATAGGAGTAAGAAATCAACAACTGGGAGATTTATTGGACCAAGAGATTCAAAGCATCAGAAAGTTGATGATTACAGTATCCTGGAAGAGGCCAACACTAGTAAAACAAAGGAGAAGCAGCAAAAGCAAGACAGCAGAAGATTGCGAAAGTGCAGCTAGCGGAGCAAGGCAGCATAAGATATGGAAACCTAGAGAAAGACAGCAAGCAATAACACATGACGACTTGCAGCACAAGATATGGGATCCAGGCAAACATAGATCTGAACACATGATCAGGAGATCATGATTAATTTTAAGGTTGGGTGTATGATGCGGGAGCATCAAGACCATGTAAAGGGGGGTGTGATAAATTTTAGTATTTTGTTATTTTAATAAAGCAGATTATGTAAATATTCTTTTTCTAAATAAAAGGATATGAGGGAAATAGTCTAGGAGTAAAAGTTGGGATAGAATTCTATGTTTTTCAGTTAAAATTAGGATAAGAGAGGGAATAAAGCTTCATGCTTTAAATCATTATGGGAAAAAGGAAAAAGCCTGCTTTTGTAAATGATAAGGATCAAAATGCCTATCTTTGATCATAAAACAAAAGGCAGAAAATCTCTCAGTGGGAGAGGAAAGAGCGCCTTGAGCATACTTTTAAAGAAGAAACCTATGCGCTCAAAAAAATTCAATTCTCTTCTCTGGAATGTATATATTCATAAAAACTATGGAATAAAATGATGTGTGTTGAAATGATTCAGTTTGGCCCTCATGCGCCTCCATGCGTTAATAATGGAGTTCATTTCCTTTAGTGAAGATTTTACAGTTTAAATTATGGTTGCGCATGTGTCTCTGGTTCTCCAAGAGTTCACACAATTCCTATCTCTGTTTTAAAACTGAAATTTATGCCGCAAGCTTATGTTATTGAGACTATACCGGCGTCGAGATTGTGGAACTGTCTGTAAGAGATTTGATATCACGTTTATTTGGAGCTGTAGTTTACGATGTTAGTCTCTGCGTTGATTCGATTGTGCCTATACTTATGTTTATACCAAGAGCTCTGTTGAGTTTATATGTGATGGTTGTAGCGGATTAAAGGCCTCTGACCGTAAGCCTTAATATCTTAGTTACCATCTATACCAGCGTAGGAGGCTGTGGGAACCCATGGTCGAGTACTCTGTGTCGAAGGGAGTGAAGCGTGATAACCAGGCCGAGTCCCAATTTGGAATGGAAACAACACGAGCTAGAGTCTATATAATTGAAGTGCGAATATATATGATGCTGTGCATACATGTAACCGTCGGTCGTAATGTAATAACCGTGACCATGGCCAATGCTAGCGCCTAACCGTCGCCGGTGGAAAAGAAGGTTATCGAGCAGCTGTTACTATTTGAAGACAATGCGAATAATGCTATCACCGTATCCATATTCAGGAGCGATATATGACAATCGGCTGTTAGAATTTAATTAGGGTCGGTTCAGTTATTGCGCATATATATATATATATATATATATATATAAAACAGTTAAACCTCAAGGCGCTATGTACACAGAGTTAAACATAGTCAATAGGAGCGTATTAATTACAAGTCTGTCCAGAATTGAATGCTTGATATATTGGTATGAGAATTGCAAAGGATAACTGCCATAAGTCTGCGTTAATATATGTATAAGGTTGCGTTATATGTTAATTTCATTATCAAAGAGATGCTAGAGCAGTCTGATGACTGATGCGCCGAGAATAGGAGGAACGGAAGTTGAACAAAGCATAGAAGAGATATTTGGACGATTAGGGAGATTGTCATTAGAGCCTGCTTCCCCACCATCAGAAGGATTGGGGACAAATTTAAACTTTAGCACATCCTATCATCCTCAAATTGATGGTCAAACATAAAGGACCAACCATATTTTAGAAGATATGTTAAATATGTGAAGCAAAAAATGAAAATAGCTCAAGATCGACAAAATAATTATGTAGACTTGAAAAGAGTTAAAAAATAATTCAATATTAGTGATAATGTATATTTAAAAGTAAAAGCAAAGAAAAGCACACTTAGACTTGGAAACTATGCTAAGTTATCACCCAATATTGTAAACCTTTCAAGGTATTAGCTAGAGTGGGATCAATTGCCCATCAACTTGCTCTTCTAGTAAATATAAAAGTTCATAATGTATTTCTTGTATCCTTGTTAAAAAAATATGTAAACGACTTAGCTCATTTAATTGATTGGAATGTTGTACATGTGGAACCAAAGGGAGAGTTCCTGGCAAAACCACTATGTATTGT